>CM040171.1:21965928-22658428 GCA_022606695.1 Vaccinium macrocarpon
GCTTTAGACCATACAAAGATCTAACCAGTCTACAGACTTTCCCTTCTGGACCAGGCGCGGAAAAACCCTTAGGTTGTTCCATATAGATTTCTTCTTCTAAATCGCCATTCAGGAAAGCTGTCTTGACATCCATTTGATGTATCTCATGGTTTCGCAAAGCAGCGATCGCGACTATCATCCGAATAGAATCAATCCTTGAGACTGGGGAGTAAGTATCAAAGTAGTCTAGGCCTTCTTTCTATCGATATCCTTTGATAACGAGCCTAGCTTTGTACTTATCTATTGACCCATCCACTTTCATCTTCCTTTTGAAGATCCACTTATAACCCAGGGGCTTACAGCCTGGTAGTAAATCCACTAGTTCCCACGTATGGTTTTGTAGGATATAGTCAATTTCACTTTTAATAGCCTCTTTCCACAAAGGATCTTCAGGACAGCTAACAGCTTCCTTATACGTCTGAGGCTTACTCTCTAACAAATAAGTTAGAAAATCTGGACCAAAAGAGGTTGATGTTCAAGCTTGTTTGCTGCGTCTCGGCTGTACATCAGTTGCCTCTTCTTGGTCTCTAATGCTATCATTAGCAAGATCTAAAGTTCGCTTTATAGAACTTGATTCTCTAATGGATCTATACGGGAATATATGTTCAAAGAACACCGCATTCCTACTTTCCATGATTGTGTTCTTGTGAATATTAGGTATCCCTGATTCATACACAAGAAATCGATATGCACTACTATCCTCAGCATAACCGATGAAGGTGCAATCAACGATTTTGGGGCCTATCTTCTCCTTCTTTGAAGGAGGTATAGCCACCTTCGCAAGACACCCCCACATTCGTAAGAACGAATAGTTAGGCTTCCTGCCTAGAAAAAATTCATACGGGGTTTTGTCCACGTTCTTGCGAGGTATTTTGTTAAGGATATAGTTAGCGGTGAGAATTGCTTCTCCCCACATATACTGGGGCAACCCAAAACTGATCAACATAGTGTTCATCATATCCTTCAAAGTACGATTTTTGTGCTTAGCAATTCCATTTGTCTCAGGCAAGTAAGGCGCAGTGGTTTGGTAGATAATTCCGTGTTGCGCACAAAATTCTCCAAATGGTGATTCATATTCACCACCACGGTCACTTCTGACCACCTTAATTTTCTTGCTCAATTGATTCTCAACTGAATTTTAAAATGCACAAATTTGTCCAGGGCTTCATCTTTGCTTTTAAGCAAGTAAACATAGCAAAATCTAGTGCTATCATCAATAAAAGTAATGAAATACTTATTACCAGCCAGTGTTTGGACATATTTCAAATCATATACATCAGTGTGGATCATACCCAAAGGTTCTGTGCTCCTTTCAACTGCTTTGAAAGGTGTTGTAGGCAGCTTTGCCTCTACACAAGTGTCACACTTGTGTGTCTTATCAAATTTAAAAGCTGGAATATGGTCCAAGTTAATTAGTCTATGCAAAGAATTATAATTAACATGACCTAGTCTATGATGCCATAATGCAGAAGACTCAGGCACATAAGTAACAGGGGAATTCTTTTTATTAATAGTAGGGATGACAGTCATTAGATTCATCTTGAAAAGACCATCGATCATATAACCTTTCCCTACATACATTCCAACCTTAGTCATAGTGACTCTATCAACCTTGAAAACCAGTTTGAAGCCATGCTGGCTCAGTAGAGACCCAGATATCAGATTTTTTCGAACATCTGGGACATACAATACATTCGTGAGAGTCAACTCTTTACCTGAAGTCAGCTTTAGGATAACACTTCCTTGCCCCGCAACATCTGAGGTAGCTGAATTCCCCATAAATAATTTCTCACCGTTGGCAGCCAGCTCGAAAGTAGTAAATGATTGTCTGTCACAACAGATATGACGTGTGACTCCAATATCAATCCACCATTCCCGTGGGTTAGAGCCAACAATGTTCACCTCAGAGATCATAGTCGTGAGGTTGATATTAGCGATTCCTTCTGCCAAATATGCATGTGTACGAGGGTTAATGGGCTTTTTGCACTTAGAAGCCCGATGCCCAACCCTTATTACAGTTGAAGCACTTTCCCTAGAATAGTTCATTTTGCTGTTTCTTAGCAACAGCACCCCTTAGTTCCAGATTGACACCTCTGTCCTTCTATTTAGGAAATTGCTTGTTAGACCGCTTATCAGAAAGCCTGTTTTGCTGGTTCTTTTTTCCACTTGAAGAGGAACCATGCTCAATCACATTAGCCTTAGCCATATGAGGAGGCTGGGCAGCTTTGCTCCTCGCCCGGTTTTCCTCCTCCATGTTGAGCTTCATGAAAAAGAGTCTCCAAAGTCATCTCCTTGTTCTTAAACATGAGATAGTGTTTGAACTCTTTCCAAGTCTTGGGGAGCTTATGGATGACCGTAGCCACCAAGAATGGTTCACATAGCATCATTCCTTTTGCTCTGATTTCATTTAGCAATATCTGAAGCTCGTGGAGTTGTGCACTTAAAGGTCGTACATCCACCATCTTGAAGTCAAGAAACCAGCCAACGAGAAACTTTATGGACCCGGCCCCATCAATTTTGAACTTCCTGTCTAAGGACTCCCACAGTTCCTTAGCAGACATCACCTCAGTGTACATATACTACAGTGAGTCCTCCAGGGCATTTAAAATATAATTCTTGCACAAATAATCACCATCTTTCCAGTTCGCTAGAGCCATACGCTTCTGATTATCCGTTTCTGTCTCAGCGACAATTGGGGGGATCCTTCTTCAGATACCCAGCCAAATAGAGAGTGGTGAGATAAAACACCATCTTTTGTTGCCACCTCTTGAAATCAACTCCACCCCTAAACTTCCCTGGTTTGTCCACATGCGACATCGAAATAGTGGGAGTTCCAGGGATGAGAACAAAAGAACTTTCTGAAACTGGAGTTGCAGTCTCCTTATTCTTTCCAGTATTGTTAGACGACATCTTACCTAGAAACCAAGATCAATCACATATCAGTGAAAGATCATCACAAAATTAACAATAAGTATAGATTTGCAATCTAAACTTTTTAAGCTCAAATGGTTTAAACTGGCCACAACCACGGGGATTGACCTAGGCCAATCAAACCTCCAATTCAAAGGCAAAGTCGTGCACGACTGCCTAGGCCGTAGCCAACCTAAGTATCTCAAAAAGTCCAATCGTGCACGATTGACTTAGGCCGAAGCCGAACTGAATTTATGAATCTCATATCGAATAAAGAACAATCTGCCGAACAGATTGCTTCGCACCACAACAAAAGTTGATCGCCAATCTGTTCTTGCAACAAAAAAGTTTAGTACAAAAATCCCAAGAGTCAAAACGAAAGCCAAAATCCAAAATCCCAGATTTATTAGCAATACAACTCCCAAGATTCTACACTATTTTGGAAAGTAACCAAAAGTTTATCTTTGGTAGCAAACTGCATATAAGATTCTCCGTTTTTCCAAATATTCCAACACAACCGGTCCGGCTAATCCCATCAACTATACTGCTTTCCACAACAATGGAAATCTAAATATTTAGAGCAACTAACAAACTTGATATTCCACATGTAGTAAATATTGGTAATCTACATCACAATTCTCAACAAGCACTGTCAAAGTACCAATTATGAGGATATCATTAACAAAAGATAATGTGAGATAGCCAACTAAAACCAAAGAACCAATATAAACCAAACAATTAGACTTATAGAAGGCAAAATTCATGTGGGCCAACCACTAAAATAATGTGGAAAGGATACTTCAAACTTGGTTCACAAAAACCAGTTGATCACAAATTGAAAGATTCAATATAAGGATTAAAGGGAAAAAATGTTCTACTAATAACCCAAGGCTGATTCAAATTTGTTCCCTTTTTTTTTCCTTTTCTTTACTGATGACTCCTCTTGGTGTTTAAACACACCAAAATCAACACAGACTTTACTCACGCCAAGAACATGATTTGCAACTAAACCGTTAGTAACGAGCATAAATCGTTTTCTGGAAATTCATTCGCCGATCAACGTTCAAAAATCTTTGTTAAGCTTGTTGGGGAAAAATTTAGCAATAATATGAAATTCCAGAGAACAAATTTCATTGATGACAAATAACTGAAATTACAGAACATCAAATTTAATTGAAGAACGAGACACAAAAAGTAGAGTGAAAACCGAAATAGCCGAGTCCTGTGTGATACCACAGTCTCCTTAACAAAGATTCGCCGCCTACCGTGGGTGTTGTAGGATTCACCGGCATCCTTATCCCAGGATAAAACAGCTAAAACCACAAGCCGAAAGAACACCACCGTCGATTGCCTTGGCGAACTTACTTGTGTCTGCCTCTCTCTCTCTCAAGGAATGTATGTTTGGAATTGAGTTATTGAGTACCAAGCACTTAACACACACACACACACATGAAGGAAATGACCTATTTATAGGCAAGCTACGAAGCTAGTCAATGGCAAGTCTATGCCAAGTCCTCCCAAGTCTATCCAAGTCTTCCCAAGATACTTTGCTTGCAAGGCATGAGGGTGGAAATTGACTTTGCCGAATTAAATGAAGCCAACAAATCTCACCACAAGGGGGAATGTATGGCAAGACTTCTTTTCCATTTGTCCTGGTACAATGTACATGTAATGGAACACATCGGTTGCCTCGAAAGACCCTCCACGTGCCCATTTTAATTCATACCGAAATTATAAAATTCCAACAGTATGAAAGAAGAGAAAGAGTTACAAATATTAAAGAAGGAAAGAGTTTGAAACATCAAAAGAAAACATGAAAAGACATCTAACAGATGAAAAGAAAACATGGCAGACATCTAATTTTATCTATTAAATGCCTTTTCATGTATTGTACCAGAAATCATTAAAAAAACACTATGGCCATGCAAAAAATATACACCGGAGTGTGTAAAAATATCCTACACGAATGATTTATCAGTTTAATTTGTTTAAAATTATTTTGGACACTTATTATAAAATGCCAGTGCAATCAAATATACGTAAGAGCTTGATCTATTTATTCAATTGGTCGTTCAAAAATATAAAATAGTACATGCACTAACTAGTACACAAATTATTACATTAGCATTCTTTGAGTGAGTGGATGAATCTATCATTTTATTCAATAATGCATTAATGTGGTAGTTCCATGTATTTGTTTAGTGTAATATTTTGTACACTAATTAATACCAGGCATTGCTCTATACAAATATTTTAAACATTGAACGACTCTAATAACTCGCATGGGCTATTGAGGCAGGTCCCATACAATCTGATGTGTACCCCATAGTCGATCACCTCCATATTTATATACTCCCTCCGTCCGGATTTTTTAGTTCATTTTGAGAGTTCGTGCCACTTTTCAAATGATTATATTTTATAATTTAAAATATTTTATGTAATTTTAAAAACATTATCTTATAGAACTAATTGAAATCTATCAAACAAGATCTATATTGAACATATAATTACTTGCCAATTTAAAGATATCACTAATTTTTATCTGGTTGCAATAGACGAGAGACAAACAAATCCGGATAGAGTGAAAGGTAAACCCACTAGCGTTCGTGTTTACAAATGAAAGGTAAACCCTAATTCCACCTCATAGGGTTTGTGTTTTTTTTCCTGTTGTCTAATCTATACGCGTTATTACTGGGTTTTGAGATTCTTTTCCCAATAGCTAGCTCATGCGATAGAGCTCTTGAATGTCCCACACTACATCTCGGGATCGAGTCTCATTCCCCCTCCCTAATGTAAAATGACGAGGTGGACGTTAACAAAGAGTAAAAACTATTAGTGGGGGGCACAAACTGTAACGCCCCCATTATTTGGGCACGTTAATTATTATTACAATCCAAATTAAAGTTTAAACCCAAACTTTAATACAAACGATACAGTTCTCATAAACTAAATAAATAGCAACCGGGGTGATTCTAGGGCCTCGTCTATCCCTGCGCCGGGTCATTCCCCATTCTGGCAGCGTCTCCCGTTCCTCGGGTCTGGTTCCCGTAGTACGGTTCCTGTCCATTTAGATAGTCTAGCATAATACGTCCGAGTCGCACAGGCAACATCATGGTATTATGCCAGGGTTACACGAAGGCAACACCGTGAGCCAGGCTCAATAGTTTACTACGCTAAGCTTCTAAGTAGCAATTCTAGAACAATATATTCATGAACAGCATATATGTCTTATGAACAGTAAATCATATCATGCATCATGCGTGTCCATGCGGATCAGAGTAAATATGCGCAGTAAGATGGTGTCTCGTTTCAGTGTCTCAAAACTGTGCTACGTGTCACTTTCTCGAAAATTCTCATTTCGTTTCTCAAAAACACATTTCATTTATCTATCGTTTTTCCCAAAAACTCAGTTTTCTCAATCTGATTGCCATTCCCGCATTCTTCTTCAAATTTCATTAACTCCCACCGCTCACGAAAGTTATTGGTCCGCTTCGCCTCCTCCTCGGTAGCGGTACCAACCTTTCCGCTCGAGGTCCCGGCCGTCGTGCATCACCGAACTTAACAGCCTGTTTGCACGGTCCGTTCACCCCGCGACTCACACGACACAGTCCCGGCCGTTTTGCATCACCGAACTTAACAGCCTGTTTGCAAGGTCCGTTCACCGTGTGATGTGCACGCTTAGCCCAACATCCTAGTTCTCTCCGCGAACTGGAAGTGGCGCTCATTTACCTCACATGTCGGTACCATTCCTCCAAATTCTCTCCGCGAATTTGAGGTGGCAACAAATCATCTCATCACATTTCATCTCATTTCATTTCTCCAAAATCTCATTTCATTTCTCAAAAATTTCATTTCTCATTCCAAACTCATTTTCAACCTTATCTCCATTTTCTCATCAATAAATATTAAATTTCGCGTCTGGTGACATAACGTATCGCGTACGTGCTCGGTGTCACATGCTCAATCATGCTCATGCAATATCTCACAATTCTCTCTAAATTCACATTCTTTCAAAATTACATTTCTCACATAAAATCATGCACAAAATATACCAACTCTCTAAATAATTTTGTTTCCTCTAGAAACTTTTCCCACATAAAATCATACCTTCTAATACGCCAATTTCCCTCAAAATAATATTCCTTCTAGCAATTTTCTTCACATAAAATCATATACTTTAATATTCTCCAAAAATAATATTTCTATTTCTCTCAATTTAATTCTCATCAAAAATCTCCAAACTATTTTATTTCTCCTCCAAAGAAATAAAATAAATCAATTTGCTCTTTTCAAAAATAGTTCAAACCCAACTATTTTCTAGAAATCCCTTGTCAAAATCCACCATAACTACTTATAGACTTCCAAAATAAATATTTACAACTCTCCAAAAATATTCTTTCTATTTTTCTAGAAACTTTCTTCTCAAATATTCTCAATAATTTATCTTTTTCATATCTAGTAAAAATCACAACTTTTCTTCTAGAAAAATCACCAAATAAACCCACTACATACTTTATAGAAATCTTTCTAGAAATCTATATGATTAATTCTCTCTTTTATAAAATTCAACTCCATACTTTTTTGTCAAAAACAACCACTAGACTTTTCTTTCCAACAAATCTCTTAATAAGGCAATTTCATCATTTATCTAAGAAATAATATCTCGAATAACAACCAATAAGTAAGACAATCAAGATTTATTATTTCTTTCTAAAAATAATAACTTAATCATACTAGAATCTTGTCTAGTGAAACATATCTACTAATTAACTTCTAATCACTTCTAATCACTTCTAATCACCTTCTAATCGCTTATAATTTCACTAATCCACTTCTAATTTCACTAATTAACTTCTAATTCCATGAAGAACTATTTTAATTTGAACCTCATAACATGTTTGTTAAACTTTCTAAATGAAAGTACTCTTTCTAAATTGCTTATGAAATATACTTAGTCACTTAACATATGCATAAATTAACTTAATCAAACTCCATAATCATGCCTAGAAACTTAACTAGAACAACATATTTAAACTAGAAATAACTATTTAGAAGAGTAGTTTAGTAAACTACCTTAGTTTTCCGGGTGTAAACCGGAAGCCGATTAGCAATCCTTTGGAGAAGAAAGCCCTTAAACTACCTAGCTAACTTACTAATCAACCTAGTAAGTAGCTAATTAAAACTAAAATATGGTGGCTAAAAGGTGGTAGGAATATTTGGTTTGTTGGGAAAGTAGGAAGATAAATAACAAGTGTGGGGCATGGGGTGTCCAAATGAACCAAGAGGGTGGTATTTATAGTGACCTCTCCTCCCCTCCTCAAAACTTTCGGCCTCCCCCCTCTCTCTCTACCGAAAATTTTAGGTGTGGTGCATGTATGGGAGTTATGGTGATGTTGTGTTGGCAAATAGAAGTACATAGGTGGCAAGTCTAGGTCTAGGTAGGAATCTAGGTAGGTGTCTAGGTATCTAGGGCTAGATTCTTGGCTAGAATGAACCATTTAGGGTAGATACAATGTAGATACAATGGTGGGGGAAAAACGCGTTCCGTTGTGTAGGTTTTTCTTGTGGTGCGCCTTAGTTACTGGGGTTTTTAGGAGCTAATATGAACCAATGGTGTGTGAATCCATTAAATGGCTAAGAGGGTAGCCATAACTAGCTAGGGCTAGGTGGATTATTCCTTCCTTAATTTAAGGGAGCTTGTCCCTAGCTTACTTGGAAGCCAAGGCCTACAAAATATAGGCTAGGATGGGTGTATTGTGTACAAATGCATGTATTGTGTGGGTATGTGTAGTGTACTCCAAAAAATAGTAAAGGCTTTTACTCTAACTAATGTTGGTTACAAAACCTAAGGTTTAGTTGGCCACCTATCAAAACCATTGCTTGCACAATTGTACAAAGCAATAACTCATGCAATGTGCATGTGTACTAAGGTGCATGCACACACACACACACACACTCTCTCTCTCTCTCTACCGAACCCTCTCTCTCTCGGCATTCTCTCTCTCTCTCTCTCTCTCTCTCCCCGTGGCTCTCTCTCTCTCTAACTTGGTCAAGTTGCAAGTTCCAAGGGAGAGGAATCTATGACGTACTTATGGTGATAGGATGGATGAGAGCTAGTAGGTTTCGGACACTAGCCGGGGTCTCCGGGTGCTACAATAGTGTAACGGATGCTCTACTCGGTCTCGTATACGTGTACGCATGGCTGGAAATCGAATTAAGGAATTAAATAATAATTTAATAGGAAATTATTCCAATAAACCGAAAATTAAGTTAATTAATTAACTTATTTAACGAAATTTTCATTTACGAAAATTAGGGTCGTTACACAAACGCCCCAAAACGACGCTTTTTTTTTGGGAGAGAGAGAGAGAGAGAGAGAGAGAGAGAGAGAGAGAGAGAGAGAGAGAGAGAGAGAGAGAGAGAGAGAGAGAGAGAAAACAATTTAAAAAATTTGTTTTCAAGAATTGTTTTCCAAAAATGGATTTTTTTTAAATAAAAAGAAACTGATTGTGATTGTTCTAAAAAGTACAAAATTGTTGTCAATTTTTTTTTTTTTTTAAAAGTGGTTCTTTAAAAAATACTCCATTTTTCTTGATTAAAAAAAAAACTAAGAAAGACTGCTTTTTGATAAAAATAAATAAATTATCCTATAAATAATCCCACGCAATCAAAATATTTTTTGAAAACAATTTTGTAGAAACAAAAACTATTTTGAAAAACATTTACTTTAAAATACTTTTTAGAAAAAGTAAAATCATTTTAATTTTTTTTTTGGAAAACAATTGTTGAAAACAAATTTTTTTAATAAAAAAAAGATTCTTAAAAAGTACTATTTCCAAAATGAATTTTTAAATAATTTTTTTTAAAAATTATTATTTCCGAAATAATTTTTTAGATGTATTTATATTTTTTAAGATAACTAATTATTTCCAAAAAAAATTTGAGATATTTATTTGAATTTTTTTAAAGATAAATAGTTGGGTCTGGTTTTGACCTAATCTGATTTGGGTTTGGAGAGGACAATTGGATGGGAGGAGAGAGAGAGAGAGAGAGAGAGAGAGAGAGAGAGAGAGAGAGAGAGAGAGAGAGAGAGAGAGAGAGAGAGAGAGAGAGATTGATTTTTTTTTGGCCGCCCCAAAACTATGTCGTTTTGGGGCGTTTTTGCCCCCACTAACGGTGTTTACTTTCCGTTAATGTCCACCTCATCATTTTTTATTAGTGAGGTAACGGATTGGGACAGAAGGAGTTGTTTTGAATAACGGAGTTTAAGTTTGGGAGGTAAATTGAAATAAGTCTAAGTTTGGGATGCGATTAGTAATTGAGTGTAAAGTATGGGGGGCATTTTGTATTTTTTCCAACACTGTCCTAGATCATTTGTGTGAGACCCATCGTATTTTAGTTTCGAATATGTTAAAAGTTTCTCTAAAGTCATCGGTCATAACCCAGTTTTGGTCGAGTGAAATGCCCTAAATTGTTCTTCATTTTGCCAAAAAAAAAAAGAGCTCTTAATTGTCAAATGATTAATTAACTGCATATCTTGACTTGGATTTTTCATCAACAAATGTAAGTGAGGTTTTTTGCGAACGCGTTCAAGAAAATTCCACTGTGAATTTTCTTGTGACATTATTCTTCTTGTAATTGCAAACTTTTCCTTTTGAGCATATAATTCAATGAAATCGGCTCACCTATCAAAACTAAAATTTACTCATTGAAGAAACCCATAATTCAACGCAGAAACCTTGAAACTTCAATTACGTTTCTGAATAAAAAAGAGAGAGACACAAATAGACCTACATATACCACTTATAATAAATTATGAGCATTTCCTGTTATAAATGATTCTTGGGTTTGCCCTCTCTGATGCCTTTTGGCTTTGATTTGAGAGCATGATTTTTCAGCAAACGCGGCGGTATAGGGGGATCACTGTTTCAGTGGTATTCTGTGAGCAGCCACTTTGTGCATTCATTGCCAAAGGTTAGGTCTGTCTCCAATCCATTTGTTTCAGTGGTATTCTGGGAGCAGCCACTTTGTGCATTTATTGCCAAAGGTTAGGTCTATCTCCTATCCATCCTCCGCCTATACCCCAAATTATTGGGGACTTAATGAGTTTTGTTATTGTTGTTGTTGTATTTCCTGTTATAAAGCTTAACATCTTGTGACAATAATTAATAAATAAACTTCATGGTGCTATTTCGATATTGTAAGAAACCAAGGGGAAAAGAAAAAACGAAATCTACAGAATTTGTTCTCTAATTTGACCTTTGAAATCATTCTAGATGCCGCCATTGGAGATCCCACTATCTGT
The DNA here is from genome assembly GCA_022606695.1 of Vaccinium macrocarpon. Classification (NCBI taxonomy): domain Eukaryota; kingdom Viridiplantae; phylum Streptophyta; class Magnoliopsida; order Ericales; family Ericaceae; genus Vaccinium; species Vaccinium macrocarpon. Next base: position 21,977,183 of record CM040171.1, read on the forward strand.
TGACGTCCGAGGCAAAACTTGCCCACTAAGTATTTTGGGATAATAGTTGTTCCAAATCTCTCCTAGAGTTCAAGGTCTTGAATGGTTTTTTCCTTCTTAGGTCTTAGGTTTGAATTTTTTTTATAATTTTTTTAAATTTTATTGATTTTATGGGGTCAATCCGTATGAGATTTCACCACAATTATATTTGGGATCACGAAATCAAACTCTTAAGAATTAATCAAAGTTATATGTAAACTGACCCGGATTGTTGAGTTATAAAACAAAAATATTTGTGATTCCATCTTACGTATACTTTTCCATTTCCCAGAGGTGGGCTAATAGTGTGGGGCTAATGGGTTGAAAAACTAATGTAAAGCATATACGTGGTGGGAGAATTTCTAGCCCCAATTTGAATGGGTTGAGAATGGGGGCTCCATTCAAATTGGGGCATCAAATGATTCAATTTGCATAACTTCTATTTGTCAAAAAAGAATCTTAGCTCAACACACTCGATAAACATCGGTATGCAATGGAGAAGGAAAAATTATTTTGTGCTCTTGAAACATCATGATCATACATTTTTATGCAGTGCTGAATCATGGTCTTATCAGGCATTTGAACTCGTAACCTAATTGTTTAGCCAATTTTGATTGTTTTATGCATTGTTCGGACTATAATATCAATTTATGTTGATAAAAATGTTAATAAAATGTGAATATACATTAATAAAACTCTTTTAATAAAAGAAATTTGGTTTTTAAGATGAACATTTATTTAATCTTTTAGATAGTCTATGTACATATACTAAGTTATGAACGAAAGCTAGATAAAGGAGTATTTGCCAGCCTCAAAATTACTAAACTACCCTTACTCTATACCGAAACTATTATTTTACCCTTGCAGTTATGTAATTTACAAAATATATCCACACTTGTCAAAAATTAAGAGATTAAAACATAATATTTTATCAAAATAACCTTAGCCTCGTCAAATTACCTAATTGCCCTCCACTTAGTTATTTACCGAAATACTCTTAACTTGCTAAAATCACCAAATTATTCTAGACTTGACTAAATTACTAGTCCGCCACCATACTTCAATGATTACATAATTACCCCTATCTTTTACTAAAATTACACATTCACCCCCTCATGTTTTACTAAATTACACCTTGACCCTATTTTTTAGAATATTAACTCATTTGATGATTCATGAAATTCCTAAACCATCCCTGAAGATTAGTAAATCGTAAATAAACTTATATGTTAGCTAACATGAATCCAAAAGTCATGAGAACCAATTTGAGTGATTGATGTAAATGTGGTGTGCACTAAAAATTATTGTTATCGATTTGCCCTATTATTTGGTGTTTTAATTATCATGGAGTTGCTAGACTGTTAGAATGGACAAATAGGTTCATTGGGTTGGCATATGTATATAGAAGATAGACATTTGAAGATTAATGGAAATTGAAAAAAATAGGAGATGCTGTAATGGGGTGCCTTAAGTTGTGCTATGTCTTAAGCCATGCTCTATCTATCAATACCACACTTATGTGATTATTATGAAATGTTCATTGCTTGTAAAGTAATGGTTAGTGGATAAGAGTTAGCTATTGAGTAATTTGCCACCCATAGTGCTATTGTTGGCCTTGACATATCACTCCAGGTATTGAAGGTGAAGGAGAGGAGTTGTACTACCAAGCAGAAGAATTCGTTGTCGACCAGGTGCTAGAGAAAGACTGCAACCTCAATTTAAACCTCTAGAATGCTCTATCCTTCGTTTTATATTTTAGATGACTGTAATCGAAACTTTGCTAATAAGCATTTTCTAATGATATAATCAAATTAAGTAATTTTGATGTCAAAGTATTATTCCGTTACAATCAATGATAATCATTTTAATTAATTAAATTCCTTTTACATTAAATAATTTAGGTAATGCTTTTGAAAATCGCGGCGTCCCAATGGATCTTAAGGGGACTAGTAACTTTTCTTTTCGACCCACAATATTTTTCTATTAAATACTTGTAAATTATTTAAAATAAATAAAAAATTTAGCAAGTAACTTTATCTCCGCGATCATGTTCTCTCTACCGTTAACAAATATCGTCATCTGTGAGATTTATGCCCGCAATATTTCATTTATCCCATTAACAGATAATGCTATCTCTAAGATCTATATTCCCTATAATGCCTACAAAAATGGCTGGGTCCTTTTTGGTGGTTGGCCTTGGTGATTTGGCAGAAGTGGCTGGGTCATTTTTCGCTGCCAGATTTGGGTGAAAATGGCTAGAGAAATGGGTGGAACCATTCATGGATGGACAAATGGCACACCCTTGGAGGCTTCGAGCACCCAATTTTGGCAATCACTCAGGCCATTTTTGAACCATTAGACTTGCTCTAATTGGGAGACCAATTATGTTTATTTACACAGGTTTATATTTTGATTCTGTTTCGATGATCAAAATTATTTATTTTATATCAATTAATTTGTTAGGAGATCATGCAGAGACTAAACTTAATCACATACTGTAAGTACTTGATAATAAACTTAATTTATGGGTCTAAAACTAGATAGAGTTAAATTAAAATTTTTTACCAAGTATTTACTGATATTCGATGGAGTTAGAATTTTCAAGTTTTTGTATGATTTACAAAATGAACATTCTGATTATTAAAATATAATCCGCATGACACCTCCCCAAATATGGGTAAAGTTACCTTCACTGAGAATGAGGGTGGGCAAAATTGCTCCCTGCTAGTGGATAAACTTTTCAACATTCATCTCTCACGGACTAATATACTAATAAAACTGTTGATTGTCGAGATAGAAGGTCAGTTGAAATCAGTAGGATCTGCCGTCCCTAAGAGATAGTATGTTTCCACAGCAATGCCATACTACTTGGTGGTTTTCATTGGGCGTAATCCTAAGATTTATGATAATTTTTATAATTCACGTGTCTATGCCAGTTAACATGCATGTCGCTTATTAATGGAGATCAATCACACCGTTCGATAAATAATATGCACATAATAGCATAGTAATCGGGTGACAAAAACCACATGACGTATATTAACATTTTTCTCACTAAAACCAGCACTAACCTAATGTCTAACCTTTTGAGTGGAATTTCTTTTTCCCAATTACTTTACTCCCCTCAAAAGACAAACGTTTAAAAGAGGGGAAAAAAATGCTCTATCTTTTAAAGATGGCAAAAGTTTTATTCCTCTTCCCCACAACAAAACACCAACTAGGAACCAAGAAAGAGACTCCTTTTCATTTCACCCTCTCTTTTTGAGAGCTCACTTGCCTCCCAACTAGAGAGAGAGAGAGAGAGAGAGAGAGAGAGAGATCCATTAACAAAGAATCCTCTCATTACTCTCCTTTGTGAGGAAGGGATAGGATTCCCTTTTGCCCACCTCTAAATTTGCCAGACTTTCTGGGGCAAGTCAACTAGAAAGCTGATCTTTTCTTTTCTTTTTTTTTTTTTTTTTCAAATAAGGGGACCTCTCTCCTCTAATGGTGCCTCCCACTTGGGTGATTAATTAAGAGCCATAAGTGTGTTTTATTATGGAACAGCACATAAAAAACAAGATTAATACTATGCTTGTCGTTTTCCGGTTATAAAAAGATAAAGTTAATTAAGTCATATGAGATAATCTTATTTATTTACGGATTCTTCGTAAATAGGGAGTTTGCGCAGAGCAAATCCCCGCCGTTCATTCCGAGATCCAACAGCTCGGAGCCTATGCATAGTTTTTTTTTACACCTGTAGTGCATTTAAGGAGGAGAGAGAGTGTGCACAAGCTCCGAGCCGTTGGATCTTGGGATGGACGACGGAGATTTGCTCGTCGCAAATCCCCTATTTACGGAGAATCCGTAAATAAGATTATCTCAAGTCATATATATCTAGTTTGACTATAACTTTGGAAACCTCAATTAAGTACACTATCTTTCGAGCTAATAAAATTTATAAAATGGCTTTGAGAAGTGGACCGACGACCTCAGCACCATTAACAAAGACATACTTTCCCAGCGGTAATATTTCTTATTAATTAGTTACAGACTTAAAGATTTTTTATCAACTTCTCTCTGCACCATTAACAAAGACAAACTGCAAAACCGCGTATATTGCTGAAGCTCACTTGTGTTATGGGTGATTTATTGTTTTTTCAAATAAAAAAAAACTCATGGTGTTTTTTTTTTTTATCCTCTGTCAAATCTGTGTTATGCTTTCCTCAAAAATATTGAAGGTCTCTAATTTTAGAAAAGAAAAAGAAAAGAAACTAAACTATTGGGGTTACAACTGAATTAGGCGTGGTTTAAAATTAAGCTGCCTTTCTAAACGCAACAGTTTTTTTTGGTAAGTAGAAGTGTATCTACATTATTACCGATAAATCTTATAAAATGTGAATAATCGGTGCTAAAGGGAGATGTATATACTCATGTGTTTCAATATAAATATAGCCTAACGATAGATATATCCCTTGAACCACTCGATGGTTTATAATTGTTCCATGAATTGGCTTAAATCAGTTTTAAGACGATGTACTGTGAGAGAATGACATGTCTCGTAAAATGCAATAAGTTAGTTTTGAGTTTAAGGGAGGAATTGAAACAACAGATAATAATGCAGAGGTAAAGTAAAGAGCATGCATTATAAAAAGTCAGCTTTATATCACAATATTCCTTGAGAAATATTTCGAATGAAAAATCAAGTGTGTTGAGACTTAAGAGTAGCTTTCTCCTTAATCATGAATCATGATGTCCACATGTGTGTTGATCATGATCATCTTTAGGCAAGTCAAACCTAATCTATCCAGCACGTGGGGCCCATGCATCAAAAAACACCATGCCCGATTCATCATGAATCACGCCTTATATCTATATCTATATCAATTATACTACGGATACTAACTAAGATTCTGACTAATCTACTAAATGTGCATGTGACACTCTTTTATTATTTCATGCATTGACGTGGTAGTGCCAATATTTCATGTGTACGTTTAATGTAATAGCTTGTAATTTATTTAGTGTCTGTAGCATTCCTTATATCTATATATGTGAGTGTAATGTACAAAAGGAGTGGCAAATGATATCTATGAAGGAGATGAAGCTAATTAGCCGATCCAGTTATACCTGTTAGCTTGTAAAGGGGGTTTGATGTTTACGTCAGGTCCCCATTGGTAAGGTAAAACCCAACTCCTGTGTACAATGTTAAAAAAAAATGGATTTCTTTGAAGGGGTTTCTTAAAAAAATTAAGAAATTCGATGGTTACAAATAAGATTATTCACTCTAGGGTTGGCGGACATGGGTCATGGATCCTTCATTCGCTAAATTAATTTTACAAGATACATAAATTGGCAAAAATTATGCATTTCAACGACGTTATTTTTAGCGGTACAAAAATAATTTCCCATATAGTTTTGAGTAAATGCCAGATGAAAATAGTTGAGTGAAAAAAGTGTTTTTTTGCTTCCAGATATTAACAAAATGTTGTACACTGCAAAATCTGTGATGCCTAATTGAGGCTTCAGGGTCCAGAAATTGTAAAGTAGCCCAATTAATGTTTCAAGCTTTAGATTCGTAAACAGAACTCGGCTAAATCATTTTGGGCCGAAGTCCAAAATAACATTACAGTCCCAAAAAGGAAGTAAATCAGAAGAACTTTGGGCTAAACTGGATTATCGGCCTCTTTGGAGTGAATGAGTTTGGAACACCATTGGAGGTGGTTTAGTATGTCCACCTCAATCTGTGCTTGGGCCTACTCTTGGGCCGAAAGAGCAATGTCTCGTTAAGAATTTACAGGTCCTTTGATGGTTTTATTACGGGACGATACAAAAAACAAATATTTATTTCCATTAAAGTCAGTCATTCTTTTTTAATTACCATTAAGGTCAATAACTTTTTTTTGGAATTTAGGCACTTAGAGTCCACTTTCCTATTATAAGGTTTTTAGTGGTTTAGATACTTTCTAGGGTTTTTAGCCACTTCATAGGGTACCCTAGGGTTTAGGTTTAGGGGTGCACTTTCCTATTATAGGGTTTTTAGTGGTTTATGTCTTTTCATGGGATCTTTCTGAATTTTAGATGATTTTCGGAAATGCATTCTAAATTTAGGTTTAGAGCGTTTTCATGTAGAAAAGGGAGAAAAGAGGAGAAAGAATTTGAGAAAATACTGGGCATGAGTTTCATTGGGTAAAGCCGTAAAGTGTACTGCGATTAGTAGTTTTGGTGGAATGCGTGGAGGTTTGATTTAATGGGTCCACCGCATTACTTTTTTTTCTTTTTTGTACCCCCCCCTCTCTCTCTCTCTCTCTCTTCCAACTAAAGCTACCACTAATATATTATTTTAATCCCTATAATTATACAGACAATTGTTTGAAAGGACAAATTTAGAGCTTAAAAGATGTTTAGTCCTGCTTAATTTATTTTAAGTCTTTCAATACATTGATAAAAAATTTTTTAGGACTCAAGGACAACACTAGGCAAAAATATCCTTAATGATAAAAAAAAAATACAAATTTGGGTTTGCACTAAAGAGAGAAGGTGACGCTTTTGACCTGTCACCGTCCCGATAGGTGACCAATGACCTTTAATAAGTGAATTTCAATTTAGCCCTCAAAATTTTAAATGAGTTGATTTAATCCTAAAAACATTACTCGTGTTTCAATATAGTCCTCAAAATTTTTGCGTCAATTTAATCGTTGAAGTATTCAATCTGTGTCGATTAAGTCCTCTACCAAAATATCTGCCAAATTATAATTACAACTATGAGGACAAAAGTTATATTAAATGGTATAAAAACTCATTACAATTCTTAACTATCGTACATTAGGTTTACCCATGGTATTAGAGTCCAGTTTCCAGCTTGACCAACATATAAGTAATATTTATGGACATAAGATATATTAAAGGATAACAATAAAAAATTTAAATAGTAATATTTCTCTACAAAATCGTAATTAAACAAAATTGATACTTTAATAAGACTATTAAAAGAACCTCTCGTCTCGACAGGATAAAATATAATCAGTAAGCAAAATAGGGCATAAATTTTTTGGTGAAGAAAAATCAATAATTGAAGTGGACATCGAATCGGCACCCCCACATACTCTTACTCGACAAGGAAATCAACACCTCTACATTCTAAGATGCACAGAAGAGGAAGGAAATATATTCATCTTTAGATAAACTTGAAGAAGTCATGCTTGGCGAAAGTCTACAATTACTATAAATCCCACCTAACTAATAACCCCATTAAGGGAAACAAACAACCACATGCATGCAGGTGGGGGAGATTTGAAACATTTGGTCCACAAATCTAAATTTATGTTTAGATTAAAAATGTAACGACCCGAATTTTTTTGCTAAATAAAATTTTTGTTTATTTTAGTAAATACTATTTTGGGTCAATAATTATTTTTTGTGCTAGTAACAATATATGATTTTTACTAGTATTCTAGCCATGTATATGCGCGTACAAGACTGAGTAACACATCCGTTACACTACTGTAGCACCCGGAGAGAGAGAGAGAGAGAGAGAGAGAGAGAGTGAGTGTGTGCATGAAGTACAATTACACATGCAAGATTCCTTGTTTGTTCACTTGGACAAGCAAGTTAAAGATTTTTAGGGTAGTCACCGAAGCCTACATTTTGTACCCAAACTAGTTAGAATAAGCCTTGCTATTTTAGTAGTAACCTATGCATACCCACACAATACATGTATTAGAACACAAACTACACAACCTAGACCTATTATGCTTAATCTTGCACTCCAAGTCTCCATGAAACATGCTTCCTTGTTTTAGGGAAGAATATTCCCCTACTTTTTAGCCCACTAAGTCTACCCCTTAGCCACTAGATGCTTTCACATGCATTCTGTGTATATCTAACCCTATAAACACTCCATAACTAAGGTGACCATACAAAAACCTACACAACTAAGAGCATATTTTTCCCCCACTACTACATCCCACCTCACATCAATGTACCTTCCCCAAGATTCCCCTTTTGCTTGCAAGAAACAACCTAAGTCTAGCCTTAAACCTAGGGAATCTACTACGGTACTTGTCATGTGCATGACAAACACCATTTCTTCTCCCTCACACCAAAACTTTCGGCCAATAAGGGGTGTGTGTGTGCTGAAAATTTCTAGAGGGAGAGAGGAGCTCTCTTTTGGCTATAAATAGCCAACCCTTTGCTCATTTGGACCACTTTATACCCTACTATACTTGTTTGTCTTCCATATTCCCAACCAACAAACCACTTTAACCACCACTTAACAAACTTATTTTAGTTATAATTAGCTACTTACTAAGTTAATTAGTGAGTAAGCTAGATAGATTAAAGAGCTCTACATCAAAGGGATTGCTTTTCGGCTTTCGGTTAACACCCGGAAATTAAGGTAGATTACTAAACCAACCTTCTAATTAGTTAGTTCTAGTTCAATTAGTAAATTCTAATTAGTTTTCTATGTTGGGATTTGAAGCTTGTTTAAGTTAATTTATGCATGTATTATGATACTAAGCATGATTACTTAGTTTCTAAGAAAGTTTAAAAGAGAGGATTTCATGTTGAAAAGAGTTAGAGGTTCTAATTGATTTCTAATTAGAATGTTTCTTCATAAAACTAGAAGATGGTTTAAAGAGATTAAGTTGATTAGAAGTTTATTAGAAGATGGGATTTCTAGAAAGTTTTTCTTGGAAGAACTAGTTAATGGAAGTAGATTAAATTATTGAGTTACCGATTTGATAATTCTTCCTAAAATTAGTAGCTTGTTTATGCTTATAAAAGAGTTTACTTTTTACTAATAAAGTTTACATTGAAGTTCATTAGTTTTGTTGTAATAAAATTAGAGGTTTTAAATTAATAAATATGTAGAGAAAGAATTAGTAGTTATTCTTCTACAAAATTTTCTACTAAGTAATTATTAGCTATATTTATAAATACGTTGTTGTGATGAAAAAGAAAATGTTAAGAGTTACTTGGAAATTTCCTAGAAAGAAAGATGTTGAGAAGTATCTTTTGAAAAGGAAGAGTTTTTCTAAAGTTTATTTGAAAAAGAAAGTTTCTAGAGAATTAGAAAGTATGATTTTAGAAAAATTTAGATTTTCTAAAAAGAAGATTTTCACTACTTCTCTAAATTTATTTTTGGGTAAGAAAGTTTCATGATAAAATGGTTGAATCTTTTGGACATGAGATCTCTAGGAAAAAAAAATGTCTTTTAAAGAAATAGCTAGAAAAAGATAGTTTACTAATTTCACTTCTTTTAGAGAAGAGATAAGTGGAGTTTTAAAAGAAGGGAGAGAAATTGGATTTTTGTTAGAAAATAAAATTTATGATGAAATTATTGGAAGAAAAGTTTCCTAGAAATTAAAGAGTACATTTTTGGAAGAGATGGAATATTTTGGAAACTCATAACTAGTGGAGCTAAAATTTTGATTGGGAATTTCTAGAAAAGAATTATACGTTTAAATGATTTTAGAGAAAACAAATTGACTAGTTTTATTCCCTTGGAAAGGATAAAAAGAAAAGATAGAAAATGAGGTTGATGAGAAAAGAGATTGAGAGATTTAGAAATATTATTTTGAAGAAACTTGGTGAAATAAATGTGTGTTTTATGTGAGGAAATAATATATTTTAGAGAATGGGTGAAATTAATTGTATGATTTTATGTGGAAAAATGTTTATTTGGAAAGATATGAATTTTAGAAGAAATTACAAAATATTGCATGGGCATGATTTGAGCATGTGGCGTTGAGCATGTACACAATACGATTATGACACCGGACTTGAAATTTTGAAACGCGATTGACGGGAAAATAAAGATGAGAATGAAAATAGATTTTTGAACGAGAAATGAGATTTTCGGGAAATGAAATGAGATTTGAAAATGAAATGTGATGAGATGAATTGTTGCCACCTCAAGTTCGCGGAGAGAACTTGGAGGAATGGTCGTGATCCGGTAGTGCAGTGAGAGTGCCACTTCCAGTTCGCGGAGAGAACTTGGATGTTTGGGCTAAGCGTGCACAACACACGGTGAACGGATCTCATAAACAGACTGGTTAAGTTCAGTGATATGAGACGACCGGGACTGTGTCGTGTGAGTTGCGGGGTGGACGGACCATGCAAAGAGATTGGTTAGGTTCAGTGATGCACGACGGCTGGGGCCTCGAGCGAAAAGGTTGGTACCGTCAATTGAAAGGAGGCATAAACGGACCAATTACTTTCGAGTGGTGTGAGATATATAAAATTTGAAGAAGAATGCTGAAAGAAGCACCGATTTGAGAAAAAGAGATTTTTGAGAAATTATCGATAAATGCGTTAAATTTGAGAAAATCGGTTGAGAACGTTGCGAGAAATGACACGTGGCAAAATTTTGAGATACTGAAACGAGATATTGTTTTCTGCGCATGTTTACTCTGATCCGCATAAACACGCATGGTGCATTGCATGGTTTTACCGTTCAAAAATATTTGCATGGTTTTACCGTTCAAAAATATTATATACTGTTTGAGTTTATTATTCTAGAATTGCTAGTTAGAAATTTGGGTAGTGTAGTCTACTGGGCGTTATCGCTCACAGTGTTACACTTGTGTAACCCTGACATAATACCACGATGTTGCTCTGCGACTCCGACGTATTATGCTAGACTATGTAGATGGACAGGAGGAGAGAACTATGGTTTGAAGGCTTACGGAGCAGAGCAGGACACCGCCGGGATTGATGGTCGTGCGATGAAGTAGAGAAACCTAGTCAACCCTGTAGAGAATGATTGTATTTGGCAGGAGGATTTATGTAATTTCTTATGGGTTACTATCGTAAAACCCCAGTTATTGTATATGTATTCTTTATTAACAAACCCAAATTTTGGGGGCATTACAAAAAAGTACTAGCACATTTAGAGATTAAAATTTCTTAAAACTGAATATCACCGTCAAATTTCTAGTTTTAATTAATGTCTTGACCCACAAAGCTAAATTCATGGGCTGAGTAACATCAATTCATACGACATTACTCTTAATTCATTTTGTTATTCACGACAATGAGCTCATACATGTATTGACCAGAGCAATACCCATCCACCCTATTTGGATGCCGGAGATGATTTTGGTGGATTTGTAATGAGGGTGGATTTGGTAATAAGGATGACCCCATCTCATAAGAAGGGTGAATTTGTTAGTGAGGTGTTTGGATGGTATTTTGAGAAGGGGAATTTGGAAGGTGGATTTGATAGAATAAGAGAGCAAATGACTTAATCGCCCCCAATTTTTTTAATTTAATAAAGTAAATGTATTAATTTTATTATAATAACAATAAATAGATAATAATTACATAATAATTACGAAAAATAGATAATAAGTCCATAAAAATATGAAAACTGAATTACAAAAAAAATAATTAATTAATTGTTGATTTGAATGGTGAGTAGGGTAATTATCATTTTTTTTTTGAATGGAGAGTAAATGGTAGTTGAATGGTTAATAGTTGGTGGAGTGGTAGATAGATGATTGAATAATGGGTTAGTGGTTGAAGGTTTGCTAACATTTTCTTTATAAATACCAAACAAAACTCTTAATTTTTTTACCAGAAATCTTTGAATAATAAAAAAAGAAGTCTATATTTTATATGTGTTTTTAACTTGGTTTCAATGGCACGTCATGGTTGGACCGGGGTGGAGGAGGAAATTTTGCTCCAATATCTTATGGCTCTTGTAGATGAGGGTGTTTAGCAAAGTGATTTCGGATTTCGTCCCTCATATTCAGAAGTCCTAAAAAATCAAATGCAAGCTTGTTTCCCTGAAGTTGGGATTAAAAAAATTCATATTGAACGGAAGATTTCGCTTTGGAAGCGAGGTTTTTGTTATATAATTAGTTACGTCAAATTGATGGATTTCAATGGGATGAAAATGAAAAAAGCTTGACTGTGAAAAATGCTCAACTTTGGAATGAATTTGTCCAAGTAAGAAGTTGTCAATAGGCAACGTAAATTAAAATGTATAGCATGAGAGTACCATTGAATAGTCTCATGAAACATACAATTGCAATTAAAGTATTACGTCTTACCTTCTTCCTTCGTTCACGGCTCGTTAGTCTTGCCATCTCTTTTCGAAATAAACATCTTACAAAATTAGGGGGGTTAACCCAAATCAATTTAAATTCAGCAAATAAGGGCAAACATTTGTCGATTTTAACCTTGTAAGATATTAGGGCAATCTAACAACAAATTCATGCAAACAAAACCCCCATTTCAAACAAACAACATCAATTAGGGCATACACTCAATTCCAAAACCTCCAATCGACTCAAAACATTGGGTTTTGAACAAAATACAGTGAATTAGGTCATAAACTCAATTTCAAAGCTACAAATTGACTGATAATAGAGTCTTTCGAATCACAAACCCATGCGTTTCGAACATAATACAGTGAATTAGGGCATAAACTGAAATCCATAACCCCCAATCGAATGAAAACAGTGGGTTTCGAATCACAAACCACGGGTTTCGAACAATAAACATCAAATTAGGGCATAAACTTTTATCCATAACCCCCAATCAACTAACAACAGTGGGTTTCGAATCACAAACCATGGGTTTCGTACAATAAACATCAAATTAGGGCATAAACTTTTATCCATAACCCCCAATCGACTAAAAACAGTGGGTTTTGAATCACAAACCCATGGGTTTTGAACATTAAACATCAATTAGGGCACTGTTTTCAGTCCAAAACAAATCCAATAATTAATTGACATGTAATCAAGAATGCCAAACGTTGGCAAATATGTGTCAATGAAGTTGCACTGGGTTACTGAAGTAAGGATGGGTTGATACAATGTTGTATTAGTTCTCATTTTGAAAAGCAATTATTGGCATTTACAAGTCAAAACTAATATAATAAATTGACTTCAAAGCACTGATTTCAACTGCTAAATGCATGAACTCCACGTGTAAACTTATGAAATGAGGTAGTTGACAGTTAAGACACGTGGTATACATCTTGCAATGCAGTTGTTTCCTTAACACTTAATCATTTGAGTTAAGCAACCATGCAAATTCAAATTAAATCTTTTGAAGGAAGATTAAAGAAATTCAAGTTCAAATCTGTTGGAGGGAAGAAACTGCCAATTTGAAGTGGAAAGATGGAGTTCGAAGCAAGCCAAGTTCAAATTCTTTAAGAGGGAAGTTCAAATTGCAAGTAGTGCCTATAAATAGAAGAAATTGAAGGGTGAAAAACCCCCGGACAAATCTTTAACAGACAACTATCAAGAAATGATGCTTGCTTTGTTCATTGGCAAGTAGAATTAGGATTTCGAACTTAGTTCGAAGTAGATTAGGAGCAGTTTAGGAAGTAGATCTCGATTGTTCTTGTAACAATCAATTGTTCGAAGTTCTTGTTACCTTGTATCTGAAGTTGAAGACAATGTCGAAGTAAGTCTATCTTTGATTTATCAATCAAAGTATCTTGTTTCTCTATTGTTCTTTGATTTCCTAAGTATATTGGTTTATATTTCTTCACTTTGAAGGAAAAATCCTCTTAATTGAGGAAATTGAACCATTAAAACACAATCGCCTGACTAGATTTGGTTTTCCAAAGTTAATCTAAGGGAGTAGATTGAAAACTCTCTCTAACCGCTCGCACACAATTATTTTCCATTGCAAATAAGTAAAAGAACCAAACAGGGGCTGTGCTCATTCTGGATTTTTGGGAGATTTTTTATTTTGCATTTTTGTAGAAAATATAAATTAGTACATCACCTTTAATTTTTTGATCCAAAAATCTATTTAGTTGTTCTTGGGGTGTCATTACTTGGTGTTATAAGGCAATTCTCCTGTGCATATTTACGTTGGACTGAAGACTAAATATATGAGTTTTATCAAAATATATAGTGAAGGCCCATAAAAAAAAAAGATGGAGAAGAGAGTTATGGCATCACACAGTGATGTCCCAGAGCCATTGAATAACTAATTATTGACAAATAAGTCTCAATTCGCTGAATTTTTGCTTCGAAACGATATGTTTACGGACCCTAGACCTCCACTTACTTGAATCCTAGACCTCCCCCTTGGAAGCCAAGGAGTACAACCAAATAGGATAAGAAGCACATCCCTCCATAAAATGTAAGTCAAGCGAGACTAATTTCAAATGAAAATTAAGACATGTTAGATTCTTTAAGAGACTTCTTTCACAACAAAAGTATTGGCGTTTATGAATTGTGCCCTCACTAACCCAATTTTTTGGCTACTCCACTAGTGGTGCCGCACTACAGGGTTGTAGTGTGGCATCCGAGCCGTTGATTGATCTGAGCCTTCTATTGCAAAGATGAAATCTGAACTGTTGATTAGTGAGATTAACGACTTGGGTGCCGCACTACACAAGATCCTGAAGAGGTAGTAGGTTGGAACCTTGAAACAAGTATGCTGAAAAAAATACTATCCAATTTTAAAGGAGAAATTTAATCCAACATTGTGTCTAAGAATTCTATTTATATTCCCATTCTTAATGTTATCGTTAGTTATGTTTACATTTTAAAATTAGATAATCAGACCATTATACCCTTATTAACTCTCCTTAAATACTAAAAGACCATTTACTCAGATTATCTAATCCCTCTTGCATTGAAATTCTGTTACCATAATTGCCTTTGTAGAAGGATCTTTTTGATACCTCCTCCTTGATATCACGCCATAGTCAATCTTTTCAAATAATGAACTTACTCCCTTATACCACACCAAACTCCCTGATATATATATATATATATATATATATATATATATATATATATATATATATATAAAAACAGCAAAAAAAAAAAAAAAAAGAAGAGTCATTATCCTTTCAATTGACTTCCCTGGCCATATCACGCCATCTCTCTCTCTCTCTCTCTCTCATATTACTTTCCTTATTTTTTTTTCTATTGGCATTAGTATTAATTTCCCATTGCCATTTGCCATTGATCAACCCACTCCCACGACGCAAAGGCGAAGTTTTCATCCAAAATTCTTTATGTTTTTTTTTTCCCCAAAATTCTTAGCCTATAGATAAAGATTTTTGGGATGACAAGGTAAAAGAATTTTGGGATGAAAAGGTAAATGATTTTTTCCGTAATTCTTTGTTTTCATCCAAAAATCCTTGATTCAGCAATTATGGTTAAAATTGTTAAGGAGCCGCTGCGCGGACCAAATTCATAAAGGGTAGATCATGGTAAAATTTTTATTTTATATCCCTGTACCATGTTGGGTGATAGATCATATGGTTCATTTGGGAACATATACTTTTTTTTAAAATTTTTTTATGGTCAATTAATGTATTATGTTTTTTAGTTCCTTTATTTACACTTGTATTTGTTTAGAAATGTATCATATTTTTCATAACTAGTAATCATGGTTCATTTGGTGTACCTATACGTATATTTTATGGTGCATTAATGTATCAAGTTTTTTAATTCATTTATTTATTCTTGTATTTGTTTAGAAATGTATCATGTTTTCCGTAGCTAATTTGATCACGGAAATTGTGAAATGGTTTTCATGGCACATAAATCTATCATGGTGAAAAACATGGTGGATTACTATAAAAGTGCATGAAAAAAATTTCTCATGACTCGTTTTTTAGGTCAAAATGTCATGATTATTTATTTTCAATTTTGTTTTGAAATTTTAGGGGGGTGTGTGTGTGTGTGTGTGTGTGTGAGAGAGAGAGAGAGAGAGAGAGAGAGAGAGAGAGAGAGAGAGAGAAATTATGAAAGAGAAATATTAGGAAAATTAAGAGAGAGAAATGGTGTTTTGGGGTCTATTTGAAATTTCAGGATGTAAAATAATGATTCAAAACCAACTAGAATGAAAATAAAAGTAAATTTTCCGAACATGATCCCTAATTAACTCTCATATTCTAAAGGAACCCTTCTATATGCACCGACTGGTGTCGGGGAGCCACAAGTGGGTCCTAAACGAAAAATCCGAACCGTTAGATCATCTTAAAATCATTTTTCGAGGGGCTCTGCGCGAGAATCGAGACAATTGGACAGCCATAAGTGCTTGATCCAAAATCACCCATTTCATCCAAAAATTGCCCTCGGAAAATGATTTTAAGATGATCTAATGGTTTGGATTTTCCGTTTGGGGGGACGCCGGTCGATGCACCATCAGTGCACCTTGGTCGGCCCCCTTATGTTTTCCGATTCTAAAGAGAGGCTAAAGTCATATTCGCAAGATTTAGGGTGAAGAGACCAAATTCATAAAAAGGTAGACTATTCCAAAGTTTAGGTGTGATGTCGACCCGTTCCAAAGTTTATGAAGCAGAACAAGTAGTAGCCCAATTCTACAATCAATTGGACCGGTCAAAGTCTAAGAGGCCCAAACAACTTCTAATTGAAAATTGCCAATTTTGGCAATATATCGACGAGCCCGAAATAGGCTAAAACTTGGTGGGCTGAAGCAGAATCGCGCTACGATCAATACCCACCGCCCTAATCGTGACTGATGGTGGATTTCGGCCAAATTCATTCGTTTAGGCCTTCAATTTAATAATTTTGCTATTTTAGGTAATAATTAGATTACGAATTACTCTTAGTGTGTAATTCCGTTTAGATTGTTTCCAATTGGGAATATCTTATTTTTCTTTCTAGTTTTTTAATTTTGGGAGTTTCCCCAATTTTCAGGATACTTTAAAATTTAGGTAAGTTTTGCTAGGGTTTACTAGTTTTCCCTATAAAAGAGCATGTAACCTCTATTATTAAGCAACTTTTAATAAAATATAATTCAGAGTTATATCTCTTTCTTCTTGTGGATTCAAGAACCTTGTGGATTCGAGACCTATTTTCGTTTGAACTAGTATGCAACTAGTTTCTCGTGGATTCCGTTGCATTAGTTTAGGTGTGAGTCGACCCTGCCGGCAACCCCCGACCTTGTTAAACAACTAGGAGAATGAAAAAGTAAATGTTATGATGACTATCGTGACGGTCTATTTAATTCTTCCATAGATAAATTGGTACTACATGGTTAAATGAACAAGTCAATTGATTTAACAAGTTCTGTCGTGAACCCATGATCTCATCTCAGCATACTCACCTCATATCCACTTGGTCCACTATACTAGAGAACAACTTTAGTTTATGAATGCGACAGCTCACTGATCGAGTTCTTGCGTTCGATCAAATTTAATTCCCCCTCGGACCGTAGAGCACTCGTGAAACAAACTACAGTTAGGAGCTATTACTGTTGGAAAACTTAATCCCAGAACCCACTAATTGTGCGTACAGATTAAACAATAAAAATAAATACAAACCCTACTGGCCCTAGGTTAGGGTTTACATATCCGTCAGACACCTAACGCCACTGACTTGCTTATTTGGTAACTCGACAGCCTACTTATCAGATGCAATGTGTTTCGCTGACAATACCTCACATTTTCTCAAGCAATATTCCTTATATCTCCGATCACGTAGCCTGTGTGAACTACATGATCTCTTTGTTTTCTCTCCCACAACCTCTATTCTAAATTTCTGAATGACTGTTTTTGACCTAGAGAACATAACGATATATTTATAGGGCTCGAGGAGGGACCTGAGTAGAAATAAATCTGGGCTCCTTGTGTAAATAAGAAAACCTAATCCCTCCCGGATTCTATTCTTATTTCACAAATTATAATTCACACTACTAAATAATTATAATTGCACTCCCATCTTTATCTCGATTATATTTCGAGCTCTATGTTATTAAATACTTATTGATCTCCCCACGTTAAGATTACAGATACCCGTTGATTAAATGTCGATTACTAACAATCTCTCACTAATCAACATCTTATAAAACACCTTGAGACTAACCACTTAACTTATTCGATATGTTGGATACAAATATCCACCTGCAGGGTTTGACATAACCGAAACTTATAAGTTTTACTTTCGAGGGGTATCATCAATCTCTAACGAGACGTGGATTCTATCAATAATTAATATCCATATATTTCATGCATATAATGTCGTGACCCAACTCACCAAGACTATTGACCGTAAAAAAAATCTCACTTTATAATGAATCAAAGTCAACAACATTAAATGTATATATGTATTAATTATATCCAGATTAAGAGCATAAGTATTTTTAATAACTATAAGGTTCTAATTGTCTTAAAATGTCAGTACTAAGACAATTACCTTAAAGCGGTCCTATTCAATACACACAGAATGTACTAGAACAATGAGTCGGAACTAGAACCGTTCCCTGTAGTCAAGATAAACCTACTAAACATTGTACTACAATCCTAATGATGGTGTGTCAAATTCCACCTAAGATTGTGAACCAAAAACTTATATTCCATAAGAACCGATGATCCAATCTTCTATGTGTAAGCCGTATTCTACACACTGGATCATCTACTAGAATAAAAGACACATGCACAACATACAATTATATTATGCAAACATTGCCCATAATAAATTCTCATCAAAAAAGGATAAAATTGATTAAGAATTAACTAATTAAATATTAATCCATTACACAAAATCATGGTTTTTAATATAAGTTTCTAACAATTACGACTCCTACTTCGAGCAGATGTGAATATGGTCAACCAAATAACTAGTCAATCAAACGAGAAATGAGGAAACTTATTTTGACCAACGTAAGAGAGTTACATTAAGCTAATGTAATTTCCCAATGTTATAGAGTTAATTTCTCGTAAAACTCTTTCTAATAGTGTTTGGAACGTATACATCAAATTGGATAACCGGATAGAAAGAGTTGAAATGAAGCCCGACACTTGCAGAAGCTTCTAAACTCTAATAGAGCCAATTTTGCGGCCTCTAGATCGATCTGCCGGCCAACAGATCAATTTCACGGCCGCTAATTCTAGTTAGAAATTACAGGAGACCAAACTTCGTGGGCTTGCTCTGGGGCCTGGCCGGGCACTGCCGAACTCCAATTTGCGAGTGATTCTGGGCCTCATCACTCATGAGCGTCCATAATTATAAGTGTTGGAGTTCCTCAGAACATCCAACTCAAAACTATTAATGAAGTGATCACTTGTTTGAGCTTTATTTTAGTGTTGGAGGTAGTATTATTGTTTGAGCAATGTGTAGTTATCACGTGGTGTAGTGTCATATGCAAATTAAAGACCTTGGTTGGTGAGATGGTATCAGCACTGCCAGATCAATTATTATTATTTTTTGCACGACAAATTCTTTTTATTAATCATGGACGAAGATATAATAACTAAAGGAGCAAGAAGACAACATCAAATACAAAGATTCAATGCCAAATCTGAGACCCAATCCTTAATTGGCAAGGAACCATCCAAAGAACCGAAACCCACACAACCAACTCCCTATGGGACTAACATCGCCCCAAATATTACAGTAAAAACAGAAAAGAAAACCCTACGCCACTGCCACTGCCGCCGCCGCACAGAACCATAGGTTGGCACAACCTAAACCCAAAGAACCGCTAGAAAAAGCACAAAGAACCGCTAGTTCAATTTCTTTGAAATGGTTTCAGCATTGCAATTGGTTTTATTATTCCACAGAGGGGTTGCTGTTCCACACCTAACACAAATTGGATAAGCCAGCACGAAACAACTTTTAAGTCCTTGTTTGAATGGAATGGATAGTCAAATACTCATTAAGCTCTCCAAACTTTCTCAGATCCAAAGTGGTGGCTAGCTCATGCGGTAGATCTATTAAATGCCCATACTGCATCCCAGAATTAAGTCCCATTCTCTTCTTCCCATGTAATAGATTCAGAAAGTTTAGGGGCACATACTCTCAACCACATACCAGCCACACCCACTCATGTGGGACCTAATTCGAGGTCCCACACGAGTGATCGGACCCGCTCAATTTGTTTAGAATATTTTTCTAAGGGTACTTCAAAAAATAAGTTCAATCGGATGCCCGTAAAAGCTCGATTGATTTATTAAAGTTTCAGTTCCTGAATCGAACGTACCAAAACTTTAACAAACTTATCAAGTCTTTCCCCATATCTGATTGAGCTTATTTTTTTCAGAAACCCTTAAAAAAATATTTTAAACAAATTGAGTGGCTCCGATTATTCGTGTGAAATCTCAAAGTAGGTCCCAAATGAGTGGGTGTGGTCGGTATGTGACCGGATGAGTGTGCCTATAGAAGAACTCAGACAGATTAGGAATGACGAATGACAAAAAATAAAATAAAATTCTCAGATCAATCCTATTATGAAACTCTTGTAATTAGGTGCCTTAATTACTTGCTAATTAACTTTGAATGGTTTGATACTAATTTTGTTAATTAATTAATTTACTCCCTCCGTTCCAATTTTATAGTCATTTTTGGGAGTTCATGCCACTTTTCAAAGTGCTATACCTTATAATCTACAATGTTTTAGGTGATTTTGAACACTTTGTTTATTAGATTAAATCAAGATCTATCACACAAGATCCATATTGCATATAAAATGTATTACCAATTGAAAGATATAATTATTTTTTTATCCGGTTAGGATAAAACGAGGGACTATAAAATTGGGATGGAGGGAGTATTTATTAAGTTATCTGGTAACACCAAGTAATGTGTCCTATTCGACTCCACATAATCGATAGTGAATTATTGGACCTACTGTCTCGTGGAACATTATTAAATATACTAGGTGCTACGACGTGTGCGTTGCACGTGTTGCTTGCCCGTTAATGTGGGTATTCGATGAAGAATATTTTATTAGGATGGTGATAATACCAAAATTGTTTTTCTTAGCGCTCACTACAACAAAAGTAAGTTTCTATAGCATGCGAAAAATGCTATAGAAAGTCATATATAGCGTTTTAGCAAACGTTGTGTTAGCCAGTGCTATAAAAAGGTCCAGACTTTCAATATAGCGTTATAGGATTTTACAAATGCTGTCTTGGGTACACTTTTCATAGCAGTTTTTCGATGCTATGTTTTGGCAAACTTTCCATTGCATTCTTTGCATACTATTTTTGGTTTACTTTTTATTGCATTATTTGCATGCTATGTTTGAGATTATTTAATACGTAAGATCTGCAATTAGAGATTATTGCAGCAATCCCAAGCACCCTTAATTTCCTCAAAATGACTCCAATAAGCTCGTAAAACACTAACATAAAGAATTGAATAATCAAATTAGTACCCATTCATTAGCAACGTGTTAAAAATATTACACATAAACGGAAACATCTGCTCCATATCCTATAAAAATAGACTACAATTCTTCACACCAAAAAGAAAGTAGTATAGATCAACGGGCTTTAATTTAGACCAAGCAGTACTAGCACGTGTGATCATATCTCTCTCTCTCTCTCTCTTTTAGCAAAAGTGGACTCAAAAAAGTCATCGAACACCAATATTCTCGTTCAACCTATAGACCTACATGTACGAGAAGAAAGAATTTCAATTTGATTGAGCAATTAAAATTTTAAACCAAACAACTTTACAACAGAGTAAACAAAACACAAAATATTTGTTGTAGTGCTATGGAATTTAATGTTCAAGTTAAAATCGAATTTAATGTTCAAGTTACAGTTGAAGCGTAAAGTAAAAATATAGGACATCATGATAACAAATACCATGTTATACCTTAACATGATATGCATTTGACAGTGGCCTTCAAATAAACATTTTTACCCACAATATGAGCCACGACCTTCAATAACCCAGAGTCAATGGATGCAGTTGCTGACATGCCTAAACTATAAGGAGAATAAAGGTCCCGCTTAAGTTTGTGACAGAAATAGACTTTTTCTAAATGTATCACAGCAATTAAATAAAAAACCAAGGCAAAAATTCATGAATTTAACGGTTTAAATCATATACTTCGTGAAGCTTAACCATTCATCTCCATTGACAAAGTACTCGAGATATTATAAACTCCTTTAGGATAAAGTGAAGGAGCCCAACTATGGATGGGATTATCTTCTACCATAAATGAATTCCTTGAATAAGTTTCTTTGACAAGTTGGGTCGTCATAGCAATTGAATTTAGTAGAATTAGAAATACATTCGCATCGCCACGTGATTACGATAAACTAAAAATAAAGGATGCCAATGTGCATGTAATCAAATACAATTACCCCAATAAATAATAAGGGAGAGAAGGAGGGAGGGAGACTAACAATCTGGGAGTCCAAAGTCAACGGCATTGAGTTCGCAGAATAGGGGCAAACAAGTGGGCCCAATTGAGTAGTTGAAGAACAAATCTAGACAATAAAAAATAAAAATCTCGTGATTGAGGTGTTACCAGAATCAAGGCAACCAAAAAAGGCGATTAAGGGGTCACCATTTCATTGAAAACGTGCATGCACCACTCCTCCATTTTCCAAGAATCTGCTAGTAATAGGTACCAAGCTAGTTTATCTAAAAGATTGAGAGGGTAAAGCATCACATTTTATCCTACAGTCAGTTCAATTACTCAATATACGGGACTGTGGGGCTGTTGGATCAAATGCCAAACAAGGGAAATTAAACCAAGCAAGAGGGAAATTCTTTGCTACCTGGACAAAATAAAGTAGCAGGGTCACCCTATTTGAAAGCCCTCCTAGCCATGTGAACAATGCCCATTGTCACCCACAGACAACAAAGACCAATTCATGACAGAACTTATGACAGGAAAATGAAAGACAATAGTCCATGTAATGTCTGCAAATAAGGTACTTCCATTGTAGAATTTAGTGGAATGAGAATCACATCCCATCACCAAGTGCTTACCATGAACTAACATTGACTACCGAAATGTTTTATTCGAGTTATTGAACTACCTCCTTTACTTTTCTCTAACGAAAACATCAAAGAGATTAGAATTTATCTCCATTTGCACGTATTCGATATGTACTTGCTACCAGACTAAGGTGAAGAAGAACAATCATTCAAATCAGGTAAGGGCATAAGCTAAAGCAACATCAAACACATAGAATCATAAATTAAAAAAAACCTTGACTCTGCAATGCTTGTTCAAATTGGCTAGCCATTGGGGCTAGGCCAAACCCCACTAAATTTGATGTGCTCTAGCTTTTACACGCACTGAGAAATGAGGATGTTGTTAACCTTACACTACAGGTGCACAGAACTTTCTTTATAGTTTTGATGGTAGTTTCCTCAGGTGTTTGGTGGTGACATAGGTGTACTGCTAATCCATAGATAGGTAAGTGCAGATTCATTCTTAATGAGTCATATCATGAGAACATGATTGCTCATATATGTATCTTGTACCCACAATTAAATTGATGGAAATGTGTCAAGTGGAGAGAGAAGTAGCAAGCTTTATAGTAATACAGCCAAAAATGGAGGATGGTGACTCACTTTGGCACAAAGTTCCAATGCTTGCAGTAGAAAGACATTGAAAGGAAAAGAATGTTGGAAGAGATAGCATTCAGTCTTGAGTCAAGAAATAAGTGGACTGCATCCATTAATTCTCGATAAATATTCAAGATTCCAAAATAGCTACAGTTTTTCACTTCTGTTGCCAAAGTTAATGAAGAATAAGCATATGTGATCTTGTGGTGCTCAGGTATTAAAACAAACTTCTACTAGTTTCATTACCTTGCTGAAAATTTAAGGCATGTTAGTCCTCAAAATTAGTCTAAGAAAACAAACTGGTCGAAGAAAACATCTGGAAACATACAAATTTAGTTCTTGAAATTGGATAATAAACAACCTCACATTTCATCTCGAAATGAAACATGCATAATAGAAAGAAGAAAAAAACGCCCAATCGATACCCATTAATAGGTGTCTAGGAAAGTGAATGTTGTGGACAAGCTTAACCTTTGGTAATAATACACAAACTGGTTGTGCTTTGGCTTCAGCTTTAGGGAATAAAACTTGGGCCTGAAACCGGTCCACTTCCAGTCTAGAAACATAAAGACACAAGATGGGCATGAGCAGAAAGTCTTTTAAACTGTTATAATAAGGGACAGTAAAGAAAAAGAAAGAGAACAACCACGGGATAGAGACACTTGGTGGATTTTCAGAGCTTTCCAGCTCTAGTCACAGCTCATAATTACTTCCTCCTTTCTCCATTCTTTGTCGATCTACCATTTAAGTTTTTTTCAAGAGCTTAGGTTTAAAAGGACTTTTAGAAGTCTATACATCTAAAAGTCTATCCAAAATAAACTCCTGGTAATATAGAAGTAGACTATGTATCAATAAAAAAAATAGACCAACATACATAAACAATCTGACAAGCGCAACTCAACATAAAAATGTTACGACCTGGTTATTCTTTAAAAGGAGAAAAAAAAAATTTCATAAGGCAGGGGATTGTTAATGGCACTGGAATAGATATATTTATGTTTTGCGAGGGGCTTCCAAATGATGAAATCCTCGGCTAGAAGTGTTACCATGTATGCCGTAATCTTTGTTCACTTAGGCATTTGATCGAACACATAGAGAACTGAGCTAGTTAAGTTAACAACACCAAAGGATATTACATGAAGAATTAATAATTTTAGATGTAACATAAGCAAGAATTTTAGGGTACATTTCGTTTATATCTAATGACCTTCTGACTGTCAACATCGATCTTATTCTGACGAAGAGAACAAGATACACTACCAGTTCAAAAGGTACAACAGAGATTACTGTAAAAATAGAGCAAAATAGAAGAAAGCAACGGCGACGAAGGGGCAAAATTTAAGTGGTTGTTTTGTTACCTCAAACCCAGAAGCGAAAAGGTGCGGTGACGACGACTGAGCAACGACGGCCTCCGTTCATGCGATTGAGGTGAACCAACAACAACCTCCGTTCAAGCAATTGAGATGGCGGTTGTAATTGCAGAATAAGTTGATTCACAAATTTTAATCGAAACAACCCACTGAAACGCATGAAACACTTCTCAGACTAACCACCAAAACAAAGTCGTCTAAACCTCGTTGTCGAATTAAATCGTTGTCAAATTCTAACTCCCCGGAAAATCAAGTAAAACCCAGATCTGGAGCCCATGGCAGTGCCCTCCTGCACCTGGGTCTCTGCTGTATCGCGAAGAGCACAAAACTCTAAGACTGAAGAGAGAGAGGAAGCAGCGGTGGAGATACACTCCACATTGAAGAGACAGAAGGAAGAGGTTGAGGAGAGAGAGGAGACTCTAGAAGAGGAAGAAGCCAAATTGCTTTGCACCCCCCCTCTCGCGCGCGCGCCACCCCCCACCCCTACCCGGCCCCACCACTATTTACCACTTTACCCTTCTTTCTTCCTTTAATTACATTAACTTTATTATTAATATTTATTTTTTTATTTCTTTTATTTAGTTTTTTTTATTTAATTTATTTCTTTTAGTATTTAAATATTTATTTATATTTTTTATTAATATATATTTTTTATTATTAATATTAATTTATTTCTTTATTTTTTATTTAGTTAACTCCTTTCTTTATATTAATTCATTTAATTATTTAATTCATTTATTTTGTTTTATATAGTTTTTTATTTACATATTTATTTATATCTTTTATTAATATATTTTTTCTCTTTTATCTTTTTAGAATTCTCTAATATTTTATTTCTCTTTTTGAATTATTTAATATCTTGTTTTTCTAATATGTAATAAATCTTCTTGTTCTTTATATATATTTTTATAATATGGTCTAATATCTTTTTTTTTCTCTTTTATTTATTAAATATTGTTTATTTACTTTATTTTTTAATTACTTTATTTTTTAATTAATTTTTTTTGTTTTACTTGATTACATTGATCCCGCCCCCAACAATGCCTTGGCGTGTTCAATTATCGGACATTTTTTTGATCCCTACCCCCAATGCCTTGCACGCGTGTTCGCTTTTGGACATTCTTTGATTCCGCCCCCCAATGCCTTGCCACTTATTCGCCATCGACATTTCTCCGATCCCGGCCCCCAATGCCTTGCCAATGCGTGTTTGTTTTTAGACATTTCTTTGATCCTGGCCCCCAATGCCTTGCCACTTGTTCGCTATTAGACATTTCTTTGATCCTGACCCCCCAATGCGTTAAGGTGTCGCATATCATTGTATGTATTGGAGTTGATCGGGTTGCAGTTAGAATCCGCCTTGACGCGCCTACCCCTCCCCTGCGGCGATTCGCGATTGTTCGATCAAAACGTCACACGGGTTGCCATGCATGCACGATCTGAGGGATTTCATTGCCATGGGCATTCCAATTCTGCTATCCAGTATCCACATTCATTAGAGTAGGCTCTCTATGCACGCGGACGGGTTGAATGCCGAGGGAGAACAATCCGATGAGACATCTCGTGTGGTTGACATATTGCGAGGATGAATCCGCAGTATGCGAAAAGCATATGATAGGGAGGTTTGTCGATATGGCGGATCCATCTAACAACAAGCGATGTTCGAGGGCCATCGTGATATCTGAGAACACAAAGGTCGACCAACCTAAAAAGCCGAAAGCAGAGTGGGACGACGATACCTTCTTGCACGTACGTAAAAATCCACTTCATCATCTAGTAATCGCATCTACATTGAGTAGGGCGAGGAAAAGGGATGAATGCGTAAAGGGAGACAAATGATAGGAGAGGGATCCCAACCACTACATTCAAAGATTTACCTTACCAATTTCAAAGAAGATATGTCCCACAATCAGACGTTAAAGCTGATGGTCATTGTGGATTCAGGGCGATAGCCGCCCAATTCTATGGCACTGAGGAGGGCTGGGCTCAAGTACGACATGATCTTATCGAAGAAATTATTCAGAATAGATATCTCTACGATGCGGTTTATCAAGAACAAAATAGAGCAGACGAGATACTAGAGTCACTGAGATGTTGGATGCCTACAGCTCCATATACAAAATGGATGGACTGTATGAGTTTGGGGGTAGTCATCGCATCACGGTACAACATTGTACTACACACATTTGACGCGAATCCTGGAGGTTGTTTTACTCACTTGCCCTGAGATCTCGGCCCCAGTTCAAACCGACAAATAAAAAAATAAATAGCTATTGCTCAGATAATAATCACTTTGTACAACTTTTTTTGCGCCCCAATCACCCTGTACCACCCATCCCAATGTGGTGGTGGGAGAATGCATCGGATGAAGTTAAAGAATGGGCTTTAAGTTATGACACACGTCTTCATTTGTGGTTCCAGGTACTGAGTGTCGTGCCGGGACGACAATTTGGAGGCAATATTGATTAGGGCTGACCACTTGTCAATGTGATTGTAATATTTATTCATTTTAAATCGTGATTGTAATATTATTATTTCACTTTTAGAAGTTTTATTTATTTATTATTCATTGTTAAGACAACTTAATTAACTAATTAAAATAATTAGTTAATAATAATGGAAGTTTTTTATTTATTATAAAGTTTCTAAATACAAAGTGAAATTTAAATGCAAATTTAAGAAAATAATTTACTTGCAAATGTAATTTGAATAAACCAAATTAAATGAGTAATTAATTAAATAAATGAAATGAGAAAACGAAATTATTAAAATTAGAGTAATTAAATAAATAAAGTTGAAAAAAATAAAAAACAAGAGTCGGAAATAAAAAACGAAAAAAGGAAAAAAAAAAAAAGGAAAAAAGGGGGGGAGGGGGGGGGTATTTTGGGGTTTGGGTGGGGTGGGCCCGGGGGACAGGGGGTGTCGGGGGGTGCAAAGCACCTCTCGGAAGAAGGCATAGAGGAAGAGAGAGAGAAACTCTCACCTGCACAAACTGAGATATTGGGGACACCTGTAAAGCTGTCCAACGCAAAAAGACTAACACGCCCTCGCACAAACAAACAAAATAGCATGTAAAAAAGGACACAGCGGGAAATTTGCGTACGGTCGGAAAACCCAGTAAAAGTAATTTGTAAATTCGGCAAAATCTCATGAAATGACCGCATCGCCCACACCCAATTCCAAAAACCACAAGAAAACCAACAGGGGGATTTCCAATCGAGGGCCAAATGTGTCCAAATTGGACAAAAGTGGCGAGCGTTCTATTTCTGGACAAGGCTTTGTATAGGGCCCCCGGGGCCTGGATATCCACGTTGGGATGTTATTCAGAGAGCTTGAAAAAGGACCAATTCGGAAATATTTTGCTTCTAGATCAACAATCAATTTGCAACCCACACTTTTAGATTTTTTTTTTTTTTTACAAATAATTAGTCATAAATACACAATATTTTACCTATTTAAAGGGAAGGACAAGGAACATTTGCAATCAAATCTAAAGACATGGAACATTTGCAATCAAACCTAAAGACACAATATTTTGCCAATTTAAAGGGAAGGACAAGGAACATTTGCAATCAAACATAAAGATAAGGAACATTTGCAATTAAACACAAAGACACAATAAGTGGCTCTATTAATTATGTCATTATAAATTGCAAAACACGATCAAAAGGGATATCATGTATGTGTTGTAATGACCACGATTTTAGGAAATAGATTTATTTAAATAATTATACCAGTTAATAAATTTTATTTTTGTTTTTGTTTTTGTGACATGTTTAATTACACGTGTGTATAGACACATGTATATTTTTATATGGATTTGATTTGAATTCCTAATTAGTTGCCCATATATTATTTATTTCCTAGACTAGAGTAAAAGGAAAATAAAAAGAGTAAAGCAAATCAATAAAGAAAAAAATTTAATTAGGGAAGTATTCTCCCGTATTTCCACTGATGCATATGATTTCCAATTACCTCCCTAGTGATTCTTTCCAATTTTCCCTTTTCCTTCCTAATCCTAACTTTTGGTCTAAATCATTCCTTTTTCTTTTTCTTTTCTCCCCACTTCCATCCTTTTCCTGCTATAACTAGTACTACACATTCATGGCAGAATGAAAGAAAAATCCCTTTCCATTGTTTAACTCTTGGCTTAAGTTCCCTCGCCGATTTTCGATTTCTATTCCTAAGACTCAACCGTTCAACGGCATTAAATCTTCTTATGTTCGAAGCACGCTAAAAACTTCGGAAGAAAGGTAGGGCACTTGAAACTTAACTTTTACTTTAGTGATGTTGCTTACGTGATTTTTAATATCATTGTTAATATTTCGAAAGGACATATTTTATGATCAAAACAGTGATATTATTGGGAAGCGTGTTGATAACGCAAAACAGAAATTTAAAGTGTTTATATCTTTAAAATGAGTACAAATATTCTGTTTTCTGATCTGTATGTTTTGGGAAACTTCGAGTCAAATTTACGAAAAACGTACAACACAAAAGTTGTATCGTACGAAATTTTAAGCAACTTTCATATAGAACTTATTCTGATCCGAGTTACGTACAGAAAGTTATGAATTTTTAAATAAATGTTTTGATCTTTGTTTTACGACAAAGAAGACCGAACTGTCTTCGAATCCATTTTGAACTCGTTGAAGGCCACCGTTAGGCTTCGCATAAAACAGAAAGGTTGTTCCTAATTTGATACCCTATAGTTCTTTTAAGTTTCGTGATTTTTGGAATTAGTTTGCTATTTTTAGTATACGAAATTATGGACTGTCCTATAATTGCGAAACTTACCATTTATGGCTTATTTTTGTCATCGGGCTAAGTTGTTTGGACTTTCTGATATGTGGGCCCACGTTGAAGTATGAACCATGATTTTATGATGCTTATTAGTCGGTTAAACTTTTGGATGAATAGAATATATGAACATCGAAACAAGCTTTGTGGGTTGGGACGTGTTATCCGGCATGGATCATGAGCCATGCGCAGTTGTATACTTCGAGGTAGCTTTGATGTGTGATCGGGCGCCTGCAGTATACCTGTGGGTGGGAGTCGATGTCGGATAGTGATTGATCAATGGACGATCAATCATGAGCCATGCACAGTATACCCCGAGGTGGCTTTGCTGTGTGATCGGGCGCTTGAGGTATATTGTGGGTGAGAGCTTGTGACGATTAATGTGACTAATTGGGAGCAGAAAAGTGTATAATGGAAGATGATAGTAAGACCATGTTGGGAACAATGAAATTATGGTAGAACTTGCGATTTTGTTGATTGTGTTATTTGTTAAATCTATCATGTTTAGTGTTCCATGACCATGTTATTAAATCTTCTCTTTATGTGCTTTTAATGCTATTAACTGTTATATGAACATACTTTAGTAACGGGGTAGCTTTGGGTGTTCTACTAAGTTTATTTTACCACTCACGGTGCTACTTTTGTGGCCCTGGCGTCCCCAACGCTAGGTACAGAGGGAGATGAAGGACCATTTGCTGATCCCGAGGCGATGAAGCAGCAGGACGAATATGGAACCGAGGAGCCGTGGCTTTACCAGTAGCTCGATTATTTAGATGGCTCTGTATTTTGTTATTTTTAACCTTAGCACATTTATTTCAAATTTAGACAATGGTTATGTTTTCCTTTAAATTGTAATAAGTTAGCTAAGTTTTAGCTGACCGTTTGAGGATTTAAGCATTTATTAAATTTTAATGAAGTTGGTATTTTAATTTTTTTAAAATTCTTATTAACGTACCCAATTTTCTGGGCGTTACATGTGTACTACACTTTTTGATCAACCGGTACATGCAATTATAAAACTATGATAGTAGTATATAATTACGTAAATGCATATTGTGCATCTGTAACTATTTTAAACGCAAAATATAAAACCTATCGTGCTATCACCATAAAAGTTGTAATCTAAAATTGTAGGCGACGTTCTTTTATTCTGTACAATAAGCAAAATATCTCCCCCCCCCACCTAAAATAGCATGATAGCATACTCTCATGTGTTATCATACAGGTTCTTGAATAAAAGAACGTCATGTAACTCTGTCATTTGAATTGGATGGTTGATAATTTGATTTTCAAATGATCTGTGTATGTGCATTCATAATTAGAAATTTGAAAATATATATAACACCGTCCCAATTCAAATTATCTTGAAAGTCAAAATCACTTGATTTCAAAGATAATTTGAAATTTGTATGGGGTGGTTGTCCGGGCTCAACCACCACTTGGTCCCTCTTTGGTTATTATATATTGGCTTTGACCAACAAGAATTAGAAGACTGAATTGGGTTTAATTAAGACAAGTGATTTTCACACCCCATATTTTGATAATTGCACCCTCTTTCTTGTCATGTAATGAAACTTTTATGTGTGAATTTTTTTGCTACATGATAAGAAAGGGGGTGCAATTATCAAAATAGGGGGTGTGAAAATCATTTCCCTAAGTTAAGGATCATAATATATGCATATTATGCAAAAAAGTACTATTGACAAATTAAAGGGTATAAATTGCATTCAAGTTTTATGAAGTTTAGTGAGTTGTCACTAATTCTAGGAATTGACTAATTCGTCATTTTTAAAGTTTTTGTACAAAATTAAAACTTTTAAAAATTAGTGAAATGTCACAAAAATTTTGGGTTGCCGGAATGTCAGAGGTAGGGTGGTGGTCAGAGGTAGAAGTTTTATTTTATTTTATTTTTGAATTTCCTATACGAAATTACAAGTTTTAAAAATTAATGAGATGTTACTAATTCTTTAGGTCGCGGGAAGTGGACGGCGGGAGATGGGGTGGTGGTCGGCCGGATGTGGGGTGATGATTTTTTTGAATTATATGTTCGAGAATATAATTTTTAAAAATTAGTGACATCTTACTAATTTTTTTTGGTTGCTAGAAGTGATCGGCCAAGAGGTGGGGTGGTGGTCCGCCGGATGTGGGGTGGTGATTTTTTTGAATTTTATGTTCAAAATTAGAATTTTTAATTTTTGAATTTTTGAATTTTTTGGTTGGCAGAAGTCGTCGGCCAGTCAACCAAGAGGTGGGGTGGTGGTTGGCCAGAGGTTGGGTGGTGATTTTTTCTGAATTTTATGTTCGAAATAAGAGTTTTTAAAAATTAGTAACATTTTACTATTTTTTTGGTCACCGGAAATGGACGACCAGAGGTGGGGTGGTGGTCGGCCGGATGTGGAGTGGTGATTTTTTTGAATTATATGTTTGAAATTAGAATTTTTTAAAATTAGTGACATTTCACTAATTTTTTTAGTTGCCAGAAGTGGTCAGCCAAGAGGTGGGGTGATGGCCAGTCGAAGGTTGGGTGGTGATTTTTCTGAATTTTATGTTCGAAATTTGTTTTTTAAAATTAGTGGCATCTTACTAATTTTTTTGGTCATTGGAAGTGGTTGGCCAGAGATGGGGTGGTGGTCGGTCGGATGTGGGGTGATGATTTTTTGAATTCTATGTTCTAAATTAGAATTTTTAAAAATTAGTAACATCTCACTAATTTTTTTGGTCACTTGGAAGTGGTCGGCCAAGATGTGGGGTTGTGGTTGGCCAAAGGTTGGGTGGTGATTTTTCTAATTTTATGTTCAAAATTAGAATTTTTAAAAATTAGTGACATGTCACTATTTTTTTTGGTTGTCGGAAGTGGT
The DNA here is from genome assembly GCA_022606695.1 of Vaccinium macrocarpon. Taxonomy (NCBI): domain Eukaryota; kingdom Viridiplantae; phylum Streptophyta; class Magnoliopsida; order Ericales; family Ericaceae; genus Vaccinium; species Vaccinium macrocarpon. Next base: position 22,009,478 of record CM040171.1, read on the forward strand.
TGGCCGGAGGTGGGATGGTGGTCAGCCGGAGATTGGGTAGTGATTTTTTTAATTTTATGTTCGAAATTAGAATTTTTAAAAGGGGAAGTTAATTATAGGACCCGTACAAAAATAAACGTTATGATTTCATCCCAATGAATTTGAACAGTTATGATCCCATCTCGAAAATTTAAAAATACCCAGAAAGCCCTTCTATAATATTTTGTCCTTCTAAATTTTCTTTACTTTATTAACAGTTTTGAAAAAATTGGTGGTCCCACACATCATTCCACAACTCTCGAAAACATTTAATTAGCAAGTTTGGGATGACTTTTCCCCTTTTATTTCTTAGATGGTTATAGAGAGTTTTTTACTCCAAAACCCATCCCAAATCCACCCTTAACCACCCCATGACTCTTAGGTGAAAAACATCCCCAGATCGTCCCAAATCCTCCACAACCCAAATCTCTAGTATGTCGGTGGAACAAAACCCACAACCCACATCCCTAACATTCCGGCGAATTCAAATCCATTACCTTAACCGTCCCATTTCGAGATCCGCAATCTCTATCTATTCGGTTGCAGCCTAACAATTACCAACATCGTCCAATCCCACCACCCATCCACCCGAAATCGCTGGAGACCCAACCGTTCAGCTGTTCAGCCGTTGTTCGACCAAGGGGAGGAGTTGAAACCGGGTTCATACTTGATGGATGGAAAGATGATATGGTTGCCGATTTGATCACTGGAGTAAAGCCCTAACAAGTCTATGTGTTTTCCATTCCGACCAATGACCCGTAAGTCTTTTAGGATGTATATTTGGGGGGTTTGGGGGATTTATTATGGTTTATTAATATACCTAAGTTAGACACAATTAATTTTTTTTATGAGACTATGGTTTTATATTTTCATCTTCGTTTTAACGCACAGAACATTTGGTTTAACATTGAAGATTAGTAGTTTTGGATGCCGTGTAACCATTGAACTTGCAATGAATTTCTGGTTGTGTTATTTATGGGTTTTAATGTACCCAGATTATCTGTTAGTTTTGACGATAATATGTTTCTGATGCTGTGGAAAATATGGAACATTGTTTTACCATTTATTTTAGGTCATTGAAAGTGAAGTTACAGTGTATGATTGTACCATAGGAGATTTTTTTTACTTTAAGTGTTGCTATTACTCATATGGGTTACGGCTTTGAAATGGTTTAATAAAATCCAATGTTTGTAGAATGTTCTTAGAACGGGTTTGAACTAGACTTGACCACCATTCAATTAGTTAAGTACCTCATGCTCCAAAATGGTACTATTCAATTGTACTGGAGTTCCAAAATATAAAAGGGAAAATGACTTTTGATGTCAAAAATTGTAGAAACATAATTTCGAGCAAAAAAGATATTTTCTGATGGAGCACTGGTTTTCCATAAAGATTATGGTTTTTTTGTCAGTTAGTATGTTATTTGGAAGTGAAGTTATATATGGTTTATTATAACCCCAAGGGGTTTTATTAATATTCATAGTGTTTGATTGTACCATCTTTTTCCCATCATTGTTGTCTCTTTTTTTTTTTTTTTCTAGCACAACTAGTGAATTAGGTTATTTATGGCATATGATTGTACCATATCATCTATCATTTAAGCAATGATCGATTTTCCAGAACGTATTGTGTTTTTTAAATTGGTTCAATGTTGGGAATCCCGGACTGTAATTTGAGTGGAAGAAGTTTGTTGTGTTTTGTTCCACATATTCCTTTGAACATTGATTTTGGCTTACTAAGGTACCGAGGTTAGACAATAGTTTTTGAAGTGACATGTTTTAAGAGTATGTGTCTTCGTGGAATACGCATTAACAATTTTAACTGTGTTGAGATCCAAATCAGTCCACCTCCTACAAATCTTCTCCATGACCGCTCTGAAATCCATCCCCCGTTTGATCACTACAGGACAGATCTTGTCACCATGTTTGCATACCAGTACCAATTCTTCCTCCATCACCAACTTAAAAATTGCAACAAAAAAATGACAACATTAACATATGATGATGAAATAGGATCTCATAATTTATGTGTGACAATTGTGGTGAAATAAAATACCATAATTTCTATGTAGGAAAAAAAATGGCTTATTAACTTTGATGATCTGTTCTTTATTTTTCATCCATCAAAATGGGCTTCATGAACCATAATTGTATCACGGAAAAAAAAATCCAAACAATGGTGATATATAATACATTTTTCGATACCAACAAAATTACTTGACGAACCACTCGAGGAATTGTTGAATTCCAACTTTCCAGATCCCACTGCAGGTGTGATTAATTGAATTAATCGAACAAGAATGTTCAAATTGGTGTTGATGTGAAAGTAGCCGAACTAATATGGAGTAGGACTAGAGCATTTGAAATTCAAATGAACCTTACACTAAGGAAAGTAATCCGGGTAGACTGAACCAAAAAAGGAAAAGATATAAGTTTAGATATGAAAACTGAGATTTCAGTAATCATAACGGATAATTAAAATATGCCAATCATGGGACGTGAAAAGGGTGACAAAGATTCCAGGGTTTTATGGTCCTATCATTTAACATTTGAAAAAATTATTATCATATATACTAACAAAAAACCTAATAAGGGCACTAATGTCCGAAAATTATATTACAAGATGAAATCATAACATTTCAAACTACATAGGGTGGGATTATAACAATATTTTTCGTATGGGATGGGGAATTAAATTTCTCTTTTTTAAAAATTAGTAACATTTTACTAATTTTTTTTGTCTTTATGTTCGATTGCAAAAGTTCCTTGTTCTTCCATTTAAAAATGTCGAATGTTTTTTGTTTTTATGTTCGATTTCAAAAGTTCTTTGTTCTTCCCTTTAAAAATTTCAAATGTTTTGGTTTTTGGCTAAGTGACCTTTTTTTTTTTTTTTTTTTATCTTTTCCGAAGTTTTGTTAGTTTTGCTTCATTTTGGGGCGTTATTTAACTCCGCTCGATAAGAAGAGTTGGAAAAGTTAACAAATATGAATCAGACTTGAAAAAGATTCATAAAATACAAAAAATAGCCCAATAAATTTGTCTATTTTGAAATATTGATATTCTTTGTGAACTTTTAAAAACTTTTGGTCCTAATTTTTTATTTGTTAGATTCTTGTCATTGAGACAAATAAATAAAGAAATAATTTATGTGAAATCCCACGAGAAAACTTTGAGTTAGATTCACTTCTCAAAAACATTGTGGGCAAGCTCTACGATACACAAAAGCCACATTTTTTTTGTAACTAGCTACAACAATTCGTAAGTAACAAACGCCGCAATTCATACAAGATTTCAAGAGGTGCAAGGAACACGCAGGGGCATAGCCAGAAACTTGTATGAATGTGGGCACAATCTAAAACATGGTTTTTCCCCTTAGAAAAGAAACCCACAGTAATCAATTTTCTTTTTAAGAATCTGAAACACATAATTAACTTTTGTTTATACGATTTCTTCAAGATCCTTGTTTGAAAAAATGTTTTATTTCCACATTATCTTAAAATCGTTATGAAGAAAAAAAATCAAAAAAATTATAGGCTTATTTACCTTTTTAGTTCCCAATGTATTAACGAATAGCCAATTTGGTCTCCAATATGTAAAATTGTCCAATTTAATCCCCAATGTTTAAAATGTGTGTTGATATAATCCCTAACCGTATCTCCGTCCACCTCCTCCGTCAAAATAAAGGGCACGTTGGGTATTTTACCACTTCCCTCCCCAATTCATCTCCCCAAGACGACTCACCTCTATCACCACACCATACACACTCTCCATGTCCACTGATCATCAAGCCGATTAATCACCACCATGGACAGAGAAAAAGAAAAATTGTAATTCCTAGGCCTCTTTGGCATCTACCTGGAGTCCTACAAGTCTACAAGATCATCCTTTCCTACAGAAGAGTCTTTATAAAAAGAAAATTGTAATTCCTTCATCTCCCTCGCCCACATCGAGGTCTCCGAGTTCCTCCTCAACAAGATCATCCACACCGAGATCCGATGCACCAATACTCGAGCCGATACGAGCGGCTCTGCCATGCCTTTTGGCTTCTTCCTCCTTTTCTCCATCCTCTCCACCTTCGCCGTGGTCTACACCGTGGCAAGCATCTACACTAAACTTTCTTTAAGCCAATTGGAGTCAATGGGGAGACCCCACCCAATGACAAGATCCGACAAACTAACCCGAGTTTAGTGCTCCTAGCGAGAGAGTGGGGGTAGGAGGAGAGAGAGGGATTTTCGGGGCTGAGACTGAGAGGGGGGGACGGCAAAAGATCAGCACCATGAGCGTGGTCGATGCGGTGGTTCACGGCGTCGGGGTTTGTGATTGGTGGAAATCGGATAGCCCATTTGCTTGCATATCAGGAGATGGAATGATGAGAGAGAGAGAGAGAGAGAGAGAGAGAGAGGTGGGGGGATTAGTTAGAATGGGTAGTTATCTATTCCTTCGATCGTCTGCTACAATTATCAAAGCTTCGAGCTTTGATCGCGCTTCACGTTTGGGTTTCCCAGCCGATTCCCTTACCGATGAAGAAATAGACGCCGAGGTTGTTTCTGTTGTTGGTGGAATTGAACAGTTTGATTACATTCTTGCCAGGAACCACACTATCACGAAATGGCGTGAGAATGTTTCACATTGGATCACAAAAGATATGTTTGTTGATGTTATACCTTAACACCCCCTATGAATGACGTATTAGTTTAAGAGGAATTAAAAAGTAAGAAGGGATAAAATAGTCAGAGTGATTAAATATGAAGGGTGGATCCACCGTTAAAGAGGGATTAAATAGTACTACATGGTTTGGATGAGGGATAATAAAAAGGGATAAGGAGGGTGGATGATGTAAAATCATGTCAAAATACTTTCTTGCCCTTGGTAATGCATATATTAAATTATGTATTTATAAGATTATATAAATACCAAAATTAATTACACTATTCAATATTTAATTTTATAATACTTAATTGTAATATTTTTTATTTAAAATTTTTTTATTTGTTTTATTTATTTATTTATTTTATATACTATTCAACAAGCCAACACACGAACAATGTAAAATTCTAAAGTATAAAAATTTCAATTTTTTTGTATCGAATTAAACATCTCTATTAGTAGTTTAATTTGGTGCAAGCAAAAATAAAAAATTATATACAAAAGTACTTGAATTTTTTGATCCGAAGGATATTGCAAAGCTACTAAACAAGCCAACAATGTAAAATTATAAAGTATAAAAAAATTTCAATTTTTTGTATCGAATTAAATATCTCTATTAGTAGTTTAATTTGGTACAAAAATAAATAAAAAATTATATGCAAAAGTACTTTATTTTTTGATCTGAAGGAAATTGCATGGGGGTAGGTAGGTAAATTTAGTTAGGGAGGGGCATGACTAATTAGTCAGGTAGGGATGGCAATCTCAGCTGATCCGCCCCTATCCAACCCGCCCCCTACCCATTCGGGGAGGGGATTCGGGGATTTTTTCGGGGATCGGGTAGGGGATGGAGATTATATTTTATAAATTTCAGGCATCAGGTAGGGGATGGTATTGTCAGTCCCCCACCCAATCCCCTCCCCGATCCCCACCCCTCCCCGCATCCCCATTCATATATATATATATATATATATGTAATATAATATTTATTATATTACAAGTTTTAAAAATTTATTTTCCCCCACAGCCGCCCATTCCGTCTTTCTATATTTATCTATTTTGGATTTATAGAAAAGTTTGTTTTGATATTTGATTGTGCACTCTATTTGTTCATATTAATTTGTGATCTCACACAGTAAACTCTTCTAGTGGATTGCATGTGATGTGATGCAAGTGTTAGCTCTTCAGTAGCACGTGATGGAAGTGTTAAATAGCTAAATGTACATTATTAGACAAAGTTCCAAACAACTCGAGCTTTTGGGATAGTAGCAAGCTAATTCACTTTAAAGTGTAAGACTATTAAAAAAAAATACACATTAAAGAGCAACCATTTTGGATCCCCCGATTCCCCCACGGGATCCCAGTTCCCCACATCGGGGCAGGGATGGAGGTTAAAATAAAATCCCCAGTGGGGATCGGGGAGGGGATGGGGATTGATATTGGTTTGGGGATCGGGGATGGAGGTAGTAATATCCACCCCCTACCCTCCCCATTGCCATCCCTATAGTCAGGGGTTGATTTTGGTAGCCAAAGCATGGATGAGGTGTGGGACCATGACTAAATAACCCAATCTTCCTCATCCCTCTTTCATTTCCAGCATCCAAACGAGCTCTAAAATTGTACTGCTTGCATTCTTCTCTTTTTAATTTTTGTGGGTTTTTGTGTGTGTGTGTGTGTGTGTGTGTGAGAGAGAGAGAGAGAGAGAGAGAGAGAGAGAGATTAACCCATTCACAACTTTTTCTTTTTGTAATTTTTTTAATGTTTCAAGAAGTAAAATACCATTGTGCCCTCCATTTTGACGGAGGAAGCGGACGGAGTTAGGGGTGGGGATTAAATCGACACACATTTTAAACATTGGGGATTAAATTGGACAAATTTATAAATTGGGCACCAAATTGGCCATTCGCTAATACATTGGGGACCAAAAAGGTAAGTAAGCCAAAAAATTTATGTTTGACGCAAATTTCTAATTTCCATAACCATTTTTCATGTGTAAAATAATAAAATTTTCATTTGTAAGTTATTGATAATAAATTCAAGAAGAGTAAGTAAGAGAGAGAAGAGAAAAAGGAGAAAAGAGCTTGGCTTGACTTACATTTTGAGATGAGATAGTAATTATGATTGTGTAAACACGTGATAGTTTGTGGGTTAAAATTGATTGAATGAAGGCTTGGTCATGAGGAGTAGTAATTATTTAGTGGTCATGGTGCACTGTCAACGTGAAGCCCTAACATCCATCCTTCTTCATCACATATTTAGATGAAAATCATACATCTAGAATTAAGCCTTACATGAATATGTGATGAAAAAAGGTGCTAAAAATACTATTGAACGGTGTCCAAGAATCATACAATTATTTTTCATTTACGAAGTTGCTATTGAAAATATTACTAGTTGAAAAAAAAATTTACTCATTAATTTGTTCATCACACTGGCCCAGACTAGCCCTAAACTACCTTTGCCACTGGGAACATGAGTGCTGAGATACTCATTAATTTGTTCTAGAGATTGTTTCTCTAAACCTATCCAGTTTGTATTTGATTGTTGCATGTCTTTTCTGTAGTTTATAAGGCACCCTGCATTAGGTAGTTAAGCTAGTAATCCATGTAATTATCTAGCCCGATAACATAGTCGAATTATAAGCACAATTAAGGATCAAGGGTATCACGTTTTGTAAATGAAAATGTAACCCTATTCATCAATCTTTTTGAGTTGGACGAATGTAATGACTTAAATACTTTCACTCATAGATTGCATGGAACATGGGAAATGTAAGATAACGATCATGCCTCTGGGCCAACTCTTTCTCTTTTAAGGAATGTTGTAGTGAAATCTTTGGGAAGTGAATGTACAGAAATTCTATATTTTATACAAGAGAAATACATATTTACCATGTTGAAAATCGAGGGCGCGACAGTGTACTCTTGTGGCCTTGTCAAGTTTTACATAATATCCCATTTTGCCAACAAAATGAAAAAAAGAAACTAACACCACGAAGTTTTGCAATGATAATATTGTATACATCAATGGGCGATTAGTGGATAAATTAGTGAGTTAACAATTATTGGAATTTGGGGCCAAGTCCAAGATTAAATTGGGTAGCCCATTTGGGCATGACCTGGTGGTCTATTTATTATAGAGAGATGAGATAGAAGAGATTGAAGTAATCATATTCTATTAGGATTATAGGACTTCTAAAACATCTAAAATGCTCCTTCTATATAATTCCTTCAGGATAGTCATAAATATATATACAAGATTATCAATCATTGAGTTCTAGAAACTCTCTGCTGCCTAGTTTTGTCTCTCTACCAAGAAAGAGCGATTTGAAACTTTTACACCATGGAGTAGAGGGTGATGCTCAAACCTCGTGGTATCACTCCATCGCAGGAGATTGTTGCTATTCTAGTATGTGATCAGGAGTATGTAATCCATCCACCAAAAGATTTGGTTCGATAAAAGTTCGCTAAAAGTAATCCGAACCACTTGTTTCTGCATTTGTTATTGGTTGTTAACAACAACCAAAGAGGATTCAACATCTTTCTATCGACTTGAAGCTCAACCACAACTTGAAACGTATATGAGTGCAACTACATAGGCCGAAAAACTTCCTATCCAAACTCCCGGGTTTTAAAAAATCCGGACCTCCACCTTCCCAATTTTTTTTTGAAAATTTGAACCATTAGATGTGTTTAAAACGTGTTTTTAAGGTCCAATGCAAAGATTTGGCAAAAAAAAATATCCGGAAGGGCTTGATTGGAGTAGTTTTTCATAAAAACGCTCATAGACCTTAAAAACACGTTTTAAACACATCAAACGGTTCAAATCGTCAAAATTTGGTCCGGAAAGTGAAGTCCGGACGGTAGGTCCATAAATAGTGGTTTGGATAGGAAGGGGTTCCCTACATAGGCTAACTAATTGCACATTTGTGATCAGCCAAAAACTATCTAATACCTAACTTTAACTAATTGTTATGTTCTATAGCATTTATTTGAAATTATATTCTTTTCTATATTCATATTAATTTGGAAATGAAACATCATCTTGTCAGTGTCATGGATGCTTCACCAACCCAACAAAAATAGAAGTGGTGGTTGGTGGTGAGCATGACTTTTGCTAGCTCAAAACAACCGTTGCCAATTAAATATCCTAATGTCACATTGTTGGTTTATTTAATATTTATACATTTGATGCAATGGTTAATGTTTTTAGCTCCTAAAAGCCTGTCGAAAAATTTCAGCTTGCTTGGTCAAAATTGCTTATATAGTCAATATTTTCAACAACCATTGGGAAAGTTCTGTGGAGTTCTTTTCACAAGTACACAATTGAAAGTTTGCAAGGACAATAAATAAAAAATTTACACTAGGAGCTGTTTGATAAAATTGAAAATTAAATTCTGAAATTGGCTCCATAGATTCTTCCTTTTGTCTAAATGTAGAGATATATGAAAATAAAAACGTAGATAAATTTTCTGTAGAATAATATTTCAGGTTGTTGGAGGCCAACCAGGCCTCCATGTTTGCCATTGACAAATGCAATTTACAAACAAGAGGAAGCTATTGGGCAGAGAGAATGACAAGATTTTGTGTCAACATCCTAGCTAGCTACCAACAAAAGATAAATATGCATAGTTGGAATGGGTTGGTAGGTCTTCCATCAGGTGTAATGGATAATAAACAAAAGTAACATAGCAATATAAGTATTTTTTCTTTTCATACTAGGTATGTAAATTAGTTTGTGTACATCTCAATTAGTCTGAAATTTCTGAAGTTGAGAATATTAGTCTCCAGCCACAGGTTGCAGCACAACGAGATGTTTATTTCTTAGTAACTTAGGGTGTGCGAGTTATAACTTACATGCACCTCAACTAATCTCTAATGGACTAATATATACAACGACGACATTGTCCACTAGTGAGGCCCGTGTGCTGAACACTATATAATCTGTCACCACAAGACTAATTGCGCACGAGTGCACACACACACACATATGAGATTCTATGTTTTGAGACATATGAGGAAGCAAATTTCTATATTTCAAGCCGGCCATGAAACGCGAGGGCAACTTCTTGTTACAATATATGTGTTTTCTTTATTCAACCAAAAAAATCTATAAAGATGAAGCATTACAACAAATGCATTGAAAGAGTTTCAAAGAATGGGTAACTATTCTAGTGTTTTAACTTGCCAAAATTCAACCTACCTCTCAGCGTCACCATAATTTTTTTTAAAAAGAGAAGTAAAGAAACATCCTCAAATAAGATAAAAAAAAATGAAAAGGAAATCAAGCGATACGATACCAAATGCATTAAAAAAAAGGCCCTAGTTTGATCCGAGTCCAATTGTTGCGGTATAATAGGATGCACATTCAATATAAATTATCTGATGTTTTAATCTGTAATGATGGTACTTGTTTACCAACAATATTTCTACTTGTAAAGAATTTACAACAACAGGTAATTCTTGGAACACTATTTTTAAATATGATTATGCCAATCAGAAAAATTGATCCTACTGGTATTTATAGTAGATTACAGGATCACGATATTTTTTATCCTTTTGTTACTGATCCAAAAACTAGAATTATTCAGGAACTACAAGGGTTTCTTCAAAACAAAGAAAAACAATTGAATTTTCTCCAAAGGGAAATTCAACTTATGAACATCAGTCAGAAACTTCAAACTTCTGCTTTACTAGAGAAAATCAAAGAAATTGAAAATCAGTTTTTAAAGGAAGTATGCAGTGACCTGCCAAATGCATTTTGGGAAAGAAAACGACATATTGTTTCACTTCCCTACAATCAGGATTTCAATGAAAAGCATATTCCGACCAAAGCTCGACCTAGCTAGATGAAATCTGATTATTTGGAACTTTGTAAGAAGGAGATTCAAACTAAACTCTTCTTGACAAAAAATTAATCAGAAAAAATTATTCTCCTTGGAGTTGCACTGCTTTTTATGTTTTTAATAATGCTAAAAAAGAACAGGGAGTTCCTCGTCTTGTTATCAATTATAAACCATTGAATGATGTTTTGAAATGGCCAGATATCCTATTCCAAATAAAAAAGATTTGCTTGATAGATTGCAATCCGCAGTTATCTTCTCCAAATTTGATTTGAAATCTGGATATTGGCAAATTCAAATTGAAGAAAAAGATCGGTATAAAACTGCATTTGTTGTTCCATTTGGTCATTATGAATGGAATATCATGCCATTTGGTTTGAAAAATGCCCCATCAGAATTTCAGAATATTATGAATGAAATATTTTCACCCTATTCTGATTATTTTATTGTTTATATAGATGATATTCTTGTTTTCTCGTCATCTATTGATTAGCATTTTAAGCATCTTAGAGCTTTGAAGGAAGCTATTAAACATAATGGTTTAGTTATTTCTGCACCCAAAATGAAATTATTTCAGACAACAGTACGATTTTTGGGTCATAATATAAATCAGGGAACTATTATCCCTATAAACCGTAGTATTGAGTTTGCTTCTAAATTTTCAGATGAAATTAACGAGAAAACTCAACTTCAGAGATTTTTGGGTAGTCTAAATTATATAGCAGATTATTATCAGAATCTAGCCCAGGATACTGCTATTTTATATCAACGATTGCAAAAGAATCTTCCTCCTTGGATTGAGGATCATACCAAAGCAGTAAAGAAAATTAAGCTTAAAGTAAAACAGTTGTCATATTTGTGTTTAACCAACTCAACTTGGCGTAAAGTAGTAGAAACAGATGCCTCCAATATTGATTATGGAGGAATTCTTAAGCAACAGAATCCTCATTCTCGGAAAGAGGAATTGGTTAGATTTACATCAGGAACGTGGAAAAAAGCTCAACTTAATTATTCCACTACCAAAAAAGAAATGCTTTCTATTGTAAAATGTGTTTCTAAATTCCAGGATGATTTATTAAACCAAACTTTCTTTCTCCGTATTGATTGTAGTTCTGCTAAATTTATTTTAGCAAAAGATGTGAAAAATCTTGTTTCTAAGCAAATATTTGCTAGATGGCAATCGAAATTATTTGCCTTTGATTTTGAAATCAAATATATCAAAGTCGAACAGAACTCCCTACCTGATTTTCTAACTAGGGAATTTTTGCAGCATGGATGAAGTAGAACGAGATCGAATAAGAGCTGAAATGAACCGTATTTGAATTCAATCCGTAGTGCGACCGTATACAAAGGCCAATCTCCGATATTGGATTTATGAGCTTAAAAAACAAATTAAAAGGTTTAGAGAAAATGACCATCTGGATGATGAATATCTTTGCCAATATATGGGCATTACATTCATCCGACTAAATAGGGCAATGGATATTTTATCTCGTGCCTAATTCGAATTTGTTTCCTTGCAGAATGGAACCTCTTGACCGAGGTCGTGGTCAGGGCCATGGCAGAAAATCAGGATCCCAACAGTATGGAAGAGACAGAGTTTCTCTTTCTTTATCAAAATATCCGACTCTGGGAGAATCTTCCAGTCAGTCTAAACAGAAAACAGCAAAAGAGGCATTTGAGGAAGGACCTCAATATGTTAAAAAGAATATAACAGGACCATTGATCACACTTTCCGTAGGTGATCTCAACTTACATCCGAAGGATCCATGGTGCCTTAAGAAGAGATATTTACAAAATCAACAGTATACAGTCCAGGAAAGGAAACCTCGATATATTTATGAGGCTATCCTTACTGAGACTTCATCAGTACAACTTACTCATCATCATCTAGTTGAATCAGATCATAAAACCCCAATCACTTTTTCAAAATGTTATATTGTCAGAGTGATGCATCCGCAGGAATGGGGTCTTTCTACATTTGCAACCAGAACTTTGAAAATAAATGAGCAAAAATATAACTATTGGGGTTATGCCCGAGCGTGGACATATGCACTTTACTATCAGAATCCAATAAGAGCCCATTCATGGTTCTTTATTTTTAATCCAGAGATTTTACAAAAAGAAACTGGATTTCCATCATGGTTTCTCCATTGGTGGGAATACCATGCACCATAAATTGAATTTTTTTTAGAATCAATTCAGAAACAATTCCCTGTATGGTATAAATATCATCTGAAGTTAAAGGGAATGACTGCAGTAAACACACCGGTAGGACAAGACCTTTTGTGGTTTTGTACCAAATTTAGAATTACTTGGATTTGGCAATGGGGACATGAAATAGCCGAAGATCATCTCCGTATCCCAAAAATTCAAAGAAATTTTTTCCTCAAGTAGTAACCCATCTCAGGGTCCAGTAAATTTTATCCAACAAAAAAAATTGATGCTTCAAAATCAGTATCCAAATTTATTAGAACATGAGCAAGATATTAAGCTCATGGAAATCATTAAAGATCAGTACTTGGCTATTTAAGGACCAAGCCCATCTCAAGCAGATTCAAAGAGTGACGTCTCCATGTCCTCACAAGATCAGGATCAAGGTCAATTTGCTTGCCTAGCCAGTGGATCACAAGATCCTAATGATGACACCGAAGTTTACCCAATAGAAGCAAACCTTTGGGACTCTATGATTGAATTAAAAATGTTGAAAGGCAAGGAAAAGTTTTAAAAATCTGGAAGCCTTGACTGGAAGTTAATTAATTATATATATAACACATATTGATGTCTAAGCAATTTGAATTTCGTTTATGGAGAATGTTCTTCTTTGCGAAGCTTATGACTATTAAATGAATTCTGGTTCACACCATCCCCGGTGGACTGACGTATTTTAATTGATCTGGAATGTACTACAACATAACAATAACATTAGAGATCCTATTCACCATATATGAATTCGTCATCCATTCCAGAAAATAAAACATGACCTATCGATGCCTGGTCATTCTTATTTAATTTATTACAAAGAATATTTATCTCTGCGAAGAAAGAATATTCATCTCTGCGAAGCATATGTCTCTGAGATCGATGAATGATTTCAAATCGTACTACAAAATATATTAGTAGGTACTACAAAATATATTAGTAGGTTACAGAGGACTTTAAAAAGTATAGAGGGCAGATTAATAATGTTTGTGAGCTCAATCAAACATGACTGTTCTAGGAGGAGCAAGCCACCCTTCGGATGGTGTTGTTGCCTTTGTATTATACTTTGTTTCCTTTTCAGAGGATTTGTTATCATTGTAATGCTTATAGAAACCTATAACATTGGAGGCTCTTGTGAATAAAAAGCCACTCGCAGGCTTAATTTGAATAGCGGGATTTTTTTTTTTAATAACCAGATGTTTAGGCCAGTTTGCGTCTACCTCAACTAATTTTAGGGTCCTGAAGATAATAACTGGACATAACTCCCAGTAGCCCCAAAAGTTTGCAAGCAATGAGAATCGAACCTGACACTTTAGGTGGGAGTAAATCCCTAAGTCCCAAGGCAAGATCACTTTGCCAATTCCTTTGGGTTAGAATAGCTGGAATCTTGAGGAGAAATGAGAATTTGGTGCTTTATTTTCATGATTTTGACATTTTGATTGCAAGAGATTGAAAGGGGAAGTGATGTCATATTTTCATGATTTCGATGTTTGGAAAACTCAAGAATAGTAATGTGATTCTTGATAACATATTCAACCACGAGAGTGAGAATTTGATCCATCCCTTACTCTATAGTAATATGTGATTCTTGACTTAATCATTAATAATTGATAAATTTTCAAAATAATTATTTCCTATATAAGATTACTGATTAAGTCAAATACCGGAATGATATTTTTCCTCTAGGCACTAACTTCCTAAGAATTTGATTCATAGTAATCATATTCTTATTCCAACTTAAGAAATTTTTTAGAAATTTTATTTTAGTAATTATATTTTTATTTTTGCTTAAGATTTTGGTCATTCATACATAGTTTGAGGGCAAGAGTAGGAGGCTGATTAATTATAGATGTTATTTGAAATTTCCATGGGGTTGATTAATTATAGATGTTATTTTCTCTCTTCTTTATTCAACATAGCAAAATAATTCCTTCAATAATAAAAACTAATAGTTTAACAATTAAATTTCAATTCTAAAAAGGCCTCATTTTAAAAACTAGCCTTACTCCAATTTTGTTTTTTGCTTAGGGATTTAGCCTTACTCCAATTTATAATAATCATATTCCCATTCCGAGTAAAGTTTATGATCTAAATTTTCTCCACCACCCTAACAACCACGTACAAAGTTGGTAGGAAAATAGGTGGTGATGACATGGTGGTTTCGTCCAACCAACCCATCGGCGGATCCCCTCACCTTAGTGCCATTTTTTCATTTTTATTTTCTAATAAAGTGTTCTTATTATAGGGCCTTTGACGAATAAGATTCCTCTGTTACAGCCATTCTTCCACGTGCCACCATCTTGACCTTCCATTTCAATGTACATCCAACGGCCTCGCGCAGTTTTCAACTAACTCTTCGGCCCAGCCTACCCCACCAAACATCCAAATCACAATGAGCCGTTCCCCTTCTTTTCTAGTATTAATAACCCCAAGTTTGTCCAAACAAAACTCAGGAAATTGACCACCTTCAATTTCCTTGCTTATCTTTCATTTCCTTTCCTTTCCTTTCGTTTGAGTTCATTATTTGCTTGTAATTATAGTTCATGAACCAACGTTCATAGCTCTTAGTGTATATAAATCCTTGAGCAAGCCATATTTTTCTCCACAACCCATTTCATATTTTTGAATTTTCCCATCTGGGTCTTCATCAATTCCAACATTTTCCACTCCGCTCAATCGTATATTAATCCGGGTGAATTCTAGCAATGGAATTTGATCAAGGTCAATGCAATGTTCATGACACAATCTCCTTGTGTTTTCAAGACCCATTGAATTGGGGTAAGGCTGCAGAGTCCTTAAAGGGAAGTCACATGGATGAAGTCAAACGTATGGTTGCAGAGTACCGGAAGCCGGTGGTCCGGCTTGGTGGCGAGACCCTAACCATATCACAGGTGGCCGCGATAGCCACCAATGATACCAAGATCACGGTGGAGCTATCGGAGGCTGCCAGGGTGGGTGTGGTGGCAAGTAGTGATTGGGTGATGGAAAGCATGAACAAGGGGACTGATAGCTATGGTGTGACAACTGGTTTTGGAGCAACTTCTCATAGGAGGACCAAACAGGGTGGAGAACTTCAAAAAGAGCTTATTAGGTAAATAAAGTTTTTGGCTCATATTATAGATATGGAGTGTGATTGCGATACATGGAGATACAAATTTTATATTCTAGTTCCAAATTCTAGATTTTAGATTTTGGTAGAAGCAGATAAACATATTTTCCATGACTGTGAAATTGTTATTAAGTTGCAGTAAAAACAGGAAAATTAACTTTAATAAACATACTAAAGCCTACTATCTTATCCAAAAAGCTCCACGCTACCCAGACCCAGCTTTCTGATTTTTAGAATTTTCTTCCTTTTTTAGCTTTTTAAAATCCGTAGAATTCGAGAATCCATTATCTAGAATTCTTGGTAAATGCTCCAAATTGATTTCGCAAAGATAGAATCTAAAAAATCTGCAAAATAATTACTCATGCACAAACACCCACATGCATGATAATGTTTTTTTTTTTTTTTCCATTTTAATTTGGATGATGATATATGCCAATTGTTTTTTGGTACAATATTTTCTTGCACAATAACGCCTTTCGGTGAATGGGAGCGTTCCATCTGAATCAAAATAGACATTTTCGGGACTCGTAATTTAAAGATTAGTTATTTGTTTGGAACGAATTTTTTGCATAAAGATTATTCCAGAATGGTACAAAAAAATGTTTTGAGGATTGTCGTACGCTCTCTAAAATCATTATAGGGATTGGGTGGTTTCTGCATAGATTTTCCAATAATAATAATAATAAAAAAGCGCAGATTTTGGTACAGAGTATAGTTTGTTTAACTTTTGTGGTAATTTGAGGCGACTTGCCGGAAAAAAACATACCGTTACCATATGAGGTGAATTAAGAAGTTTGCGGCCCGTTTGGATGAGGTATTTTAGGGGACATAAATATGGAGGGTGTTATTTATGTCCGGACGCACACATATAAAATAGTTTGCCAACAAAAAGTGTAGGAGTGTTATTTATCATCCGGACTAAATAACACCCCATACACGGGTGTTATTTATGGACATCCCAGGTGAATTAAGAAGTTTGAGTTGTTAATTTATTAACTATTTGGACATTTATTTGAACCGTAATCTTCTTCTAATTGGTGAAAAATGTGTGGAGTCCACGGAATAAATACATATTTTTGGTAATTATGGTGTTAATTTGAGGTGGACCCAATGGCGGGGCTAGGAATCGAATTTGCCATGGGCTAATCCATATAATTGAATATTTACATGGGCTAAATATGTAGATCTTTTATTGAACAAAAATTTTACATTTAAATATTTAATCTTTTTTGTAATTTACCTGAGCTATAGCCCACCCTATGATAGCTATAGATCTGCCCTCGGGTGGACCCACATATTTTTCATCAATCAAAGCGAGAGTTTTGTTCACCTTCACTAAATAAGGGTGAACAAATTTGCACTCTCGAGACATGATTGTTGGTCATTTAAATGGTTCATGTATCTCTTCACAATTCTGGAGAGAATTAACTAGTAATATTCACGAAGATTTCATTTTCATACATCTTTGAGGGCAACTTTCCAAATAAAGTAAGCTTGATGAGTGTTAGATGACCTACATGAGAGTCCAAACAAATGAAGCTACGAGACACCTTTTTAAAAAACAATTAATATAGTGATCAATGGCGGAATTAAGATTTGAATTATTTGGAGGTGGAGTGACAATATTATGAAAAAAAAATATTAAGTTAAAGTCAAACTTTTCCCTAAACTTTGTTTTCATTTGAGAAAATAATAAAAGCTTGATTAAACTCTATTGTGATTCTTAAATGGAAGCCATCGAGATATCATTCTCATAATCAAGAGTCGTTCATAATTAAGTTATTTGGACATCGTTAAGTAGTTAATGGACTTCCATTCGTGTAAAACTCGGGGTGGCTCGTGCCACATTCCTCTATATAGTTCCATGTTGATTTTTATTTATTTTTATAACCGAATGTCTAAGCTAGCTTACACGCACCTCGACTAATTCCGGGCCCCTGGAGGTAATGACTGAACAAAACCTCCAATGACCCCAAGACTTTAGTGGCAATGAGTATCGAACCTAAGACCTTAGGTGCGAGTAAATCCTTAAATTCTATGGCAAGACCACTTTGCCAACCACTTGAGGTTAGTTCCATCGCTGATTCTCATTTGAGTAACATGATTAATTCTTGTTACTAAATAAGCAAAATTTACTGCATTTATAAATAAATAAATAAAAACTTCGTTATTTTCTAATAGTACCCTTCTACTTAAATGAGTTAATAGTAAAATTACAACCTTAGCATTATAGGAAAAGTAAACGCAGTTTATATATAAATACTAAAAGGAAGTACAATATGAGGACATTGTAAAAAGGACTACAAGCATGTCCCAACTCCATGTCCTGTCTATCCAAGCCACCCGTCCAAGCAATCGACGGCTCAGACTTGCAGTTGAACATTTATGGCTTAGATTTGTTGGGGGGTGAGATGGAATCCGAGCCGTTAATTGCTCGGATGGATGGGACAAGGAGTTGGGGCAGGGAGTTCGGGACAGCGGATCCGCTTCCATGGCAGACTTGGTATAACAGTTGCCCTTTTTTCCCAAACGATAAAATCAAAGTTTGATAAAATCAACACTTGATTTTATCAAATGAGAAAGTGATTTGATAAAATCTAAGATTTTTTTTCAGAAGAGGTTTGATAAAATCTAAGATTTTTTCATTGAAAAAAAACTTAGTTCCTCATTTGGGTTTGATAAAATCTAAGATCTTAGATTTTAAGAAACCTCTTAAAATCTAAGATTTTTTCATTGAAAAAATCTTAGATTTTATCAAATTTCTTCCTCATTTGATTAAATCTAGTGTTAATTTTATCAAATCTTGATTTTATCCCGATTTTATCATTTGGGTAGAGAAATATTAAAAAATGATATGTGCAAGGAAGATTTGCAGGGAATCACGCAAGGAAGGCCCTACGGGGCATAGTACGGATCCCGAACGGCTGATCTGAGCCGCTCAAAAATTTTAAAAACACATTTCGAGTGAGTGTGCAAGAAACCAACTATATCTGATATGTGTGGATGTTTGATCCAAACTTTCATTTTTGAATGGCTCGAATGAAAAAATAAAAATGAAAGTTTGGGTGGAGCATCTAAACATATCGGATGAAACTGGTTTTTAGCAGGCCCACTCGGAATGTGTTTCTTAAATTCTTGAGCCACTTGAATGAGCCGTTCAGGATCCGTACTGGGCCCCGCAGGGCCTTCTCCATGTGATTCCCTGCCTATAGCATTGCTGATTCATATTCCCCTATTTACACTTTTTTTTTTGGTCTTTATACATGTGAAATTATTGAATTGTGCTGAGTCATTATTTTTCCGTATTAAGGACAATATGATACTTTCAAATGAATAAAAATAAAAAAGTAGGAGTAAAGGTTTAGTGATTTTTAGTCTTTACTCATATAAATGCACGGGCCATATCTTTAACCTCTAGTTCAGATCTATAATGGAAACCAATGATTTATTAGTTGTGCTTGTGCTCGTGCTGCTTGAGTGCTTGTGGTCCAACCAAACTATAGCTGTCTCCCTCGGGCTGAAAAAAAGAAAGTAATTGGGGCAACCAACCCACCAAACCCAATAAATATTTACAACCACTTTTTAGCTTCTAAACATTATGAATTTTGTTTCTGCACCTGCAGGTTCTTGAATGCTGGAATATTTGGTAACGGGACAGAATCTTCCCATACTCTGCCTCGCTCAACAACACGGGCCTCAATGCTTGTGAGAATCAACACCCTCCTTCAAGGGTATTCGGGCATTCGATTCGAGATCTTAGAAGCCATCACTAAGTTTCTTAACCATAACATCACCCCGTGCTTGCCCCTCCGTGGAACAATCACTGCCTCGGGCGACTTGGTCCCTTTGTCCTACATTGCTGGGCTTTTAACCGGAAGGCCCAATTCAAAGGCTGTTGGGCCCAACAGAGAATTGCTCAATGCCATTGAGGCCTTTCACCTTGCGGGGATTGACACCGGGTTTTTTGAGTTGCAGCCCAAAGAGGGTCTTGCACTAGTGAATGGCACAGCTGTTGGGTCGGGCTTGGCTTCCATAGTTCTTTTCGAAGCCAACATTCTCTCCCTCCTTTCGGAAGTTTTATCTGCTGTATTCGCGGAGGTCATGCAAGGAAAACCCGAATTCACAGACCATTTGACTCATAAATTGAAGCACCACCCGGGCCAAATTGAGGCTGCAGCTATAATGGAACACATTTTAGATGGAAGCTCATATGTCAAAGAAGCCCAAAGGCTCCATGACATTGACCCACTCCAAAAGCCCAAACAAGACCGATACGCTCTCCGTACATCTCCCCAGTGGCTCGGCCCGCAGATCGAAGTTATTCGATCTGCTACCAAAATGATCGAACGGGAGATAAACTCTGTGAATGACAACCCACTTATTGATGTTTCCCGTAACAAGGCACTACATGGAGGGAATTTCCAGGGCACCCCAATAGGGGTCTCAATGGACAATACCCGGTTAGCCATTGCCTCAATAGGGAAACTAATGTTCGCTCAATTTTCCGAGCTTGTCAATGACTTTTACAACAATGGGTTGCCCTCGAATCTCTCGGGCGGCCGTAACCCTAGCTTGGATTACGGGTTCAAAGGTGCGGAAATCGCGATGGCGGCCTATTGCTCTGAGCTCCAGTTCTTGGCTAACCCTGTAACCAATCATGTCCAAAGTGCTGAGCAACACAACCAAGATGTGAACTCATTGGGCTTGATCTCATCAAGAAAAACAGCTGAGGCACTTGACATACTAAAACTCATGAGTGCCACTTGGTTGGTAGCCTTATGTCAAGCAATTGACTTAAGGCATTTGGAGGAAAACCTAAAGAGCATAGTAAAAAGCACAGTGAGTCAAGTTGCCAAGAGGGTTCTAACCATGGGTTCAAATGGACAACTCCACCCCTCAAGATTTTCAGAGAAAGAATTGCTCAAAGTGGTGGACAGGGAGCTCATATTCACTTATATCGATGACCCAGTGAGTAACACGTACCCATTGATGCAAAAACTCCGACAAGTCCTGGTGGAGCATGCGCTTGCGAACGGTGAGAGTGAGAGGAATCCTAGTACGTCGATTTTCCAAAAGCTTAGCGCATTTGAGGAGGAGCTAAAGAGCGTTTTGCCCAAGGAAGTCGAAATTGCTCGGTGCAATGTGGAGAATGGAATGGCAGGTATTGGAAATAGGATAAAGGAATGTCGGTCGTACCCGTTGTACAAGTTCGTGAGAGAGGATTTGAGGACCGGTTTTTTGACTGGAGAGAAGATCCGGTCACCGGGAGAGGAGTTTGATAAGGTGTTCTCTGCCATTTGTGAGGGGAAGTTGATTGATCCTTTCTTGGGATTGCGTGAAAAGTGGAATGGTGCTCCTTTGCCTATTTGCTAATAATTAGGACATATGTGACAATTCTAAATTATGATGTGAACATTTTACAATAACAGTATATGTTCTTCGATCGTCTGATGTAAAACTTAAGTTTATTTGCATTATTTGTACTTGAAATTAAAGATTATTTTAATTTCCCAATCAGTTTATGAAACTTGTGTTTTCCCAATTATTTGTCCCTGTCACTTGCTTGTGTTGATTTTGGTACGCATAAAAGATCAAGAGAAGCATAAAAGAGAAGAAAAACAAGGACACATACCACTATTTAATTTTTTTTTTATCAGCATAAATGGTTGTATTTCAATAAAGTCATCTGGTACTTACAAAGTATTCCAACTAAAACAATGAAGGGAAAATACAGCCAGAGCCAAACATCGCTAATAAAAAAGAAAGACTAATATCAAAATCCAAAACACGAGCCATATTAATGACCCACTTCTTACCAACTCTAATGTATGGGGCACGAGGAGTTTTGAATAAAGACAAAAATCTCCCTAAGGCTAGCAGAAATTCCCAACAAGGATAAAAAAGAGCAGCATAGGAAAATTTCTTCCTAAATCTGGAAAGTATAAGCTATCGCTAGTCAAAACATCGCATTGATCACTTAGAAACAAGCTCTCAATGCCACGGAGGAGAGCTGGATGACACTCTAGACAAGGCTACGCCGGCACGACAATCTCTGGTCACAGGAAACAAAGTCAGCAACACTTAACAGCCCTTGCAACCACGACGAGCACAAACCAAATCGAAGGGACAACAAGTATGAACCAAAACAGAGCTACAAAAATTTTATTTCACACCACCGTCACCCATCGGTTCTGCAAAAAAAGACCGGTAACAAGAAAACCGAACTGGCGAAACCAGTCAGAGAAACAGAGAGCTAGGCTAAAAAGCCAAAAAAACAGTAAAGACAAAAACTAACTCCATACATCCTCTTCATTAAATTCCGCCACCGACCACTATTTCCAGATTAGATGTGACAAGAAAGACACGGGCTAAAATGAGCCCTCACGCTGCCACAGGAGCCAGAAGGCCAGATCTAGAAAACGCTAGAGACCGACTTGCCATCATGACCCCAATCCGTCCCTATGGGCTTAAACCATAACAAAGTGTCAGTGAAACCATCACCAAGGCCATAACACGGTATTAAATATCTCCTAAGCTAATGACTAAAAGGGACTTGAGAGTTAAGCAACATAAATCACACCTGTATTAACATTCAAAAACCATAAAGTGTTTCTACATTAGGATCTTACACTCAAAGTACATCCCAGAGCGGTGCTTACAATACCAACTCACAACCTTTCCACAAATTTACACGTGTCAAAAGTACAACTTCCTATCTACATCTCCACATGCACAACCATCAATAAAAAGAGTCCCACACCACACTCCTATTCGTCATTGCCTGAAAGGTGGGAAAATATTTACATAAGCCGAAGCCCGTATGAATGATTAATCCGTAAGCCACACGCTTTCCATGGACTATATAAAAACATGCTTTAAAAATAACCAAAATCAAGCTTCACATATTCCAAAAGGAATCCACAATTCACAATATAATTTATAACACACATCCCTCTCCAATTCACATCGCACTAGGCGTCCCCAGTGTGGATAAGCTAGACGTCTATTGCATTATTCCACAATATACACAAACACATCTTGCTAACCTTTTAGCATTGTCCTCTAGCAAGTTGGGACGTATGGGATGCCATTAATAGATAATAAAAGTGTCCACCTTTCATTTCAAGTCCATGGAGTTCATATCATTGAATAATTCACAGTGAAAAACATAACTTTCACATTTGAAAGATAAAACGCTTTTAAAAACGTATAGCTTGGGAATTAATCACTCACCTCGGTCCATGCAATCACTCGAATTTCCTAGATTAAACAAGTAACATAAACACATGTTAGATGCCATTCGAGTAATCGCAAACTCTAACTGAACCTCTTAAATGTTCTAAGTATCCTTAACAATGTTGTGGGACCAATTATAAAGTTAGCTCAATACTTAGGGATACAAAAATACTGTATCTTGCCAACTCCTGGGCACAAAACCCAAACTACACTTCATAAGCTTCGAATTGATAGGTCATAGGTAAAAAACGTACACCAATTTAAAGAAAAGCTAGTTCATTCAAGAAAAATAGAATTTCAGAAACTGCAGCTCTGTCTGAACTTCAATGCAAAAAACTGATTTTTCATGCCCAAAATTAAGGTACAATTCTTACATGGACAGAAAGATATACGAGTCTCATTTCGAAAAAATCAAACGGTGCACGATTTCGATACCTGCAGCAAAAATTATGACTGTTTTACAAAGATGTGTTACTGCAGCCTGAAGAAATCCGAATTGACAGCATCAACTTCACGAATTTCTACAGAGACCTATACATGGAATCAAGGTCCGAAATTTTAATTCAACAAAGAGAACCCATAGAAGAACTCTCAGTAAAATCTTCAGAAAATTATGAGTTGTATAACCCTGTCAACAAAATCTCCAAATTTAGCCATACATGCCCTAAACTCTGCAGAATTCAAAAGATGCATGAACTGAAAAAATTCACCTAAAATTCACCAAAAACTCTTTCAAAAACTCCACAATCAACAGTTTCTATGGTCTCTAAGTATAAAACCTCTAATAAAACATGAATTGAACATGAAAATTTATGAAATCAAGTGTAGAAAAGCATGAACTACCAAGTATAGCTTCAATTCTAGCAACCTTGGACCTCCTCTCTATTTTCCCCCTTTTTTTTTTCTTTCCTTTTCTTCTTCTTCCTCTCTCTCTCTCTCTCTCTCTCTCTCTCTCTCTCTCTCTCTCTCTCTCTTTCTCTCTCTCTATCTATTTTGGTTCAGGCGGTGGAATAGATGAGAGTAAAAGAAAAACATAGAAACCTCAAATGTTTTATTTATGAAAATGACATTCTTTTTTAACCTATCTACCGTTGTTTTCAAACTATTTATAAAACTACCATAATTTTGTACTTCTCATTTCAAATTGAGTTCTTTAACCACTTCTCATTCTCAACCTTAGAAGTCTCTTAAAATTTCATCCGACGTGTCCCCTTCCAGTGTGGATGTTTGGCCAGCGTGTCCTTACATACTTCTCATGTCTAAAATGAGAAGTTGTTAAACATCTCAATTTGGGCCTGAGAAGTATTTGAAATTTTTGGTGTACTAATTGAAAATATATATACAAAGACCATGATTTTTGCAAAATAAAAATTTCGTGTATTAAATTGATTTTTCTTTTCTTTAATTATTTTCATTTATAAATTACTTAAAATTATTTTTGGTAATAATTATGTTGTCAATAATTGTTTTTATACTAGTATATTTATACTACTAGATTTTCTCCCAATAAACTCCTAGATTTTTTACCCTAAATTTTCTTGGGAGTTATTACTCCAGTGTCTGCATGCACATGAAAGAAAGGGAGCAAGCTTCCTAATTACTTAATTCATAAATTTTCTTAGGCTTTTATTAGACCCATGGCTATTAGTTGGCATTAAATTAGGAAATTACCTAGAAACTTCCTAGAAAGAGAGAGGAAGGAGGGGAGCCGAACATTTTGCCTATAAATAGCAAGTCATCCTCTCATTTGTTCTCACACCAAAAACTCACTCTTCCTTTGCTAGACTTAAAGTAGCTTTCTGGTAGAAAAGTTCTTAAGTTTTTCATGAAAAACTCAAAGTGTTCTTCCTAGAACCACCACCCTCCGCCACTCAAAAATCACCCCTAGATCCTTAAAGTAGTAGAAAGTTAGTAGTTAGTTGTTCATAGCTTATGGTAGTTCGGAGTTCCACCTAGCTTTTTGGCTTCCGATTAACACTCAGAAATTAAGGTACCTTTTCTAACCAAATTTTAATTAGTCAATTTTCATACCCGTTATAATACTTGTGTTAAATTCAATTTTTTTAATTAAAGTTGCTTTATTAGCATTTTTCCGGAAAGTTAGTTCTTAAATTAGAAAGTTTAGGGTAAACGGTTAGTAGTTATTAAAGTAACATCTTTCTTAATCACACAGTCGTTATAATGCTTGAATTAAGATTGAAATTTTAAAATATGCAGTTATAGCGCCCGAATGAAAATTGACTTTTCAAAATTACGTCGTCATAATGGCCAACTGATTTTTGGAAAGTAGCTGATTAAATCTTTCTTAAAGTAACCCCAACTGGAATTTTTTTTTGGTTTAGCTAAGCAAGCATCAATATCCATTTGCTCCTCTACAGGAAGAAGCATATAATCCACACATGAAGTGCCAATTAAATATGTAATCCACGCTTATTTAGTTATTTTGACTTAGAGGGGAAAAAAAGGGGTATTTATAGGCACACCCCCAATGCAAAACATGTTTGTCTCGCTCACCCCCTCTCTGAATTTTCGCTACAAAGACTCCCCTGCATTAAAGTTTTGTTAGAGGTCCCACTGATTCCCCTTTGCCCTTCGTATACACACACACACACACACACACACTTACCTTAGGTCATCGCAGTCGCCAACCCTTCATCTTCCTCTACCAAGATGAAGCCGCCCCAGTCGACGTCGAGGTTAATGTGGCCGTCGGAGTCAATGAACTCATGGGCATATCACCAGCCACCATTCTCTGTCGTTTGCATCACCATCATAGAAACAAGGTCGGAGAAACCATGGACAAGGAGGTCGAGATCCCCAACCATCGTTCTCGGTCTTTTGCGCCACCATCATAGACGATGAAGCTTGTGCAAGTGGTCCCAATCGGCTATGACATCAACCAACCCACGAGCCTTCACCCTCTCCTGCATCGATCATCGGAAATCCTCAAGCAGATCCTACGAGTACGTGGGAACGGCAACGCTCTTGGATCAATCGGAAGTAGTTAACGAGGACGAGGACGATGACGAAGGAGACAAGGATTTGACGATGGAGTTGGACAATACGATAAGTATGTTTGGACAAATACGAGAAGTACATTGGACAATACCACAAGTATGTTTGGACAGGTAGTTAATTAAACTTCTGAGGTCCAATATGAGTTATTTAAATGGGTATTTACAAGCACACCCCCTACGCAAAACATGTTTGTCTTGCTCACCCCCTTTACAAATTTTTGCTACGGAGACACTCCTTCATTAAAGTTTTTTTGTCCCATACACCACTTCCGTTAGGGTTCCGTCGAGAACCGTTAATTTTTTCACCTAGATTTTGTCGAGAAAGGTGCAATCTTCCAATATTGCCCCCCTAATGACTCCTAAATAGCTAAATAAACCTCATCCTTTTTTCCCTCAACACACCGGTAATCACTAGTGACCTCCATAAACGCCGGTGACCTTCATCAATGCTGGCATCCTAGCCCTCTCCCTCACCGATGCCCAATTCCTCATCGGCAGTACCCATTATGAATCTCTCTCTCTCTTTCTCTCTCTCTCTCTCTCTCTCTTCTTCCTCCTGCTATGAGCCGACATCACCCAACTCTCGATCTCACCTCTGCCTTCGCATCCCAATGCTTCTTCTTCTCCTCCCCAAGCTAATCCAACTCTATCGTTGAATCCTTGTCTCCTTCATCGTCCTCCTCGTTAACTACTTTTGATTGATCCAAGAAGATCATAGGCGACGGCGTTGTCGTTCCCACATACTCATAGGATGTAAAGACCCGGAATTTCGTGAAATTCTTTTCTATCTTTTATTCTTTTAGGTAATGTAAATGATTTGAATAATGTTTTAAAATGTGTTTCTTTCTAAGTATTATATGGGTATGTATATCTCGGTGTACCAAGGGTCTAGTAAATGGTACGAATATGTGTTTCAATATTGTGTGGATGTTTGGAGGTGTTGAAAATGCGTTAGAAATGATTGGGGTTCGATTTGGTGAAGTAGGCAAAAATTTAAAAATTTTCAACTCTAGATACCGGTATGGGTTTTTCTTGATACTGGTATCCAGCTTCATTTTGAGCCATCAGAAACTCTAGATACCGGTATGGGTTTTTCTTGATACTGGTATCCAGCTTCATTTTAAGCCATCAGAAATCCTAGATACCGGTATGGGTTTTTCTTGATACCGGTATCCAGCCTCTTTTTCTGCGAATTTTGAGCCTGACACAGACTTCTATAAAAGGGGTCTTTCGCTCATTTCTCCACTCAAAAACCACGAAACAAACCCTAAGTTCATCTCTCTACCTTCTCTCTTCACCCCCACCTCAAATCTTGTGATTTTAACCTCAATCCTCCACAAATCTTCAACATCTACACTTTGGGTTTGTGGATCAAGGAGGTAAGAACTCTTGATTTTGGTCTTTCTCTTGCTCCACCCATGTTTTTCCCTCTCTCTCTCTTTGATTGTGAGTGAAACCTCACCCTTGTAACTCGTTCTTGACTTGATCTTGTTTCTTGAACACGTAGTGGAGCTTCGGTAGAGGTCATTTTCGGGATTTGGGGGTTTTCTCCACCTAGGGTTTCACCCTTCCACCATTTTCAAGCAAAAACTTGAGATAGGGGTTTTACTTGATTGTTAAATGATATGATGTTGATTTTGTTGCTATACCCCTTGTGTTGGTCATAAATTTCTGGAAATTTTTAGAAATCACCATGGATGTGGGTTTTGAGCTTCATTGATTCTTGATTTATGTTTTTGGTTGTTGAATCCTTAAATTGGTTGATGTTTAATCCTCCCTTCATATCTTGTTATTTATTTGCATACATCACATTTGTGTTTGGACCATCAAAATAGATATTGGGTTGAAACTCCATGCCTTGGGGCAAAAATCTGCACTTTTGGCACTGTTTGGAGTAAAGCCTAGTAATAACCTAAGGTATGAAACACGTGTTAACTATCATTAATTATGGAATAAATGTACATGTGGTTGGACGGAAGGGTTAGGAGATCAACGTCATGAGTGTCACGCTAGACACGTTGCTCTACCGCATGAAGAACATGCTATGAAATCAAATAAATGTAGAGAGAGATGAAAGAGAAATAAATGTAGAGAGAGAGAGAGAGAGAGAGAGAGATTTTGAGAATTTATAGAATCCAAGCGATGAATCGACGAACAAGGTGAACCTAAAGTGCCTAGGACACATTTAAAGGGCATAGAGAGTGCATGTAGGATACGGTAGTACGTGTTTAAAGATCATGGGATACATGGGCGCGTGAGGAGCACGCTAGGACACATGGGAAGTAATTGACCATCGGTATGGTGTCAGGCATACGTACATACGTACATATGTATATGAGATGCGATAGATTGATTATTGATGTGTTGAGTGGACACGTGGGTAAATCATTGACACGGTGGGGTATAGTGGTACTTTGGTGAACTTGTAGTGTGCCTTACGACGTTTGGGACACGTTGGGATGTATGTGAGTATTAGTGAGACACGTTGGTGCTTGTGAAATATGTTGATAAGCGTGGATAAGCGTGTGGGTAAGGTGGGAGCGTGGACTCGCGGAAATACTTAGACTAGTGTGTGATGGATGAGTATATATGTATATGTATATGGATGCATGTGTAAAATGTATGGGGACACGGTGAATGGTATGTTATAACTAGTAGTTGTATGTGCGTCATTGGTTGGTGTGAGTGGTCGATTAAAATGGCTAATCATGGTAAGAGAACCCTTAGCCGCGTGTGTAAATGAGAAATGATAGACGAATGGTAAAAGTGAATTACATTGTGTGAAAGTGGTTGGGTTCTATCAATTAGAATGTGAGGGAAATATATGAGCATTGCATGAGAAGAAAAACTATGGTTTGTTGTGTGGCCAGAGGGATATCCAATAGTTGGTTATTGGGAGTTTGGATTGTGGAAATGTCCTTGGGTGATATGAGAAGTGCCTTTACTTCAGATGGTAAGTGCAAAAACCTACTTGTAAATGTTGATTTTGCTTTATGCTCTTGATCAATATATGTGATTTTGTTTGTATGTTTTTTTTCTGAGTCTGAAACCCAAAGAGGGCACCTACTGGGCGAAGTGAATGCTCACCCCTTTGCTATTTCAGGTTTCGCTTGATGTGCAAGATGGAGTGCATGGCGTGCATGGCATAGTCTAATCATGGCATGAAGGATGATTTGAAACATTGTAACTTTTTTTTTTTTTTGTAAAACAATGTAATATTTTTATGTAAAATTCGATGGGGCAAGATTATTACAAAAATGTAAGGAAATGTCGTAAGATGATTTCACATTACACTATGAGTTTCTTTAATTTAGAAATTTCTTAAGAAAATGTTCATTTCTTTATGTTGAAAATCGAGGGCGTGACATAGGATCTGCTTGAGGATTTTTGGAGATCGATGTAGGAGATGGTGAAGGCCCGTGGGTTGGTTGACGTCACACCTGATTGGGACAACTTGTATGAAATTCATCATCTATGATGGTGGCGCAGACGACGGGGAACGATGGCTAGGGATCTTCGACCTCCTCGTCCATGCTTTCTCCGACCTTCATCGACTTCGATGGCCACATCGACCTCGACGTAGACTGGGGCGGCTTCATCTTGTTAAAGGAAGATGAAGGGTTGGCAACGGGGATGACCTAAGTTAAGTGTGTGTATATATATGAAGGGCAAAGGGGTATTTTGCTTCATTCTGTTAATGGAATTACAGGGACCTCCAACAAAACTTTAATGAAGGGGTGTCTCCGTAGCAAAAATTTGTAGAGGGGGTGAGCGAGACAAACATGTTTTGCATAGGGGGTGTGCTTGCAAATACCCCTTGTTTAAAATACTTCTCAAATATACAATAAGTGTTCTAAAACACAAATTAAACCAACTTCCCATTTTAGAAATGAGAAATATGTACGGTATACATTAAGTATACGGGAAGTATGTTCGCAGTTAGTAAAACACAAATTAAACCGATTTCTCATTTTCGAAATGAGAAGTATGTATGGATACGCTGGCCAAAAATCCATGTTGGACGGGAACACGTTGGATGATATTCAAGATACATCTAAGGTTGATAATGAGAATTGGATAAAGATCTCAGGTTGAAAATGAGAAGTCTAAAACAACGGTAATTTTATAAATAGTTTGAAAACAATGGTAGATTGCTAAATAGTTTAAAAAAGAACGTCGTTTTCATAAAAAGCTCTAGAAACCCCTGTTGTTTTATTAGGCTGGTAGGAAAATTATCTAGTGTAACCCCGCCCATGTGCTCCTATTTTGTTTTACTAGCCATTATAGGGAAAAATCATCCCAAATGGTCATATGTTTGTGTTCCCAGGAATCAAATCACATTAAGAAATAATAAAAAGACACTTATGCACAATTAAACACAAAACACAAAATTATGTTAAGCTAATTAACTCGACACATAATTAAATTATAAGCATGATTAAGGATCAAGTGTAAAGACTTGAAAATTTTATGAAAATTCTTTTATTTCTTTTATTCATTTCAAGTTGTATGAATGGTTAATTAAAGTTTTTAAAGTGTTTTTGTCAAAGCGTTTGTATGGGTGTGTATGTCTGGGTGTATCGGGGTTCGGTGAATGATTGAGATGTGTATTTTGATGTTGTGATGTGGTTTTGGGGTGTTGAGATAATGCTAGAAATGATCGGAGGTCCAATTGATTAAAGTAGTAGAAAATTTGAAATTTTTTCCAGTTGCTACTGGTAGCAATATGCTATATTGCTACTGGTAGTGGAAATCTGTGAAGTGTAAAAATTTTCCCAGGTGCTACCGGTAATCGACGATTAGTGGGTTAGTTTGTCTTTCGGTGGCAAGAGTAATTTTCTGCAAATTTTTGTGCATGATTTCGGGGTTTTATAAATAGACCCCTTAACCCATTTTTCACCCCCACACCCCGATTTTGAGCCCTAGAGCTCCTCCCTCTCACTTCTCTCTAGAAATTACACAAAACCATTTGATTTCAACACAAACCCACTTCCAATCTAGAAGATTCTCGCATTTCTAAGCTAGATTATCACTTGGATCACGTTTTTTCTTTCTCTCTAAGGTAAGGGCTGGGCTTCTTTGCTCTTGTTTCACGTTTTTCTCCCTTCTCCTTCGATTGTGAGTGAAACCTCACCCTTGTAACTCATTTTTAACTTGATCTTGTCTCTTGAACACGTAGTGGAGCTTCGGTAGAGGTCGTTTTCAAGATTTGGGGTTTTCTACACCTAGGGTTCCACTCATCTTCCATCTTCAAGTAAATCCTTGAGGTAGGGAAACAAATTACTACCTCCTCTAGTTATATACTTGTGATTTATAGCATATATCTTGCACTTGGCTTCAATTTCTTGGAAAATCATGTTTTCCCACCTTGTATGGGTTTTCCTCACTTTGATTTTGTGATCTACAAAATTGGTTGTTGATTGATGAAATTGGGAGTGGAATTGACCTCCCTCCATGTTTAATTGTTGCCTAGCATTTTTATTTTGAGCCTAAACTATCTCATTTGTGATTTGGTTGAAATTCCACACCTTAGAGGTGAAAATCTGCACAGTGTACTGTTCATATGCTGTTGTCCATATTTTCCAGTTGCTGCCACTGTTATTTAGGTGGTTTCCGGCCACCCTTTGACGTCCATTTGGCCTCCAATCGACCGGAACTTTGTATACTTGACATATAGCAACGTGGTAACCCCAACAAAACCATTTTGAAATCATTAAACTACGACTTTGACACATGTTTTTATTAGACAATTTATTATACGTATCAGATACAAGACATATTGGATTGGTCGGCCCTTTTGGTGAAAATTGTGGCATTTCAAAGGAAAGGGTACTTTGGTGAAATGAAATTTGGGAAACGGACTTGTTATGAGAATTTTAATAAAATGTTTGTGATAACGAGGTGTTTTAAACCAATGCTATTGCTTGCGACCTAGGATTGTATTCCAATATGATTTCCCCAAGCGTAGGGTTCAGGTGACGCGTAGCATGATAACTGGAAGTCCAAGTCGAGTCCACAGAGACCGAATGCGCTGAGCGTGTTGATTGGTTCGCGAGTGTGGGTTTTAGCCTTGAAGCGGCAAACTTGGCTTTGTAGTTTGGTTGGTGGAATTCACTTAACTTCGTGAATGACACGGAAGATTAAAAAGCTAATTAAAAGCAAGGCTAAGTCTAGGGGATTTTAACAAACCACAACCAAAGTTAATCTGTTCCTCTCTTGATAACTGGCTCGGGTCATCGTTAGATGGTCCCGAATGGAAGATTTAGAGTTTAAAACCATTAACTAGAAAATGTGTTTCACAAAGATTAGGATTCTTGTGCCATTTAGACAAACCTTTGAGTTGCCATAGCCCTAAGCATCACACGTGCCAAGTGGTCAAGTCCTTGATGACATGTGATCAAGGGGGTTAACAAACCTGAATTTTGATACATAAATTCATTCCTAATTCTTTGATAAACAAACGGCGTATGCCTTTTTGTTGAGAGGGACATATTAACTTGAGTCATGGAGTGTTAATCACCCCATGACCAAGCCTAATTAAACTACTCACACAAAATACTAGGAGATTTGACTAGAAAATTGATGGAAATAAAGAACATGACATACATTCTTAAAAACTAATTTTATATGATGATCTCAACCTTACCTACAACTTTAAACCTTAAGAAATTAACAAACAACACATAAAAGCTTGAGTTTTCAAAGGAAAATGTTAGGTGAGGAGAGATAAGATTTAACCGGTAAAAACGGAAATAAACTAGATTTATATGGAGATCCGAAGATTACAAGAACTATTAATAAATGAGAAATTAATGGAAATTTAGTACTTACTTGAGTTCCTAAGGAAATTAGAGCTAAAACTTGAACAATGGAGGAGAGAGAAGGGAGCAAAATAAGACTAAAAATAGAGCTAAGGATAAAGTGTAGGAGATATTAGAGAGAAAGAGGGAGGGAGAGATATACACATACACTTTCTCTCTCACAATAATATCATAAAAGCAACTAAAGTAGTAAGTTTCCATAAGTGGAAAGTCCAACAAGTGGATTAAACACTTTTTCGGGTTGCCAGGTACTGGGGGTATTGATACCTATCAATACTGGTATCAATACATGCATTTAAAATGTTAACCAAAATGCCTGGGTATCGATACCAAGGTTGGGGGTATCGATGCCCAAGGTTCTGTCCAGCTTTGTCCCTCAGAGGTATTGATACCTATCAATACTGGTATTAATACCTACATCAATACTTAGGCATTTGAGCTTGCCTCTTCTTTCTTTGCCATCCATTGGCCTTGTGTGCTACCGGGCATCTTCCAAAATACTTTTGAACATCGTGCGAGCTTCGGGAAGGGGAGCACTTGGTCTCGTGAGTGCTTATTCACTCCCGGATTCCACCTGAAGTCTTTGAGAGCGTGAGACACGGCTTTAACCTTCCGGCTTGGCTTTGTGGCTCTTCAACTTCCCGGCCTTAGCCGAAGTCTTCTTATCTTGGCTCTCGAGGCTAGATGGTGGAGTGTCATGGGACGCTTGGCCCTTGAATTCTTGGGATGTTTCCCAAAGCGCTTCAAAACGCGCCTTATGCACTTGTTTACCTTGAAACTACCAAAAACAACACTACGCGCACATCAATCATATAAAATCAAGATAAAGCGTGTGTGTATGAACAAAAAGAGCTAGATAAGCCCGGATATCTACAATATTGGGGGCTAACGTGCCTTACGCACTTGTTTACCTTGAAACTACCAAAAACAACGCTACGTGCACATCAATCATATAAAATCAAGATAAAGCGTGTATGTATGAACAAAAAGAGCTAGATAAGCCCAAATATCTATAATATTGGGGGCTTATCAGCTATCATTTGGTAAATTTTTTGATAAAGGAACGCGGGGCCTATGGAATCCGGCAGAGGCATGCGGGACCTACAAAACTCGGCAAAGGCACGCGGGGCCTACGGAACCCGGCAAAGAGATTAAATCCCTAGTTTTAATGAAAATGATGGTTTTTCTTCAATGAAAGAAATGAGAAATGAGATTTTGGACTATCTATTGTGTTTTGTCGAAACTCGACTTGTGGACTTGGTTTTAAATTTGTGTGAGTAACTTGGGTAGTTTTGGTGGAACAAAAAGGGAAACTTGGGTGGTGTTGAGTACTTGGAAATGAAAATGTTTTGAAGTACATATGGTATTTTGGTAACAATGGATACTTGGACATGACTTTGGACACGTGTTATACTTATTGGTGATTTTGATAAACTTAATGAATTATTGGGTATTTTGGGACACTTTGAAATCATTTTGTACACTTTGATGTCACTTTGGACACTGGGTACTTCTTGTGGACACGTATCGCTTGTCTTAGCTTCCGTTATGTTCTTTGATCATTTCTTCTCATGTCAACTCATATCATGTGCACTTATCATATTTATATGCCTAACGGTTGTAGTATGATTTTCCCTACAAGATAGTGAGCTCACCCTATCATTTTCCGGTACTCGACAAGGTATATGAGATGGATGCTTGAAGTGTGAATGCATGTCATGGAGATTCATTGATCATGAAGTTATTTTCTCATCCTCATAATAGTATATTTTTGGGAGAAGATTTTGTCACTTTGAATTCCCCAATCTTTTGACTATTTCAACTTATGTAATACTTTAAAACCTTTTATTGTCTATGTATGGGTATGGGTACCCTTGACTAGAGACTCATGTTACTTTGACTTTGACTTTTCAGTGGTAAAATGTATG
The DNA here is from genome assembly GCA_022606695.1 of Vaccinium macrocarpon. Classification (NCBI taxonomy): domain Eukaryota; kingdom Viridiplantae; phylum Streptophyta; class Magnoliopsida; order Ericales; family Ericaceae; genus Vaccinium; species Vaccinium macrocarpon. The sequence goes on from CM040171.1 coordinate 22,044,294, forward strand.
ACTTTTGACTTATCCCATGTGGATATTATGTGTATTTTGGTTATTTAAAATTGAGGGCGTGACATCAAGGGTATCACACATAATTAAATTGTGTTAGGCCTGCTGTGCCAAAAAAGCATGAACCAGTTTTTTGGTTTATTCATTTTGTATACTTTTTGAATTTCTCTTGTTGAGACAAATCTATAATCCCATGAAAACTTGATACAAAACAAACAAATATAATTTTTTTTTGAACAAAGGAAAAATATAAACCAATTTATTACTTTTTTTTTTCCAAAGGAGGCCTTACTTTTCAGTGGCGGGGTACAACAAAACCCGTAACAAACCCGGCTCAAGTGGGCTTAAAGTTTTGGGCTTTTGAAATGGCGATGTGTTAGTCATACAAGTCCTACAAGTCCAACAAAATGACAAATATATAAACCAACCCGTCTATATATGGTACACCACACTTGGTACCCCATAGCCCATTTCAATCATCGAGAAGCGTTTTGGACGTTCCAATTTTTTTTACATTCTAGATTTTTTACAAGCAAACTATTCGCGCAAATAATTTGTAAAAAATCCGGAACTTCCAGTGTGGTGTATCAAGATCATTTTCCCCTATATAAACCGGGAGAAAACAACGTAGACTCCATCACTCTCTCTCTCTCTCTCTTCAAATTTCTCTCCGCATCTCTCTCTCTCTCTTTGCATAGTAATGGGCTTCCACGATAGCAGACAACCTAACCAGAGACTAATACCTTTACATGGCCAAACTCTCTGTGGAAAACCTTGTCCTCGCTTCAACTCCATCGTCGGGGAATGCAGCCTCCTCTCTGTTGCCTACAAGAACGTCATCAGCTCCCTCCATGCAGCCTGGCTCATTGTCTCCTCGATTGAGCAGAAAGAGGAGTCCCATAAGAATGAGTAACACGTCGTCCTCATCAAGGACTACAGATCCAAGGTCGAGTCAAAGCTCTCATTGATCTACGCTGGGATTTTAAAGCTGTTGGACTTGAACTATGTGTCGTCTGTGTCTTCGAGCAAGTTGAAGGTGTTCTATTTGAAGATGAAGGGGGATTACCATAGGTACAGATGAGGAAGTCTTAAAACACATTAAATTGTTGTACATTGTGCACGACATGCCAATGTGGCACTTTTTCGTTTGTAATTGGGAAATTGATGTTTTCGACTTTTTGCTCGTAGGTATATAGATGAGTTCGAGGTTGAGGAGGAGCATAAGGAGGCTATGGAGGATACTATGATCTCTTACAAGGCTGCATGTAGGTATATCGATGAGTTCAAGGTTTTGGATTTGTGTTTGTTGAAAATTGTGAAGTTAGCGCCTGTGTGCCTACATGTGTGTGTTTTATGTCCAAGCATAAACAATTTGGTTTTGCATACTTAGGGTTTTGGGCAACTGAGTCTTTAGACATTGTGCATTTAGGCAAGAATAGTTGTTACAAATTGAGAATTTAAGTTTTGGAGTGACTATGAGGGGAGATCGATTTGCAAAGGTGATAAATATCTTAACGAGACCAATGAAAAAAAGAAAGTAAACAATCTAGATCGAAGAATGCATTCATCTTGTGGGGAAAGAAATTTAAAGGTAAAAGCTAAGTTGAAGAGAGAGAACTATATACCAATTGTTGATGATGAGATAAACTCCCGTTTTCCATCTGTTTAAGGCTTAATTTGCAGTTACTTGTGTTCAATTTAGCTTTCTATTATAGGGCGGTTGATTCTTGCACATTATGTAACAAGGAAGTTGTTTTGTGTATAATTTAGCTGTAGCAAATTGAGTGTTTAGGGTTTATCTAGAAATGAACTCTTATGAGGCTGGCTAGGTAGGTATATAGACTCTTAAGTGTTGGGTTTTGGAGTAGAGTTTATTGGACATTATGAAGTTTGCGCGTTGCTTAAAGTTTGTGTGTGTAAATGTTTTTCTGTCCATTATGAACAATTTGGCTTAGCAATTATAGGGTTTGGGGCAGCTGAGTCTTAGAAGTGATAATTAGATTTTTATATATTATGTAGTTGTTACAAATTGAAAATGCTGAACACAGAGTGAAGGAGAAAGAGGATGAGAAGCCTCGTTGATAAGGCACCACAGTAAAATCACTTTTTGGCAAGCAGGTTGGCCAAGGAAGACCCTTTCGCCTTGGCTACAAAAGTCCAGGTAGAATAGGTTTGCTCTGACGTTTTGGCTTTGCTTCTTAAATTGGCACACCCTGCTTTTTAACAATACAAATATCACCAATATTCACGTGGCACGAGTCAAAAGTCCACAACTCTCCATTGGTAAATCTAAGTCAAAGTTCCATTACATACTTTTATCCAAGTTAACAATTCTCTCAGTGGGACTACATTGTTCCCAGATGCATATTTACCCAAACAATTACAAGTTTAAAGTTATTACATAAGTCCAAATCGTCAAAAGATTGAATAACCAATGGTTACATTATCATTTGTCAAAATACAAAACTTGAGATGGAAAAATATCTTCATGCATGCATAAGCTTCACATAATGCATCACTCCACAAGTATCCGATCTCATGCTCCATGTTGTGTACTTGGGAAAGATAGGGTGAGCTCACTAGCTCGTAGGGAAAACTATACTACAACCGCTAGGCATATAAATATGATGAGTGCACATGATGTGGTTTGCCAAGATAAGAGATGCTCAAAGGAACACAACAGAAGTTAAAACAAGGGATACGTGTCCAAGAGGTACCCATGTATCCAATTTGATATCAAGTGTCCAAAAAGATTTCAAGGTGGTCCCGAATACCCATTAGTTCATTAAGTTTGTCAAAATCATCAAGAAGTATCACACGTGTCCAAAACTGTATCCAAGTATCCATTGTTACCAAAATACCATATATACCTCAAACATTTTCATTCCCATGTACTCAACACCACCAAAGTCTCGATCTTTGTTTCACCAAAACCACCCAAGTTACACACGTAGGTTTAAAACCAAGTTCACAAGTCGAGTTTCGACAAAACACCATAGATAGTCCAAAATCTCATTTTCCGTTTCTTTCATTGAAGAAAAACATCATTTTCATTAGTACTAGGGATTTAATCCCTCTGTCGGGTTCCTTAGGCCCCGCGTGCCTTTGTTGGGTATTTGTAGGCCCCGCCTGGCTCTATCGGGTTCCATAGGCCCCGCGTGCCTCTACTGAGTTTTGTAGGCCCCACATGCCTCTGCTGGGCTCCATAGGCCCCGCTTGCCTTTATCAAAAATTTTACCAAATGATGGCATTGGTGTAGAACAGCTCATTATCACAAACATTTCATTAAAACTTTCATAAAAAGTCTATTTCTCCTTTTCATTTCACCAAAGCATCCCCTTTTTTGATAAAATGAGTTACACGCACACTCAACACGCATTAAAAATCCAATAACCTTTCATGTATCATTAAGTGACATATTTAGTTTTGATTTTATAATTCTCGAGTCAAAACATGAATCAAATGATACCAAAGGTCAAATACGAGAAGGAATGGGCAATCGGGGGTCAAACGGACATCAACAGGTGGTCGAAAACCACCTAGAAAACAGGGGCAGCAACTGCCTTGTCCAGAAAATGGCAGATTTTCACCTCTAAGGTGTGGAATTTCAACCCAAAACACAAATGTGATAGTTTAGGCTCAAATTGGAAATGCTAGGCAACAATTAAATATGGAGGGAGATCAATTTCACTCCCAATTTTATCAATCAACAACCAATTTCATAGATCACAAAATTAAAGTGAGGAAAAGTCATATAAAGAGGGAAAACATGATTCACAAGGGATTTGAAACCAAGAACAAGATATATGCTACAAATCCCAAGTATATAACTAGAGGAGGTAATAATTGTTTCCCTACCTCATGGGTTAAGCTCCAAATGTGTAGAAAATGCAAAACCCTAGGTTATGAAGCCCCCAAACCGAAATGCTTGATCTCCACGAAAAACCATGGTGAACCCAACTCCAATTGACGCGTAGAACGTGAAAATGGCTTTGGTTCTTGGGGTGGTTGAGTGAGGAGGGAGAGTTTTAAGCTTGAAGAAGACAAAAATAGAGGAGAAGAGAGAGGGAGGGGGTGTCGGGCACAGAGAGAGAGACTATTTTTTTTTTTTGGTGTATTGTGCACACACACACACACACACCTATATATACATCTCACACTTTGCACTCACCCCCTCATGTTGCAACTATGTTTTAAAGACACCCATGTGAAATCATTACTCTCACATTGACCCAACATTATATCTAGAAAAAAAGTTTTGAAAATTCCGGGTCCATACACACTGTGCCAGCAAGGCACGTTCCAGCATCATACTTATTTTCAAAAACCAAACTTAAGTAAAGACTTTCTTTACTTTAATTTATTTATGAAAATAAGAAAGTACCACCCATTTGGAAACAACGGCATTTACAAAATTTTGAAATTCTAATCATATCAAAATCTCATCCCTCCACTTTTAGTACAAAAATCAAAACGGACACTTTTTTCTCCAAGGAAAATTGGCGAAAGATGACTTTGTCTTACTCAAAAATAACTTCCAATTATACCATTTTGATCAGAAAAATCCAATGAACAATTACTGGCACTTTTTATTGGTCAAAATGAAACTTCTCCAAAAAGTAATTTTTCATACAAGTCCTTACATCACACCCAACTTTTATTTTATTTTATTTTATTTTTTCAAAAAAAATAATTAAATTTTACGGGTCTTTACACACTCAATGACACTTTTGAGCATTCGAGAGTATGTTAAATTTCAGTTTTTATAATTTTTTTTTGTATTTTTAGTTGGGTTTTCTGAGTCCTTTAATGATTTATTATTTGGTTTTTGGTGGTTCATTTAACTTAGGCGGAATCTTCTTTGAACGCGCAAGCGTTGAAGAGGTTTGTTTGCGACATTCCATAATTGAAGGACTAAAATAAAAGTTTAATGTAAGAGTGCTCGCAGTACATGTGCGATAGGGAGGCGTCGATGGAATTTGCAATTTGGTGATGAGCCCCATCAACCTGCCAATGAGGCAGAGCAAATAGTGCAGGGCAGGAGTTGAAGAAAATTCATTATTTGCTTTGCCTCATTGGCAGGTTGATGGGTCTCGTCGCCAAATTCCATCGACGCCTCCCTATTGCACATGTACCGCAAGAACTCTTCCATCAAACTTTTATTTTTGTCCTTCAATTATGGAATTTCGCGCACAAACCTCTTCAACACTTGCGCGTTCAAAGAAGATTACACGCATTCTGCAGCTCTTCCTCCAATACATGAATGCACTCTGTTAATGTCTTCATCTTTGTATTTTTGTATTTTCAAAACTATTAATGAGATCATTTCGAATATACTCCCTAAATACATTTGTACATCCATTTGCTACAGAAATACAAACATATTTCGAGAACGAGCGAGACACCCAACACACCCAGATAATGAGAAATCGATTTGTCATACCGCTAATTCAAGATCTGTAGAAGCTTCTTCAAGATATTAACATATCTTTTGATTTATCTTTTATCCAAAAAGAAAACCTTTTGATTCCTATTTGAACTTACATAACTAAATGGGAAAATTATATTTATTTGTTTTAGTGGCTGGGCCTAGGTTACTTATCTAGGTTGCCTACTTACCCATGGTTTGGGATCAAGCCAAATGTAGTTCATGTTCAATGATTCTATGTTAAATTTTTTAGCTTGCCTTGCATCTCTTTTGTTGATTTAGAGAACATAGTAAATTCATTTATAAACTCTAAGAACTCTGGCATCACGATAAGAGCACATCTCAACTAAGTTGGCACCCACTCCTTCATCAATCATATGCCAATTCTAAGTCATTTTAGGAGTTTTTGTTTTTGGTGACTGCACCTATTTAAATAGATTGCCTACATATTCGATTCATCCAATCCAACTCAGAATGAATGTATGTTTGAATCAAAATCAAGTCGACTATAGTTCTTAAAAAAAAAATCAAATGATGTGAGGCATGTCATTTTTGACAATTAAATTTGTCTAAGTTGACGTTTCCATTGGGCATTATTTTCGCATCCATGTGGACTTAGTTCCTTTTGGGACCTTTTAATGGTGGCAATTTGACTTTTAATACAGCTCAGTAACAATTACCCCAAAAATCTTTAAATCCTAGACTTTGAAACTCTTGTAAGAAAGAGCCCTTTACATTTAACTCCACTTTAACATGTTTATTACTCCCTCCGTCTCTTTTTAAGTGATCCCTATTTGAATACGTGCAATTTCAAAGCCTAAGAAACATTTTTCTTTATATAATTCTTTTAATTTTTGTACCAAATTAAAGTAGTCATTGAGTACTTTAATTTGGTGCAAAAAAAATTAAAACTTTCTGTGGAAGTACAATTTTGTAACGTCCACAAAAACACACATTTCTCAAAAGTATCACTTAAAAAAGGATGGAGGGAGTACATGTGTTGAAATTCTATGAACTCCATGGATATAAAATGAAAGTTCGATATATTTTGCATCTACTAATGGCATCCCTAATGTCTCAGCTTGCTAGGAGACATTGCTAAAAAGCTAGCAAGATTTGATATGACATGATATGAGGTAATGGATAGACGTCTACGATTATTTATACTGGAGACACTCAGTGCCATGATATGACATGAATATGTGAAATGTGTATTATGTATCTATGTTCTCTTGTTATGAATTCCCTTAATATGAAAAGTTATGAATTGTTTCTTTAAATGGTTTCTTTTTACATGTCTATGGGAAACGTGTAACCTATGCATTGGTCACTCATACGAGCAAGGCGTTGAGGATTGGCGTGATTGCATGGAATCTTTTATGGGCATGCTTTGTAGAAGAAGGCTCGTGGGGTAGTTTGAACTTAGGAAGTTTGCCCTTGTCTACACTTTTGGCATATGTAATTTTGTAGACAGAAGGATGTTGTACTTATCTACCCTTTTGACATGTGTATATTTGTATATAGTTTGTGAACCCTGTAATGAAGCACATCTCCATGGGATACCTTATGTTCAGAGATCCTAATGTTGAAACACGTGATCATTTTTTTTATCAGCGTTATCATTTTGTTGTTAATACAAGTTAATCTTCCGCTGTTAGAATTTGTGTCTCTTTTAGTCGTTGCTTTCACAATGTTTAATGCTATGGAAAAGCCTTAATCATGACATCACTGACACTTTGTTATGACTTAGATCTTCAAGGACGAGTTAGGGTCGCAACAAAATGTAACCCTAGTTAGTGTTAGTCGACTAGGGTTAGTTGTTTGGGTTAGGTTGGTTAATGTGGTGAAGTTAAAATTGATTTAGGACTAAAGTCAACATTTGTTATTAAATCAAATAAATTTAATAAACTTCTTATTAAACTAATTAGTGGTTAATAGAGGATTAAATGCAAATTTTTATTTTAAAATGTATAGTCTCCTATACAGTGCTCGTACGACATCATTCCAGTACTAGCCTAGAAGCTGTTGTTCTAGGCAAATTCTACCAATGGTAGGTGTCATTTTCCTTTTAAAATCCAAGATGCAGGCTCGGAGCATGTCTTCCTAAGTCTAAATTGTCAACTCTGATTTGCTGTTAGTTTGAGAATGAAAGGCGGTGCTGAAACAGATATCAGTTTCCAATGTTGTCTATAAACGATGGGTGTTTGTGTCCAACGTGATAGGCCTATTGGTGGAAAGTGGACATACTTTTGAGCTTCTATATATGTCCTAGTTGATTGGTTTTCATGAATATTATTTTTACAAGGAAATTGGTTCATTCAAACATATATATAAGTAGCTTTGCAAATAAGAACGATAAAGAAGCTTTTCACGTGAAGTCACCAATGAAGAATAAGCAAAGTTTGTTTCTATTTCTCCCACAACCGCCAATTCCTCCAACAAGATGCCAAGGAAAATTCACAACAAATTCAAAAGGGTTAAATATCTACTTAACCTTTAAACTATCAATTTTTTTTTTACTTCCCCCCTTCAACTAGCAATTGAACTCCCTTCCCCCTTAAACTATCATTTTCTTGTTTATTAAGGATAAATCACATTTTCCATCCACTTGATGGATAGAAAAGTTAGTCTCACGGCTATATTAGTCTTTCTATCAATCCGCTTCTTGAATCCACCAGCCTCTTCGAATACACAGAGAACCAAGAAGGTTTGAGTTCTAGTTTTTCAACTCCGGGTCTTTGGGATGCCAATAGAGAGCTTTAAAGGTGGAATTTTATCTAGCAACAATGTCTTCAAGATGTTTGGATATAATTCTTCCAATAGGTAGGCAAATGTAGACTTTCAAGATTTTCAGAGTCATAGAATAAATAAACTTATTCTAACACTAGTTTTCGCCTCCGTGCAAGCACGGAGTCTTGTGCTTACTGTTATCGTGTGATTTTTATGTTAATTTTGTACTTTGTTTTATGGAGTTTGTTTTAATCAATTTTTGGCAACCAGCAATGGATTGTTCTACTTTTTGTTGTTTGGTTGGAATTTCTGCAACCCTTTTGTAAATTATTATATTAAAGATTCATGAGTTTGTGTAAAAACTATAAAATTATATAATCCAAATCTTCCTCATTTTATTACATTATAAAACGTAAGCAGGGAATGATGTTGCTCTAACCTGTCCAAAATTTTCTCAACATTGTTGCAAAATGTCCAGATTAGTTACTGCATGAGTTGCACCAATAAAATTAATTGACGCACAAATAGGCATTTGCGACCAATGGAGCTTTTACCACCATGTTACAGACCATCAACTCTGAAATGGTCCCTTTGGCAACTATGTCTTTGCACTTTCTAACGTAAATTTCTTGAGAAAGTAGCTTTTCTTCTCTCTCTCTCTCTGTGATCTAAAGAAAGAGGCAGCACAAGTGGTCTAAAGGCCCTTAATTTACACAAGAAACTATAACGTTATGTATAAGTAACGTAACCCTTCTTCATTATCACTTACCGAGTTACCGTTGGGATTGAGAGGGCAGAATGGCATAATACTCTTGCATGAACGCGAAAGCACAATTTACATATATAAGTGTAGCGTAGCTATATTGAGTTTAATGTGATTGTAAAGAAGTTAATACTCTTGAAAATTGGGTTTTACTTAGGAGTACAATAATGTTAGATGATGAATTGTGAAAAATAATTACGGAATGAATTGTGAAGAATAATTACGGGACCTTATGAATCAATGATAGTGTATCATAGACAATATGATTACATATACATACATATATATATATATATATATATATATATATATATATATATTTTGAACGGCAAAAAATGTATTAATCTTTGGAAACAAATTACAAAGATTAAAAGGATCCAAGCACAAAAGGCATAAAAAACGCGGAAAGGCATCCCAACAAGGTTGAAACCCCCTCCCACGACAATCATATGCCGGCAAGAAAGCAAAAGGGAGATAACAAAGGACGACAAGAAATCAACCTAAAAATACAATTCTAGATCATGAAAAAATTAAGAGTAGCACTCCAAAATATTCCTGGACATGATAGCTCCTGAACTTCCATAGAAACCCAAATATCCAAATTGGTGGTACCAGAGTGAAGCATTTGCAGCAGTATATAACCAAAAGGCAACAAACGCCCACAAAAAACAATTGCCCACAAGAATCCATATGAAAAACAAATCAGCTTCTAGACCAAACCATCCATATGACCTCCAATCTCCCAAAATTCTTGCACCAATGAAGCAGCAACAAGGTAGTGACAAAAGACAGCCATATCAACCTCCAACGAATTAGCAGCAAATTGCCTCCAATGCACAGTAACAAGCAGTGAAATTGAAAACTGAATTCAAATCGTAGCAACCATGGACTCCACTTAAAGATTTCCAAAACCCGAATTAGCCTTAAAAATTTTGAAACCCCATTCTCAGCAACAACACATCAACAAATTCCATGACACTTCATACCCTTCTACATGGAATTTTAGAGTTGACAGTCTGCCCTCATATTATCTTGGGCTCTCAGTTCTGCAATTTTACTGATGACCTCTTCCTCATCACCATCATAATTCATGTATAACTTGTTAACCTGCCAAACAGCTTGAGCTTCATCCAATAGAATTCTGTTTCTGTTATTGATACCTTTTAATGAGATGGATGCTGACAAGGTAGCAACAACAATTGCTGATCTGAAAAGAACACATTTTTTTCCACCTTTTTCGTTCCCCTTTTTTACCTTTGAGTAACCAAGTATTTCATTGATGGTTTTTCTTTTCTTTTTGCCTTTAACACCTTTTATTGCAGCTTGGATTGTTGCTTGGTTTTCTTCCACTAGATGGTCAGCTTGTGTCCCATCATTTACTGCTTCATACTGAATAAGTTCATGACCACCCCCATTCAAATCTACTTCATTAAATTCCTTCTCCATTGAGGTAGCTTTTTGTATTCTCCACATTAGCTTTATAATTGATGAGATTGGCTGGATGGGTTGAAGCATCCACAGAGTGATTTGAATATGAATTAGGAATTGAAGATTCCCCAACAAAACTGCCCATAACCTTTTCATTTCCCACTAATGACTTACCAATCCCCGATGTAGAGCTAATTGTATCAATAACAACTTCATTAATTAGTTGTCCCCAAATTTGAATTCTCATAATAACCATCTAATTCCTTTTCAACAGAGTATGCCAACTCATTTCCACTTGTGTCATCTTCTACAGCCTTTTCATCAAGCTTTGTATCCATATCAGTACTTTTGTTACCCGCTTTCTCAATTTTGGACGTGCCAACATCTTTTTATCCTCTCACCTCCTTTCAATTGCCTTATCCATGGACAATAACTCTGGTGCAGAGAACAAATTTTGGCTTATAAATCTGAATGAATCTTCTTCTTTAACACAGACATTATAACTATCTCCATCTACCACCAATTCAATAATAACTTCGATCCTTTGTAGATTCTCCATGGCAATAAGGATGTTGCCAGAAGCAAAAGATTTTTCATTTAAGGTGGATTCATCAACTTGGATGAAATGGCCCCAGACACTGCCAATCTCCTTAAAATTTGATACAGACCCTGCATTAAGTGGCATACCGATGCAGAATAGCCACACAAACTGCTCCACACTAGCTTACTCTCCATTCCAAGGATTAATCTACTCAAACCAAATTGAGATCCATTTTCCCTTAATGGTTTGATCTCTAGACTCTTCATCGGGAAAAGTAATTATTACAGATCTTCCTCGCATAGCTTTAATTTGGACATTTTGAACCCCTTCCTTTCTAAAGATTAATTCTAAATCAGATGCTAATACCATTCTTCGAATAGTGGTAACGACACTCCTTAGTAGCCAACCATTACCAGAAGATTGAATAATGATTTTCGCCAGCGGCTGATTAAGTGAAGCTTCATTGTTTCTAATTTCACCTTGTTTACTAGATTCCATGATGCCCTTTCTTCTTCACACTTCCTTTTCCCTTTTTTCATTTTGGAATTTCCTAGAGCCACTTCACCGAGATTTGGGGATTACTTCGGGGGATGATTTTTCTACATGCTTCCTAATTGACCTCCATGACTGTCCTCCTTTCTCAGAAATTTCGCAAACTTCGCATGTAGTCTATGATTCCAAACCCACATTTCATCCAATTTTGCCACAGCTAATACAACATCATCATATTTGAAATACCTTACAAATCCAAAATTTGGCCAGTGACTTTTTTTTGGGATGAAAATGTCTTTGATTTTACCAAACATTGAGAAGAGATTAAACACCCAAATCTTGCGGATTTAATAAGGCAGATTGTCAACGAAAATAGTTGGAACATTTTGAACTTGAAATCTCGCTTCCATGTCTCTTGCTTTGTCATGGCCTCAAAATTAGAAAGATAAAACACTTTATAAATTCCACATGGATGGTCAACAAGTCCACGGTCCAAGTCAAAATCCACATAAGATTTAGAAAGTCATAGTCAACGAGCCACAATTATCTAAGGGTACCCGTAAACCCAAATACAAGTACATAAGTTTTAAATGTTATTACAACCCGATGGCAAAAGATGAAACTCAATTAAGTTACAAAATCATTTTATCAAAAGTATAAATTTCATGATAATGAGGTAATTCCTCCAATGTTCTTTCAAACATGTAAACACACTTCAAGCTACCAACTTCATGCTTTGTGTTGTGTACTTGAAATTATTAGGGTGAGCTCACTAGCCCAGTAGAGAAAAGTCTACAAATTCTAAATGTAAGTGAGTGATAGACAAAGAAAGCACAAATCACACAACAAGGACCAAGATATTTGATTGGTTGGAGGATATAAAACCAACTCGTAAGCCACTTGATACCCTTGACTAACATTTCTCGTACCTAACTCGCACTCGATACGTACCCAACATCTCGTGTGTGTCCAATTTGGTCATAATGTAATGTGTCTAATACATTGTAGTTATTCCATTAAGAAATTTCTCATGACATGTCCAAAGGATGGCCCGAAAATCAATTCCAAGTTACCTTTCGGCCCTGTATCCATAGTTTCATTCCGGGCTACCTTTCGGCCCTGTATCAATGGTTCCGTTTGGCCCTGTATCAATGGTTCCATTGTGGGCTACCTTTCGGCCCCGTATCAATAGTTTTATTTCGGGCTACCTTTCGGCCCGTATCCATAGTTTCAAGTTCTCACTTTCATTTAACTGAATACCAATTTTTGTTCTCAAGTCATAACATAACCCATGCTTCATATTGTCTTTCCCATTCTTATTCGACATAAAAGCATAATAAAGTGTCATGGTGCGTACAATGTTCTCACTAGATCACTTAATCATCAACCACAAGCATAGCAACACCCAACAACCTTGCAAAATTTCAAGGTGATTCAAAAGGACTTCAAATTAACTAAGTCCAAGACTACAATTCAACTCATCACACCTCATTAAGATGGTCTAGCAACTAATTGATGGAGAAACTCATAAGAAGCATACATCAAGCACAAACCCCAACCCAATGTGACTAGGAAATGGGTTTTCAAAGGATATTTTCAAAATCAAAGGAGAGATGATCAAGTAGGAAGCAACACACAATACACATTCATATACATTTAGGAGAAGTAGAAATTTCCCTACCAAGATGGGTTTTGAGCAAAACCCTAGAGTACCCAACTGATTTTGGTCCCAAACTCCAAGAACAACCTCTACCCAAGCTCCACTATGCATTGTTCAAGTAAAAAATGAGTTACAAGGGTGAGGTTTCACTCACAATCAAAGAGAGAGAGAGAGAGAGAGAGAGAGGGAAAAATGTGGGTGAAGCAAGAACAAGACCCAAATCAAGAGTTCTTACCTCCTTAAGTGCAAAAATCTAAAATACAAGGGAGATTGATGCTTCCAATGTGTAGATCTTGAAGATTTATGGTGGATTGAGGTGAAAGTCATGAGATTTGAGGTAGGGATGAAGAGAGAAGGTAGAGGGGTGATTTTAGGGTTCGTTTTCATGGTTTTGGAGTGAAGAAATGAGTCCAACACCTTATTTATAGAGGTTAGCAACAGGCTCAAAATTCGCTGAAAAATGCAGCTGGATATCGGTATCAAGAAAAACCCATACTAGTATCTAGACTTTATGATGTCTCAAAATCTGCAGAAATATATCTGGATACCGGTATCAAGAAAAAGCCATGCCGGTATCAAGAGTGAAAATTTCTAAATTTTTACCACCTTCACCAATTCGAACCCCGATCATTTCTAACACATTTTCACCATCTCCAAACACCCACACAACATTGTAACACATATTCCTACCATTTACTTAACCCCCGGTACACCGAGATAGACACATCCACATAATACTTAGAAGAAACATATTTTACAATATTAATCAACTCATTCACATTAATTAAAATGAATAAAAGATAAAAAGAATTTCATGAAAATTTCTGGTCTTTACATGCTTAATCTCAGAAATCCCCAAATAGAATAGGCGAAAACCAATAGCTCCTACTTTAATTTCGCAAAACCCCTAACAGACCTAAACTCAGTTGAAGAAATACCTGTTACCTTGAACAATTGTTTGGAATCCAGAGATGGTTTGATTTTGTCTTTGATCGATCCCTTCTTCTACAATCAAAAACCTGGTAGAAGCCACTGAACGTTGCTGCATCTGTCTTCGATTGATCATTGATTGGTTCGATTCCATCTTCGATCGATCCCTTCTTCTTATAGAGAGACATATTTACATCACTTGCGAGATTATAGTACAAAAATTTCAAAATCTAAAAAGTCCTCACATATGTGCAATCTATTATTTAAAAAATTACGATTACTAAGAATATCATAATCCTAACAAATTATTGGTGCAGAAAGTTTTTTACTATCTTATATTTTTGTTCAGCACAAATATTTTTTAATTGGAATGGAAGTTAATTTTGCTTCCACCCATATGAATTTTTGGCTTGCCATTGTTTTGTGTTGGAGCCTATGCATGTGCCTTTCTTGTATGGCTCTGAAAATCCGCAACACCAAATTATTCCTCTCTTTCCTGTCGACTTGTGTTTTTATCTTTGCATCTCCAATGGCTGAAAATTGCCCTTGTCAAAGTCATTTGGGGAAATGACTGTTTAGTGGGAAAAGGGGCAAAAAATGCCAATTCATGAGACACTTTTTGGAAATCATCAGTTGATGGGTGGAGGAATAATAATTCCAATTTCATGGCAAGACTAAAATTGTTGGTCGGAAATACCCCTGGTAAAAAACACAGTGAAAACCCCACCCCAAGGCCATTCCCCTTTCAAAAATCACGTACTACGCAATAGACGATTTCGATGATCTGTCATCTCCCTCTCTCGATCAAAAAGGGAACTCTCAAACTCTATCCATCATCTGCCGCCTGCAGGTCAATGGCCTCTCGTCTCCCTCTCGGTGTGTCCAATCGGTTGCTTGAACCAAGTACCTCTTCTCATCTTGCCATCTATCCCTATGTTGTGAAGCAAAACACTAAATAGGGCTCTCTCTCTCTCTCTCTCTCTCTCTCTCTCTCTCTCACGCACACACACACACAAACACATGCAAATTTCTCTTGCTTTGTCATGAACGACGCGTCCATTACCTTAAACTTTGCTAATAAAGCAAATTTCTACTGTTGAGGTCTCAGTTTACCTCTTCACCAGGCCAACATGAAAGCCTTCCTATTAGAATCTAGGTTTCATGATAGACCTCATCATAGTGGAAAAGTCATAATTGTCCTCACTTGGACTTGGTACAGTGGAAACTCAATGACCTAGTGATGATTTTATTCTCTTCATCTTATTAACCAGTGGAAGCTACTGCTAATGTTTTCTGTTATCAATCATGACATGGTTTAGACCACTTCTTCCTCTCCTTCATTCTGCTTGGGTAAAGTCAATAATACGTAATGGCTTTCCACTACTCCTTCTCCAATCCCATTGAAGTACCCATTCATTAAGATGGCTATAATATCTAGTCTCGCTATACATACGTATTATTCAAAACTATCTTGTGATGCATTGTGCTGTTTGTAGATGATATTGTTTGGAGAAATGAATATTCAGTGGGTAAAGGGGCAAAAAATCCCATTTTCATGACACACTTCTTGGAAATCATCAGTTGATGGGTGAAGGAAAAATAATTCCAACTTCATGGCAAGAGAAAAAAATTTGGTCAAAAATACCCCTTGTCTAAAAATTCCACACATAGTCGGTGAAAACCCACCCCAAATCGATTCCCGTTTCATCCTTTCAAAAATCAAAACACGAATTTGACAGAAGCCCCGAGAAACTCCAACTCTCTCCATCAAAGAAGAAGACTCTCAATCTCTCTCCATCATCTGCTACTCTGCATGTCGGTGATCTCTCGTCTCCCTCTTAGTCTGTCCGACCAAGTACCTCCTCTCATCTCTCCATCTATCCCTAGTCAAAACCCGAAATAGGGCTCTCTCTCTCTCTCTCTCTCTCGTCAATATAGGGCTCTCTCTCTGTGTCAATATATATGTATATATGTATGTATGTATTGAGTGCGTGGGTAGCATATGCATGTAATTAATCATATTTGTGATTACCATATTCAGGATGTCATGTTTGTTCCACTTCCATCACACAGTAGTGATCAAATCTAATATAGTGTGATGCAAAGCTTATTGTCACAAATGCTTTGATGAAAATTACAATGTAGCACATTACCTTCACAAGTCTAAGTTCCACTTCCATCAAAGTAATGTAAGTTTTGTAGATGGATGTCAAATGGATAGGAAAGTAGGGCATAATTCTTCAGGCATCAATAATTCAAATTTTTTTTAAACTAAGAAATATCTATGACCTTTATCACCCTTATTCTCGAATCTCCTTTCCATTGAACTCCACATGCATGCATATGTAGTAAACAACAGAAAGATGCCACAAGGAAACGGCAACTTGACTCAAGCTATTCAACACTCGAGTCAATTAAGATCCTTTCTTTGTTATCCAAGGCATTTAACCTTATATACAAAAGTGTCAATGCTTGGTGGGTGGGGGTTTGTGTAAACCATGAGGTGTGCCATGTGGGAACCAAACTTTTCGTGGATAAAAGAAAGCGTATTGTGGGTTGCTACTTAGTTGGATTTGGTACATTTAGAGCATCTCTAATGGTTGGAGTCAATTTGTGCAATTAATTCCTTGTAGGAACATGCCATTCACTAAGGAGCAAGCTCGAAGAAAAGAGAGGGAATTATCGAATCCCAATGAGGCAGAACTTGAACAGCCTCAACAAAAGTGGCGTCGACACAACCATGGTTATAATCTTTTTGTATGAGTCTTCTTCAACCTTACCTCATATATTTTGATTCCGAATGGTATTGTAACTTCCCAGATTTGATTTCCTTGCTTGTAATTTTCATAATTGTATAGTTCTAATCCAGAATAGTTTTTAAATGCAGCAAGGACGTATCATTTGGTCTTATGCTTGGCCTTGAAAAAAAAACATATGCTAGTTATGTCACCAGGGGAGTGGTATGTTATCATTTTTAGTACAACTTAATAAAATTTTGATCATTTCAATATTTGATGGTACTTGGTTAATTTGCGTAATAGTTGATGTTCTTGGCTAAGCAATGGTATGAAGATGAAGTACCAAATTGGAAAAAGATATATGCTGAAAAGGCCATGGAGGAACGTGCTGAACTTCCTCCTCTTCTAGAGAAGTTGAAGAGCAAGAATAACTCGGTCTAGGTACCACTTCAATATAATGATTGGCAATGTTTCATACTTCCTTTGTTACCATGTACCACATATTTGGCAAAATAATTAACCATTTTTTTCTTGCATGTAGAGTTTAATTAGGACTCGATGTTCACCCAAACAACTTGTCAAATTGAATGTGAAATTGTCGGAAGGCAAAAGGGATGCACTGATAAAGAGAAATCCATTTCAAACTCTCCTTGGTCTTACTTGTCCATATCTTCATAGAGAATTTGTGATGGAGTTGGTTGAAAGGTTTAATTAATCCGAAGAACCGAACCCTAGAATTTAGGAATGGCTTATGTTGCCGAGTAACCAAGGAAGATTTTGCAAGGGTATTGTGATTTCCCATCGGACATATAGTTGTGCCAACCGAATGTGATGATATACATAGGGACAAGGTTGAAGAAGACTTTCGAAATTTGGAAAATGCATACAAGGCAATAAATCTCAGTCACTTGAAAGTAATGATAGAAAATAACAATATAAATGATGATGTATTTCAAAAGGGCTTACATGTTGTTTGCCTTGGGATATTTACTATGCCCAACGACGAAGGATGTGGTGGGTAGTCGATTGTTTCCCCCTGTTTATGATGATGACAACATGGATACAATGAAGGTGTACAAGTGGCCACCTTTTATGTTGGATTGGTTGGCTAACGAGATACAAAATTACAAGGATAGAGAATCCAAACAACGTCCTTGCCAAGGCAAAGGTGTCGGGGGATCCTTGTTCATTTTAATGGTATGTAATTACTTTTTACAATGACATTATAATCCTTGTTCATTTAAAATGTAAATAATTTGGAGATTGAAAGGTAATTTATTACTTGTGTAGATAATATACTTTGATCATTTCCCATTGATTATTGACATTGGCAAAGAAGGTGTCCTTCCTATTGCCGCATGGACAAAGGAGTTGATTGAGGAGCGGATTAGAATTGAGCCAGAGGACAAACCATCTGAGGAGTCAGTTTTGAGCAAGTTTCTTCCCCATAATATGAAAAATCCTGTGATGTTTTAATTACTTGTACTTGGCTTATTCTTGTCATTACTAATTGTTTATGACGAGTTTAATGATCAACTATTGTGTACCATTATATTATATACAGGGCTTCATTAAAACATACGAGGATCTTGTATATAACTTCGAACGCAATGCCAAAAATTTGCGTGACCTTGATGTTGAATGGAGTGCACGGGAGGAAGCTATGAATCGGACCCTAGTGCGTGATACCACTTCCTCGCCCAAGGAAGATGGTCCATTAGATTTCAACTTGGTATGGTACATTTTCAAGTTCTTTGTAAATATGAAATAGACTTTAATTTTCACAAATGTTGATTAGGTTTACTTTGTCAAATATACGATGAACAAGTAATGGCTTTGTGTTATGCGTTGATTCTTTTGCAGACTCCTAAGGAAGTGGTTGTTGATGAAAGACCGGTATGTTACAAAATTTAATGCCTATCTCTTAACACCGGATATTTTACTTGTACTTATTAAATTTTACGGTTCAACTTGATAACGTATCTAAAATATGATTTCATTTGTAGGAATTTAGCAGTTTTATTCAAGAAAATGAAGTGAATGTTGGAGGAGACAATGTACCAAACGAATCCCATACCTCATTTCAAAACATTTACGATAGACGTACGAAAGGAGCGGCAACATCTTCTCATCCATCAAAGAGACAAGGGGTTTGACCTCTGAAAAAGGGTCAATAAACTCAACCTCCCTATGTTGCAGTCCCACCATTCAAGGTAAAGAAGTTGACTCCTGACGAGAAGAAGATATTGGAGGTCATTATCCGTAAACCGAAGAAAGACGGACCTATGAGCGCAAAGTAATCATTCCACCATCTTCGTTCTTATTGAATTTAATATGTTGTTTATTACCATATCCTGTTAATATATTTTATAAACTACAATCATTTTGTAGTGAAACATGTATAAAGTTAAAGGGTACAAAATGGCCGTTGACTTTTCAAGATGTGCACGAATCCTTTAGCCCAAGGGGACTTATGTCAAAAATTGTAAGTTTGTTGTTGTTTTGTCTTTTGTTCTTGTATGCTATTATAATACTTGCTTACAAAAATTCATTTTATTGCATAAACAGGTTATGCATAACATTAGGGATTGGCTCATGATGAAGGAAAATAAGGACAAACTGAGCAAGAAGTTGCAACTGAGGCGACACATATTTCATCCTGACTTTGCGGCATGTTTGTAATCTCGTACGTGTGTTTTCTTATGTTCCTGATAACTGCACTCAACTTGTTTACTAGTACACTCCATTTGCAGATCAATCTTCTTAAAGCCAAATCTAGGAAGTTTAAAAAAGCATTGATGGATGAGGTTGACCTTGATAAGCATGAGTATGACTTCATGAAATGTGACTTGGTATGAAAAGGATGATGTGCTATCCCTATAATATATTTATACTTTTGGATGAATGAGAAACTAACTCATCATTGCATGGTGGATGACAATGCAAGTTATACTACTTGTACTTGTGGGAGATGGTGAGTTAGGTCATTGGTTTTGTGTAGTCATCTCTCTTGTGGATTTGCGCACACAAGTGTTCGACTCAATGAAGCCTACTGACTTAAGTCAACGAACGCCAATCGTGGAGAAAATTGTAAGTTATTCCATCACCCGCTAATTGAGTTTTTTGATGGTTGTAGTGGAATAATATAAAGTAATTCATCTATGTGTGACACTTAATTGAGTTTTTCAATGGTTATAGCAGAATAACTTTTTCGAACTAGTCAACGGGTCTTGACACATATTGCTGAGGAGTATGGAATTGAATATCCACAAGTTCAACAACAAGACAACTGGCGAGTGATGAATAATATTTGGTGTGACGTTGTTAGCTCTTTAATCTAATTCATATTCTCCCATTCTTAGTCATTAATTTGGCATATCCTAGCTTTAGTTTGGTAATAATGATGATTCCTAGCTTTGCTTGCATTCTGTTCCTGCTTTGTTGTAAATGTAGTGGGTATTTGAAGCTGCCTCTATTGCATTGTGGTCTACTGCTGCACCCTTAACTTTTTCTAATAATTGTTTCCCCATTCTCAGTCATGATTGTGGCATACATGTCATCAAGTTCATGGAATTGTGGAAGGGAAGAGTGACCTTCGCGGAATTGGACCATGAGACTGTGATTGATGTTTAGCATAGGATATTGGCTTCACTGGTTATGGATAAGATGAACAAGCAACGAGTCTTTAATACAAGCAACTGGCCTGAAAACATAACTTGTAAGAGTTGAATCTTTTACATAATTTATTCGACCTACAGTCCTACACAAATGTGTTGCATACTTATTATGCTCATTGTTAGTATAGATATGAAGATTACGTTTTCTTTACATGGATGGGATTAGGGGTAAATATAATATAGCACCCCTAACAAAAACCCTTTTTTGTAGAGAGATTCTCTAACTTGCACCCTAGGTCCAAGACACTTGCACTTATAGTGCCCAAATTTAGCACCCCCTGAGAAAAACTATTGCACTCATGTAACTCTTGAGTAGGTGCCACTTTTTGTCAACTCAACCTTTTCTTCCAGAGAGATTCTCTAACTTGCACCCTTGAGAAAAACCATTGCACTCATGTAACTCCTGAGTGGGTGCCAATGTTTGTCAACTCAAGCCTTTTTTTGCAGAGAGATTTTTGACTTGCACCTCAACTATCTACATATAGCACCCCTGAGGAAAACCATTGCACCCATGTAACTCCTGTGTGTGGGTGCTAGTGTTGTCAATTCAACGCTTTTTTGCAGAGAGATTCTCGGTCTTGCACCTTGGGTCCAACACACTTGCATCTCCTGTGTCTAAATGTAGCACCCCTGAGGATTACCATTGCACCCATGTAGTCAGTAGGTAATCAAACTATTGTTCATATGGGACAAAGTCTAATGTATTAGATGTGAACCTTTGCATAAATTAAGAGGTGGGTATGAAGTTGGCCTTTTTCCTTTTTTCCATATTTATTTTGTATGTGGTGGAAAAAGGCTAACTTATTATTTTCTTAGTTGATCTGTCATTATGTATTTTGTTATGGTTTGATTGGAATTTGGTTATGTGAGACCATCGCCATTGGCAACTGGTTGATGGTATTTGGACAAAGTCAAACTCGTTAATTTGATTTGGTTTGGACAGTGTCAAAAGGTTAGCAAAATGACACTTTTTTAAAAAAAATTTGAGATTTGTATATTGTGGGTTTTGCATTTTACTCGATGTACTAAACCATGAAATTGCAAACATTAAGCCACTAATACAGTTGTCGTTTCAAAATGCAGCTGAGCAGTGCATGAAGATGAAGATGACACACCCACTTTTTTGGATTGGTTTTGTGGTGAGTCGTAAGTAATTATTGTTAAGAGCACAACTTATTTTTTAGTGGAGTTCACCAATATTTTTTAGGCATGGTTGAGGTTCATAGATGAACCTATAGTTGGTTTTTGTGTTATTGGTTCTTATGTCGTACATATGCAAGGGGTATGTAATTAAGCTATTGGAGTACTTCGAATTGCTGTCTTCGAAATGCTGCTGAGAACACTTTTTGGACTGAGCAGTGCATGAAGAAGAAGATGACACACCCACCTTTTTTGGATTGGTTTTCTGGTGGGTTGTAAGTAATTGTTAAGAGCACAACTTATTTGTTAGTGGAGTTGACCGCCATTTTTTTGGTATGGTTGAGCTTCATAGAAGAACCTATTGTTGGTTTTTGTGTTGTGGGTTCTTATGTCGTACATATGCAAGGAAGGGGTATGTAATTAAGCTACTAGAGTACTTTGTATTGATGTTATTAATATGTAATTATAGGGTATGTAATTAACAAACTCATGTACTTAGATACTAGCACCTTGTAGTACTTGGATACTATTTGGCAAAATCTAATGAATGGTTGGATATTTAGTTGGGAAGCTTAGTTGGGAAATTTCCTTTTTCTATGTGTGCATGGGAAATTGTAGGTCGGATAAACTTCTTTTTCTATGTGTGGATGTTTCTGATGCAATTCGTCCATTGCACCCTCAGTCCATCACCATTGCACCTTAAATGTAAAAAGTGGCACACCTAACAAAACTCATTGCACCCACGTATGTCTAGTGGGTGCTAGTGTGTTGTCCACTCAACCCATTTTGCAGAAAGATTGCTTGACTTGCACCCAATGTCCAACAAGATTGCACCTCAAGTGTGTAAATGTTGCACCCTTTACAAAATGCATTGCACCAATGTAATTCCTGAACAGGTGCCAGTGTGTTGTCCACTCCCCTTTTTTGCAGGGAGATTCTCCAACTTTTTTGCACAGAGATTCCTAGACTTGCACCCTGTGTCCAAAATGCTTGCACCGAAAGTGTCTAAATGTTGCATATTTAACAAACAGAATTGCACTAATGTAATTCCTTAGTGGGTGACAGTGTGTTGTCAACTCAACCTTTTGTTGCAAATAGATTGTCCAACAGAGATTCTCAAAGTTGCATCCTGAGTCCACCATCATTGCACCTGACGTGTCCAAATGTGGCACCCCTTATGAAATCCATTGCACCATCATAAGTCCGTAGCACTCCTTATTGTCTATAAATACTTGTTTTCCTATCATTCCCTTACATCTAAAACTTAACCAAGCAGCATCATTATTGATGTCTAACCTCTTCGATTTACTTGAAAATGTTACCCGAAGTGGTGAATGGAAGTATTGATGCAGGAGAGGCCTATGAATTTAAGACGTGGGTGAATGTGGATGGTTACTACATCATCCATGTTGACTACAAAGTCTCAAAAACAAGTTTGAATTTGAAAATGGCACAAGGGCCAATGCGTTGGTGGCATGAAGTTCGAATTGAGGCAGAAGGTACTGCATAGGAAAGTGAAGCTGAAATTAGACGAATTTTGGGTTTGAATGATGAAGAGGCCTTACCGGTTAGTGATTGTGGAGGGGTTAATGTCACTGTTTATTGTTGCAATAGTAACACATCTACTGATTACAACATGCGTACATTGGTGGGCATGGTGGACATTGATGTCATTATGGTTCTTGATGCTCCGGATAACATTGTTAACCATCAGGACTACTTTAGGGAGTTGGGGTTCTTAAGACAATTTCAGGTCGAAGGCCACACAAGTGGTTGCGTATGGCTGCTTGATAAGGGCTGGAATTTTAAAGTCGATACAAACATGGTTGGGAATGAAGAGCTGAACGTGAACTTAAACCGCAGGGAATATGTTCACCTAATCAACATTGTATTCAAAAGGAGATCGAGGCATTAAAGAAGCACCGTTTTAAATGTAGTACGGTCATTTGTTTATTTCGTTAACCATTGGTTTATCTTTACTTTATCTCTTAACTTTGATGTTTAGTACAAGTAGTAGTGTCAATGTTTTTATTTTTTATTTTTGGTATTTTGTTATTTTATGTTTTCCCATGTTTAGTAGTACTTGTTATTTGGAAGTTTTCAAATTTTGATCACTTCAATATAATAATGGTACCTGACTATGGACATTGTTAGTGTCCAACAAAATATTCTATTTGAAAACCTAAATTAAATTTCGACAAAATTCCTTGATTGCACACTGAGCCCATAAAAATTGCACCTTCAGTGTCCAAATGTGGCACTCCTCATAAAACTCATTGCACCCATGTAAGTCCAATCTAGTCGGGCTGCCATTGTGTGGTCAACTCATTCTTTTTTGCAGATAGATTCTCTTAGTTGCACCTTGAGTCCAAAACACTTGCACTTTAAGTGTCTAATTGTGGCACCCCTCTACAAAATAATTGCACCTGTGTAACTCCTGAGTGGGTGCCAGTGTTTGGTCAATTCAACCTTTCTGCAGAGACATTGTCGTAATTGCACCCTGAGTCCACCACCATTGCACCTTAAGTGTCTCATTGTGGCACCCCTTACACAAACCATTGCACCCATGTAACTTCGTAGCAGGCCTTACTTTTTTCCCCTTAGGGTTTAGGATTTAGGGTTTAGGATTTAGATTTAGGGTTTAGGATTTAGGATGTAGGGTTTAGGGTTTAGGATTTAAGTTTTAGGGTTTAGGGTTTATGGTTTATGGTTTTGGGTTTAGGGTTTACGGTTTAGGATTTAGGATGTTGGGTTTAGGGTTTAGGGTTTGGGTTTAGGATTTAGGGTTTAAGATGTAGGGTTTAGGATTTGGGTTTTAAGGTTTATGTAAAGACCCATAAAATTTTATTTATTTATTTATTTTATAAATACCATTGGGGTAATGTGTGGAATTGTATATGATGATAAAATTAGTTAAATGATGAGAGGATATGTGTGATGTGTAGTGTTGGAGTCAAATTGGTTTACATACGCCACATATGGCTTTTTGGTGTAATTATTGAAACCCCTTTTAAATTGTGTGGTGTATGTATATTA
The DNA here is from genome assembly GCA_022606695.1 of Vaccinium macrocarpon. NCBI lineage: Eukaryota > Viridiplantae > Streptophyta > Magnoliopsida > Ericales > Ericaceae > Vaccinium > Vaccinium macrocarpon. Next base: position 22,068,854 of record CM040171.1, read on the forward strand.
TGTGTATCTGTGGTGAGAGGAGAGAAAGAGAGAGGAGAGAGGAGCCCATATCCTCCCCCAAAACGAGCCGGCCTCCCTCTCTCCCTCCATAGCTTCTGTTCTTCAAATTCCTTACCAATCCAAGCAAAAGCTCATCTCCAAACTTAACTCCTTCACAAAACCTTCCCATTTTCTTGTAATCTACGCATTGGTGCACTCGTATCATCCCAGTGTTTGAAGAATTTCACTTGGAGCTTAGAAGAAGAGTTGGGGTTTTGCTCATTGGTGGGTTTCAAGCTTCTAAACTTTGAGGTAGGGAGATTTCTACCATTACTGAGTGTTTTGAAGTATGTGATGTGTAGATTATACTCATTTTTGTTCAATCCCTCTTATCTTCTTGAAAAATCCATTTTCTAGCTCCATGGATTTCATTGGATGTTGATTAATGTTTGTGTTGTTATTTGATGTAAATTAGTTGTTGGAATACCCTTTTGTAGCTTGTGGTGTTGATTTTTGATCATAAATATGTTTGGTTTAGTTTGGAACCCATTGAAATCCCCTTGTTGCTGTCAAAAAATCTGCTCGTGAGGTCTCTGGATCGATCCACTTTTGGGTTGGATCGATCCAAAACCTTCTGATGGAGTTACGGATCATAGTGGATCAATCCACTCATCACCCGGATTGATCCACAACCTTCTGTTTTGCTCCGGACCAAAGTGGATCGATCCACTATCATTCTGGATCGATCCACTCTCACAGTGGATCAATCCACTCCCCCCTTCACTTCACCAAAACTTGTTTTCGTCGATTTCGGTTGCTTGTTCGTGTTATTACTTGGCGTAATAATCTCTTATACCTCAAAACTCGTTGAATAACTCGTCCTAGCCTATCCTAGTATAATTGGTGACTCGGTTTGATTTTTGCACGACACCTACGTGGTCATACACTTGTTATATGTGAATTGAAGATTTTGACGAAATGCGTGACCTTGGTTGACAATCCGAGGTATGAGTGATATGATGACACTTGTGCGAAACAAATGAACGTGAATTGAAATGAGAACTTGAAACTCTTGATATGGGGCCGAAAGGTAGCCCAGAATGATACTCGGGCCGCTCTATGGGCGTGTCGCAAGGAATTATGCCTTGGCCAAGTGGAAGATTATACAGGGTTGAAATATAGCCCCGAATGATACTTGGGCCGTCCTATGGACGTGTCGTGAGGAATTTCTAAATATCCAATTTAAATAAAATGGTTGACACGACACAACGGACGAATTAGACACTTATGAGAGAGGACGCATATTGGGTATACATCGGGTACACTTGGGTGATAACAAGGGATTCATAAACTTATATGTGATTCGTTGGACTCTTGTAAAATCTTGGTTATCTTGTTTAGCTTTCATCCTCATGTCTCATCTCGCATCTGCATTTCATTGTGTTTAGTTTTGGTAGACGTTTCTTTACTGGGCTATTGAGCTCAACCTATCATTTTTCAAGTACCCAACACGGAGCATGACTTGGGTGTGCATGAAGTGATTGCATACATCTTTTGAAAGCTTAAAGAGGAGTTACCTCATCATCTTGAGTTTATAATTTTGAAGAGATGATTTTGTAACTCATTTATATTAAATCTTTTGAATTGGATATGTAATAACTTTAAGACTTGTGTATTTTGGCTTGGGGAATGGGTAGCCATAGACTATTGTACCCCGTTTTATGCTGACTTTGATTATTAGACAACTTGGAATTTTAACGTGGCCCGTGGACTTGTTGACCGTCCACGTGGAATTTCTTATTGTAATATTCATTGAATTTCGAGGGCATGACAGTTTAGGGTTTATGGGTTTGGGTTTTGGGTTTGGTAACATAACGGTTGTGGCATCGATCTGCGATATACTATTGTTCCAGTTTGATAGGATAGATGATTCAAAATCAACCCTTAGATTGTAACTCAATAGTGATGTCATAAATTAAATTAAAAGCTCTTCCAATTGAGCCAATTTGAATGGAAAGCTTTGTCTGTTATGTTTTATCCAATAAATTAACTCACCTTCGTATATAGTACATAGATTTTTTTACCAATAATATTAGGAATTACCATTATTTTAGGGCTTCGTATATAGTACATCACTCTTGTTGTAGCATTATGATGTATCATTGTATTTATGAGGGAAGTCATTCTATTAGAGTACATGTATTTGAAATTTGACTTAAGCAAATTCCAGACTTAAGTTATGAGTTTGAACAACCATATATAACGGCACGATGAATTTTAATGGCAACCCCTTAACAATTGCACCTTGTGTCAAAATCAATTGCACCTCCAGTGTCAAAATATAGCACCCATGAGAAAAACAATTGCACCCATGTAACTCCTGAGAGTGCCAGTGCGTGGTGCCTTTTTGTAGAGAGATTCTCAGAGTTGCACCATGTTTCAAAATCAATTGTGCCTCTAGTGTCAAAATACAGCACCCATGTAACTCGTGAGAGTGTCAAATGTGTGGTGAGCTTCCTTTTTGTAGAGAAATTCTTAGAATCAGAGTTGCATCCTGAGTCACAATCACTTGCACCTCCAGTGTCAAAATATCGCACCCATGATACTCCTGAGAAAGTGTCAGTGTGTGTGGTGAACTCAACCTTTTTGCAAAGAGATTCTCAAAGTTGCACCCTGTGTCCATTACTATTGCACCTTATTTGTCCATATGTGGCACCCCTGAGAAAAACAATTGCACCCACGTAACTCCTGAGTGGGTGCCATTGTGCAGTGAACAATGAACTACATATAACCACACGTAAACAATGAGTGTAGCAATGTAACCCCTCAGTGTATGAACTGCATATAACCACAATTGACCCAATGTGCATTCAACAATGAACTGTATATAACTCCCATGTAACTCCTGAGTGTAGAATCAACTGTATATAACCACAATTTAAACCAAGTTCAAAACATGGACAATAAATAAAGAGGGTTCAAACATGTTCCCCATTGCATGATTCAACATCTTAAATAGAAAATTTCATCAATACACACAAAGTAAGTTAAACAGTTCCTAAACATCCACATGAAATAAAGAGTAATGCATACATGTTCCCCAATAATAATTGAACAAATATTGATTTGTTAAGAGCAAGTACTAGAAGTGCGAGAGAGAGAGAGAGAGAGAGAGAGAGAGAGACACACACACACACACACACAGATAAATGGAACCCCATGGAATGCGAGCATGATTCAACCCGGAATAGCCGATTTGCATGTACTACAATTGTGCCCTGGCTCACGACAACGGCTACAGAAGATTGTGCCCTTCTCTTGTGTCTGCGACTCAATCCTCCGCTTCTTTGGCCTTCCAGCTTGTCTTTTGGTCGATGGGGGATTTAAGGCAGGATTCGTACAAGAGTCACTTTGAACAGTAGTATAGTTGGACTCATGGGATGGGGCAAGTGATGATAGTGGAGGCATGTAATGCAATGACACAAGGGACATTGTATTATCATAAATCACCTGTTGCATTTCCTTTCTTAGAAATGGGTCCACCATGTCATAAACAGAGAATTTGGAGTTGTCAATCGCCCGACATGCATAGGAACAAGGGACTCTAGACATCTTCCAAGCGAGACAACTACAAGTGCGCGGTATCAACTTAACTGCAAACATTTTCCTTGCAGTATTGTATATAATGAATTTAGTCGGCGAGGTAGGCTGGTGCATGAATTTGCGGGAAACAAATTGGTTTTTCTTAATGTCTTTCTTAATTTTAGAACCAACCGGTAATTTCCATGACTAAATTGCTACGCGCTTGCGTACTAGCATGTCGGTCACTTTCAGTACATGTCCAATCATAAATTGGATTATGTCCAAATCCCTCAATGGCAAAATCCAATTGTTGAAACACTCGGCCAGATTTGTGTACATCTTATCCCACCTTTGAAAAGAGAAATACGCATTAGACCAGTGCATTGGATTGTTATCTTCCACCCACTTGCCCAGGTGTTCATTCATTCCATACAACCTTCGCAAATGAAATTTGAAAATTTCGTCCGTCCTAGCATATGTAAGGTCATTAACCAACTCAAGAGCAGCTTTCCGTCTATCAGCTTTCAACCCCTTCGAGCTAGCAAAGTTACTAAAGTTTTCCCTCAGGTGATGGAGACACCATGCATTGCACTCCCCCCCCAAATACCTTTATGATAGCGTTTAGCAAAGAATGATTGCGATCAGTGACTAACACAACTTGACGCCTTTGAAGAACTTCCTTAAGATTAACCAAGAACCACAACTAGTCATCGTCATTCTCACTCAATATAATGGCATATGGTAATGGGTAAAATCCATCATTGGCATCATGTGCACTGGCAGAGAGATAGCGACCCCTATAGTATCCGGTCAAGAAACAAGCATCCAATTTTAGAATCGGCCTACAACCTTTGTGGAAACTGGCTATAGATGGACCATAGGAAACAAATAATTGCTTAAACTTGCCTTCATCTGTAGACGTCCATATTGCCTGTGTGTCGGGTATGGATTCTACAAGCTGTCAACAAAGCCATGGGACTAGATGGAAAGAAGAGGAAGGAGGACCATTAATGAATTCCTTGGCCTACTCTTTAGCCCTCCATCCTTGCTTGTAGGTCAAACGACACTGGAAGGTATGCTTAAAGTCATTGCAAATATCTCTTAGTCGGAATTCAGGTTTGTCCAAAATTGCATTCTTGAAAAGCAACCCAACTTGTTTACTGTGAATTGTCGCCTTATAAGTACTCGCATTAGACGCATTGTGTACATGCTCCTTCTTTAGGGATATGACACGAACCAACTCAGTGCCCTCACATCTTGCTGTTAACTTCCAAGGACAACCCTTAACATTAAATACTACACAGTAGTAGGTTCTGCTATTATCCAAGAACTTGAAAGAGAACTTGTTCGCTGCAACAAATACTGTGATTGCTTGTTTGAAGAGGTCGGGTGAATCAAATAGTTATCCTTTCCTAGTCAAGATGTCACTGGTATTTTTCGACAAGTATGGGACCAAGCCCATCTCTTGGCTACAATGGTTGGTCACTTGAGTTCCCTGCACAACATGACCAACATTATATTATGTAATGCAAGGTATGGGGTTTAAAGTTGCATTAAATTACAAAAAAAGTCACATAAAAGTGACAATGGGATGCTGCTTTGGTTTTCTTAAGCTTAGCTAAACAAAGTGAACTTCATATAAGGAGCAACACGCTGGCATTTAAATGAGCGATAATAATAATCTCAATCTGCTGCATTTTTTACAGAGAGTTCAACTGAACTTGATAGAGGGAGCAACAGGATATAATCCATGGAGCAATAATCCATTTCCAGTGATACAGTGGTGCTGGTTTTTTGGCAAAGAGTGCATCTGAACTTCATAGAATGAGCAACATAATATAATCCAGGGAGCAATAATTCCATTTTCAGTGACTTGAGAGTGTGGTGTTGGGTTTTTGACAGAGAGTGCAATTGAACTTCATACAAGGAGTAACATAATATAATCCAGGGAGCAATAATTCCATTTTCTGTGACATGACAGTGTGGTGCTAGTTTTCTGACAGAGAGTGCAACTTAACTTCATATAAGGAGCAACAGAATATAATCCAGGGAACAATAATTCCATTTTATGTGAGATGACAGTGTGGTACTTGTTTTGTGACAAAGAGTGCAACTGAACTTCATAGAAGAAGCAACATAGTATAATACAAGGAGCAAGAATTATATTTTCAATTAAAAAATTTGTAAATTATATGACACACAAACACCAATTACATCGACAAAGATAGTGTGTGTATGGGGAGTTATAGATGCCTCATAGAAGGTGGTGTTCGTTACCTGCATAGAAGGTCCTGTTGTTCCTCCATGAGAGCTATTGGGTACAGTTAATCCTCCATGGGAGGTAAAGTTGTTGGTTACAATTGATTCCCTACAAAGCAAATGAAGTGCACATTAGGGATAGAAATTAACATAACAGGTGACCAACATTTGATGAGTGATATAAATAATTAGTTCTTTAAAATTATTTGTAATACCTGGTCAAAGGGTAAAACACCGGGATAGTTTCATTACTCTGACCCTTTTCTTCTACAAACACGTCAACATCATCTCCGTTCAACTGGAAAAACATTGTCGCCCCTTCATTGTCACGCAAGATTAAATATTTCGTCTTGTCCCTTTTTATGTTATAATAAAGCATTTTACCCTTTACATTTATCTTGAGGGAACCGCAAACCTTCTGCCATATCTCATTCCATGGGGTGAATTCTTTAACATAAACCGCAGCACACGTGCCACCATTGTACAAAAATGTGCCATTGGCATTTACGATCCGTTGACCACCCCAATAGCAAAAACATGTCAATGTTTTGTTCACAACACTAGTCATTCCTAACATGATAAAAAACAAGTATTAGCATTTCATTAATATAAAGGAATAAAGCTTGACATTAGCATAGATGGATAGCATTTCATTAAATTCAATATCCACATCAATGAATACAATTCATCTACTTGTCAAAGAAAAAAAATAATATAACCCACAATAAGTAGAATGAATCAAATTTACAGACACTAAAACAAACCGCGTACATGTGCAAAAAAGATATTAACATTCACAACACTGTCTTACTTAATGGTCCTACGAAATACATCTACAAAATATAACAACCTTCCTCAGTAATAAATATCATTACATACATTATAGGGGTACAAATAGACTTGGTTACTCAAAATATCAATTAATGCTACCATCCACACAAGTTGACTAAGGGATTGGGATTTTAAGTAAAATCCTCAATGAGGTAGCATGAATTGCAAATCCTGCCTCGGTCCCATCTTCTTCATCTTCCCAAAAGCCATGCAACCAACAAGAAGTACCACCAAAACAAGAAATAACTTCAACCAATATTTTCTTTCCATTGCCCTTGCCTCCTAAATCTTCCGCTCATACATTTGACTCATTTTGTGAAATTGGTTCTCATAGTTGTCAAAGTCCTTTGTTTTATCTTCTAGCAACTTGGAGTTGCCCTTCAAAAGCTTAATCTCATTTTCCAGACTCACTATCTTATCCCTTTGTCGGAGAATGATGAACATCCCACACTTGCATATGGGATCGTCAAACCATTCAAAATATTTGCATCGCGCTGGGTCTTACAATAATATGACAAGTGTATGCTAAGCGCTCTACTTTTTTATCCAACTACAATAATAATTGAACATATACTTACCGGATATTTTGGACACGCAAAAAACTTCCTACCGGGGTTGTCCTCTGTTCCACAAGTCAACAAAGAAGCTTGAACACCACAATAACAACTGCGACACCCCTTACTACTACCACCCGAACTGATTGAACTCGATGACATTTCCTTCAACAACTTTTGAAGTTAGTAAACCCAAACATATATGATGCAATATTAACATTTTTGGGGTTCACATTCACCTTCACTAGAAATTTCAGAAATTTCCCTATTACTCATGGATTAAACCTTATTGCAACCTTCAAGTTATGGGTTTGAACTTAAATGAAGCCACTTACTACTTTTTTATTTTGTTCTCAATTCATGATATATTCAGGTCAAATTAGGAGACATCAACCAAAGTGTAGCTTACTACAAGAAGGCTATATAGTATAACTGAAATTATGCTGATGCCATGTATAATCTCAAGGTTCCTTGTAGGGCCATGTATTATAACTGACATTATGTGGAATGAAATCTATAACATAAACATAAGAATCTTATTCTCAGTGCTTGCAAAGTAGGGAAAAAGAACTGATGCTTGGCAAATGGTTGTTTGTCTTTCAATGTATGCATGAGGGGGGCATTAAATATGTTGGACTAACGTCATTTTGTGGATGTGACCATCGACTTTTTGGTAGCCCAAGATAATAAAGAGCTTTTTATGTGGCAAGGTAAATTGTTAAATTTTTGCAACCAAAGACCTAAAATATTTAAGGCAGTTTAGGGTGGACTTTGTGAAATAGTAACTATTTTCTATCTTGTTGGAGCTGATTCTCATTGCAAACCCAATGATTATGAACCTTGTGTCATGAAATCATAAAGTAGAAAGTAATTTAATGAGTATGATCAACTCTATGCAATGTTTCAACGTTCAAACATAGACCATAAAATGTTAAACATTAATAATCACTTCCTGGCCAATATATTAGGCCCCAATTGCCATTATGAAATAGATGAAATAGCTATTGGGCTATAAGAAGTATATTTATAGTAATTTAAAGAAGAAACTTTCTTATTCAACCTGAGGCTCTGCTATAATACTATGGGTGCAACAAATTTGACAAAAGGAGCAACAAATTTGACAGAAGGTGCAACAAATTAAAATAAGGTGCAAAAAGTTTTCCAAACTGGTTTTGTACGTTTTTCTAAACTTGATGGACTTCACCAACAATAGCAAAACCATGTCAACCAACAGTACAATGGTGGTATTGTAAGAACCCGTATGAAAAATCACTTTTTGGAGAAGTTTCGATTTGGCCAAAAAAAAATGCCGGTAATTGTTCCTTGGATTTTTCTAATCACAACGGTATAATCGGAAGTTATTTTTAAGTAAGGCAAAGTCATCTTCGCCTATTTTATTCGGAGAAAAATCTGCCGTTTTTCAGTTTTGTACTAAAAGTGGGGGGATGAGATTTTGATGTGATTAGAATTTTAAAATTTTAGAAATGCCATTGTTTCCAAATGGGGGGTACTTCCTTATTTTCATAAATAAATTAAAGTAAAGAGAGTCTTTACTTAAGTTTGGTTTATGAAAATAAGTATTGTGGTCACATACTATATACACAAGTGACATTTGGGTGTGAGGGGTAATTAGGGGGTTATAATAAGTAGTGTGGGGCAAATTTAAAAAAAAAAAACAAAATATCTCACTCTCCCTCTCTCCTCCACCGATCGGCTCACCCTCCCTCTCTCTCTCCTCCATTTTTACTCACTTCAAGCTCAAAACTCTCCCTCCCCACTCAATCTCTTCAAGAACCAAGGCCATATTCACGTTCTACGCACCGTGGGGAGCTTGGGTCACCTTGGATTCACACCGGGAGCACATAATTCGGGATTTGGGGCTAGGGTTTCATTCATCTCCATTTTTCAAGCAAATCCTTGAGGTAGGGGAACAATGTCTACTCAATGTCTACTCTCTCTAGTTATATGCTTATAATTTGTTGCACATACTTGATTTTTGGCCTCAATCTCCTTGAATTTCATGTTTTTTCCAATTTGTGTGAGTTTTTCCACTTTGATTTCTTGATCTATGAATTTGCTTGTTGATTGGTGAAATTGGGAGTGAAATTGACATTCCTCCATGTTTAATTGTTGCCTAGCATTTCCAATTTGAGCCTAAACTATCTCTATTGTGATTGGGTTGAAATTCCACACCCTAAGGGTGAAAATCTGCTCAGACTACTGTTCATAGCTACTGCCCCTATAATTTCCAGCCACTGCCCCTGTTTTTGGGGTGATTTTCGATCACCCTTTGATGTCCATTTGGTCTCCGATCGCTTATTCCTTCATAAAATTGACATTTGGCATTACTTGCAACCATGTTTTGACTCAAGAACTTTGATTTTATAAACAAATATGTCATTTTGCATCACATGAAAGTTTAATGGTTTTTAGAAAGCGTGGGTGTGTGTGTGCGTTACCCTTTTTATCGAAAGATGTGAAATAATGAAATGAAATTTGAAAAACGGACTTGTTATGAAATGTTTGGGATAATGGGATATTCTTAAACCGATACCATCATTTGGTAAATTTTTTTTTGATAAAGGCACGTGGGGCCTATGGAACCTGGCAGAGGCACGCGGGGCCCCTCTGAACCCTGGGTAGAGGTATCGGGGGCCTATGGAACCCGGCAAGAGGGGGGTTAAATCCCTAGTACTAAATGAACATGATGATTTTTCTTCAATGAAAGAAATGAGAATTGAAGTTTTGGACTATCCTTAAAGTTTTGTCGAAACTCGTTTTGTAAACTTGATTTTGACTTGTGTGATGAACTTGGGTGGTTGGGTGAAATGAAATGGATATTTGGATTATATTTTGGACACTTAGAAAGGACTTTTGAAACATGAGTTATGGGTGGATACTTGGAAATCACTTGGATACGTTGAAACTTTCTAAATTCTTCCTTTCTTCCTCCATGACTTGGATACTTGGACTCGAATATGAATAACCGTTGGACATATTTTACTCTCATGTGCATGCATCATATTCATATACCTAGCGTTAGTAGAATAGTTCTCCTACGAGCAAGTGTGCTCACCCTATCATTTTTAGGTACCCAGCTTTGATCGTGCATGGTTTGGAATGCATGACTTGGATGATGAGCATACATGGCATGGAGTTATTTACTTCATCTTCTACGCATTTAAACTTTATTTTGGGGAGATGTTAATGTAACTCTAATTTCCTTTACCATCTTTTGACTTTGGATTTGTAAAAAAAAAACTTATGAGATATTATTTCGACTTCACCTTGGGGGCAAGGGTGCCCAAATATTTGAATCACAGGATGTCATTTAATTTCACCTTTGGGGCAAGGGTGCCCAAACTTTATTGTTTGATTGCACCTTTGGGGCAAGGGTGCCCAAACATTTGATAGCCGTTGGGCTAATGATGTATTCTATTTATGGAAATCTTTATCTTTTAACTTGGTTATTGTTTGAGATTCTTTTATTTATGTTTTTTAAAAAAAAAATGAGGGCGTGACAGGTATACTACTGACTAACTAAGATCCAAATCCCATTTACAATGGTGGTATATCATTTGGGTTACATACAATGGACACACAAACACAATCATATTTTGCATAACTATACCATATGGATAGATAGAGGGGAGGAGAAAAGTATAAACATGGTGAAATCACTTACCATAGCCAACTTGTGATTCCTGCAATTTGTTGTGTTGGGACGTGGAAAGGATACAAAGATTGACAAGCTCTAGGGGAGGAGGGAGCAGCACTCGGCAGTAGATCAATCTAGGGTTTCTTGGGTTTCTTCTTCCCCATTGATTTCCCCCATTTTTGTCGATGTGTGTGTGTGTGAGAGAGAGAGAGAGAGAGAGAGAGAGAGAGAGAGAGAGAGAGAGAGAGAGAGAGAGAGAGAGAGAGACAGTGGGCTCTTGGGATTTTAAGGGTTTTTTAATGTTTGATAGAAATGGAGAGAGTGGGAACGATATATAGGGGAGGGTTTTTTTTTAAAAATAATTATGGTCTACACCCTTGAGGGGCAATGTTGTCCGTCTATTTTATGGTTCCACTTATGTGGAATTATTCTTCTCCTTCACATGCCTGCTACCATTGTCAAGAAGTGTTTCATGGGATTGGCATTTTTTGCCCCATTTCCCACTAAACAGTCATTTCCCCAAGTCATTTTTCTAAAAGAATTTCCATAAAGTATGCTCCAATGGGCTTGTGAAATCTCTTACCAAAAAATGTACTTTTCTTGTTGCCCTAATTGCATCAACATTAAGAGAAAAATTGGCTTTCTCAAAACCCCTCTAGTATGCTTATGAAAATCTGAGTGCAATTTTGTTCACCCTCCCTAAAAGAGGGTGAACAAAACCCTCTCTCTTGTTGGCCAAGAAGAGGTAATGGGACCACTTTTAACCCAACCCAAGTTAGTTTTACCTTCAATTTAACTCTCTCCCATATTTGGAATTTCTACGTTCTTTCTTTTTTCATTAGAAAAATGGTGGAGAAATAGCAAGTGTTTATAATGATTTTTTTTTTTTTGGTCTCGTTTTGTTTCTGAGAAAACAGAGGAAATTCTGTAATGGGTAGTTGTTGAAATTTTTGAAAAAAAAAATACTGGTACATTCTTTCTTTACTCATAAAAAAATGCTGGACAAATACCTAGTAAATGTTTTTTCAAACGAATTTCCCGTTGGTTTTTCCTCGTTTGGTGATAAGTGCTGAAATATTCCTCTTTTGGCCCTCTAAACTATATTTGTTAGTCGTTTATTTTTGTTATTTAATAATTAATTTGTCTTTTCCTGCTTATAGGATGTTTGAGCTCACTGCCTAAGATTTGGAATAAAAACAAAACTTTAAAGAAGCTGGGGTCGAAGTGTAAAGTTTTTCAAAGTTGAATTACTAATTTATGATAGCTTGAAGCCAAAGGGCCTTTATGTTATTAGTGGACAAAAACCCTCTACAAATGATAATGTTTTCTTCTGACTTGGAGGGTCAGCTGGAGGCACATGAAATCAATTCTGGACGATCAAGGATCAAGGTAGCGGTGGAAATCGATTACTAGGAAATCAATCGTTTCTTCTACCAAGCTTTGACGGTTCCTACTCCCATGGCCGGCTAAACCTTCTTTTAGGGTGTAGAAGGGTGTGGATGAAGCTCGAACTCTAAGTAACATTATTTATGTTTTGATTATTCGAATCATGGTTGTATGACTTTTAATGATTTATTTTCAATATTAATTCTTTCCATCAAATCTTGTGCATGATTTCCTCGGTTTTATGCACATTCATACAATGGTTTATAATTGCTTTGTGGTAACTGGTTGGATGGATTATACTACGTAAGACGTGTCATGCCGATGAGATGAACCGTGCCGATTTGAGACAGTTCGTACTAGTAAGACGATTCGTGCTGGGCGGAGATAGTCCATACTGATTGGTGATTCATGAATTACCATTAGGAGATATCGCTAGGGCTTGCAATCCTACGGTATTTGGTTTATTTGAATAGTTTGCCTATAATCGGAACATGTTTATGTTACGAGAGGGAGAGTGGATTCAAAATCCTAGAACCTTTCTCCCGAAACTTTCTCTATTTTTTCAATTGCTTTGTTTTACCTGAGCTTTTATAATTTTAGGAAACCAAATCAAACTCCCTATTTGTCAAATTGAATTGGAAATTAATTGAAACTTTTGTAACTCACCCTTATAATCCATGTGGAGCGATACTCGGAATATTTGTCACTATTCATTTGAGTAGTAGTAATTGTTTCATTTTATTAATTATTTTTGATACGGAAACGACACGATCAAATTTTCTCACATTAGTTTACAGACTCATGAGTGCATTTTGTTCATAAACGTATGTATTCGCAATTGCTATGTAGGAACTTGGAGGAAATGCCACTCTGTTGTTTTAAGGAACTGAGGAGGGTAATAAGGGGAAGACAGCAGACATGGAACGTAGACGGCTGGATTTCGCAAAATTCCCAAGACAACCCTAATGTTGGTCGATTTCTCTCCAAATTTGATCAATCTTGTGGCTTCCAAGATTAGATGCTTCAGTCTCGAACTTCATACAATGTGTCTCATTTACTTCATTTAGATTTCTTGAATGGGGATTTGAATAATTCTGGTGGATGACACAAATGCGTCAATCACAAATGTAACTTGCTTTTAATGATATGATAAAAGCTCTCAATTTATGTGTCTCATTTAGATCATTATGTTGTTTGTCGGTGGTGATGTTTGTTTGCGTTGGGCTTTGTAAGCAAGGAAAACCCTCAAAATTTTCATACACGAATTGCTACCAAGTTATGGGTACCATATCCTGTGTATTCGATTGCGTTGGGCTTGGAACAATGAAATGGCAGAAATGCTTGAAATAACGCCGTGCACAGCAAGGCTATGCCGTGTACAGCACCTTCGGATTCGCATTGCCTTTTATCAATTTCCAGTCAAGAATAAGTGTTTATTACTTGTGATGCAATGACATAAAATGTCAGCAAGTTAATCATTTGAATTTTGAAATAATGTACACAAGTACAATCTAGAAAATTTTGGGCAGCATATTCCCTGTTTTTTGTCCTACCCCAACATCAAGCATCTCAACAAACAACAATAGCAACAGTCGAAAAGAGCTTTGAAACTTCCATATGTAATGCAACAATAGCAACAATCTAAAATTTTCATATTTAATGCATTGTACTTCCAGGAGATATCTGAGTACAAGCTACTGTGAGCTGAGAAACTATAATTCATAAAATAGGGCTGTCTCATAACGAAAAATAGGAGCTCAGAAACTAAACTCCGATAACATAAAACAGAGTTCATAACTAAACAATCAAATTCCAAATTCCATGAACAACTATCCTTTTCCAAAACTAAATATACATTACTACTATACAAGAAAGGCTAGGAAAATCAGTTTCTGAGGTGCCCTCGCCCTCCTCTCAATCGCGATGCACTTGCAGTCTTGTTCACCCCCATCTTCGCATTGCCTTTTCTCACTGCTCCGAATGTTGTCCTCCTCAACAGTCACCTAAAATCCCACCAATATATAAGATTAACCATCACATTAACAAAGCAAGATCACCAAGGGAATCCTAAAAAAAACTCAAACTTGAATTTCGGAAAAACATAGCTCCAAATATGTTCCATTTTACACTCAGATTAATAGGACCATAAGTCCATAACTGAAAATAATACAGCCGAACAGAGAAAGTAGGATTTTTCTTTGTCTTAACGTCTTTTGTATTCAAAAAATACTTGCATAGAGTTTTCACGGTCCAATGGAACCCGGTACAAATAGCGGGTAGCTGTGCGGTTATAAATTTTGAAAATAGAGAATATCGTGTCCAAGCAAGCCCACTTATTGAATCAAGTCATGAATATTCCTCATGTGGGCAAGTATATGATATGCTGCTGACTAAAGATTAGCACTAAGGCTTGTTTATGTAAGTATTACCTGCCCTTACTTGCTCATTTGAACATATTATGTTAACCACATTATGATTCTCTACAAATTCCCACTCCACCAGATTTGTTAAAAGAACCAGATTTAGAAAAGGTTCCATGTTACGTCATATGACTCATATTACCAAAATAGGCGGCATTATTTGGTTAGAATTATATCATTTTAACTCTTCTTTTTTTTTTTTTGTGAATTCCTATGAACAAAAAGCCCCAAATTATTATTATTTTTTTGGAAAAGCTAGAAAATGAAATACGTGTCAGGTACTTGGAACTCCATCTAGGGATTTGATTTAAACTATCATCTCTCTCTTTTGCCTAATTTTAACAGAGAAACTGAGAAGCCCTAATCAAACAAAGTAATCGATGAGAAGTAATCAAAATTAGTTAGGTTTGGTAATCAAAATCAAAATGAAAATCGACGACAAGTAATACACAAGGAGTAATCAAAATCGAACCCTAACTCAACGAATTGGCTAGGGTTTTCCCGAAACCGTAACCCTAGTTTCTGGTAGACATCGAACGCGAGAGAGAGAGAGAGAGAGAGAGAGAGAGAGAGGGAGGGAGGGAGGGAGGGAGGGAGACATACCTTGGTATCCTGATGAAATCGAAAACCCACACCCGTGATTTCTTCTTCTTCTTTGAACGTTTGCTGCTTCTCTCTTCATTTCTCTTCTTCTCTTCTCAAGTGTTTTATAAAAGTAACGTTGTTTTCGAAACAATTTAGAAATCTACCGTTGTTTTCAAACTATTTATAAAAATACCGTTGTTTTGTACTTCTTATTTGGAACCTGAGATCTTTAACCACTTCTCAGTCTCAACCTTAGAAGTCTCCTAAAATTTCATCCGACGTGTCCCAGTCTAGTGTGGATGTTTGGCCAGCGTGTCCATACATACTTCTCACGTCTAAAATGAAAAGTCGGTTTTATTTGAATTTTGTACCTGAGAAGTATAAGAGATTTCGAGTGTACTAATTGAGAACATACTTCTCGTATTGGACCTAAGAAGTATTTTATACAACTCATATTGAACCTAAGAAGTACGTTTAACTTTCCTTTTTCCCCTTCTCCAACGAAAACAGTCATCATTCTCAAACTTGCGTCCTTAGGAAGATTGAAGCAGAGAAGAACGAGGAGCGAACGGAGAGCTTCTTCTTCACTGATCTTGCTTCTCTTTCTTCCACCAAGGTACGCATGCACTTCGTCTCTCTCTCTCTCTCTCTCTCTCTCTCTCTCAGTACGTCTCTGTCGCTCTCTCTAAATCTCTTTAGGGTTTGTGATTAGGGTTAGGGTATTTAGGGTTTCGATTGGGGTATTTAGCTGGGTGAAGTTCATGTAAATGATATATGTAGTAATTTAATCCGATGAAATCGATGGATCCTTTCACCAACGAAACTTGCTCCGAAGTGAATTCCAAGCTGTGCTGAGCTACTTCCTCATTTGGCTTGGAATTAGAATAAGGAAGAACCCATTTAGATATAAGTGTTCCAATCTGGCCCTTTTGAGATGCTTGTAAAATGTCTCACATAGTGACGGATGCAAGATTCTTAATATAGGAGGTCAAACTATATGTATTCACACAATGGCGGATGCAAGATTCTTCACACAATGGCGGACGCAAGATTCTTAATCCAAGAAAATGTTTTGCTTGTTCACTTGAATTGGGTGTTCTTCCCTTCCCATATTTATTGGCCACACAACTTGAAATCTTAAAGCACTTCCTTAGAGGTTTTGTTCACTATAGCACACAGACATACCTCTTGTCTGGGCATTAAAATGTCATTGCATCTTCATTACACAATATATATTTTCAATTGCTTCAAATTAAATTTTCTGCACTGGGGCCTCATCTTAAATGCAATATCCATTAGAGATATCCCAATTCTTTAGTGTTTTGAATGATATACAATCCACTAGTGGCTTTATTGTTGTTTCGAGATATGCCCACGCCCCCTGTTTCTATACATTACATAAAGCCCTCAAACAATTCCTTATAATGTTAAACATACTTGAACTCCAGAAATTCAGTTTTCCGAGCTCTAAAGTGGTAGTAACATATATTTAAAATGTTAGTAATCGACATTTAATCAACGGGTATCTATAATCTTAACGTGGGGAGATTAATAAGTATTTAATAACGTGGAGCTCGAAATACAATCGAGATAAAGATGGGAGTGCAATTATAATTCTTTAGTGGTGTGAATTATAATTTGTGAAATAAGAATAGAATCTGGGTGGGATTAGGTTTTCTTAATTACACAAGGAGCCCAGATTTATTTCTCCTCAGGTTCCTGCTCTAGCCCTATAAATATATCGTTATGTTCTCTAGGTCACATAACAGTCATTCAGAAATGTAGAATAGAGGCTGTGAGAGAGAGAACAAAGAGATCATGTAGAAGTCCACACTTGGCTACATGATCGAGATATAAGGGAATATGACAGAAGATCATGAGGTACTGTCGAGCAAAGTTTGTTGCATATAGTAATTAGGTCTGTCAAGTTCTCAAATAAACAAGTCAACCAGCGTTCGTGTCTACGGATGAGAGGTAAACCCTAATTCTGCCTTGTAGGGTTTGTGTTTATTTTTTGTTGTTTAATCTGTACGCGCAATTACTGGGTTCTGGGATTCGCTTCCCCAACAAAGGGTATCGAGAAAGGTCAGAATCATGCGCATGGATTAAACAAGCCATGTTGTTCTCAGAGAACATAGATATAGAATTATGCTAACCGTTGTTTTGCAGAGTTCTAGTTTGTTCTAACGTTCGTTTTTGCAGAATCGATTATCCCACTATTATGGTCACGCATGTTTTTGATTGTGTGATTGGATCTCACGCTTTGTAATTGTTTTATGCGTGGTTACTATTACTGTTTTTTTTATTACAAATTTAGTTTTGTAATCTGTAATAGTAGTATGTGGGAGGTATTAGATTTTGATGTAATCTTTGTTTCTTCAGTTGTATCATTTTAGATATATAGATCTGTTGTAAGATTACAGATTCTGTAATGGGGCATAAGATGCGGAGAAAACAATCTTTTTTGACAAAAAGATAAGTTTTGTCAAGAAAAAAGAATGTTTGGCTCGTAGCAGAATTTTTCCAAATTTTTAGGGTCAGATTGCAAGGTTTTTTTGACCCAGTAAATGTCGGAATTGAAAATTATGTTCTTCATAGAAGTTGTAGATAATTGAATTTCGAATCCAACCCAATTGGAATCAGTTCAATCGGAGTTCGGATGAGGGAGAAAAATCCAAAATACTGAAGGCTGTGCAGTTTACTCGAGAAAAATTTCAGATCCGATTTTTCTTGCCTAAGTATGGTTGGATTTTGGTTTCCTTGATTGATTCAAAGTATCTAAGTCTTCAACATATGTATTGCTCAAGTATTTCAAGTTTGGAAAGGATTCCTTACTGCTTAAGGATTTCAAGGCTCGAAGGATTCCTGATTGCTTAAGGATTTCAAGACTGGAAGGATTCCTTATTGCTCAAGGATTGCATCTTTGACCATAATAGTTGGGATATATATTATTTATGTTTCCTTTTTATGAATATTTGAATATTCATCGTGTTTGCATGTGTGATAGTTTACAATATTTGGACAACATGGTAATATTTGGTTTTTGACCTAGATCACGGTTTTTGCAAACATGTTAATTTTGATAACCCTCACAAATTTTTTAAACTACTAAGTGGGATAGGGATTTTATTTTGTATAAATCTCATGGTCTCCATTACTAGTATGTAGATGATATAATTAAGTTTTGTGTGTTGGTTTTAGTACCTTCCTCCCTATCGGACAAAATTAATTATGGCATCATCAGTACTTACTTCCTGAGAGGATAACTCCAAGATAATTGTTGTATGGATTGCTCCTCCATCTGGGGTAGTTCATTACGGAACAATGGATTTTGAGGTTAGGTAATGGTATACACTTAGCTATAAATAACAAGTATTCTCTCCATCTGAGTCACTGCTTTTATTTATAGGACCGAAGTAAATTAGCTATTTAATTTTATTGGGCATGGTTTAGTGCCTTGATAGTAAAATTAAAAGGTTGTGCCTATCTACATGAATGATGAAGAGTAGTGGACCTACCCATCGAGGCATACTCTTCACGGTGTGTAGGGTTGCTAATGTTTTTCTTTTAATAGACTGGTTGAGGGAACCAATTTAATAGAAATACAAAAAGTTTTGCCCTTCATAATTGTTGTTATGTGATTCTCAGGATTCAAAAATGGTCTCTTTCAATCCACTTGATGACATTATCAAACAAATTCACTGGTCTTAATTATATTGACTAGAAATGGATCTGGATATTGTGTCGACTGCTTAGGGGACCAAATTTGTGTTCTCTGAGGTGTGCTCTATCAAACCCAATGAAATTGCAAAAGAACCTGAAATCTGGTATATAAGGATTAGGTTACAACTGACGAGATGGTGCGGTGTTACATTTTAGCTTCTATGTCGAATGTATTGCAACATCAACATCAGTTTTTTAGAAACTGCCTATGACATGAAGCATAACCTAAAATAAAGGTTTGGGGTGCGCTAGGCAAGTTGCAATGTGAGATTTGGGGAATTAACCATTGGTGAAGGAACCCAACTAAGGGGATTATGTTCTGAAGATAATAGGTCTTCTGAATGAACTAGAAATCCCAGGAGCTAAAATCAATGGGGAAACCCAGGTTGATATTGTGCTCCAATTGCTTACCAAGTTTTTTCAGCGGTTCCGCCTGAATTAAAATATGAACAAAATGCTTTATTATTTGACGAAACTGCTGAAAGAGAGTTAAATAAGCCAAAGGTCTTTTGGTTAATAAATAGACAACTGTGAGTGTAGTTGAAGAGGTTTCTACTTCTTAGCCAAAGGCAATAAGAAGTAGGAAAAGGGTCAACAACAAGCCACGGTTCCTCAGACAATTTATGAGTTTATAGGTAGAGTGGAAAAGCCTAATGGGAAGTGTTTTCACTATAAGAAGAAAGAACACTATGTGGACAGCCCACGGAGATCATGCGGCGTCACGCATGAAAAAGATTGTGATTTGTTAGAGTCGCCACCCGGATTTGAGGTCCGAACCCGAGAAACCGATAAAAAATGACTCGTTTGCCCATTTGAGTAAGATTTTACTGATCATGGCAGAACCAAAGATTTCTCGGATTTGGGGGTTTGGTTACGAGAGGGGAAGGGTTTTACGGCACCCCTCTCGCCCGGTCCGTGAACCGACCTCTACTCAATGTTTTGTGGGATTTTGGAAATATTTAAAACTTGATTTATTCGCAAAAATAGGGAATCGGGATGGGAAAACACATAAACAAGTGCTCAAATACGAACCAAGTGATGGTGGATGCTTGTGCAATGTACAATGCGATGGTGGAATGATATAAATAAAGAAAATGACAATGAAAGAGAAAAATAGAACTTAAAACACCATTTTGAACAAAATTATTTGTCTTTCCGACACTATTTGCATGTTTTGGAGGGTTTTAATATAGAAATGAGAAAAACATAAAACTACAAAGTTGTAGCCCTTCAAATTATCTACGTTTTGATATATAATATGCCCAAAAGGGAGTTCGGAGTAAAAAGTTATGGCTGAAACAGTGTGACTGACTTTCTATTGGGGTTTGAGCGCTCAAAGTGGCTTGAGCGCTCAAGTCCTTCCCAGATCACCAAATTCTGCCATTTTATGACTTTTTCAAGTATGAGGAACTTGAATAAGCCTACTGGTCTCCCTCAGCAAGACCAAAACAATGATTTTCACATGATTTTTTACCTTTTCGGCTATGATCAAGGCTTGAACTTGTGGTTTGATGAATGGATGTGTAGTGGCTGTGTTTATGGGCTATAGATGAAGTATTTTGGACAGAGGAGTGTGAGTATAGGGCTGATTGAATGATTGATTGAGTGGATAATGAAATATTTGAGCTTAAAATGGTGATTTTGGCTTGGATGAGGTGGGTTTTGATGGGAGAGCTAGGTTTGGACGAAATTGATGGAGTGTATGGGCTGTAAATGGCTTATTAGAGTGAGAGAGGGGGCTGTTGTAGTTGGTTTTTCAAAGAGCCATGTGTTGTAGGCCTTTTTTTAGAAGGTTTTTGGGTGTTTTGGAGGTTGAAGATGATGGAGGATGGTGGCTATGGAGGAGAGAGAGTGGGTTTGATCTGATGGGGGGAGAAAATGGCGATCGCAGCCAAGGGGTGAGTGAGGGAGTGGAGGAGGTTTATATAGAGAGAAAATGGGAGGGAAATGGGTTTAACTTTTGAATTGGGCTTGGGGTGATTGAGGAGATGTTCGAGGGTCTAAGAAGTGTATTTAGGCAAAGAGAAAAAACATAGGTAGACGCCCTCTTGCGGTAGAATATCATGATTAGATGCTCAGAGAAAACCGACTGCTTAGTTGAGCGCCAAAGCCATGGGCTTGAGCGCCAAGGTGGGATTTTTGGGGTTTGAGCGCCAATGAGCCTCGAGCGCCTTCTAGGCCGCTGCTCAAAAGGTAAAACTTTGCGGGGCTGCCCCGGGTGCTACCGAACTCCGTTTCGTGCGTGGTTTGAAGCGTTGGAAATCTTAAAAGGTCTACTTTCGAACCCAAGTGTTTTGAACCCAAGATGATTTGTACATCAAAATGTGTGACCATTTTACCCTCAGATGGTCGGAAGAATGAATCGTTTCGGTAAAATGGGCATATATCTCTCATTTCAAAATGGATTGGGACATGTTATATATCAATAAAGAGGGTTTTGAATGTACTACAAGATGGTATAGGCTTAGGTTTGGTTTGAAGAGGTTTATGGGTGGTTGGAAGGATATTTTGGTCATTTTGGTTGGTTAAGTTTGTTCTAGGAGGGTTTAGAATGGTTTAGGGTGGACTGGTGAGTTCAAGCCTTGTTCTGAGCCTCAAGGTATGCATGATTGGTCTATTTCATCATCGGGAATGCTTGATAAGTTTCTCTGGTCAAAATCGGGGTGTCTACACACTAGAAGAAGGTTATCCAAATTATCTCAATAAATTGAATAATCAAGGAAATTTTTATTCACTAGTAGTTGAATCATGTTTAGTAGTGTTATCTACCAATACCTAGTGTGTAGATACGGGTGCCACTAATCATGTTTGCAATTTATTGCAAAGGTTCCAAGAAACCTGGAGACTTAGTGATGAAAAGATTTATCTACATAGGGGAAGTGCTACAAAAGTAGCAGCAGTTGCAGTAGGCGTTTAATTTTGAGAGATTGTCTTTATGATCATTGAATTAGGAGAAACTTAGTTTCGGTTTCTAATTTGGTTGAAAATGGATATTTGGTTTATTTTTAATAACTTTGTGGTTATTAAGTTAAATAGACATTTTATCTGCTCTGGTTCATTAGATGACAATCTCTACGTAATTACATAATTAATCATATCGTTCCTACGATGCAACTGCATGAATTGAATAACACTAATAGATTGCCATATAAGAGAAAGGAGCCTTATAAGTTGAACCAAACGTATCTTTGGCACTTACGCCTAGGTCATATTAATCTAAATAGAATTTCTAGATTGGTTAAAAATGGATCTTTGGGTTCATTAGAAGTGGAGGCACTTCCAATCTGTGAAATTCTGCCTGGAAGTTAAAATGACCAAGATGCAGTTTTCCAAGAAAAAAGGGAGAGCCAATGAAACGTTGTAAATGGTTCACTTTGATCTGTGTGTACCTATGAACATCCGGGATAGAGGTGGTTTTAAGTATTTCAATATTTTTTATTGATGATTACTCAAGACATGGTTACATTTATTTGATACACCGTTAGTCCGAATGCTTTGAGAAAGTCAAGGAGCATAGACCGGAAACGGGAAACCGTCTGGATAAATGTATCAAGACACTGCGATCCCATCGTGGTGGCGAATACCTCTTGGAGGAATTTAGGAACTAGTGATAGGAGAAGGGATTATATCTCAGTTGTTTGCGCTAGGTATGCCACAACATAATGGTGTAGCAGAAAGAAGGAAAGGTCTCTTATGAATATGGTGAGATTAATGATGAGTTATTCAAATTTACTAATTCGTTTTGGGGACATGCACTAGAAACAATAGCGTACATTCTTAACTTGGTACCATTTAAGCTAATACCAACTGCACCCAAAGAACTATGGACTGGGAGGAAAACTAGTCTATGGCATGTTCAGAATTGGGGTAGTCTAGCACATGTGCTGACAGGGAAAACAGATAAACTGGAATCAAGAACGAATGTTTGTTTGTTTTGGTGGGGTACCCTAGAGGAATGAAAGTTGCTCTATTTTATAGTCCTAAGGATCATAAGGTCATTGTTAGCACCAATGCTTGATACTTAGAGGAAGGCTATGTCATAGATCACAAGCCCAGCAGTAAGATTGTTCTAGTAGAATTGAGAGAAAATAGACCGGTACAGGCTTCTTCAATACCTACAGTACAAAAGGTTACATCACATGAAAGTGTTGTTAACACACCAGTACCTTGTTGTAGTGGGAATGTTATTGTTTTACCTAATCGGTATACGTTGTTGGCAGAGTCTTATGATATGATCCCTAAAGAACAACAGGTCAAACCGTAAAACTACAAAGAGGCACTACAAGATAAAGATGTAGAACTTTGACAAAAGATCAAGAGCACATGTTGTGTAGTCTTAAGAAGTCTATTTGTGGACTTAAGCAAGCATCTAGGTCTTGGAACATTCGTTTTGATCAAGTAATCAAATCTTTTGGTTTTGATCAATGTCTGGATAAGTCGTGTGTATAAGAAGCGCAATGGAAATGTGGTGGTGTTTGTATTGCTATATGTGGATGATATTTGTTCATCGGAAACGATGTCAGAGTGTTACCTTCGGTATAGTTGTGGTTATCCAGACATTTCGATATGAAGGATTTAAGAGTAGCCGGTCACATCCTTGAGATTAAATTTTTGTGAGATTAAACAAAGGATGTTGGGCTTCTCAAGCTTCCTATATCGATGCGATCCTTGCCCGTTTTAGCATGCCGGATTCCTAGAAAGGATTACTTCCATTCAGACACGGAGTCTATCTATCCAAGGATTAGTGTCTTAAGACATCTAAGGAGATGGAGAAAATGAAGGGAGTTCCTAATGCTTCAGCAAATAGGAAGCCTTATGTATGCTATGCTGTGAACTAGACTTGATATTTGCTTTGTTTTCGGCATGGTTAGCAAATTTTAGTCTAAACCTAGACAAGAAGATTGGACTAGTCTAAAATGTATACTCAAGTATCTGAAAAAAACTAAGGATTATATGTTGGTGTACCAGTCAGACAGTCTAGTGCCTTGTGGGCATGCAGATTAAGACTTTATGTTATATAAGAGTTCCAAATAGTCAACATCGAGATATGTGTTTTCCCTATGAGGTAGAGCCATGAGTTGGTGGAGTATCTAGTGATCATATATTGTAGATTCAACCATGGAGGCCGAGTATTTGGTAGTTTTTAAAATAGCCAAGAAGCCGTTTGGCTCAAGAACTTCTCGATGGATCTAGAAGTGGTAGTTTCGATACAGTCAGCATTTTCAATCTATTGTGACAATAGTAGTGTAATTGCTAACTCGAAGGAGCCAAAGATTCATAAGAAGGGAAAACACATCGAGTGTAAGTATCACCTTATTCGAAATGATCGTGATAGAAAGGTGATGTAGTCACGACCAAGATTGCATCGCAAACAACCTAGCGGATCCTTTTTACCCGAATGGCTTACATGCCAAGACTTTTGATAGTCATGTAAAGGGAATGGAAGTGAGATGCGTGGTAGCATGGTTTTGAGTCTAAGTGGGAGATTGTTAGAAACTTATACTAAAAGCCATGCTTTTGTGTAATGGATTAATATTTAATTAGTTAATTATCAATTAGTTTTATCCTTTTTTTATGAGAATCTATTATGGGCAATGTTTGCATGATATAATTGTATGTTGTGCAAATGTCTTTTATTCTACATAGTAGATGATCCAGTGTGTAGAGTACGGCTTACACATAGAAGATTGGATCATCGGTTCTTGTGGAATATAAGTTTTGGTTCACAATCTTAGGTGGAATTTGACACACCATCAGTAGGATTGTAGTACAATGTTTTAGTAGGTTTATCTTGACTACAGGGAACGGTTCTAATTCCAACTCATTGTGCTAGTACATTTTGTGTGTATTGAACAGGACCACTTTAAAGTAATTGTCTTAGTACTGATATTTTAAGACAATTAGAACCTTATGGTTATTAAGAATACTTATGCTCTTAATCCGGATATAATTAATACATATATACATTTAATGTTGTTGACTTTGATTCATTATAAAGTGAGATTTTTTTTACGGTCAATAGTCTTGGTGAGTTGGGTCACGACATTATATGCATGAAATATATGGATATTAATTATTGATAGAATCCACGTCTCGTTAGAGATTGATGATACCCCCGGAGTAAACTTATAAGTTTCGGGTTATGTCAAACCCCTCAAGCAGGTGGATATTTGTATCCGACATATCGAATAAGTTAAGTGGTTAGTCTCAAGGTGTTTTATAAGATGTTGATTAGTGGGAGATTGTTAGTAATCGACATTTAATCAACGGGTATCTGTAATCTTAACGTGGGGAGATTAATAAGTATTTAATAACGTGGAGCTATAATCGAGATAAAGATGAGAGTGCAATTATAATTCTTTAGTAGTTTGAATTATAATTTGTGAAATAAGAATAGAATTCGGGTGGGATTAGGTTTTCTTACTTACACAAGGAGCCCAGATTTATTTCTCCTCAGGTCCCTGCTCTAGCCATATAAATATATCGTTATGTTCTCTAGGTCACATAACAGTCATTCAGAAATTTAGAATAGAGGCTGTGAGAGAGAGAACAAAGAGATCATGTAGAAGTCCACACTTGGCTACATGATCGAGATATAAGTGAATATGGAAGAATATCATGAGGTACTATCGAGCAAAGTTTGTTGCATACAGTAATTAGGTCTGTCAAGTTCTCAAATAAACAAGTCAACCAGCGTTCGTGTCTACGGATGAGAGGTAAACCCTAATTCTGCCTTGTAGGGCTTGTGTTTATTTTTTGTTGTTTAATCTGTACGCGCAATTACTGGATTCTGGGATTCGTTTCCCAACAGAAAAGATGTTTGCGGTCCAAAACCATTCCACTCAACAGATTGGGGTACATACTGGTGGGTTTCAAATTGGGGTACATACTGATTAGAGTTAGGGTATTTAGGTTTTCTGATTGGGGTACATACTTCTCCCAAAATGTTTTAATACTACATATTGGTGGGTTTCATAAGTACGTCTCAGTACTAATGTATTTGATTTTGTACTGTTTTTGTTAATTTTGAAGTATGATGTGTTAATACTTTCTAAAAAATTAGAGCTATACTATTTTTTTTCTATACGCACCCATATATGCAATTTAAGTTTATCTTTGGGCTCAGATCCAACCCAATAACTTTTTAGGATTAAACCACTAAGAAACCAACCCAATAACTTCTATTGATGGCCTTGTTCGGTTGGATTTTCCTAATGCATTTTTCCTATTGGAATAAAAGTATTGTGCATTTTATACACATCCAAAATTTATGGAAATCATAAAGGGTCTGAATTCGTCTGACAAGATTCCTCAGGGATAAGTAATTGAATTTCAACTCTATGAAACTTCTCAGGTTGGAAATGAGAAATAAAATACTTCTCATGTTGGACGTGAGAAGTAACCAACAAGCTCTCAGACTGCAAATGAGAACTTATTACTTATCATGTTCAACCTAAGAAGTTTGGAGAGTTCAATAATTTTACATGTCAGGAATACTGTAAAAGCATACCTGCCCAACTGTGCAATTTATCAGTTGTATGGAGTGTAACCCCGACCCAATTTAAATGACACCTGGGTACACATGTCATGCAATGTATTCAAACTTATCATACATTTGACCATTTATCTATAAAAGAAGTTTGATTGATTGAGATGAGATACGTGTATTACAATGGCAAACAGAAGCGACCCCTGTCACACACTCATTTTCAATAACCGAAATTCATATAAAATCCACGTAGGATAGATCAAAGTTGTCGTTGAAAAGTCAAGTCAATAGTACAAATTCAAATAAAAATTTCTCATTTATATCTCTAAAGGGTACCCAAACCCAAATACACAAGTACCAAAAAGATTTAAAGTTATTACATACATTGAATACTGGCCAATGAATGAGAAAACTAAAGTTACATAATCGTCTCGCAATAATATACTAAAGATGGGAAGATAAAATAACTTCATGATCAAAAACCTTCATGCTATGCATCCACATTCCAAAGCATCCAACATATGTTCCTTGAGCATGTACCTAAAAATGATAGGTTGAGCTACACTAGCCCAGTAGAGAAACGTCTACCAAAACTAAACACAATGAAACGCAGATGCCAGATGAGACATGAGAATGAAAGCTAAACAAGATAACCAAGATTTTACAAGAGTCCAACGAATCACATATAAGGTTATAAATCCCTTGTTATCACCCAAGTGTACCCGATGTATTCCCGATATGCGTCATCTCTCATAAGTGTCAAATTTGCCCGTTGTGTCACATCAACCATTGTATTTAAATTGGATCTTTAGAAATTCCTCACGACACGTCCATAGGACAACCCAAGTATCATTCTGGGCTATCTTTCGACCCCGTATAATCTTCCCCTTGGCCAAGGCATAATTCCCCGCGACACACCCATTGAGCGGCCTGAGTATAATTCCGGGCTACCTTTCGGCCCCATATCAAGAGTTTCAAGTTTTCATTTCAATTCACGTTCATTGGTTTCGCACAAGTGTCATCATATCACTCATACCTCGGATCGTCACCCAAGTTTAGGCATTTCGTCAAAAAAACTTCAATTCATATATAACAAGTGTATGACCACGTAGGTGTCATGCAAAAATCAAACCGAGTCACCAATTATACTAGGATAGGCTAGGGACGAGTTATTCAACGAGTTTTGAGGTATAGGAGATGATTACACCAAGTAATAACACGAACAAGCGACCGAAATCGACGAAAACAAGTTTTAGTGAAGTGAAGGGGTGGAGTGGATTGATCCACTGTGAGAGTGGATTAATCCAAAACGAGAGTGGATCGATCCAGAACAAGAGTGGATCGATCCACCTTGGTCCGGAGTAAAACAGAAAGTTGTGGATCGATCCGGGTGATGAGTGGATCAATCCAGAACGAGAGTGGATCGATCCACTACAATCCGCAACTTCATCAAATGGTTCTGGATCGATGCAACCCCAAAGTGGATCGATCCAAAAACCTCACGAACAAATTTTTGACAGCAACAAGGGGATTTCATGGCTTCCAAAACCAACCCAACCAATGCCAATATCAACTTCAAATATTTCATGAGAGCATTGCTTCAACTAAATTACATAGAACATCAACCACAACATATATCAAACTATAACCAACTTAAAACTAGGAAATATATGGATTTTCAAGAAATCATGGAGGGTTGATCAAATAATTGGTATCATCTACACACCACACACTTCAAAACACTTAGTAATGGTAGAAATCCCCCTACCTCAAAGTTTAGAAGCTTGAAACCCACCAATGAGCAAAACCCCAACTCGTCCTCTAAGCTCCAAGCAAAAATCACGGAGTCTCGGAGTCCAAAACACGCGCAAATGACGAATCTATGGTTGGATGGTGAAGGATTTAAGTGTGGAGGGTGAGTTTGGGGTGGGATTTGAAGAGAACTTGAGAGGAGAAGAAGAGGGAGAGAGGGCTGGTGATTTTTAGAGAGGGAGAGATGGTTGATTTTTTGCACAAAATCAGCCACATACACACATATATACACACCACTAATTACACTAGCACCCCTTGTGTTTCTAGGGTGTTCTAAAGATGCCCCAATGCACATACTCCCATCACATTGACCCCACATCATTCTATTTTCATTTTCTCACATTTACCCAACATTATTTCCGGAAAATTATTTTAAAACGCGAGTCTTTACAACCCCAAATGAAAAGGGAAAGGCAAAGAAGAAAGTAGTTCAGGACTACATCTTTGACCTAGAATTCCAAGCGAGCGGTGTTCTTCAAGAGGCAATGGAACGAAGAGTTGCTGGAGAGGGTGTGGAGACCATGAACACACAAGAATTCCTTCATCGAGCCCTTACGGTTGAAAGTGAGGACACTGATTTTGTTGATGACTCTGTTTGGCTAACTGAGTGCGCCAAGGGTACCTGTAAGATCCTAAATACACAGATTTGGCTACTGTGAACAAAATGAGCAATCTGAAACAAGTCCCACTCATGAGTTGTCGTACCCGCCTTATTTTTTAAATATAGAAATTATGGTAAAATTTTCAATTCGGGATTAGTGAGTTGACCACTGATTATTGTTTAGGTTGTGGCATTGGTCAAATCATGTGTGCGTAACCAATTAGGAGAGCCATTGCTAGAGTTGAAGGTAAATCTTAGTTACCCAGTTGTCCATATTTTTTAAAGTGCAAAACATACTTTCGGCATGTAATGAATTTTTTTTAAATAAGATCCCACAGGATCAGTATGGGCCTCTATCCATAGGAAGACATATGACGAAGAATTATTTCCAGGGATACTTAAGGTAAGTACCTGCATCATAGTGAAGGAGATTGTTATATTTTGACCTACACGAAAGTCTCTATATTTGAACATCACACTGGCAAACCTTCAATCTATGATTGAAAAATCTATGTTAAATTGAGTGTTACTTTAAAAGGGTAGTTGGGGTGGTGTTTTTGTTTTTGTTTTTTTTAAAATTTATGTAACTCTATGATTTCATGTTTTATGCATCAAAGGCCATTAACCTCATGAAGTATTGAGTGTTGTTGTTAGATTTGTAATTTGTTCATTTTTTGGTTGGTTTCTGTCTGTAATGAAGTATTGTTGTTATGTTCAATTGCAACATTGTTGGTTTTCTTGTTTATAGATTCAAGAAGAGAAATGAGGTTGGGTGGGGGGCAGAGAGTAAAGATAGACTTATTCGACAAATAAGGGGTCCAACACTTAACAAAGAAACAATTACTAGCGAATATACATAATATTGTAGCAAGCCATAACTCTTGACAAAGAGAAAAAGAAAAGAGGGAAAGAGAGGATCGACATATTATATTTACAAAGTATTCAACAATTTCATGTCACACTTAAACTATAAAGTTACATCTACAAAAGCACTTTACAGCTTTGTCGAAGCTCCAACATTGCCTTCTCAAATGATGCATTCACAATGATCCTTTTTGCTTCCCTCTAAGGACATTGATTTCTTTGCTTCTTCAGTCTCATTAAATGCAACTTGAAGATTTAACTCCAACTGTTATTTTTTGTGGTTTAGTTAAGCAAGCATCAATCTCCATT
Organism: Vaccinium macrocarpon; assembly: GCA_022606695.1. Lineage (NCBI taxonomy): Eukaryota > Viridiplantae > Streptophyta > Magnoliopsida > Ericales > Ericaceae > Vaccinium > Vaccinium macrocarpon. Next base: position 22,098,906 of record CM040171.1, read on the forward strand.
TGCTCCTCTATGGGAAGAAGCACATAAAAATGCCAATTAAATATGTAATCCACACTTATTTATTTATTTTTACTAGAGCGAAAAAGAAATAATGAGTTTTTCTTTTAATAAATATTTGGTCTCGTTTTTTATTTCTTGTTTAAAAACTTTACATTTATTTTTTCTGAGTAACAAAGTGGTAGGGTTGAGATTCATATTGATTGCTAGGGGCATGTAAAGAAAATAAAACGTACAAAACATCTTCGGACATTTGAAAATAGTAGTATGTATTTAAAATATTTCAAAACATTTATCACATTTTCAAAATATTTCAATTTTTTTTCAAAGACTTGCATATTAATAGCCCATGCACCCCAAACTTTAAATAAGACGATTGAAGTTTGTAAAAATGAGGGTTAAAAGTCACAAGTCCAATATGAGAGATACTTTAAATACTTCTAAGGTCCAAAATGAGACGTACTTGGATAATATAAGACAAAATATGTTTGGCAGATAGTTTAACTTCTCAGGTCCACAATGAGATCTTTAATTAAACTTCTGAAGTCCAACATGAGATGTGTAAAATAACTTCTCAGGTCTAAAATGGGTTGTTTATGTAAGGACCCGTATTTTTTTTACATAATTTTTCCAGAATAATGTTGGATAAATGTTAGGAATTGAATTTTAACTAAGAGGGGTCAATGTGACAGTAATAGAATGCATTTGGGTGTGTTTAATATACATTAGAAAGTCTAGGGGTGAAAGTATAAGAGAATGAGAGTATTTAAGCACATCTTATACTTGCATTTTTTTATAAAAAAAATAGCCTCTCTCTCTCTCTCTACACAGCTGACCCTCTCTCTCTCTCTCTCTCACACACACACACACACACACACTCCTCTCCTTCATTTTTTCTTGCTCCAAGCTCCAAAATTCACCAAAACCTCAAGTCCCCTTCAAGAACCCCACCTAAAATCACCTCCTCTCCGCGTATTGAAGCTCGTATCACGTTTATTTTGCACCTAAAGCTCATATTTCTGGTTGGAGCTCATTGGAGGCAAGGGCTTTCACTTTCTCACTCAATTCAAGCTCAAATCTTAAGGTAGGAAGACAAATTATACTCCCTCTAATTGTATCTATGTGATGTATGGCATATATCTTGTTCTTGTTGCTCAAATTCATCTAATTCATCATTTGCTCTCAAATGGGTTTGTTTGAGCTTGATTTTGTGATCTATGATTGAATACTTATTTGATACAATTGATTGTTGATTTACCCTCCCTTGATGTCCATTAGTTGCTCCACATATCCACTTTTGGCCTAAAACTTCATATATGCAATTGTGTTGAAGTTTCATGTTTTGAGAGAAACTCGTAGAAATTCTTGGTTTCCCCAACCGGTCGTTCAAAAACTTCCAACCGGTTGGGCACTTCTGAAATTTTCACATAAATCTGTCTCTGCCCAACCAGTTGGGCAAAAACCACCAACCAGTTGGGCTTTTTCTGAAAACTTGTGCTCGTCTCTGTTTTGGTTCAACCAGTTGGGCTTTTCTGAAAACTTGTGCTTATCTCTGTTTTGGTCCAACCAGTTGGGCAAAAACCTCCAACTAGTTGGGAAACGCTAAAATATCATATTTTCATCTTTGATCCTTTCCTTGAATATTGGACACATCATACATCCCTCCAACCTTATTTTGGCATCATTTGGATAATGTAAAGAGTTGGTTTGACTTTTCAATGCAAATGATAATTTTGGGACAAAATGTAAAGTTTTGAGATGAGTTTTGAATTGAAAGTATTTTACGGATAAATGTGAACTCTAGGGATCACCCGTTTGGTGTCCCTGACCATGGGTGCACGGAGCCCGCGAAATATGGCAAGGGTGCACGGAGCCCATGAAATCTGGCAGAGGGATACTTCCCTATTAAATTGATGAATGTTTTTCTTATAAAATGTTGGAAATGACATATTTGAGTTAAATTTGGAATATTTGGCGAAAATTGGATTTTTATGTACGGATATGAAGATTTGACAATTACTTGGACTTTGGTTGTATACTTAAACTTAGTTTGGGACACTTGGACACATTCTAGACACGTGAACTTTTCGGGTACTTAGTGGTTGAGTTAAAGCCTTTTGTTCATCCTAGCCTTATACATTGGTCGTGTCCACCATCATACCCACTCATTATGCATGTATCATGTTTATACACCTAGCGTTGGTAGAATTGTTCTCCTACTGGGCTAGTGAGCTCAACCTATCAATTTTTAGGTACTCGACATGGAGTTTGAGATGGATGCATGAAATGTAGATGCGTAGCATTGGAGTTCATCGAGCATGAAGTTATTTTTCCATCTTTGTTTTATATTTCTGAAAAATGGTTTTGTAACTTCTAATTGTTAATCTTTTGACTATTTGGTTATTGTAATAACCCTTCAAACTTGATACTTATGCATTTGAGTTACGGGTACTCGTAGTTAGAACCCATTTATTATTTATGGTGAGACTGTATCTATTTTGACTTGTTCTACGTGGATAATACTTATTTTTGGTTTATTAAACTTGAGGGCATGACAGTTTAAAATACTCCCCAAAAATAAGTGTTCTCAATACAAATTATAGTGACTTCTCATTTTAGAAATGGGAAGTATGTATGGTAGACAATAAGTATATGGAAAGTATGTATGGTAGACAATAAGTATATGGAAAATATGTATGGTAGACAACTAATATACAGGAAGTATGTTTCAAGTTAGAGAAACTCAAATAAAACTGACTTCTCATTTTAGACATGAGAAATATATATGGACACGCTGGCCAAACATCCACCCTAGATAGAAGTCTGAGAAGTGGTTAAAGATCTCAGGTTCCAATGAGAAGTACAAAACAATGGTATTTTTATAAATAGTTTGAAAACAACGGTAGATTCCTAAATTGTTTCAAAAACAACGTTACTTTTATAAAACACTCTTCTCTTCTCATCTCTTCTCTTCTCTTCTCTTCTCTCTCTCCTTCTCTCTCATCGATCGGTGAAATGGGAAAAAGGGAGAGAAAACAGGGTTTTGTTTTAACCTGAATTGAAGCTTTGAGCCGCGAAGTGGGTAGTACCCGATTGTCTTGACCCACGAGATTGCAACTAAGTGACTCCTAACTTGGGCCATTGCAACACTTGTTTGTCATGAAAAGAACAAATTCGTTGTCGATCTCATTATCTTTATTGTCAAGTGTTGGGATTTAATGCAATTAATATTACTTTTTTCTTGAGCCTGTTTCTTTCTTTCTTTCACACACTCATCCTTTATAAGCCCATTTGAGCCTCTTGCATGGTACCATTTTCTTGTTGAGCTCTACCCTCTATATTGTGTCTTGAGAAGAGCTTTTCATGTGAAGGTATATTAGAGAGAAACAAAGTTGAAATTAAATGCAAAGAGGGGAGACACGATTCTTCAACCCGAAACTTGCTGACACTAAGTGTAGTTCAAGTAAAAAAAAACCTCTTCCTGTAGCTTCTACCAACACACCTAGACCCGTGGGGCTGTGATTTCGGCGTAGATCGGAGCCCTTTGGGGTTTCGATCTCGCTGGGTTTCTTTTCATTCTTTTCCTTTTCGTTTGGTTGGGTATTGCTTTCATTTAAAGAGCTAGGATGCTACCATTTTTTTTCCTTGAGTTGTCAAGATCTATTTCGATGAGTGAATTCCAGTTATGGTGGAAGTCTTTTGAATTTGTGAGGGATGGTGTTGGAAGGAGCCGAGTGTTGATAGTGGAACGATGGGTGGAGTTTCTAGAGTTCTCTTTGTCTGTTAGGGTTTGAAGTGCGCTGGTTGGAAACACAGTTACAGAAGGTATCTCATGGAAAAATGGGCAGTGGTTTCATGGGAAGTTTGAGAGGGAAAAACAGAACACTGGAGTGTAATCTTCGTCAAAATTGGGGAGGGAAATTTGGGGAGGTGAATCTCATAGCTTCAAATAGGAGGCAGAAAGTATGTATACTGGAATCGGAGGGGTGTGATGGGTGGTCAACATTTGCGTCAAGACTAGTTGATTTTGAGCTATGTTGGAGAGAGATTTGATTCTCAAAGGGAATCTTCTTTGATGTAAAACGCGATCGCATCCAACAACATCTATGATGATGATAGACTAATGGGTTTCTTGGGCCGCATCTGCCTAGACCAAATAGGTGCATCAAGAATCCCGATTGAAGAGTTGAAAACCATTTGTGAATGGATTGATCAAATATGCGGTGGCCGGAGCAAATCAACAAAGGCGATTGAGGGGAAAGCTATTGAACAATTTGTTAGGGGAAAATCAAATAATGGAGGAGCTAAGAAACTAGCGGTGCGTGAAGCATTACAAAGGGAGAAGCGTGTGGGTATCCCAAAGGTGAGTGATAATGCATTGGAAATTTCAAAACATAGAGTGATGTGTGGGTTAGGTTCAAAGGAATTTATTGAAGCAAACAAAAATCATTTTTCAAGGGAGTACTGCATTACAGATGGAAGACGTTGCAACTTTCAAAATCAAAATTCAAGTGGGGCTTTTATTAGGGAAGAAGGTTTGGCCCATTCAAGATACAAGTGGAGTAACAATAATACTGGTAATAGATATTCTATTTTCCATGCAAGGAATAAGCTACTAATGGGTTCTAAAGTCATGGGCCACTTAAAGTATGTTTGGGTTCCAAAACAGAAGTTAATTGGAGGGAAAAACTATAAGGGTCAAAATGGCGATTCCAAAGGAGAGTCTTCATCAACTAGCTCTATTGAGATGAGAGTTGCTGCGATGGGGGAGAACTGGACCGTGGGACAAAATTGTTGTATTGCAGTTTCAAAATCTTTTGGCACTCTGGATAGAGATGCAAAGTTGTTTCAAGAAGAGGTTAATATTGAAAAACTGGAGGGGGATGCTTCTAAGTGTAAAAGGTCAAACCAAGAAATAGTTAGCGAGTCAGACAAGGAAATCGGGAGACAGAGTTTAATCAGAGGGGTAGAGCAGGACAAGGGCATAAAGGGTCAAACCAAGAAAAAGTTAGCGAGTCAGACAAGGAAATTGGCAGAGAGAGTTTAATCGGAGGGGTAGAGCAGGACAAAGAATTAGAGAAGGTTTCACAAGCTATGCATCTAAAAAGGTTAAGGGCAAAAAAGTTGTCGAAGGGATGGTTTTGGTTTTCAAACCATTTGGAGTTTTTTAGGGCGCAACGAAGATGTGGGAGTATTAGGATTAAAAAAATTGATATTTGGGGTGTAGTCATAGTGCCTTAGGTTCTGCTTCTGTTGTTGCTTGTTGTTGGCTCTTTTTGTTTGGTGCTTTTTTAGGTGTGGATTTTGTAGTTGGGGTTTGGTTGTCTTCTTGTCAACCTACCAGTCCTTTTGGGTCTCGAGAGGCATATGATTATCATTGGGCGGGATGCCAACCTCGTTGGTACCGCTCCTCGCTTTGATGCTCTCTGTTGCTCCATTTAATATTATATCTGTGATATTTGATTAATAAATTTTTTGCCGTTCAAAAAAAAGTTACTTGTTGAAAGAAAGAAAGGAAAAAATAAAAAAATAAAAAAAAAGAAAGAAAAGAAAATTGTGGTTTAAAGTGTGGGAGTTTGTTGAAGGGAACAAAGAGAGAGGTGGCGAAATTGAAAAAAGAAAAGGGCACACATTGATAAATTTTTCCTAAAAAGAGTTGTTGTTAGTCTATTCTCAGACACTTCATATTTTGCCCTAACCATGATACAAATTCCATTACCCCAACGCTATTGTCACGCCCTCAATTTTATTATCCAAGATAAAAGTATTATCCATGTAGGATAGTTCAAGATCATACATCTCAATTGAATAGTCAAAGTCAAGATTACAACTTCCAAAATAACAAGTCCATGTGTCTCTCATCTAAGGGTACCCGAACCCAATTGCTCTAGTATCCAAAAATATATATAGAGTCATTACATTTATCAAATTGATAAAAGTGAAGAAATGGAAGTTACATGATCATTCCCCAAAAATATAATTAGTATGGAAAGTATAAAATAATTTCATGCGTAAGTAAACTGCATGCCATGCATCAACAATCCAAGCATCCAACTCATGCACCTTGCCAAGTACCTGAAAATGATAGAGTGAGCTCACTAGCCCAATAGAGAAACGTCTACTAAAACTAAACGCTATAAAAATGTAGATGCGAGTTGACAAATGAGAGTTTTAAGCCACGTAATAGAACCAATGAGTTTATGGGTGTCCAATGAAGTAAACATGAGTATATAAGTCCCAAGTTATCACCCAAGTGTGTCCAATGTGCGCTCGCCACATGTTCTCTCTCAGAAGTGTCTAATTTGTTCGATGTGTCGTGTCATCAATTTATTCAAGTTAAATATTTAGAAGTTCCTCGTGACACGTCCGTAGGATGGCCCAAGTATCAGTCCAGGCTATCTTTCGACCCCGTATAGTCTTCCTTTGGCCAAGGCATAATTCCTCACGACATGCCCATAGGACGGCCCAAGTATCATTCCAGGCTACCTTTCGGCCCCGTATCACATGTTTCAAGTTCTCATTTCAGTTCACATTCATTGGTTTTGCACAAGTGTCATCATATCACTCCCAACCTCAGTTCGTCATTCAAGTTCACGCATTTCGTCAAAGTTGCCTAATTCAAACATAACAAGTGTATAGTAGCGTGGGTGTCACATTAAAAATCAATCCAAGTCACCAATTATGCAAGGATAGGTTAGGGACAAGTTATTCAACGAGTTTTGAGGTCTAAGAGATGATTATGCCAAGTATTAACACGAACAAGCGATCGAAATCGGCGAAAACAGGTTTTGGTGAGGTGAAGGGGGGAGTGGATCGATCCATTATGAGAGTGGATAGATCCACTTTGGTCTGGAGCAAGACAAAGGGTTGTGGATCGATCCAAGTGATGAGTGGATCGATCCAACCCAAAAGTGGATCGATCCAGAGGCCATTTCGAGCAGATTTTTGATAGCAAAACTAGGGGATTGCAATTGGCTCCAAACCAAACATGTTTATGATAAATAAAAAAAATCAACACCACAAGCTACAAGAGGGAATTTCAAAAACTAGTTTACGTAGGACAACATCAACAAGCATTAATCCACCTCCAATCAAAATCTATGAAACTAGAAAATGGGTTTTTCAAGAACATAAGAGGTATTGAACAAAGATGAGTATAACCTACACATCACACACTTCAAAACACTTAGTAATGGTAGAAATCTCCATACCTCAAGGTTTAGAAGCTTGTAAACAAAGGATGAGCAAGAACCCTAGCTTTTCCTCCAATGCTCCAACCGAATCTCCACCATCTAGAGTGAAATGAACAACACCCGGCTTCCAAACACGGTGTAGGAGTCTAGCATGTGTGAGGGTTTTGAAGGAATTTGAGGTTTTTCAGTGAAATTTGGGGAGAAGATGAAGAAGATGGAAAAGGGAGTAGAGAGAGAGAGACAGAGCTGAAGGTTTTTTGGAGATAAGAGTGTGTGTGTGTGTGTGTGTGTGTGTTCAAAATCAGCCACACACTCCAAACATATACACCCCACATTTACACTTTCACCCTCATGTTTCTAATGCATTATAAAGACACACCAATGGATATGTTCACTCCACATTGACCTCGCTTCACTCTATTTTCATGTCCTCACATTTCCTCAACATTATTTATGAAAATTCATTTTAAAAAAAAACACGGTCCTTACAGCTATAGCCCGAATTGAAGTCCTATTTGATCTTATGGGGCGATGGTGGGTGGATTCATGGATAGAGAGAGTCCCAACACTTGACATTCCTTTCATGAGATCTCGTGTCCATCATATATAAAGCTTTCTTTTCGTGTCATCATGTGCGGATTATTTTGCTTTCATGTCTCATAACTCCACCTGCACACATTGAGAGTACATTTTATGGCCAGCTAAACCCTCTTCTAGGGTGTAGATGAAGCTCGAACTTTGAGTAACATTATTTATGTTTTGATTATTTGAATCATGGTTGTATGACTTTCAATGATTTAGTTGCAATATTAATTCTTTCCATCAAATCTTGTGCATGATTTCCTAGGTTTTATGCACGTTCATACAACGGTTTATAATTGCTTTGTGGTAACTAGTTGGATGGATTATACTACATAAGAAGCATCGTGCTGATGAGAAGAACCGTGCTGATTTGAGACGGTTCATACTAGTAAGACGATTCGTGCTAGGCGGAGATAGTCCATACTGATTGGTGATTCATGAATTACCATTAGGAGATATCTCTAGGGCTTGCAATCCTACAGTATCCGGTCGATTTGATTAGTTTGCCTATAATCGAAACATGTTTATGTTACGAGAGGGAGAGTGGATTTGAAACCCTAGACCTTTCTCCCATAAAATTTCTTTACTTTTTCAATTGCTTTGCTTTACTTGAGCATTTATAATTTTAGGAAACCAAATCAAACTCCCTTTTTGTCGAATTGAATTAGAAATTAATTGAAACTTTTGTAACTCAGCCTAATAATCCCTGTGGAGAGATACTCGGAATATTTGTCACTATTCATTTGAGTACTAGTAATTGTTTCGTTTTATTAATTTTTTTATACGGAAATGACATTATCATTTGGTCTCTGAGAAATTGAAGTAAAAAAATGGACTTGAAATTTCAAAATCCAAAAATGGAGTCGGTAGCAACATGGATATAAAATTTTGTAGAGGGTAATGGATGAAATTTTGAATGTTTGTTAGTGATACGAGGTTTAATTTGTGAAATTTCAATTTTTGGAGAGAGTGTAGAAGTTAAAAGTAACTTGGATTGAGTTGAGTTGGGTTAAGAGTGGTCCCAACATCTCATCTTAGCCAATAGGAGAGAGGGTTTCGTTCACCCTCTTTAGGGAGGGTGAACAAAGTTGCACTCTGAAAATCTGGCCCTTTATGGTGGTGTTTTTTCTAACCTTATATATATAGGAACACAAGTTGGCTTGCCACTTTTTGCCATTTTTGGACCAAAATAACCTTCTTCTTTTGGCATGGAAGGTTTAAATAGTTGGGGTATTTTGGATATTTCAAAATTTGTATATAAACCATGAAGGCATTTGAGATTCTCCCTATTTTGTGGCTTTTTGGGTATGGCTATTCTTTTAAGTACACAGGTGCTTTTTTACACACTTCCCTCTTTTCTTCGTCTCCTCCTCCTTATTTTCTGCAGAAAGGGTACGAGCCAACAGTGGCGTGAGACTGTTCTGGAGCACAGAATATGCGTTTGGCGTACTTGTGCATAGTTGCAAAGTTAATTTGTGCCCATCAAATACCCCCAAACCTACATTTTGCCAATCCTCGAGCAAAAGAAATTAAAATAAAACAAAGAAAAAGAAAAACACTAACTAATCCTTTTTTCGGGGGAGTCTGATTACATTTAGCACATACAGCAAGCCTTTGAACCCCTAGGTGGCCCTAGTGGACGAGTTATAGTCTCATGAGGGTTTGCCGCAGTGAACATCCACAAACACGAGAGATAATACACCCAATCATGACCTCAAACTTGTGCAATGGCCTCTCAAAGTAACTAGTACAAGTGCAACGCTAGTTAGAGGCAAGATGTTTTATTCATTAACAGAGTTAAACAAGTGAACATTCTAATCTGAATAAGCACAAAAATTGCACCTCTCACAGATATCTGGGTAGGGAAAAATCACAAGGTATGCGTGTAAGTGAAAAGCTACACCGAGATGTTCATTAACCTCAAAAACAATACACACACCTTCAATACCTCAATAAGTCATCAAAATGCACAACTCAACGTATAGCCCCTCCCTTTATTATAATGATATATTTTTTTCTTGTGTGGGTCGTGCAATGCCTTCTTTTTTTTAACGACAAAGAAGAGATTTTATTAAGGAGGAGAGAAGAACATAAGCGCCCAAAAGGGCATGTCCACACAAGGGATACATTGACTCCAACCTTGCGAGACAAAAGAGAGTTGATGAGTAATCAACAATACAAGAAATTAGAAAGAGAGGAAACCAAGACAATGAGGGAACAAACCCCAAATGACAGCTTTAATCCAGTAGTCCAGCTTTATGCATTATCACGGTCACCAAAACGACTTGAAAGCTCCAGCCCCAAATGACAAAACAACTACCTAGACTTCACAATGAAATCAAATCTGAAGAAAATGTCATCCATTGTGTATCCACACCCCTCCTTGTTTGATGTTACCCAGAAAGCTATTCTAGCTTTAATAAGGTCCAAAGTTTCCACCCAATCCACTACCTTATTCTCAAAAAAATTAGAATTCCTTGAGTTCCAAATGGACCAAACAACTACAATGGGAATAGATTTCCAAATAATTTTGAGTTTTGGTTTCAAATTCCAGCCTAACCACCACTGTGGCACAGAAGCAAACGATGATGGGGTTACCCATTTAGCAACCCACCATAGTAAAAATAGCAGACCAGATGTCCCAAATAGGTTTACGGTGAAGTAATAAGTGGTCTAAAGTTTCCAAATTTTCATCATAGAATCTACAGATAGTATCTTCCACATTGTGAATGACCCCAACACTGAATAACTCAGATGTTTTAACCCTACCCATGTAGGCTAACCAACCAATACATTGGACTCTAGGTGGAGCCACATTCTTCCAAATAAGATAAAAAAAAACATCCTGATTAGATGTTGTTGAGAGTGCAAGATTATACACAGATTTGACAGAAGAAGTGCTTGAATTACAGACAAGCCAGACAAGTTGATCAGGTCTGTTATGAGGCACTACCAAACCAGATGTGTAAAGACCCAGAATTTCGTGAAAATTATTTTCTATCTATTATTCTTTTAGGTAGTGTAAAGGATTTGGACAACGTTTTAAATTATGTTTCTTTCTAAGTATTATAAGGGTATGTATATCTCGGTGTACCAAGGGTCTAGTAAATGCTATGAATACGTGTTGCGATGTTGTGTGGGTGTTTGGAGGTGTTAAAAATGTGTTAGAAATGATCGGGGTTCGATTTGGTGAAGTTGGTAAAAATTTAGAAATTTTCAATCCTAGATACCAGTATGGGTTTTTTTTGATACCGGTATCCAGCTTCATTTTTGCCATCAGAAATCCTAGATACCGGTATGGGTTTTTTTTTATACCGGTATCCAGCTTCATTTTTGCCATCAGAAATCCTAGATACCGGTATGGGTTTTTCTTGATACCGGTATCCAGCCTCTTTTTCTGCGAATTTCGAGCCCGACACAGACTTCTATAAAAGGGGCCTTATACCCATTTCTTCTCTCAAAACACCACGACACAAACCCTAACTTCATCTCTCTACCTTCTCTCTTCACCCCCACCTCAAATATTATGATTTTAACCTCATTCCACCACAAATCTTCAACATCTACACATTGGGTTCGTGGATCTCACATCAATTTCGGGTTTTTGTACTCTAGGAGGTAAGAACTCTTAATTTGGGTCTTTCACTTGCTCCACCCACGTTTTCCCTCTCTCTCTTTGATTGTGAGTGAAACCTCACCCTTATAACTCGTTTTTAACTTGATCTTGCTTCTTAAACACGTAGTGGAGCTTCGGTGAGGGTGATTTTCGGGATTTGGGGGTTTTCTCCACCTAGGGTTTCACCCTTCCACCATTTTCCAACCACACCTTGAGCTAGGGGTTTTTACTTGATTGATATGTGATATGATGTTGATTTTGTTGCTATATCCCTAGTGTTGAACATAAATTTCTGAAAATTTTGAGAAATCACCATGGAAGTGGGTTGTGGGCTTCATTGATTCTTGATCTATGTTGTTGGTTGTTGAACCCTTAAATTTGTTGAGGTTTAATCCTCCCCTTGTACCATTTTTGCTGTTTAGATACATCACATTTGTGTTTGGACCATTACAATAGACTTTGGGTTGAAATTCCATGCCTTGGGGCAAAAATTTGCACTTTTTGGTATTGTTTGGAGTAAATCCTAGTAATAACCAAGGTATGAAATGCGTGTTAACTATCATTAGTTATGGAATAAATGTACATGTGGTTAGATGGAAGGGTTAGGAGATCAACGTCATGAGTGTCACGTTAGATACGCAAGCCATGCTCAGTGAGTCATGCGAAGAACCCTATGAAATCCAAATAAATGTAGAGAGAGAGAGAGAGAGAGAGAGAGAGAGAGATTTTGAAATTTATAGAATCCAAGTGATGAATCAATGAACAAGGTGAACCTAAAGTGCCTTGGACACGTGGGATACATGGGCGCGTGAGGAGCACGCTAGGACACGTGGGAAGTAATTGACCATCAGTATAGTATCAGGTATACGTACACATGTACACATGTATAAGAGATGTGATAGGTTGATTATTGACATACTGAGTGGGCACGTGGGTAAATCATGGACACGGTGTTGTGTAGTGGTATTTATGTGAACTTGTAGTAGGCCTTGGTATGTACGAGACACGTTGATGCTTGTGGAATATATTGATGAGTGTGTGGGTAAGGGGGGTGCATGGACTTGCGGAAATACTTAGACTAGCGTATGATGGGTGAGTATATTGGTATATGCATGTGTGTGTGAAATGTATGGGAACACGGTGATTGGTATGCTATAACTAGTAGGCGTATGTGCGACATTGGTTGGTATGAGTGGTTGATTATAACGGGTAATCCTGGTAAGAAAACCTTTAGCCGCGTGCATAAATGAGAGATGATAGTCGAATGGTAAAAGTGATTTACTTTGTGTGAAAGTGGTTGGGTTCTATCAATTAGAATATGAGGGGAATATATGAGCTTTTCATGAGAAAAAAAAAATTATGGTTTGTTGTGTGGCCCGAGGGATACCCCATAATTGGTTATGGGGAGTTTGCATTGTGGAAATGTATTGGGTGATACGAGAAGGGTTTTTATTTCAAATGGTAAGTGTAAAATAAAATTAAAAAAAAAAAAAAAAACCTACTTGTAAATGTTAATTTTGCTTGATGTTCTTGTTCAATACATGTGATTTTGTTTGTATGTTTTTCTGAGTCTGGAACCCAAAGGGGACACCTACTGGGCAAAGTGAATGCTCACCCCTTTGCTGTTTCAGGTTTCGCTTGAAGTGCACGATGGAGTGCATGGCATGGTCAAATCATGGCATGAAGGATGATTTGTAACATTGTAACTCTTATTTTATATTTTTGGTAAAACAATGTAATGTTTTTATGTGAAATATTATGGGTATTGGGTGTCGATGTAACCCTTTCTTTTAATTTAGAAATTTCTTAAGAAAATGTTCGTTATTTATGATAAAAATCGAGGGCGTGACAAGATGAATCAAGGAGATTTGTTAGCTCTGCTTGCTTCTCCAACTCCCAATCATAAAGATTTCTTCTAAATTGGAAAGCCCAATGGTGATTTTCAGCTTTCCTATATATAAGATCCTTCAAACATTCATCTTTTTTGGAACAGATTCTAAACAAGGCTGGAAATGAGTGAGCAAGAGAGTTGGAGCCTAGCCACACATCTTTCCAAAACAGAATGTTGCTACCATCCCCAACTTGGATTTTGGTATAATCCATATAAGTTTGAAAAAGGATAGGTTACCTAGTTTGGATTTGCATGATATCTCTCCATATGTTTGAAACTTTCCTACTCAATTTCATTCTTGGTATCCAGCGCATCCCTTCCATTTTATAATTGGAATTAATAACCTTTCTCCAAAGTGCATCTATTTCCATGCCAAATCTCCACCACCACTTCATCAAAAATGCTTCATTCATTAACCTCATATTTCTTATTCCAAGACCACCACACCTTTTATCTTAAGATAGTTTGGACCAGGCTACCAAATGGATTTTCCTTTTCAATTCACTCCTTCCCTAGAGGAATTTTGCTTGAATTGATTCAATGGACTTATGACTCTTTCAGGCATGTTGAATAAGGACATGTAGCATAAAGGGAGACTCAAAAGAACTAATTTGATAAGGATCAGGCTACCACCAAAAGATAAATGTCTTCTCTTCCATGATGCTAACCTCGCTCTAATTTTCTCAACAATGGGGTTCCAGGTGGGCTTAAGCTTTTGATTTGCTCCCAGTGGTAGACCCAAGTACTTTATGGGCAGCTCCTGAATTTTACAACCCAGAACAATAGCAAGCATTTGTAGCTCACTCATCTCCACACCAACTCCACACATTACAGTTTTATGGAAGTTGATTTTGAGTCCAGACATAGCTTCAAAATCCAACAATAATCTTTTGACAAATTCCACTTCTTCTACCAAAGGATGGCAAAAAATGAGAGTGTCATCAGCAAATTGCAAATGAGTAATGATCGGATCCTCAATGCCCATTTGAAGTCCTCTAAGTAGACCTTGACCTTCAGCATTTTTAAGAATCCAATTGAGGCCCTCTGTTGCAATTATGAAAAGAAAGGAAGATAATGGATCACCCTACGTAATGCCTTTTGACATTTGGAAATATTTGCAAGGAGCTCCATTAACAAGGACAGAAACTCTGGCAGTAGAGAGACATTCCTTTATCCACCCTCTCCATTTTACAGGAAAGCCCATGTAATCCATCATGTTCAAAATGTAATTCCAATTTAGCTTATCAAAAGCTTTCCCAAAATATAGTTTAATGATGAGACCCTTCTTCTTACCCTTTTTCCAACCATCCACCACTTCATTTGCAATAAGAATTCCATCTTGTATGTTTCTTCCCCCTGAAAAAGCTGATTGGACTTCTCCCACAATGACTGGAATGGTCAACTTAATTCTTGCTTTCAATACTTGGGAGAGGATCTTATATAAGATACCAATGAGGCTGATTGGTGTAAAGTTGGAAAGCCTCAAAGGATTATCAACAGTAGGAATGAGGGTGATGAAGGAAGAATTGACACATTTAGGCAGCTTGCTGTTTTTATGAAATTGACTCATGATCTCCATAATATCCTTCTTCTTAAATCTCCACCCCTTCTTGATACTCATCATGTTAAATCCATCAAGCCCTGGAGCCTTATTACCATCACAGAATTTAATGCAACTCCACACCTCCTCTTTTGTAAAATTTGTCACCAATTGGTTTGCCATTTCCTCAGAGATTACTTCTCCAGACCTATCAATGAACATGGGTCTGATTACTGACTGTTCCTCAGAAAGACTCTTGAAGAAGTTAAACACAACTTGCTTGATCAAAAGAGGGTCCTCAATGACATTATCATTCGCAAAAATGGAGTTCAGGCAATTCCTTCTTTTGCCTATTAGTGGCCATGATATGAATTTTTTTGTATTTTTATCCCCATCAAGGTACCATTTAAGCCTTGACTTCTGCCACCACATTCTATCAATGGTTCTACGAAGTTTCCACATTTATAGCCGTAAAACATTCCTCTTGGTTCTGCCATCGTCACCAATAGATCCATTTTCGGCTTTTAAATCCAAATTATGTAGTTCGCTTTCCACCTTATTGAGTTTATCTTTCAATTCACCAAATTCCTCCTTGGCCCAGACTTTTAGAACTTCGCTCATACTTTGGAGTTTCTTGTGGACTCTAAAAGCAGCCCAACCTTGGTCAATATTTTTTGTCCAAGCTTTCTCCATAAGAACAAGGCAATTGGGTTTAGATAGCCAAACATTGAAGAATTTGAAAGGTTTGGGACCCAATCCCTGTCATCCTCCTTCAACAAAATAGGACAATGATAAAAAATTATTCTAGATAAACCCCATTGCTTCAGCTTAAATTTATCCAACCAAGCAAAGTCCAACAAAAATCTATCAATCCCACTCCATTTTTCTTTTGGGTGTGACCGCCGCGTCCTACCCATCGGCCTAACCTCCGGTGGGTGTAAGGGGCAATCACCGCGTCCTATCTCGTCGTGTTATCTCCCGTCGAGATGTAAGGGGGGATTTGTGTCACTTTCTTGGATAATCATTCGATTATCGCTTTTCGCTTATCTCTTCTTGATCTTGGGCTCCTACTGTTTTACCCAATGGAGAGGAATAGAAGAAGGGAAGTTAAAGAGACTATCTTTGATGAGCATCAAGCAAATCGTAATTGGAGACCATTTGATGCGGTGTGTGGCTGGTCCCTCCTCTTTGCAAATGAAAAACCTCCTCATTTTGATCCCGTGGTTTAGTCTTTTTTATTGGGAATTTACGATGAGATGGATGATGAATGGTTAGCTCAACTCTTCTCAATAGCGGGTAATGTTATTGAAGCGTATATACCTAATAAAAGATCCTATCTGCACAATGACAAATTCGGTTTTGTCCGATTTGCATCGGAGGAGGAGGGCTCATTAGCAATCAAAAATCTGAACGGGTTGCAAATCGGGGGGCACAATTTGTTAGTCAAATTTGCTAGATTTTCTAATCGGGGAGTTAAGAATCTCAATAAAAACAAGTCGGTATCTCATCCGTGGGAAGCCAAAATTCCGAATTTTCCCAACTTTGGTGTTCCTACCGCCACTCGCCTATGTTCCGCTAAGAAGATGTCTAGACCTATCAAAGTGATGGAAGTGGGAAATGAATGGCTATATAGAAGTGCTATCGCGGAACTTTCTCACGACGCTCTTTTGGCACGGACCTCTCGACCATCTCCAAGCCCTTGGTCTCAAGTTAATGTTGATGCTAAACCAATGGGGAAAAATGTTGTCCTCACTTTCAATTCATTTGAAGACGGAGATTCCATGTTCAATGGGGGTGAGATGGAATGGATTAAGGATTGGTTTATATCTATTCATAAATGGGAAGATGTTAAAGAGCAACCATGCTCAAGGCTGGTGTGGCTTAAACAAGCTATGGTGTTCCACTTCACTTGTGGAATTCGCACCTTTACTGGCCTGGTGCTTGCTGGGGTGAGGTTATTCAACTATCAAATGACACAATCAAAGGGCTTAACTTCACCGTAGGGAAGGTCCTAATATCCGAAGTCATTGAAGGGCTTAACTTCACTTTCAATTACATTTGAAGGTTCTATCGAGTCATTGAAGAACAAATTGTATTAAACACTTTGCCCTTAAAACCGATTGTGCTTGCAAAGGATGTCAAGCATCGGGTTCTTCTCAAAAGGAGACTAATAATATTATTTCTTCCGATTCTATGGCTGGTTACGTGGCGTAAAACGACTATGGACAAGATAGATGATGTTGCCGAAGTCGCCGGACCCGTGACAAAGGCAAACAGAGAGGTTGCTCTTCTTCGTTCATTGCCTAATTACGTGAGCACAGCCATTGAAAATACTCCCATGTCAGTACCGATTACTTTTTGTTGTTCGGCGATAATCACAAGCCTAAGGATGCTCATCCCTCAACAACCAATCGTAGTACCTCGGCCTTTTTCTCTGCCATCAATGTTAATTCCGCTCATTAAATCCCAACCATATTTTGGGAGCCCCGGAAAATACTCTCATGGGAAGTGGAAAGGTCACCGGGTTCGCCTAGGGACCGCCAAAGCACCTTTCACTCAATCAACCTTTTGAGCTCTCTTTTGTCTTGGAAAAACCTCCAGAGCTTTCACTATTAATGGCCCTATTCCAAGTTATTCAAGCCTCTTCTCTAGCCGCGGCTTTTCCCCATCTTAGAGTTTTTGTAGGCAAACTGACTCATACATTTTACGCCTCTTCCACCACGGGCGGTACTACTAAGGAGGTTCTTTGTAAGAGTTTTTGAGAAGATCAAAAGGAAGAAAAATCTGTTGAAGAACTTCTTAAACTCCCCTAAGTCCATCGTGAGTGGTGGGCGTAAAGAAGCAAAAAATGCAGTTGTCTATAGGTGGACCATTGCCATTCTTGCCGCCTTTCCCTTTTCGTCTCATCTATTTCTTCGGGTGGAATAAGGAACAAGAATAGAATCATTCTTGATGAAGAAGAGGCAGCTTGGACAGTATCTAAAATTATTGGGGAAGATTATCTCGGAAATGATGAAGAGGTGATTAGTAAAATTATGATCACTAATTCATTAGATCACGTGGACAGTTCTGAAGGATCACTTTGTTTTTAATCCTTTTGAATAGTTGAATCAAAGACAGGTCATGAAGATCCTCACTTGGAATATTAGAGGGTTGGGGAAAAAGGAGAAGAGAGGAAAATTAAAAAGGTTCTTAAAAGAGAGAATGGTGGATATACTATTCTTGCAAGAAACAAAAGCGTAAGAGAGCCTGAGAGAAGGCTACTACCAATTCAATATGGGGTCACAAAGTGATTACGAATATCTTGAAGTAGACTCAGATGGTTCAGCAGGTGGACTTTTGATTATGTGGAATCCTGAGATCTTCAAGAAAGTAGATGCTTGTTGTGACAGGAACTTTCTCCTCATCCAAGGCTTTCTCAACTCAAACTTTAGATGTACACTGGTAAACGTATACGGTCCATGCAATGTAACTGATAGAAGGAATTTATGGGTCAAACTTGTCAACCTAAAGGCCCACTACCCTGACCCTTGGTGTTTGGGTGGTGACCTTAATGAAGTAAAATGCATGGATGAAAGACAAGGGTGTTCAGCTAGGGGGAGGGGCATATACGATTTCAACTCTTTCATTGAAGATATGGAATTCTTGGACCTACCACTATTAGGCAGGAAATTCACTTGGTCTAACTCTCAAGAAGCAGAAAAGTGGAGCAGAATAGACAGGTTCTTGCTACATACTGATTGGATGGACAGATTTGGCTTGAAACAATGGGGTCTTCCAAGAACTTTATCTGATCACTGTCCGCTTTTACTCATGGAGGATGACAGAGATTGGGGTCCAAAGCCCTTTAGGTTCTTCAATGCCTGGTTTGAAAACAAAGACTGTATAAAAGTTATGGAAAAAGCTTGGGCTGAGTGCCCCAACCAAAAATGGGCTGCCACAAGTTTAAGCTCAAAACTGAAAGCTATGAAGGATGTTCTGAAGGTGTGGTCTAAGGAAGCATTCGGTAATGTCCAAAGCAATTTAAAGAAAGTGGAAGCAGATCTGCGCACCCGACTTGACATCCAAGCGGAAGAAGGAAACATCTCTACGTAAGGTAGAATTCGTGAAGGGCATTGAAATCAAAATGTGGAGGCCGAAAGGACATATTGAAAGGGTGTGGCATCGTAAATCTAGAGTTAAATGGCATCTTTTGGGGACAAAAACACCAGATTTTTCCATGCTCTTACCTCATCTAGACAGAGAAGGAATAGCTTAAATTCTCTTCAAATTGGGAACTCAACAGTTGAAGATCCAGTGGCCATTAAGCAAGCAGTTTTCAATCATTTCAGAAACCTCTATGTTGAGGAAGTGGCAATCAGACCAATATCCAGTTACATGATGGGTTGCACAATTGATTCTGAATTGTGCCTTCATCTGATTGCAGAATTTACAGAGGAGGAAACTTGGAGTGCTATCAAACACTGTGATGGGAACAAGGCCCCCGGCCCTGATGGATTTAATATGTTGAGCATCAAAAAGAGTTGGAGCTTCATGAAAGGTGATATTCTGGCTTTTATGAATGAATTTCACAAGAATGGTAGATTACCAAAATGCATCAACTCTTCCTTTATCACCTTGGTACCTAAAGTTGATAATCCCATTGGTTTGTCCGATTTTAGACCTATTAGTCTCATTGGATGTATGTATAAAATTTTGTCTAAAGTACTTACAGCAAGATTGAAAACTACAATTCCTGTCATTGTGGGGGATGTTCAGTCAGCTTTCTCTGGTGGCAAAAACATTCAGGATGGTATTCTAATTGGCAACGAAGTAGTGGACAGCTGGAAAAAGGGAAGGAAACAAGGACTTATTATCAAGCTGGATTTTGAGAAGGCATTTGATAATTTGAATTGGAACTATCTGCTGGAAATGATGAGGATTATAGGCTTTCCTCCAAAATGGATCTCATGGATTAAGGAATGCTTATCTTCCTCATGGATTTCTGTATTAGTTAACGGCTCTTCTTGTAAGGATTTCCAAATGCTGAAAGGGGTAAGACAGGGTGACCCTCTATCTCCCTTTCTCTTTATAATTGCTGCTGAAGGGCTAAATTGGATGTTTAAACATGCATTATTGCAAGGCACACTCAGTGGATTATCTATGGGCATTGAAGGACCATGCATCACCCATTTGCAGTTTGCAGATGACACTCTTGTCTTCTGTAATGCAAAATTGGAAGAAGTTGCGGCCAGATCGAGGAGTTGTTAAAAGGGTTTGAAGATATGTCCGCCTCGTAATAAACTTTCACAAAACCATTCTATGTGGTGTAGGCATTGCTGATGAGGATATACAACACTTTGCTCAAGTATTTGGTTGTCGTTCTCAGAAATTACCTGTTAGGTATCTTGGCATGCCTTTGGGTGTCAGCCCAAAAATCTTATCCACTTGGAAACCTGTTATTGATAAAGTTCGAGCTAGACTTGCAACTTGGAAGAGAAGATATTTGTCTTTTGGTGGCGAAATATCCTCATTAAATCATCCTCTTCAAAATTCCTATTTTCTTCGTGTCTCTCTTCAAAATGCCAGAAGGTGTGGCTAAATGTATTGATTCCATTCAAGCAAAATTCCTTTGGGGGGGATCTGATCTTAAAAGGAAACTTCATATGGTTGCCTGGTCTAGAGTAAAATGAGAAGAGAAAATGGAGGTCTTGGCATTAGATGTATCAGACAAATGAATGAAGCTTTACTAACTAAATGGTGGTGGAGGTTCGGAGTTGAAAAGGAGGCCCTTTGGCGAAGAGTAATACAAGCAAAATATAAGATGGGGGTGAGTTGTTGGTTTCCTATGATTGAAACCCATAGGAATGTTTCCACCATTTGGAAAGATATCATGAATGTCCGGTCAAGGAATCCTGATATATTTGCAGCCTACTTTGAAAATGTAAGGATTAAGGTTGGTGATGGAAGCTCAATCCTTTTCTGGAATGATGTTTGGATTGGAAACCCTTGCCTAGCTGAAGCATACCCTTCACTATTTAGGGTGGTTAACTCAAAGGATGAACTTCTCAGTCAGGTGCTGGCAAGAAGAGATGAAGCAAACCAATGGGACCTACAATTTAGAAGGAGATTATACGACTGGGAGGAGGTTATGCTAGCTGAACTCTATCAATTCCTAGATGAATCTGGCATCTCAGTCATCAATGGAACTAAAGATACACTTGTCCGGGACTGACCAAGTTCAAATGTCTTCACGGTAAAATCTCTTTATGAACTTGTTCGACCAAATGCTATCATCATTGATTCAGCTTACGATCTTATTTGGAGGAATGTGGCACCTTATCGTGTGCAATGCTTTGGATGGCTGGTTCACCTTGGAAGAATTAAAACTTCAGAATTCTTACTTAGGATTGGCATGATTCAAAATGCAAGAGAAGCCAACTGTAAATTCTGTGATTCAACTTTGGAAAGTCTTGATCATCTCCTATTGCATTGTGATTTTGTTTGGAATGTATGGACGAAAATTTTGCGTTGGTGGGGTGTCCAATGGGTGACACCAACATCTGTGGTAGAATTACTTTTTTGGTGGAATAACTGGAATATGAAAGCATCAAAAAAAATTATTTGGGATTGCATTCCATTGGCAGTCATGTGGACCATATGGAACAAGAGGAATGCTCTCATCTTTGAAGCTGCTACTCCAAATTGGGACGAGCTTATAGAGCTTATCAAAACCAGGGTAGCTTTTTGGGTAAACACAAAAGAGGGTGATGGAGGCAGAGGTGATAAATACTCAGTGGAGGATTATATTTTCAGGCTTCAGAGTGTTTTGGACTCTATCTAGTTCCTTCCAAATGTTCTCTGGTTGCTAGACTATTAAGAGAAGGGTCTGTCCTTCAATTTTGTGTTCTTTCTTTTAAGTTATTTAATTGCTTATGTGTTGGTGCCTTGCCAACTGCCTGGGTCTTGGAGCTCCATATGATTATCTTCTTGAGAGTGCAATTTGGCTCTCTCTCTTGGATATGATGTTTTCCTCCTTGCTCCTTTATCTTTGTACCTCTTTGAGATCAATGATATTTATTCTTTGCCGTTCAAAAAGAAAATCAGGGGAGACAGTACCTTCCAACAAAATGAAATTTCTATTGGAACATGCAAAAATTACATTGAAGAAAGTTGGTTTCCAGATAATTAATAATCCACCAGCACTCCTGTCACGCCCTCAATTTTAATAACTCAAAAGTAAATAAAAATCCACATAGGACAAGTCAATATCTCAAAATTTCTCTTGAATAGTCAAAGACAACATAATATAACCCCATCATTTCGAATACACAAGTTCTGTTCACTAGCGTTCATAGCCCGAATACATAAATACAAGTTCAAGGTTATTACATTGCTATATAGTCAAAAGTTTGATAAATTGAAGTTACAAAACCATCTTTCCAAAAATATAATACAAGATGGGAAAAAATAACTTCATGCATGTTCAAGCTCCATGTACATGTCACTCGACAAGCATCCAACCTCATGCTCCATGCCGTGTACCTGAAAAATTGATATGTTGAGCTCACTAGCCCAGTAGGAAAACTATTCTACTAACGCTAGGTGTATGAACATGATGCATACATAATAGATGAATGTGGAGTGAGCATGACCAATGTACAAGTTAGAATGGACGGAAGGTTATGATTCAACCACAAGGTAATCAAAGAGTGTCCAAGTGTCCTAAACGTATCCAAGTGTCCAAAACGTTTCCAAGTGTCCCAAAACCTTGCAAATATCTAACCAAGCCCAAGTAGTTTTCCCAAAATTCTCATTTTGCAAACCGAAAGTCAATTTTGTCAAAAATGCCAATTTTGTCCAAATTCACCACAACTGATATTTCATAAGAAAACCATCTTCGATTCTAATAGGGAAGTATCCCTCTGCCGGATTTCATGGGCTCCGTGCACCCCTGCCGGATTTCGTGGGCTCCGTACACCCCTCGCCGGATTTCATGGGCTCCATTACCCCCTCATTGGATTTCTCGCCCGCGCACCCATGGCCAGGGACACCAAACGGGTGATCCCTAGAGTTCATTTTATCCAACAATTTCACATTTAAAAATCTTTGTCTTTCATAAAGTCCCAAAAATCCCATTTCTTTCAAAGGTTCACCATTTTCGCCAAAATGTGTCAACCGGCACGTGTCCGATACGTCAAACATAAATTTTGTTAATTCATGTGTCGAAGGGTCAATTTTATGAGTTCGATGTGGATTCGGTGTTCAAAATGATAGTATAGTTCAAAGATACGATGAAACGGACGATCGGGGACCAAACGGGCATCAAAGGGTGGCCTAAAACCACCCCAAAACAGGGGATGTTCTCTGGAAAACAGGGGCAGCAGCCCTAAAACAGGGGCAGTGCACAGATTTTCACCCTATTGGTGTGGAATTTCAACCCAAACTTAAATGTAAGGTTCAAGGCCAAAAATTGGAAATGTAGAGTGACTAATGGACATCAAAGGAGTGCTAAACAACCAACAATAGCATCAATCAAAGGCTCAATCCATAGATCACAAAATTGTGCTCAAACAAACCAACCATGGAAGAAATTCAAGAAATAGATGGAATTTGAGAACAAGGAGCAAGTATATGTTATACATCATCTAAATACAACTAGAGGGAGAAGAATTTGTCTTCCTACCTCAAGGATTTTGCTTGAAATGAGTGGGTAGATGAAAACCCTAGCCTCCAATTGCTCCAACCCGAAATGTGTGCTTTCGGTGCGAAATCAATGCAACCCAAGCTTCAAAATGCGTAGAGGAGGTGATTTTAGGTGGGGTTTATGAAGGAGACTTGAAGGTTTTTGGTGGATTTGAGCTTGGAGCAAAGAAATGGAGGAGAGGAGGGAGAGAGAGAGAGAGTCGGGCAGAGAGAGGGAGAGAGAGGCTGATTTTTTTGAAAAAAATGAAAGCATAATGTGTTGTATAGTTTCACCCCATTGCACTTTCACCCCAAAACTTCCAAATGTACTTTAAAGAGACCCAAATGCATTTAAATGTTCTCTCTTCGACCCCTAAAGTCAAAATTTAATTCCTCACATTTACCCAACATTATTCCAGAAAATTTGTGTAAAAATATGGGTCCTTACAACTCCCATCAGTGTCAACTTCTAAATACTCACAGTCTTCCACACCCTAGATTGATAGAATGAGATTATATGACATATCTTTCAGTTTAGTCTCATGTAGCATTAGCACATCAACCTTCTGATTCCTAACCAACTTTTTCACCATGTTTCTTTTCTCTTTCATCCCCAGCCCTCTTACGTTCCAAGAAATGATTCTCATCCTCACTAACTAAACTAGTATGCTTTTGGAACCAGTTAGGATTGAAAGACTTGGTGAGATTGTAGGGCTGCTCTTAAATCTTCCGCCTCATCAGTTACCATAATCTTGCTGATAAATTCCTCATCATTTCCCAAATAGTCAATTCCCATTATCTTTGTGACAGTCCAAACCGCGTGGGATTCATTTAACAGAATTCTAGTTCGTGCAATGCCTTGATTCCTTGGGCTTTCTAGTTGACCCTTTTAGGGAGCTTTAGGCCAGCTATCCCCAAGCCTTTCGGCTTTAAAGCGCTCAGTTTTAAGAGACCCCTTCGGGCTTAATTGCTCGAGTAAAAAAGGATTATCAATCCAATCTAACCACACATAACTAATCCGAAACTCCTCACCATTTGATGCTAACACTCACTGCTTAAGTGTTTTAAGAGACCCCTTTGTGATATGTTTTTTAGGGAAAGGGCATTAAGTGTTTCATTGAAACATCCGATGCATATTGAGGCACCAAAAATATGTGTACGGGACTTGAGGTCAAATAAAACTCTGTGACAATGCTCGTGCGAAGGCATGTATACAAGTGATAAATCATTATCCAAGCATTGGTGATAAGAACAAGTCAAAGTGCCGCCATCAATGCTTATGTTCACAACCTTATATCTACCAATGAAATCGTATCAAGACTCAAACTTGAGAAATAGTCAAACTAGCACTAATTGAGAACCATCGATCAAGTTGAAAGTCAAAATCAAGTATCCACCTCAAGTTATCGAAACACAAGCAAGAAAAACAAAAACAATGGCACTGAAAATAAAGTAAGCTATAACTGGTTTTTTTTATTTTACTTTTGACCCTTTATTTTTAAAAAGAAACTGAATAATAAAAATAAAAAAAATTAGAAGCAAATAGTAATATAAAACAAAAGAACAGAAGATAAAATGCTAATCTAAACGATAACATACAATAAAATACAAAGATACCCAACTCTTGTTTCAACCGCTGCCAGTTCACTTTAGACACAGAACCATCTTTTGGATTTTCAATTTCAATTTCAACTACCTAATATGGATAGCTAGTGCAAACGATAAAAGGCTAGACCATCGAGAATGGGGGTTGCCTGGGAACAAATGCAAACAAGAATTATAGAGAAGGACTTTTTGACCAGAAGTGAAAGATTTTCTTAAATTGTTTTGGTCATGAACCCTTTTTACACGGTCCTTGTACGATTTGGCACAGTCAAAAGCATCATCCCTAATTTCTTCTAGTTCAAGGAGTTGAAGCTTCCTACGAACACTTGCTTTTGTCAAAATCAAAATTGAGTTGTCTAGTAGCCCAATAGGCTTTGTGTTCTAACACAACAGGTAGGTGACATGCTTTTCCATAGACAAGGCAATAGGGAGACATTTCTATGAGAGTTTTGAATGCAGTACGGTATGCCCAAAATACATCATTTAGCCTTAAAGACCAATCTTTTCTATTAGGGTTCACCATTTTTTCTAGTATATTTCTAATCTCCCGATTAGATATCTCAACTTGACCACTAGTCTGTGGGTGGTAAGAGGTTGCAACTTTATGGGTTATGAAGTATCTTTTCATTAAATGATCAAATACTTGATTACAAAAATGCTTACCGCCATCACTAATAATAGCACGTGCTGTCCCAAAATGAGAAAACACATTATCTTTCAAAAATTGGACCACCACTTTGTGATCGTTGGTTTTGCACACAATGGCCTCAACCCACTTAGACACATAATCAACAGCAACAAGGATGTACAAATTACCAAAAGAATTGGGGAATGGACCAATAAAATCAATGCCCCAAACATCAAATATCTCCATAATTAGAACAAGGTTAAGAGTCATCATATTTCTTCTTGTAATCCTACCTAACATTTGACAATGATCACAGGCTATACAATATGCACGAGAATCTTGAAAAATAGAAGGCCAATAAAATCCGCACTGCAAAATTTTTGCAACGTCTTTTCAACACTAAAATGGCCTCCACATGCATGATCGTGGCAAAATGAGATGACACTTTATTGATCACTTTCAGGAATACACCTTCTAATAATTTGGTCAGGACAATATTTAAATAAGTATGGATCACTCCAAAAGAAATATTTAACGTTGGATAAAAATTTAGATTTTTCATGTTTAGACCAATATAATGGTATCTCTCCAGTCACAAGATAATTTACAAAGTCGGCAAACCAAGGTGAAGATAATTGAGACACATGCATCAATTGTTTATCAGGAAAATTTTCAGAAATAGGCAATGAATCCTCAGTGAACTCTACATAATCCAGACAAATGGTCAGGTACCACATTCTCGAAGCTTTTTTTTTTTAATCTCTAATGTTGGTATCAAATTCTTGCAGTAACAAAATCCATCGAATTAATCTAGATTTAGCATCATTTTTAGACAAAAGATATTTTAATACAGCGTGATCTGAATAGACTACAATTCCAGACCCCAACAAATAAGCTCTAAACTTATCTAGCGCAAAAACCACTGCTAGCAATTCCTTTTCTGTGGTGGAATAGTTGAGTTGTGCATCATTTAAAGTCTTACTAGAATAATAAATTACATGAGGGAGCTTATTGACACGTTGTCCTAAAACTGCACCTACTGCATAATCAGAGGCATCACACATAATTTCAAATGGGACACTCCAATCGGGTGGTCGAATAATAGGGGCTGAGATCAACTCACTTTTTAGTCTCTCAAAAGCTTGAAGGCACTCATCATTAAACACGAATGGGGCATCTTTTGCAAGTAAATTGTATAGAGGTTTGGCAATTTTACTGAAGTCTTTAATGAATCGCCTATAAAAGCCTGCCTGCATGACCCAAGAAGGATCTAATCTCTTTTACAGTCCGTGGGGGTGGGAGGTTAGATATCAAAACAATTTTTGCTTTGTCCACTTCGATACCTTTATGCGAGATGATATGACCTAATACAATTCCTTGCTTGACCATAAAGTGTCATTTTGAACATAGGAAATAAGGCAAAAATTGGAGTTATTCTTACTAGGAAAATGAAAGGAAAATGCATGTAATTGTCAACTATTTCACTTCAAATTTGTTTTCGGAACATTAAACAGGTATATCCAAAGAAGATCCGAGTGAATATATTTTGAAGCAGGGCTAATCTAAATCTCAATCATAATATCTTGGATTTTGGAGATTGTGAAAACTGGATATGGTGCCTTTATTGCTTACGGTACTTCATGAGTTTGAAGTTCAAGTTCAGTTTTGGAACATTTAATGAGTATATCCCATTCGAATCCAAGTGAATTTATTTAGAGCATCAATCATATAAAGTTGGCTTTTCAAGTTTGTGAAAATTGTGTGTGAAGCTTTTATAGCTGTAGGTAGGATTTTTGAAGTTTTGGAAGGTAAGGAAAAACACTATGCATTCGATAACAAGGAATTATTCCTTGAGGAGTATATTATTGCCAAATTTAATTTACATGAAGTTGGTTTCTTCAAAGCTTTGGTCTCTTGGACACATTATAAGAACCACACCTATTTAAATGTGTTTAATCTTATCTCTTGAGCTGAGTCGGACTTAGGTTCATTTAAACTCCCTTTTGACTTGATCTAAAGGGTGAAGAAGTTTAAACTCCCTCTTAATAGGTTTCACGTACTACTAAATTTTGTTTTTCTAACTCTGTCTTTTCTTTTCTTGTTCTAGGGTTGTTCACTTGGATAATCAAGAAGAGAAAAATATAGAGAGGAGAAAGAATTAAAAGGTAACTCGTTTCCTTTTCATTTCAGTTCCTCTATTAAATGCGCAAGTTCGAATGTCCCTTCTCATTCTTCAAAACTGCAAGCTAGGTTCTTCTATTTTATTCCTTTCCAAACATGGGTATTTGTTTAAAATTTTGAGCTCAGTTTTTAATCTTGATTGATGTTGCATGTTTCCCTTTTTGGATTGCGACTACTTGGTAAATTGGCATTTTGGAAGGATTTTGCTTTATACTGTCATGGCTAAATTGTTCTTCGGTTTCTTGTGATCAGAATTTTTGGAAAAAGGAAAAAGGTATGATTGTGTTGTGAGGTTTGAACAATTGAACTACAATGCATACCTATAATGACATGTATCCATGACAAAATATTGTAGATGCTTGTGTTTGGTTATTTGAGATCATGATTTTAAGGATGTTAAATCATAGAATTGTTCTATTTAGGTGAAGAATAAATTTTCTTTCTTCTACTACTTTGTAATTTTGTGGAGAGGAAAAATACTTGTGTAGTTGTACTCTTTGTTTTTCTATTTTTAACTTCATGTCCATATTAAAAAAAAAATGAGTTATTATGTAAGTTATCTTAGGCTTTCTTCATATCAAGTTTTATCAATCTCTTCATTCAAAATCTGATTTTCAAGTGTGACCTCTGCAGTGGGAGCCTTGATGTTAATTTTTGGTGGTAACTGTCTGTGTGTGTGTGTGTGTGTGTGTGTGTGTGGATGTGGATGTTATGCTGTCACAAAGAAGTTCTATAGTTCAATGAGCAAGAATAGAAGCTCTTATTGTTAGTCCTGGAGGTACTGGTTTCTCTCTCTTTTGTTTTCTTAGTCAATTTAATTATCTAATATTTGAAGAAGACAGGTGTGTTGAAATGGTACTTCATTGTAAGGATCAGAAGTTGAAACAGGGTTTAGCATTGGGAAACACTAATCTAGAATGGGCTGTTGTGCATTCTATGTATGTATCTGTAGCCTAAAGAAGTGAACGTTCTCTTTTCGCCGGAATTTATTTTTATTGTTACCCACTTGTAGAAATTTGTCTTAGTATGTGGTTTTCAGGTGGTTTATTTTAAAATTTCATTTGATATCTTCAAAAAGAGAACACTATAAAGTTGTCAACAAAATAGCATAGAACATGAAGTCAAGAAAGTAGCCCGTCCTCAGAATTCATTAAGAGAGGATAGATATACAATTTATTCAAAAAATTGCACTGTAAACACTCGACAATAAGAACCAGATAAAGTTGCATCATATGTATGCAATCAAGTCCGTAAGTGCTGGAGGATACAATTGAACGTAGTACTGTGAACACCGTTTCTGAAAGAGTAATCAAGTCCATTATAAAGAAGCAATGTGGCTTACCACAAGTTTTGCCATTTTGCACCAAAATACGTTTTTCCTTTTGTTGGGTAGCCTTTTACTCTTAGGAATAGTTTAGGTAATTTACAGACTCCATTAGTTTACTACTTGAGTACAAGCATGACTCTTTTTGGTCTCAAATGTTAAAAAGTTGGTTCCTTAATTTGCTCCATGTTTCAGACTTCCTGGGTGCCCAA
This sequence comes from Vaccinium macrocarpon, assembly GCA_022606695.1. Lineage (NCBI taxonomy): Eukaryota > Viridiplantae > Streptophyta > Magnoliopsida > Ericales > Ericaceae > Vaccinium > Vaccinium macrocarpon. The sequence goes on from CM040171.1 coordinate 22,128,339, forward strand.
GTCCAAAAAAAATTGCACTACCAATTTGCTTCCTGGAGAAGAAAGAGACTAGGAGATATAAACATATATATATATAGAGAGAGAGAGAGAGAGAGAGAGAGAGGAGAGAGAAGGAATGTCTAAATTTCATTTTTAATCTAATTTTATTTTTGTTATTGTAGGGATAACTTGATAAATTTTATTTTTGTTATTGTAAGGATAACTTTATAAATTCTTGAAGACGTGCAATTGAAGAGTCACTTTACATCAACTGTTTCAGAAATTACTGCATTGACGCTACTGGAAACAGTTTTAAATCCTTTTAATCTAATTTCTTAGTTGCTCTAATGTTTGGTAATCATTTGTAGAAGTTTCGTTGTGGCTTAATGTTGAGTTTGATTTGAGCTTGTGGTAGTGAAAAGAAGATGGTATAAAACGTTGATATATGAGGTTTATAATAATCACACATCAACCCAGAAGTCTCAGAAAAAAGAAAAAATAAGGCTTTAAAGAGAGTTAAAAAGAACAGGAAAAAATACCTTTAAGAGCAAATTCTATTTTAAAATATCAACAGTGCCGTGATACACTGATGGCGCCATGCCACTGTTGAACAAATGGAACCTTTGGTTTTTTATTTTGTAAAAAACAAGTGGTTAGATGACCAAAAGAAACTGGGGAAAGTCTACCCTGAATCTTCGGTGTAAGTAATCAGCATTGTTACTTGCATCTTGTTACCTTGAGGGAGCTCGAGAAATAATTCTATAATTGTTAGTCGACTTTTAATTTTAGTTCAAATTGTTCTTCGGAATCCTTTTGTGACTTTATGTCTGTATTCTTATTGAACCATGATAAACGCCATTTCCTTTTGTTGATAAAAGATTTTTGGATGCCCTGGGGTTACAGAAGGGTACAAGAAAGTTTGTGAACCATGAGGAAAGGAGTTGGTGCTGCAGGCGTCGGGCGATGGATGGTTGTAGCTATAAGGCTTGCTGTTGGTGGCCAGGCTTGGTGCTCACCCTGAAAATAGCTTGCTATATATAATATTTTGTATGCTTCGATATCTAAAGTAATATTTTTTATACCACACTAATGAAATCAAGAATTTGAATCGGTAGCAATGCCATATGTCTATAGGCTTCGGAATGGTTATTGAATTTATAAAAGGGGCAATACTTGTAAAAGTATCATAGTCTGTCATAATCTTTGTATTTGGAAATTTATAGGATAGAAAGATTCTCTTGTTTTACTTAGCAGAAAGATCTACCTACTGGATGAGCCATTGAATTTTCCCATCTGGATCTTCATCAATTCCAACATTTTCCACTCCGCTCAATCGTATATTAATTCGGGTGAATTCTAGCAATGGAATTTGATCAAGGTCAATGCAATGTTCATGACACGATCTCCTTGCGTGTTCAAGACCTGTTTAATTGGGGTAAGGCTACAGAGTCCTTAAAGGGAAGTCACTTGGATGAAGTCAAACGTATGGTGGTGGAGTACTGGAAGCCGATGGTCCGGCTTGGTGGCGAGACCCTAACCATATCAGAGGTGGCCGCGATAGCCACCCATGATGCCAAGACCACGGTGGAGCTATCGGAGGCTGCCAGGGCGGGCGTGGTGGCAAGTAGTGATTGGGTGATGGAAAGCATGAACAAGGGGACCGATAGCTATGGCGTGACAACTGGTTTTGGAGCAACTTCTCATAGGAGAACCAAACAAGGTGGAGCACTTTAGAAAGAGCTTTTGGCTCATATTATGGATATGGAGTGTGATTGCGATACATGTAGATACAAATTTTATATTCTAGTTCCAAATTCTGAATTTTAGATTTTGGTAGATTAAGTTGCAGTAAAAGCTGAAAAATTAGCTTTAATTAAAATACTGAAACCTAAAATCTGTTGAATCCGAGAATTCATTATCAAGAATTCTTGGTAAACACTCCAAAATGATTTCGAAAAAAAATAGAATCTCAAAATCTACAAAAATAATTACTCACAAACACCCACATGCTTGATAATGATTCTTTTTTCCCCTTTTAATTTGGATGATGATATATGCCAATAGTTTTCGGGTACAATATTTTCTTGCACAATAATGCAATACGGTGAATGGGAGTCGTTACATCTAAATCAAAATAGGCATTTTCGGGACTCGTAATTTCAAGATTAGTTACTTGTATGGAACGAATTTTTTGCGTAAAGATTATTCCAGAATGGCACAAAAAAATGTTTAGAGGATTGTCGTACGTTCTCTAAAATCATTTTATGGATTGGGTGGTTTCTGAAGGATCAACCATGCATAGACTTTCGTATAAAAAAAGGGATTAATTCCACTGACCTCCCCTGAGGTTTGCATTAATTCCACTGACCTCCCCTCTGTTTTCTGGTATTCCACTGTCCTTACTTTACAAACTATTTGGCAGATACCCCCTTGCCATTAAGAAAGGCCTAACGGTGTTAACTTTGATGGCGAATTGACGTCAATGCCCTTAATTCAAACTTTACTTTATTTTTTTTCTTGTTTGAGTTTATATTATATAAAAATATTGAAAGGAGTGAAAAAATATAATTTAATTATTTACTTTTTTCTTGCAACTTTCTTTTCTTTGACTTAATTTTTTTTTTCAATTTTTTAGTTCCCATAAGACATAATTTAACATTTTCATAATAAAAATAAGAGTATTACTAATCACTTAAACTCACTGCATGCATTGCTAAGTTTTTTTTTTTTTACCTTTTTTATTTTTTTTTCTTTTTCTAGATCTAAAACTCTAAACAGACACCTTTTTCTTCTTTTCATTTTTGCATAATTTACCTAACTGTGCTCTCTCTTTTTCTTTTTTCTTTTTTTGCATTAGAGGTAATAATGGTCAAAATAAATATGCACACCCTTTTAGGAGAAACAAGCATTTCACCCCCCAAAAAACTATTAGCATGAAATTTTTTGGATAATTGTTTATACCAATTCAAGGATCCCGTTGAGAAAAATAAAATTCTAATTTTTTCCCCAAAAAAAAGACTCACAAATACATTTTTTTTGAGAACCTTGCATTTGCATTATGCACACAAAAATTAATGTATTAATATTTTTTTTGTAAGAAATTAGACTCTTTTTTCTCAATGGGATCCTTTAATTGGTGTGAACAAATTATCCAAAAAAATTCATGCGAATAGTTTTTTTTTTTTTTTTGTGTGTGCGAAATGCTTTTTCTCCTAAAAGCGTGTGCATATTTATTTTAGATCACTATTACCTCTAATTAAAAAAAGAAAAATAAAAATAGAGAGAGCATGGTTAGGTAAATTATGTAAAAAAGAAGAGAAGAAAAAGGAGTCTAGTTAGAGCTTTGTATCTAAAAAAAGAAAACGGAAGCGAAAAAAAGTAAAAAAAAAAAATGAAAGCAATGGGCTTAGGTGATTATTGATAATTTTATTTTTATTATCAAAATTTTGGAATATATATTATGGGGACTTTAAAAAAAATACTAATTTTGAGTCGAAGAAAAAAAGTTCCAAGAAAAAGTAAATAATCAAGTTATTTTTTACTCGTAAAATTTTTATGTAATATAAACTTAAATAAGAAAGAAAATAAAGTAAAGTTTAAATTTAAAGGCATTAACGTCAATGCACCATCAAAATTAACCCCGTTAGGCCTTTTTTAATGGCAAGGGGGTATCTACCAAATAGTTTGTCAAGTAAGGGAGGGCAATGAAATATCAGAAAATAGAGGGGAGGGTAGTGGCATTAATGCAAACCTCAGGGTAGGTCAGTGGAATTAACCCAGAAAAGAAAAAATAAAAAAGCCCAGATTTTGGTACAGAGTATAGTTTGTTTAATTTTTGTGGTAATTTGAGGCGACTTGCCGGAAAAAAATACCAGTAGATTGACGTGCGTGCGTGCACCAAATGGTGTACGTTCCATTGCAAGGCTCAAAAAGTATTTCTCAATATTACGTGCTCGGAGGTGAATTAAGAAGTTTGAGTTATTAATTTATTGACTATTTGGACATTTATTTGAACAGTTATCTTCTTCTGATTGGTGGAAAGTGTATGGGGTCCATGAAATAAATACACTTTTATGGTGTTAGTTTGTGGTGGACCCCACACATTTTTCACCAATTAGAGCGAATGTTTAATTTACCCTCATTAAGTTAGTAAGGTTGAACAAATTGACAGGATTGTTGGTCTTTTAAATGCAATTGGTTCATGTATCTCTGCACAATTCTGGAGAGGATATTCAAGAAGATTTAATTTTCATGCATCTTTTAGGGCAACTATGCAAATAAAGTAAGGTAGATGAGTGTTTGAATTAGGTTTCGTATTATTGACCTGTGAAAGGCCAAACAACAAAAATGATATGTACAAGGAAGATTTACAGGGAATCACGCAGGGAAGGCCCTACGGGGCCCAGTACGGATCCCGAACGGCTGATCTGAGTCGCTCAAAAATTTAAAAAACACATTTCGAGTGGGCTTGCGAGAAACCAGCCCCATCCGATATGTGTGGATGCTTGATCCAAACTTTCATTTTTGAATAGGTATGATGAAAAAAGAAAAAATGAAAGTTTGGATCGAGCACCTACACATATCGGATGAAGCTGATTTTTAGCGAGCCCACTCGAAATGTGTTTCCAAAATTCTTGAGCGGCTCGGATTAGCCGTTCGAGATCTGTAATGGGCCCCACAGGACCTTCCCTGCGTGATTCTCTGCAAATCTTTTCCCTACGTATAGCATTGCTCGCCAAACAAATGAAGCCACGAGACACCTTTTAAAAAACAATTAATATGGTCATCAGTAGCGGAATTAAGATTTGAATTATTTGGAGGTGAAGTGGTAAGAATACGAAAAAAACATATTAAGTTAAAGTCAAACTTTGCCCTAAACTTTGTTTTCATTTGAAAAAATAATAAGAGCTTGATTAAACTCTATTGTGATTCTTAAATGGAAGCCATCGAGATATCATTTTCATGATCAAGAGTCATTTATTCTTCAAATCGCTATTTTTTTGTCATTTCTGTAAGAAATTAAGTTATTCGGACATCGTTAAGTACTTAATGGACTTCCATTCATGTAGAACTCGGGGTTGCCTGTGCCACATTCCTCTATATAATTCCATCATTTATTTTTATTTTTATTTATAACCGAATGTTTGAGCCAGATTACACGCACTTCAAGTAATTCTGGGGCCCTGGATGTAAGGACCTGTATTTTTCATAATTTCTCCAGAATAATGTTGGGTAAATGTGAGGAATTGAATTTTAACGAAGAGGGGTCAATGTGATAGTGATAGAATGCATTTGGGTGTGTTTAAAATACATTAGGAAGTTTAGGGGTGAAAGTGTAAAAGGGTGAGGGTATAAATACACATTTTATGCTTGCATTTTAACAAAAAACAACCCTTCTCTTCCTCTCACTGCCGACCTCTCTCTCTCACTCCTCTCCTCCATTTGTTTCTTGCTCCAAGCTCCAAAATTCACCAAAACCTCAAGTCCCCCACCTAAAATCACCTCATTTACGCGTATTGAAGCTTTTATTGCACTTGTTTCGCATCGAAAGCTCATATTTCGGGTTGGAGCTCATTGGAGGCTAGGGTTTTCATTTTCTCACTCATTTCAAGCTCAAATCTTGAGGTAGGAAGACAAATTCTACTCCCTCTAGTTGTATCTATGTGATGTATAGCATATATCTTGTTCTAGTTCTTAAATTCCATCAAATTCATGACATTCTTCTATAATGGGTTTGTTTGAGCTAAATTTTGTGATCTATCATTTGAGTACTTATTTGATGCAATTGATGGTTGATTTGCACTCCTTTAATATCCATAAGTTACTCAACATGTCAAATTTTTGGCCTAAAATCTCATATTTATCTTTAGGTTGAAATTTCACCTCTAGGGTGAAAATCTGCTTGTTGCCCCTGTATTTCAGAGGTTGCTCGTTTGGTTCTCGATCGTCCATTTCATCGTGTTTTTTACTCATACCACCATTTTGAACACCGAATCCACTTTGAGAACCACGTGTTCGTTTAAATCATTGTTATTCATTCGAGTTAGTGTATGCATGAAGTCTCTTGAGGGTAATGCACCCGTTTAAATCACCATTTTGAGAGCCTTGAGCTCGTTTAAATCACCATTTTGAGAGCCTTGAGCTCGTTTAAATCGTCATCTTTGAGAGCCTTGAGCTCGTTTAAATCATCATTTTGAGAGCCTTGAGCTCGTTTAAATCACCATTTTGAGAGCCTTGAGCTCGTTTAAATCGTCATCTTTGAGAGCCTTGAGCTCGTTTAAATCATCATCTTGAGAGCCTTGAGCTCGTTTAAATCACCATTTTGAGAGCCTTGAGCTCGTTTAAATCGTCATCTTTGAGAGCCTTGAGCTCGTTTAAATCACCATTTTGAGAGCCTTGAGCTCGTTTAAATCGTCATCTTTGAGAGCCTTGAGCTCGTTTAAATCACCATTTTGAGAGCCTTGAGCTCGTTTAAATTGTCATCTTTGAGAGCCTTGAGCTCGTTTAAATCACCATTTTGAAAGCCTTGAGCTCATTTAAATCGTCATCTTTGAGAGCCTTGAGCTCGTTTAAATCATCATTTTGAGAGCCTTGAGCTCGTTTAAATCACCATCTTGAGGGTCATGCACCCGTTTAAATCATCATTTTGAGAGCCTCGAGCTCGTTTAAATCATCATCTTGAGGGTCATGCACCCGTTTAAATCACCATTTTGAAAGCCTTGAGCTCGTTTAAATTGTCATCTTTGAGAGCCTTGAGCTCGTTTAAATCACCATTTTGAGAGCCTTGAGCTCATTTAAATCGTCATCTTTGAGAGCCTTGAGCCTATTTAAATTGTCATTTTTAACGGTCTTATGCCCGTTTTCGTTAGTTCATTGGTTAAAGTATTTTCAATTGCCCCAAGGAACTAAGCCGGTCCCCATCCCTCGCAAATGGGGTATGCGTGGGCGACTTGTTGAAAGCACGACCACGATTGATATTTGAAAGTCTTTTATTGTAGTTTGAGATGTATCACGGGGAACGAGTCGGGTCGTCTATATCTTAGATGTCACTCATGTCAAATCAATGGCATTGAGTCTCGTCCAAGAGGGGCAACTGTAGACACCCTGATTTTGAACCCGAGATGTGCTCGAGCACACCCAATGATGAAACGGACCAATCATGGCTACCCGGAACTTGTGAAAATGACTTGAATTTGATCAAAATCAACCAAATAACCTAAATCAGCCCAAGCATTGTTGAACCAAGTTAAGCCAAGCAGTCTGCCACCGAGCACCTTGAGCGCTCAAGCCTTAGACCTTGAGCACTCAATCTGTGAGGAGCACCTTGAGCGCTCAAGCCCACGGCTTTGGCGGCCAACTCAACTGATCGAGAATCTGCAGAGTATCTCATCATGAGATTTCATGCAGAGTGGAGCGTCTAACCACCTCTATACACGTATAATACCCTCCACTACACCTAAACTACACCTAAACTACACCTAGACTACAAACTCATTTCCTCTCTCTCTCCTGCCTTCCCCCCACTCACTCTATATAAACCCTCCACTATCTCCTGATGAGGGGTTCACCCAATTCAGTTCCACAGCTCTCCCAATTCGTCCTATCTCTCTCTCTCTAAAAACCCATTCTCCTCCCATAGAAAACCACCTGAAAAATCACCTGTAAACACCAAAATTCAGCCAGTGTTCAACAATCAACTTCATAATCTATACAATCCAGTCCATAAACTAACCAAAATCTCAATAATCTTTCACTTCCAAACCCACAATCCAGTTCAAGCTTCCAACCAAGTGTAAAAAGGTAGTTAAACAAGTAATTGTTGCTGTTTTGGTTCATCTGAGGGTGACTAGTGAGTTCAATTCAAGTTCTTCATACTTGAATTGAACTCACAAAGGTCTAAAAGTTGTTTTAAAACACCGCACAAAATTTGCGCGTAGTAGGGGTTGGCCTCAAGCCTAAGGCCTTGGCGCCAAGTCCATCTCAAGGCGCTTTCTATTTCACTGAACTTTGAGCTTTATCTGGGATCTTGATCATCATTTAATAGTTGATTCATGCTCATATAATCTTTAAACAGTTTATTTTTACTTTAAAACCTCTTGCATGAGCTCAAATTAACTATTTAATGATAATCAAGTCTCAAAATCCTTGAAAATGTTATATTGGAGAATAAGACAGTAGCTGAATGGTACCATATGCTTTCATTTTGATCCTGAGAATCATCCAGATTCTGTTTTCAAGTCAAGAACCAGAAAATCATTTAATGGCTTGAGCGCTCAAAGCCATCCACTTGAGCGCTCAAGCTGTTCTTGAGCAGATTGTTGGTTCTTGGATATTTTGGTAATGAATCATGGTTTATTCAAGTTCGGGTGTGTGTGTGATTTTATTAACGTGATTACGGTCTGAATTCCTTCTTTTCAAAGCATTTTCTTTGCTAAAATATTGTGATTTTCTTCTTTTACCATTATTTATGAGATCAATTTGTCTATTCTCATCTGATTTTCCATGAAAAACACTCTGTTAATGTTTGATCTTATAAATAATGACTAAAGAAGTGATGGAAAAGCTAAAATCACGTAAGCGAATGGACTTGGCTCAAGCCATGATCTTTGAAGGCAAAGCCGATTCCCGAGAGGTTGGCCAGGGGCATCACCATTGGCCTTCAACCCCTATGTTGGAATCCAGATTGTAAACCGGTTTGTTAAGTTTCAAGTCAGTGATTCCTTGAATTATTTGCCCAGTTTCTGTTGTTGATCATCTTTGTAAATATTTGTTGTAATAATTCTTTATTGTTATCATCCCCATGTAAATCACGCGCACAAGCATCCACGTTAAATTTGCATATTGGTATTTTCTTATCGTTTATGTGATTCCCATCCCCGATTCCCATTTCTTGTTTAGAATTGAATTTCAAACTTTTTCAGAATCCCACAAAATATTGAGTAGAGACCGGTTCATGGACCGGGTGAGAGGGGTGTCGTAAAACCCTTCTCCTCTCGTAACCAAACCCCCGAATCCGAGAAATTTCCGGTTTCGCAATGATCAGTAAAATCCTTTTAATGGGCAAACGAGTCATATTTTTATCGGTTTCTTGGATTCGGACCTCAAATCTGGGTGGCGACTCTAACAATTACAATCTTTTCAAACACAAACTTAACTAAATTCGGTGGGCCGTCCACATATAGCTTTCCGTTCATTTTTAACCTTATAAATTGGTCATGTCAATTCTCATACTCATTCATTATGCATGTATTATGTTTATACACCTAGCGTTATTATAATAGTTTTCCTACTGGACTAGTGAGCTCAACCTTTCAATTTTCAAGTACACGGCATGGAGCATGAAATTGGATGCTTGTTGAGTGATACTTACATGGAGCTTTAACATGCATGAAGTTATTTTCTCATCTTTGTATTATAGTTTTTGAAAGATGATTTTGTTACTTCCTTAGTTTATTCTTTTTGACTATTTGGCAATGTAATAACTCTTAAATTCGGTATTTATGCTTTTGGGATTTGGCCTTTCATTGTTAGAACTTATTGACTATTTTTAATGAGAATGTAATATTTGTATTTTGACTATTCAAAGGGGTAAATATAAGACTTTGGACTTGTCCCATGTAGATTTTATGTATATTGGGATTATTAAATTTGAGGGCATGTCAACTTGGTATCAGAGCCTAGGTTCGAATACTTAGGAACCATGGGAAGACTTCGTGTCTTGGGGCTTAAACCTTTGCATAAGCTTTCTCATGAAAATCATAATTTATCATTCATTGTGTGCTTGTGTGACATTCATGATCATAACATAGACATATTGTGACGCATGTGAGTTAACGAGCATAGTGTTGAGTTGTTACCCATGTTGGGTTTGTGTAGAGGCTTTGACCTCATTTGAGATAATGTGGGACTTAATGATGTTTCTTTCTTATATTCTTATTAGAACTATGCCACCAAGGAGAGGTGTTAGACATGGTGCAACCACTAGAGGTGGTCAAAATGCTCGACATGGTAGAAACGAACGGTTAAATGATGAGGCTAGTCAACGTGGGAATTGGGAAACGCTCGGGGGGTCGAAATGAGAGGCACGAGGAAGATGTACAACAATCGGGAGAGCAAAACCTGCCAAATACCCTTTTAACCGACCTTGTTGTGGCATTTGCGGCGCATGTAGCTCAAACACCTAGGGCCAATACTTTGAACCGAGCTATGGAAGTGGTGAGAGAGCTCCGTAAGTTGAACCCGCCTACGTTTGATGGGGTGAGTAGTGACCCTTTGGTGGCTGACCATTGGTTGTTGGAGATTCGCAAGTTGTTCGACATGCTTGATATAACCGAGGATGCGGTGAGGGTGAAGTTAGTAGCATGCCAACTTAGTGGGGAGGCGAATGAATGGTGGAAGTCAGTGCTTGCCACTAGGAATGTAACAGCCACATTTTCGTAAAATAGAATTTATAAAAAAATACTAATAATTTTTTTTGACATATATATTATATTCTGAGATATTTTGATTAGCAAATTTCATGGACAAAATTATTTTAAGGGCGATGGGTTGTAACAGTCCGGTTATTCTTTTTATAAAAATATATTCGGTTTTATAAAAACTTAGCATTTTATATATTTAGACTAATATAATTATTTCATTTTGTGACTACATATAAATATACTTACACATGAAAGCATAAACCCTTTACCCAAACCAAATTCTCCCAAACTTGATCACAATGAAACTAAACCCATCAACCCCAATATGTATCAGCCATCACCCACATGTCTTTCCATGCCTGAATATATTTGGCATCTAATTCAAAATCAGCCAATAAAAATTGCACACCTCTCCTAATAAGTTTCCTTTAACCATTGGGTGTTAAATTGCTCTAAACCCAAGGGTTTATGCCCAAATTCAATCTCCTATATCTCTCACCCCTTTTGTCCAAATTTGACACACCCATTTTCTTCCTGGCCATTCTCCATTTTCGGTGGATCGGAAAGGGAGACCCCATGCAACCCATTTCTTTCCCTTAAATCCCCTGCCCCAGCCTTATTATTACTATCATTATTATCATTTTTTCCCCACACTTCCATTTTCATTCGACAAAGAAGGAATATATATATATATATATATATATATATATATATATATATATAGAGAGAGAGAGAGAGAGAGAGAGAGAGAGAGAGAGAGAGAGAGGGGAGAAATTTCAGAGAAGGAAAGCAATAGGAGGGAGTCTGTAAACACCCAACACTCCAACCAAGCCAAACATACATTCATCTTCTGGCCATCTTGTCGGTGACATTACATTTTCGCCAAATTGCATTTTCCGCTCGATCGTCGGAGGAGAGGTAGATAATCTACCTCCCCAAGTATAAATATTGTTTGTAATGCATGTATTTCATTTTTTTATTGTTAATCATTCGTTTTAGAGCTTGGTACCGGAAAAAATGGAGTTCCCCGGCTGTTGTATAGAAGAAACCCATTTCGAACATCACACTACTGCCCCCCAAATTTTTAAACCGTATAACATCACTTGGGCCATTAGAAAATAATTTACCTTGGGCCATTAGATAATAAATTACTTTGGGACTTTAAAAATCAAACCTCACTTTGGGCCAATGAAGAATAATTTACCCTGGGCCATTAAACTTTGTAAAGAAAAAAAAAAAGAAAAAAGAATGTAATCCTAATATTAGAGTCAGATTTCAAACAGAATTACAGACGAGTGATGGATACGGTTAAGAGAAATTTATATGCTTACACGTTTGTTTATCAGACAAGATTGATCGTTTACCGGTACAGCCTGAGGGAGTGGGCTTTAATTAGTACCCTTATTTCTCACTTTGGCCATTATATTTTAATTATTATCTCACTTGGACCTTTAATTAGTAATTTCTCCTGGGACATTTTATTTTCTAGTCACACTAGATTATTTTGTTCAGCCACCTCGCGATCGTTAAAACTCGGACGTTTCGATCGGTGAAACGCATGGTTATCACCTCACTTCGTATAGCCACCAACTTGTAATCAAGTGAATAATTTGGGCAGTCAACTACGCCATACCTAATTTTTTATTAATTATAGTTTGACCCCTGAACTTTAGATTTATTATTGTTGGGTCCTTAAACTTTAGATTTTTAACATTTTAATCACGGATCTTGGTTACTTTATATTTTAACCTTGTATTGCAAAATTTTGTATCACATTATATTAAACATGATCTAATTTAATTACTAGGTACATGACCAGACTAGGAAATGTGCCCGTGATTATCTCTTGACCATTTTTGCAACCGTACTTATTTATTTATTAGACATGTTGATTATTATTATTGCAAGTATCAAGATTTTAGAAAATGATATAAATTTCTTATATTATCACATGGGTTTTAATAAGGTATTTTACGTGTTTACCCTTCGTTGTGGAAAAATTACAATTTTTCCCTTGTATAAAGTTTTATTTACAAAAGATCCCCAAAGTTAGTAAAAATTACACGAAGAACCCTAGAACCGTGAAATTACTTTTGTTACCCTTATACTTACTTAAAATTACGAGGGCAACCCCTTATTTCTATAAATTACATTTATGACTATATTTAATTACGTTAAGGCCCCATGTTTTCAATTACTTTGGTTTGTGATGACTTGCGAACTTGTGAATCGTGTTATTTGATTTTGTGACCCTTAGATATCGTTATCGCTTTTCTTCTTTTGTTGTGCATACTTATCATGAAATTGTTGAATGTTAGAATGGACACTTAGGATCCCGAGTTGGGTGATCGTACGCAAATTTCACGTAGACGTTGAGGTTAATGGAACTTGGAAATGAATTGATTTATGGGGAGTCACCCTGAGATTTGTTGAATGGCAAACAGCCAACTGATTTCGATTTGAAGGATTATTTGGTAGCCTACCACTATTTCAAAACCCTAGGATATGACAATCTGTGATTACTTCATTTGAATTATGAGGCGTTAAAAGGGTGGATGTATTATACACCGAGTTACAGCTATATACCTACAGGAGCTAACAATTGTCACTCGTAGCCCAGTGGTACAGTCAGTCCCTGGGAAATTCATCTTTGTGAGACGGTTGACAGTTGGATTAAGTACATAACTTATGCCTTCCATCAGGGCTCCCTATCAGGGCAAGCAAAGTGGGAGTTTAATCACAGATTGGTCATAGTCCTTAGTGGTTATGTTGGAGGAAAGTTCTCTAGGTTGAGAACTTAGATGAAAATGTAAGTTAATGGCTAGTAATTAAATCAACTATGTGTTTACTCTTTTACGTGCTATTTTTCAATCATATATGTTGTTCTTGCATGTTATGTAAGGGTTAGGGGTTAGAGTAGCTATTTAGTGATTTATTGCTCACGGTGTTACACTTCGTGTGACCCTGATATAATACCATGATGTTGTTTCACGACTCAGACGTATTTTGCTAGATTGTGATCAAATAGGAGAGGTGTAGATGTTGAGGGCGACACTTATTTTGGAACATAAGGTTTTCCAGTGGATCAGGCTCAATAGGAGCATTGGGATCAAGATCTCAACCTTAACCTGTAGAGCCAATCTCCCTTATTTTTGTGTTGGAAAACTGTAATCTAATTTCCCAACAATGTACTATGCTATTGTTGTAATCGAACTAAGACAATTATGTTATTTCCGCTGCTTTATTAATGAGATCCTTTTTATTTGTATTAATCTTTTATTAAATGATTTAAATTAATGCTTCTGAAAATCGAGGTATTACAAGGAAAGCGTCAAGGGTAATGGCTAGGACAGTTGTGAATGTGAATGAGCTGGACATAGAGAATATGACTTGGGCTGAGTTTGAGGCTATTTTTAAAAACTAATATTTCTGGAATCATTCAAGGACATGCTTCGGGAGCAATTTGAGCGGTTAGAGCAAGGAAGTGGTTAGAGCAAGGAACCATGACCGTGTCAGAGTATGCTATGAAATTTCAAGCCTTGTCTTGCTTCGCGCCGGAACTCATGTCCACGGAGGAAAAGAAGTGCAAGAGATTCATTAGGGGTTTGGATGAGTCACTTCAAAGGTTTGTGATGAGCAGGGGTCATACAAGTTTTTCCGCAGTGTTGGAATTGGCAAGAAACTTGGAAGCTTCGGGGGTTAACAAGAAGAATGCTAGGCCGCTGACCACCACCGTGAGTGCTCCGACGGGTAATTATGGGGTTGTATCCGGGAGTTATGGGAGTCAAAATAGGAAGAGACAGGGAGAACCACTTCAATTTTCACGCAACCTTTCTACTTTCCAGGCACCCACTTCTTACGGCTTTGGGGGAAACTGTCTTGGCCAACGATCACTTGCCACCAATGTGGCCAACCGGGCCATATTCGCACTCATTGTCCTAATCCGAAGACTCTTCCACCTCCATCATCTCGTGTTCATGGTGTTTCGGGTGCTTGCTTCGGGTGTGGCAAATTTGGCCACGTTGCTAGATTTTGCCCACAGCGGAGAGGTGCTTGTAGCAAGTCCGGTTCTGGTCAGCAGTCAAGACCAAGTTTTGGGTTTGGTAGACCACCGCAAAGGGGTGCACACACTCAGACACACTACCGTCAGACTACTTCGGTTTAGGGCTCACAGGTTGACAGAGGAGCGAGTTCTTCTACCCCAGTTCAAACTACTTCAGGCCGAGCCTTTGCTATCTCTGCTTCTACACCACCACCGCCATCACCTCCTACTTCTCAGACTCCAGAGTCATCTATTGTGTGGGGTACATTTCTATTGTTCAACTCTTTTGCTAAAGTGTTGTTTGATTCCGAAGCATCACATTCTTTCAATGCCGCATCTTTTGTACTTGCTTTGCGTTTGGAAACCAGGGAGCTTAGTCCTCCATTGTTTGTTGATACTCCGTTGGACGGTAGGGCACCTTTGGACCGTGTATGTCAGGGATGCGAGTTGGTCATCTTAGATCGCCGTTTTGAGTTTGATTTCATACTATTGGGTATGTCCGGGTTCGACCTCATACTGGGTATGGATTGGTTATCAACTTACTGTGCGACTATTGATTGCTTTAAACGTCGAGTTTGTATTTGTACGCCGGATGGAGGTTGTTTTGAGTTTTTCGGGGAACGACGAGAGCCATTTGAGCCTTATTTGTATGAGCCGCGGGATAAGGGGTCAATTGCATGTTTGTATTATATTTTTGGAAAAATGATTTTGTAACTTCCTTAGCTTATCCTTTTTTACTATTTGGCAATGTAATAACTCTTAAACTCGGTATTTATGTTTTTGGGATTTGGCCTTTCGTTGTTAGAACTTAATGACTATTTTTAGTGAGAATGTAATATTTTGACTTTGACTATTCAAAGGGGTAAATATAAGACTTTGGATTTGTCCCACTTGGATTTTATGTATATTGGAATTATTAAATTTGAGGGCGTGGCACTGAAGGTAACGATTGAACAAAACCTCCAATGGCCCCAAGACTTCAGTGGCAATGAGAATCGAACCTAAGACTTTAGGTAAGAGTAAATCCTTAAATTCTACGGCAAGACCACTTTGCCAACCACTTAGGGACTAGGGAGTGATTGTCATTTGAGTAACATGATTAATTCTTGTTACTAAATAAGCAAAATTTATTGCATACATAAATAAATAAATAAATAAAAACTTCGTTATTTTCTAATAGTGCCCCTTCTACTTAAAAGAGTTAATAGTAAAATTACAACCTTAGCATTATATGAAAAGTAAACGCGGCTTATATATAAATAATAAAAGGAAGTACAATATGAGGACATCTTTAAAAGGACTGAAAGCAATGGTAGACTTAGTATAACAATTGCCCTTGTTTCCCAAATGATAAAATCAACACTTGATTTTATCAAAAGAGGAAGAGAATTGATAAAATCTAAGATTTTTTATGAGAAAAATATATTAGAATGAGAAAAAATCAAGTGTGGATTTTTTATGAGAAAAAATATTAGATTTTATCAAACCTCTTCCTCATTTGATAAAATCTAGTGTTAATTTTATCCCGGTTTTATCGCTTGGGTAGAGAAATGATTTTCATATTCCCCTTTATCTATTTACACTCTTTTTCTTTTTGTCTTTATTCATGTGAATTATTGAATTTTGCTTCCCTCTTGAGTCATTATTTTTCCATATTAAGGACAATGTTATACTTTCACATGAATAAAAATAAAAAAAGTAATGCAAATGATAAAAGGGCGTGGAAATCATTTTCGAATAAGTATGGCTGCTGTAAATACCAGCAGAAGTCATTGAAGGAAATAATATTATTATTATTATTATTATTATTATTATTATTATTTTATTTTTTTTTGGATAATTCAGCTTGAAATTAAAAGGGGTTAAGCGAATGTACAGCCTACAAGGGGCATACCCCAGGAAGGACAAAACGAAAATAAAGAAAAGAAAAAGAAATGCGTACTCCCAGGCACAACCCGCCGAGGTAGGCAACTTGGAGGTCCTAGCACAACCCGCTAGAGTAGGAATAAAATGAACAAAAAGCATAATGGAAGTATACGGGCACAAAGGCCTACAAAACTTTAAACAGATATACCATTTGTGTGCATCAAGATTCATGGCCCCACTGGCGCAATGAAGTACCCCTAAATATGTGTGAGATCTGGTCCCACACTCCATAAAATGAACCCTCGGGTAGAGAATTTTTGACCAGCAAACTGCTGGTTATGTTGTGGACCCCAACCACTTGGGTCAACACGTGAATGCTTGGTTTCAATAGCTTTACAGCTGTGTTTCATCATGTGAATTGTGAAGCAATTCAATCAAAGTCATGCGGTGCTCAGATAAAACGTGGGTCCCATTGCCATTGGTATGCTGCATATGCATGGATAATGAACACATAGCCCATTTTTTAACCATCGGGTTAATGGGCACAAGGACCCATCACTTTTATGCGCGAAAACAGAGGCAAAACCGAAGTAGGTCGCCCACTTTTTGGAAATGCCGCAGAAGCTACGGCGCCTTTTGCACCCCTTCTCGAGCCGACTAGTGCCCACTTGCTGGTGAGGAGAGTGAATCTCACTCTCTTCTTCCCCACCGACTTCCATATTGCTCAATACAAAAAGCACAAACCCGTAGTTTGGAAGATTAACACGCCTGTGAGATTAGCTCCAAACGGACATACAGAGGTGAGGGTCTACATCACCGAAGCTCCCTTAGCGACTAGAACCGACAGTGGTATTACCCTTTACCGCCGACACACCGACACTTAGCGGAAGGAACTGGACCGCAATGGAGAGACAACTTCAGGACCTCAGATCACAAATACCTCCATGACATACTCCGAGCGTTGGCTGTGGATCCTTCACAGGGGATCTTCCACGGCTTGCTGCTAGTCATTAATCATTATTAACTTTTGCACAGGTGTGAGGTAACATGTGATTATCCAACCCACTAAGAGATTGAATGTAGATGGAATGATGAGGCCGATCCAAATGGACTGCTCCCCCTTGCTGCTCAAAATTAAGAGACCCATACCAATGAATCCCTGCTGTTGATGATTTGTTGCTGTAGAGGAGGCCAGGAACCCCAAACCGAGTTTGTGATGGAGGAAAACCCCTTCAATGGACGTGGCTTCAAATGAAGCATGAAACTGTGGACAGATGGTGACCCACGTTAATCCCTATGTATGAAACACCAAACAGAAGTTTGATAGTTGTGTAAAAATTTTGATGGGATCAGACCCATTTTGTTGTGGTTTTGGATGGGGAGTGCATTCTCTCTCTATTTCTAGAGAGAGAAGCTCTCAACCCTCCTTTTTTCCAGGGAAATATTATTACGTTTTCATGGGGCAACTTTTTACCCATTTGCCCTCTCCTCTCTCTTCAACTCCTTTTAACGGAAACAAAACAAAAACACTACCCATAACATTTCACCCAAATCCTCTTCACTAGAAAGAAAAAAAAAAGGTATTCACATAACTTTATGGACACGGGGTTTTTTACTCAGTGAGTCTAGGAGATTAATAACACACTTTATCCCCCGAATCCAAAGTAAAATTCATGAATATACCAACACTTAACAATTCGGCTGTTTCTTTTGTTTAACTACCCATTTTTGCCCATGGTATATTATTGTTTTTTAAGACTTAAGCAAAATAATTTAATTGCAATAATTTCATGATAGCTGGCCCCCAGCTATAATCGTTTTGTGATTAAGAGTCTTTACTCGTATAAATGCATGGGCCATATCTTTAACCTCTAGTCCAGATCTGTAATGGAAACCAATGATTTATTAGTTGTGCTTAGGGATGGAGCCAGAGGAGGGCCAATAGGGCGTCGCCCCACAAGAAAAAAAAACATCTTGCATTATATAGGGAAAAAAAAAATTCCCATAAGTTATATAGGCTCACTCCTGCAAAGTATTTTGAAAAAAAAATTCGCCCTACGTAGTAAACTCCTGGCTGTCTCTGGTTGTGCTTGTGCTTGCTTGTGGTCCAACCTCTAGCTGTCTCCCTCGAGCTGAAAAAAGAAGGGACATTTACCATCAGGTCACCCTTGGATCCCATAATTACCAACAGGTCAAGCCCAACTCTGAAAAATTCTCATCAAGTCCCCAATCCGTATAAAAATGCCTAAATCATAGGTTACCCTATGAAAGTGCATAAAATTCTCGGGTACCCTATGAAAGTGCCTAAACCACTAAACCTTATAATAGGAAAGTGCACCATAAACCTAAACTCTAGGGTACCCTAAGACTAGGGTATCCTTATGATTAGGGTACCCTACGACTCGGGTACCTTATGAAAGTGCCTAAAATCCTAGGGTACCTTATGAAAGTGCCTAAAATTCTAGGGTACTCTATGACTAGGGGTACCCTACGACTAGGGTACCCTATGAAAGTGCCTAAAATCCTAAGGTATCTTACGACTAGGATATCCCATGAAAGTGACTAAAATCCTAGGGTACTCTATGAAAGTTCCTAAACCACTAAAACCCTATAATAGGAAAGTGCACCTTAAACCTAAACTCTAGGGTACCCTTATGACAAGGGTACCCTATGAAAGTGCCTAAAATCCTAGGGTACTTTATAAAAGTGCTTAAACCACTAAAACTCTATAATAGGAAAGTGCACCCTAAACCTAAACTTAAAAAAAGAGTGACTTACCTTAGTGGTAATTAAAAAAAATGACTTACCTTATTGGTAATTAGACATCTTTTTTCTAGACCTAGAGGTAATAATCCCAAAAAGGAAAGTAAATGGGGCAACCTGCTAAACCCACCTACCCAATAAATATTTACAATCTCTTTTAGCTTCTAAGGGAAGGGATCGACATTATGAATTTTTCTGCACCTGCAGGTTCTTGAATGCTGGAAATATTTGGTAACGGGACAGAATCTTAGAAGCCATCACTAAGTTTCTTAACCATAACATCACCTCGTGCTTTCCCCTCCGTGGAACAATCACTGCCTCGGGCGACTTGGTCCCTTTGTCCTACATTTTCGAGCTTTTAGCTGGAAGGCCCAATTCAAAGGCTGTTGAGCCCAGCGGAGAATCGCTCATTGCCGTTGAGGCCTTTCACCTTGCGGGGATTGGCACCGGGTTTTTCGAGTTGCAGCCCAAAGAGGGTCTTGCACTAGTGAATGGCACAACTGTTGGGTTGGGCTTGGCTTCCATAGTTCTTTTCGAAGCCAAAATTCTCGCCCTCCTTTTGGAAGTTTTATCTGTTGCATTCGCTAAGGTCATGCAAAGAAAACCCGAATTCACATGCCATTTGACTCATAAATTGAAGCACCACCCTGGCCGAATTGAGGCTGCAGCTATAATGGAACACATTTTAGACGGAAGTTCATATGTCAAAGAAGCCCAAAGGCTCCATGACATTGACCCACTCTAAAAGCCCAAACAAGACTGATATGCCTTCCGTACATCTCCCCAGTGGCTTGCCCCACAGATCGAAGTGATTCGATCCACTACCAAAATGATCGAACGGGAGATAAACTTTGCAAACAACAACCCATTGATTGACGTTTCCCTTAACAAGGCACTACATAGAGAGAATTTCTAGGGCACCCCATTAGGGGTCTCAATGGACAATACCCAGTTAGCCATCACCTCGATAGGGAAACTAATGTTCGCACAATTTTCCAAACTTGTCAATGACTTTTACAACAATGGGTTTCCCTCGAATCTCTCGGGCGGGTATAACCCTAGCTTGGATTACGGGTTCAAAGGTGCGGAAAATGTGAAGGCGGCCTATTGCTCCAAGCTCCAGTTTTTAGCTAACCCTGTAACCAATCATGTCCAAATTGTTGAGCAACACAACCAAGATGTGAACTCATTGGGCTTGATCTCATCAAGAAAAACAGCTGAGGCACTTGACATAATAAAACTCATGAGTGACACTTGCTTGGTAGCCTAATGCCAAGCAATTGACTTGAGGCATTTGGAGAAAAACCTAAAGAGCATAGTAAAAAGCATACTGAGTCAAGGTTCTAAGAGGGTTGTAACCAAGGGTTCAAATGGACAACTCCACCCCTCAAGATTTTCAGAGAAAGAATTGCTCAAAGTGGTGGACCGAGAGCTCATATTAACTTATATTGATGACCAGGTCAGCAAAAACTCTAACCAGTCCTAGTGGAGCACATGGTGGCAAAAGTTGAGAGGGAGAGGAATCCCAATACGTCGATTTTCCAAAAGATTAGCGCATTTGAGGAGCAAAAGAGTGTTTTTCCTAAGGAAGTCGAAATTGCCCGGTGCAACGTAGAGAGTGGAATGGCAGGTATTGGAAATAGGATAAGGAATGTCGGTTGTACCCGTTGTACAAGTTCGTGAGAGAAGATTTGAGGACCGGGTTTTTGACTGGAGAGAAGATCCGGTCACCGGGAAAGGAGTTTCATAAGGTGTTCTCTGCCATTTGTTGAGGGA
This sequence comes from Vaccinium macrocarpon, assembly GCA_022606695.1. NCBI lineage: Eukaryota > Viridiplantae > Streptophyta > Magnoliopsida > Ericales > Ericaceae > Vaccinium > Vaccinium macrocarpon. Next base: position 22,149,186 of record CM040171.1, read on the forward strand.
AGTTGATTGATCCTTTGTTGGATTTCGTGAAAGAGTGGAATGGTGCTCCTTTGCATATGTGCTAATTAATTAGGACATATGTGACAGTTCTAAATTATGATGTGAAGATTTTACAATAACAGTATTTGTTGTTCTTCGATCATCAGGTGTAAAACTTAAGTTTATTTGCGTTGTTTGTACTTGAAATTAAAGATTATTTTAATTTCCCAATCAGTTTATGAAACTTGTGTTTTGTCAATTTTTTCTCTCTTTCTTACTCATTTGTTGAACTTCCCCACTCAGTTTATACCAGCCCCCTGCTTGTGTTGATTTTGGTAGCATAAAAGATCAAGAGAAGCATAACACAGAAGAAAAACAAGGACAAATACCACTATTTAAAAAAAATTATCAGCATAAACGGTTGTAGTTCAATAAAGCCATCCGGCACTTACAAAGTATTCCAACTAAAACAATGAAGAGAAAATACAGTTAGAGCCAAACATTGCTAATTAAAAAGAAAGACTAATATCAAAATCCAAAACACGAGCCATATTAATGACCCGCTTCTCACTGACTCTAAGGTACGGGGCACAAGGAGTTTGGAATAAAGACAAAAATCTCCCTTAGGCTAGTATAAATTCCCAACAAGTATAACAAAGAGCAGCATAGGAAAATTTCTTCCTAAATATGGAAAGTATAAGCTAACACCGGTCAAAACACCGCATTCATCACTCAGAAACAAGCTCTCAATACCACAGAGGAGAGCTGGATGACACTCTGGACAAGGCTATGCTGGCACGACAATCTCTGGTTATAGGAAACAAAGTTGGCAACACCTGACAGCCCTTACAATCATGACGAGCACAAACCAAATCCAAGGGACAACAAGCACGAAACAAAACAGAGCTATAAAAATTTTATTTCACACCACCGAATCTGTAAAAACAACCCGTTAACAAGAAAACCGAATTGGCCAAAACCGGCTGAGAAATAGAGAGCTAGGCTAAAAAGCCAAAACAAACAGTAAAGAGAAAAACTAACTCCATCCATCCCCTTCGTTATTATCTGCCGCCAACCACTATTTCTAGATCAGATGTGACAAGGAAAAGACGGGCTAAAATCAGCCATCATGCTGACACTGGAGCTAGAAGGCCAGATCTAAAATCTACTAGATTTTCTTCCAATAAATCCTAGATTTTTCCACTAAATTTTCTTAGGAGTTATTAGTCTAGTGTTTGCACATAAAGGAGGGAGAAAGCTTCCTAATTACTTAGTCACTAAGAATAAGTACATTATGCATATATATGCCTAGACCTTAAAGTGCAACCTAGAAATTTCCTAGAAAGTTCCTATTTGACCCATTGCTATTAGTTGGCATTAAATTAGGAAATTCCCTAGAAAGAGAGAGGAAGGAGGGGTGCCCAACCATTGCCTATAAATAGAGCTCATGCTCTCATTGTTTTCTCACACCAAAACTCACTCTTCCTTTTAGTCTTAAAGTAGCTTTCTAGTTGCATAGTTTCTTGAGTTTTTCAAGTAAAAGCTCAAAGTGTTCTTCCATATTCAAGAAGCTCCACCACCAAAAACCACCCCTAGATCCAAAAATTAGAAGTTAGTTAGTAGGAAGTTGTTTGTGCTTACGGTAGTTCTAGTCCGGAAATCAACCTAGCTTATCGGCTTCCGATTAACACTCGGAAATTAAGGTAGCTTTCCTAACCAAATTTTAATTAGTTAATTTTCATACCGTTATAATGCTTGTGTTACTTTTAATTTTTCCTTAAAGTTGCTTACTTTGCATTTTTTTTCCCGGAAAGTTAGATTTTGGTTCTAAAATGCTTACGGTAAAAGTTAGTGGTGGTTAAAGTAACATTTTTCTTAATCTCACGTAGTCGTTATAATGCCTGAATGAAGATTGACTTTTCAAAAGTTCACAGTTGTAATGCCCGAATGTTTTGACTGTATTTGGAAAAAGTAACCGAATAAGACTTTTATTAAAGTAATTTCTTTAAAGTAAATGTTTTGACTGTATTTGGATTGTGAGATAACCCAAGGCAAACACCCTTGAGGGTTTCTCAAAAAGACAAGTTTCGCATTGTCTAAGAAAGGAACGATGATTCTAACTGGACTCGTCCAACCATCTGGCTTGGGACTCTCCTAGTTATCTCATTTGTCTAGAGAAAGTCACCAAAGAAATTATATTTTTATAAATGATTTCATACTCAATCAGTAACAATTTTCTGTTAAACCCCAAACTGGTTTTAGAAGGGTTAGTGCGTTGGAAAGCTGTTACTTTATGTGACATGGTTTTTGAGAAAAGATTCATGATCACAAAACAAGTTTATAAATTATACTACATGCTCACGAGACGATATGGTATTGACACGTCACAGTTTTCGAGAAAATGAACGATTAATTGTTTGACGAGAAACAAGATGGGAATGAAAATGGATTGATCGATGGAATTGAAGACGATAGTGCAGCCTTTGCGCCGCCCATCATGTTAGTGTGTGCCATGATATGGTTAGGGCTAAGGAATACGGTAGTGCATCGAGAGCGCCACCCCAACTTCATGGAGAGAACTTGGTGGTTAAGGTTAAGCGTGCACAACACATAGTGGATGGACCTTGCAACGTACTGTGGGAATCTATAAGACAAGACACCCAGGACTGTGTACATGTGTGTGTGCGTCTTGATACAAGACAGCCGGGACCTCAAGCGAAAAGGTTTGGTGACTGTTAGTTGAAAGGAGATGGAAACGGCCCAATAACTTTCGAGTACTGGACTGTAGACCCGGTGGTCGGAAGTAGTACCATATAGGAGCGGAATGAGTTTCTTGTTCATCCGGAAGATGGAAACGGTACCCGAGCTTTGATAAATTTGAAGAAGAATGTCAACACTGAGAAGATAATACGAGACACTATTTTACTTGTGCACGTTATACTCTTATCTGCATTGACACTGACATATCTGCACTCATAACATACACTGTTTTGATAAAACTTGCTTTACTTTACATGTCACTATTATATTATTCTAGAATTGTTAGTTAAGGTTTGGGCAGAATTGTCTATTGGGCGTTATCGTTCACAGTATTGTACTCGTGTGACCTTGGCATAATACCACGACGTTGCTCTGTGACTCTGACGTATTATGTTAGACTATAGAGATGAATAGGAGGAGTACTATAGCTTGAAGGCCTACGGAATAGAGCAGGACACCGTCGAGATGGATGGTCGTGCAATGACATAGAGAAACCCTAGTTATTCTGTAGTAAATAAATGTGCACGACATGCAACGTGGCTCTTTTTCATTTATAATTGGGAAATTGATGTTTTCGACTTTTTGCTCGTAGGTATATGGTTGAGTTCAAGGTTGAGGAGGAGCGTAAGGAGGCTGCGGGGGATACTATGAACTCTTACTAGGCTGCTTAGGTAGTTATATAGTCTTTGACTGTTAGGGTTTTGGATTTGTGTTTGTTGAAAATTGTGAAGTTAGCACTTGTGTGCGTACATGTGTGTGTTTTATGTCCATGCATAAATAATTTGGTTTTGTATACTTAGGGTTTGTGGGTGGCTGAGTCTTTAGACATTGTGCATTTAGGCAAGAATTGTTGTTACAAATTGAGAATTTAAGTTTTGGAGTGACTGTGAGGGGAGATCGATTCGCAAAGGCGATAAATATCTTAATGAGACCAATGAAAAAACGAAAGTAAACAATCCAGATTGAAGAATGCATTCATCTCGTGGGGAAAGAAATTTAAAGGTAAAAGCTAAGCTGTAGAGAGAGAACTATATACCAATTGTTGATGATGAGATAAACTCTCGTTTTCCACCTGTTTAAGGCTTAATTTGCAATTACTTGTGTTCCATTTAGCTTTTTATTATAGAGCAAGTTGATTCTTGCACGTTAAGTAACAATGAAGTTGTTTTGTGTACTCCCTCCGTCCCAAATTGGATGTCCATTTTTTAAACCTGTGCCATTTCCAATCGCTTATATCTTTCAATATGAATCTCCAAAAATATTCAATATCGATCTTGTTTGATAGTTCCCGACGAGCTCTATAATACAAAGTGTTCATAATTAGAAAAAACATTATAAATTGAAAGATATAACAATCAAAAAATGGCACGGGTTTAAAAAATGGACATCTAATTTATGACGGAGGGAGTATAATTTAGTTGCAACAAATTAAGTGTTTAGGGTTTATCTAGAAATGAACTCTTGTGGGGTTGGCCAGGTAGGTATATAGATTCTCAAGTCTTGGGTTTTGGAATAGAGTTTATTGGACATTATGAAGTTTGCACGTTGTTTAAAGTTTGCACGTTGTTTAAAGTTTGTGTGTGTAAATGTTTTTCCATCCATTATGAACAATTTGGCTTAGCAATTATAGGGTTTTGGGTAGCTGAGTCTTACAAATTAGGTTAAGCGATAATTAGATTTTTATATATTATGTAGTTGTTAAAGATCAAGAATTTACGTTGCAATCTGAATGATAGTTGAATAATAGGATTTTGAAAGAGTATTTATTTGGAGATTGTAAAGTTAGGTCTCAATTTACTGTTGTTGTTGTACATTTGGGCTTTGGTATTCTAGGGCGGCTGACTCTACTTGCAGAAGGAGAACGGGTATGCTATGTTATTTTTTGGATTTATGTTCCATTCATTCATTCTTAAAGTCACATTGTTGTCAGATTGGTTTGTTCGTCCAAGTTAAGTGTTTGCCCATACAGTTCTCTCTTGTATGTTGTAAACAATGTGTTAATGATGTTATGTCTCTCATATGATGTAATGATTTGTGTTTTCTATGGATGGTTATCTATTCGATATGATTCCCTAGGTAACAAATATAAAAATGGATAGGCATACAGTCGAGAGGCTGAATGCCTATGACGAAGCCCATAATCGTCTTGATAGACAATTATTGCATCTTAATGACGCTATTGAGCGTTCGAGAGTATGTTAAATTTCAATTTTTACAGTTTTTTGTATTTTTCAGTTGGTTTTTCTGAGTCTTTTAATTATTTATTTTTCTATTTTTGGTGGTTTATTTAACTTAGGTGGAATCTTCTTTGAACGTGCAAGTGTTGAAGAGGTTTGGGCGCGAAAATAAAAAATTGAAGGAGGAAAATAAAAGTTTGATGGAAGAGTGCGCACGGTACATGTGCAATGGGGAGGTGGCGATGGATTTTGGCAACAAGGCCCATCAATGTGCCAATGAGGCAGAGCAACCAGTGCAGGTCAAGAGTTGCTCTACCTCACCGGCACGTTGATGGGCCTCGTCGTCAAAGTCCATCGACGCCTCCCTATCACACATGTACCACAAGCACTCTTCCATCAAACTTTTGTTTTCCTCCAATTTTTTATTTTTGCGTACAAAACTCTTCAATGCTAGCGCGTTCAAAGAAGATTCCGCCTAAGTTAAATGAACCACCAAAAACAGAAAAATAAATCATTAAAGGACTTAGAAAAACACACAAGAAAATTACTTTTTGGCAACCTAGTTGGCCGAGGAAGGCCTTTCCGCCCTGGCTATGAAAGTCCAGGTAGAATAAGTTTGCTTCGATGTTTTGGCTTTGTTTCTTGATTTTCGTTTTGTGAATTTTTTTAGAAATGGAAACCAAACACTTTTATCTCTCATTCTTAACTAAGCTCTCCTTCTACCATATTTTCTTCTTATCCACCCTCTGAGTGAAGACTCTTAATTCAGTACAATTTTTGTTAAAGAAGAGTTACTATTCTAAAAGGATACAATAGAGTCTTCTTTAACAAAAATTATCTTGAACTTTAGAGTCTTAACTTACAGGGTGGATAAGAAGAAAATATGGTAGAAGGAGAGATTAGTTAAGAATGGGAGATAAAAGTGTTTGATTTCCATTTCTAAAAAAAATCACAAAAAAAAAATGAAGAAGTAAAGCCAAAACGTCGGCAAAACCTATTCTACCTGGACTTTTGTAGCCAAGGCGGAAGGGTCTTCCTTGGCCAACTAGCTTGCCAAAAAGTAATTTTACCGTGTGTTTTTCACTGTGGTGCCTTATCAACAAGGCTTCTCATCCTCTTTCTCCTTCACTCCGTCTTCAGCATTTTCATTACACGCATTCTGCAACTCTTCCTCCAATACATGAATGCGCTTTGTTAATGTATTCATCTAATTATTCTTTATTTTCAAAACTATTAATGAGATCATTTCGAATATACTTCCTAAATCTACACCATACATTTGTACATCCATTTGCTACAGAAAATAGACATATTTCGAGAACGAGCAAGACACACCCAACACACCTTGATAATGAGAAATAGATTTGTTATACCGCCAATTCAAGATCTATAAAAGCTTGTTCAAGATATTAACATATCTTTTTATTATCTTTTTATTAAAAAGAAAACTTTTTTACTCCAATTTGAACTTACAGAACAAAATGGGAAAATTATATTTATTTGTTTTACTGGCTGGGCCTAGGTTACTTATCTAGGTTGCCTACGTACCCATGGTTTGGGATGAAGCCAAACGTAGTTCATGTTCAATGATTCTATGTTAATTTTTTTAGCTTGCCTTTGCATCTCTTTTGTTGATTTAGAGAACATAGTAAATTCATTTATAAAATCTGAGAACTCCGGCATCACTATAAGAGCACATCTCAACTAACTTGGCACCCACTCCTTCATTAATCATATGCCAATTCTAAGTCATTTTAAGAGTTTTGGTTTTTGGTGACTGCACCTATTTAAATAGATTGCCTACATATTCGATTCGTCCAATCCAACTCGGAATGAATGTAAGTTCAAATCAAAATCAAGTCCACCGTAGTTCTTAAAAAAAAATCAAATGATTTGAGGCATCTCGTTTTTGACAATTAAAATTGTCTAAGTTGATGTTTCCATTGGGCCATTATTTCCACATCCATGTGGACTTAGTTCCTTTGGGAACCTTTTAATGGTAGCAATTTGACTTTTGCTCCAGCCTAGTTACAATTACCCCAAAAATCTTTAAATCCTACAAAAGACAAATTAATGACTTCTTAGAATTTGAAACTCTTGTAAGAAAGAGCCCTTTACATAACTCCACTTTAACATGTTTATTACTCCCTCTGTCCCTTTTTAAGTGATCCCTATATGAATCCGTGCAATTTCAAATCCCTAAAAAATACATTTCTTTATAAAAAAAATTTAATTTTTATATACCAAATTAAAGTGCTCATTGAGTACTTTAATTTGGTACAAAAAAATTAAAAAATGAAAACTTTCTGCGGAAGTACATTTTTTTTAACATCCACAAAAATACTCATTTCTCAAAAATATCACTTAAAAAGGAACGGAAGGAGTACATGTTTTGAAATTCTATGAACTCCATGGATATAAAATGAAAGTTGGATATATTTTGCATCTAGTAATGACATCCCTAATGTCTTAGCTTGCTAGGGGACATTGCTAAAAAGCTAACAAGATTTTATATAACATTATATGAGGTAATGGATAGACGTCTAAGATTATCCATTGTCACGCCCCCACATTTGTGAAACACAATAATAATAAATTCCACGTGGAAGTCCACACTTCACACGGTCAAGTCGAAGTCAAAATAATTTCACCGGGTCAAAGTCAAATATTACAACAAGCTACGAGTACCCATACCCCAAATGAAATGAGTAAATACAAGAGTTATTACAGATCTCCTTGTCAAAAGATAAACCAAGATTAAGTTACAAAATCATCTTAACAAAAGTAGTGAATTCAAAGATGATAAGGTAACTCCATTATCGCTTCCAAAACATGTCATGCATGCACCACATCATGCTCCTCCGGGTTGATTACCTGAAAATTTTTAGGGTGAGCTCACTAGCTCGTAGGAAACGTCTATCAAATCTAAATATGATGAAATGCTAATGGAGTGCACGCAACAAAAGGGAGATTTCACAATATACTCACGGAAGCCCCAATTTTAGATATGAACAATTAGAATTCCATATGCTCGACCAAGATTAACCGGTGTGTAGTTGTGTCCGATACATACCCGATATTTTGTAGGTGTCCAAATCACTCACACACCCCTTGTTTCATTTAATTTCATCATTTACTAAGATTCCGGGCATGCCATATAGGCCCCGTGTCATTCCGGGCATATCCTTCCATAGGACCCCGTGTCACATCTTTCATTCTTTCATTTACACCTCATGTTCATCCCATGTGTTTCATTTAGTTCGAAAGCTCGTAGTGTGTCAGTTATGACAAAGTTAATATGTGTCCAAGAATCGTGAGAAATCGTGACAAAATATCATTCATACCATGATAGATTAATAAAGCTTAAAAGTCAAGTTGAGAGGCTTAGAAAAGACCAATAAAGGCCCGGAGCATAGGAACATAAGAAATGGAGTTATGAACCTCGAGAAAACCTAACACCTTGATAGGAAAAAGCACATTTCTCTCAAAATACAAAGGCTATGAATATGAGACCAATTGGGTTTGAAAGTAGACTCATAGAGCTTTCCAACGGTTCAAGAATCACCTCAATCGAAGTTCGGACGAAGCCGGGGCGTGCCCGCGAAGTTGGATAAAAAATCTGCCTTATAAGCATCTGGGTATCGATACCCATGAAAGGGGTATCGATACCAGATCACTACGAACTGAACAGAGTGATAGGTATCGATACCCATGAAAGGGGTATCGATACTAAGACGTTACGAGCGAAAATTTCAGGTTTCAGACTAGTTTTTCTCACTTAGATCACAATGGGGCTCAACCCAATCACTTCCAAGGCAAACATTAGACTCAAAGGCATCCAAGGTAATGAAACAACAACACATTTAACTTAGCACAACATCAAAAACATGAATCAAACCCAACCAAAACAAGAACATAAAAAAAAAAAATGGGTTTTCTATTAAGAAATGAAGAGAATGATCAAATGTGGTTACACCACTCACATTAAACACCTCAAAACACTTAGGGAAGATAGAAATCCCCTACCTCAAGAGTGATTGGGCTCCCAATGGGAGATTTCAAAACCCTAGCTTCTCCTACTCCAAGCTCCAAGCAAATGTTCACCTCCCGGAGCGAAACAAGCACAAACCAAGCTTGGAAACGCGAAGAGGGACTGATTTTGATGAAGGGTTATGAAGGTTTTTAGTTGGGATGAAGTGGTTTGAAGCTTTGAGTGAGAGAGCAATGGAGGAGTAGAGAGGGAGAGGGAGTTTGGCTGTCAAAGAGAAGAAAGGGGCAGATTTTTGGCCCTAATCCCCTACACCCACTCCCTTATACACTCTCCAATAACTACACAACAAGCCCACCATTCACATGTGTAAATCAAATAAACCCCAATCACAAATAACACATAATTACTCCTCATTTAATCACTTTAAATTTATTTATTTATTTTTTTCAATATTAATTTACGAAAAACAATATTATTTTACGGGTCTTTACATCCATACTGGAGACACTCAGTGCCATGATATGACATGAATATGTGAGATGTGCATTATGTATCTATATTCTCTTGTTATGAATTCCCTGAATATGAAAGGTTATGAATTGTTTCTTTAAATGGTTTCTTTTTACATGTCTATGGGAAGCGAGTAGCCTATGCATTGGTCACTCATACGAGCAAGGCGTTGAGGACTGGCGTGATTGCATGGAATCTTTTATGGGCATGCTTCGTAGTAGAAGGCTCGTGGGGTAGCTTGAACTTAGTAAGTTTGCCCTTGTCTACACTTTTGGCATATGTAATTTTGTTGACAAAAGGATGTACTTATCTACCCTTTTGACATGTGTATATTTGTATATAGTTAGTGAACCCTGTAATGTAAGCACATCTCTGTGGGATACCTTATGTTCAGAGATCCTAATGTTGAAACAGGTAATCAATTTTTTTTTTTATCAGTGTTATCATTTTGTTGTTAATACAAGTTAATCTTCCGTTGTTAGAATTTTAGTTGTTGCTTTCACAATGTTTAATGCTATGGAAAAGCCTTAGTGATGACTTCACTGACACTTTGTTATGACTTAGATCTTCAAGGACGAGTTAGGGTCAAAACAAAATGTAACCCTAGTTAGTGTTAGTCGACTAGGGTTATGTCACGCCCTCAATTTTAATAAGCCAAAATACAAATAAAATCCACGTAGGATCCATTAAAGTATACAATTTTCCATAGAAAGTCAAAGTCGAAGTACAATAAGCTTCTAGTCAAGGGTACCCATACCCATACAAAATAACAAAGGTTTTAAAGTTATTACCTAAGTTGAAATAGTAAAAATCTTAGAGAAATTAAAATTACAAGATTATCTTTCAAAAATATACTTAGCATGAAGATGAGAAAATAACTTCATGCTCATAAAATCTTCATGGCATGCATCACACTCCACGCATCCGATATCATGCTCCATGCTGTGTACCTGGGAAAGACAGGGTGAGCTCACTAGCTCGTAGGAAACTTTTCTACCAACGCTAAGGGTATATAGAATGGAAGATGCACATGAAAATATAATACACACAAATGAGTAGGCTAAGATAGACCAAGATAAATCAACTAGATCATAGACTGTCTAGGGAATGCCTTAAAGATCCAATGAAACCAAAATGTCCATAAGTTACCTCATAACAGTCACATTTCATGTCGTGGGTTCAGTCTTTTCAAAACACATTCATTTACACGAACATTTCATCTCACAATACTTCACAAATAACCAAAACATCTGAAATAGCCCAAGCATCGTTTACATTTATCAAATACATCTTATTCCTTTTAATCATTCATTTATTCTCCGGGCATGCCATATAGGCCCCGTGTCACTCGAAGAAAGCACATAATCAATTAGATTTCATTTACTCTCGTCATTCGTGTCTAACACTCACACAACATACCTCATATATTTTGCACAATATTCATATCCATCTCATTCATTTCCAACCATTTGATCATTTTCCGGGCATGCCATATAGGCCCCGTGTCACTCCGGGCATACCATAAAGACCCCGTGTCACTCCGGGCATACCCTTTCGGGCCCCGTGTCACATATTTCACATTTATATTACCATTTATCGACTCATAAGTTTAACTTAGTGCTCAAAACCAATTCACGTATCACAATAACCTTTCACAAGTGTCCAAAACATTCACACAATCATCTTTGTTCAAAAAAACTCAAAATGTGTCGGTGGTGGTCAAACTAACACGTGTCCAATGTGCGTGGGAAACCAAGACAACCAAGACAAAGCATAAAATGTACCATGATAGATTACCGAAGCTTATAGGTCAATTTGAGAAGTTTTGAAATGGCCAAAGAGGGCCCAGAGCGATGAAACATGAAAACGGGGTTATAAACCTCCAGAAAATATGATACGCTGATAGTAAAAAGGGCATTTCTCTCAAAATACAAAGGATATGAATATGAAACCAATTGGGTTTGAAAGTAGACTCGTAGAGCTTTCCAACGGTTCAAGAATCACCTCAATCAGAGTTTGGACGAAGCCGGGGCGTGCCCGCGAAGTTAAAAAAAAATCTACCTGAACAAAGGAATCTGGATCGATCCATACAAGGAGTGGATCGATCCACTCTAGTGAAATCCGTGAACAAGCCATTCTGGATCGATCCAATCAAGGAGTGGATCGATCCACAACGTACCAAAAGTGCAACAGAGCATTTTGGATCGATCCACTCTCAAGAGTGGATCGATCCACCTGGGTTTCGAGAGGAAAAACAACAACCTTGTTCAAATTGATGGGGGCTTCATTTCAACTCCAAATTGGGGTTTCAAAACACAACTAAACAAAGGAGGTAGAAAATTGTTCCCTACCTCAAGCAAACCAAGAAGAAGATGAGACCCTAGCTCTTGCTTCCACCTCCAACCGAAACATGCTAGCTCCAAGCAAAACCACGGAGTCTCGGACTCCAAAACACGCGTAGATGACGAATCTATGGTTGGATGGTGAAGGAATTAAGTGTGGAGGGTGAATTTGGGGTGGGGTTTGTGGAGAACTTGAGAGGAGAAGGAGAGGGAGAGAGCGTTGGTGATATAGAGAGGGAGAGATGGCTGATTTTTGGGCAAAAAATCAGCCACACACACATATATATATCCACCACTAATTGCACTAGCACCCCTTGTGTTTCTAATGTGTTCCAAAGACACCCCAATGCACATACTACCATCACATTGACCCCACATCACTCTATTTTCATTTTCTCACATTTACCCAACATTATTTCCGGAAAAAATTATTTTAAAACACAGGTCTTTATAGGTTAGTTGTTAAGGTTAGGGTTAGGTTGGTTAATGTGGTGAAGTCAAAATTGATTTAGGACTAAAGTTAACATTTGTTATTAAATCAAATAAATTTCTTATTAAACTAATTAGTGGTTAATAGAGGATAAAATGCAAATTTTTATTTTAAAATGTATAGTCTCCCATACAATGCTCATACAGTATCATTCCAGTACTCGCCTAGAAGCTGTTGTTCTAGGCACATTCTACCAATGGTAGGTGTCATTTCCAATTCCTTTTAAAATCCATGATGCAGGCTCGAAGCATGTCTTCCTAAGTCTAAATTGTCTGCTCTGATTTGTTGTTGGTTTGAGAATGAAAGGCGGTGCTGAAACAGATATTGGTTTCCAATGTTGTCTGTAAACGATGAGTGTTTGTGTCCAACATGACAGGCCTATTAGTGGAAAGTGGATATACTTTTGAGCTTTTATATATGTCCTAGTTGATTGGTTTTCATGAATATTAGTTTTACAATGAAATTGGTTCATTCAGACATATATATAAGTCGCTTTGTAGATAAGAACGATAAAGAAGCTTTTCACGTGAAGTCACCCATGAAGAATAATAAGCAAAGTCTTTTTCTATGTCTGTCACGCCCTCAATTTGAATAACCAAATTTCATATAATTTCCACGTAGGATATGACCAAAGTCAAACAACTTTCCTTAAAAGAGTCAAAGTCAAAATACAATGAGTTTTAGTCAAGGATACCCGTACCCATGCATAAGTAACCAAAAAATCTTAAAGTTATTACATATATCGAGTTTTGTCAAAAATTGAAGAAAATAGAGGTTACAAGATCATCTTCCCAAAATACATAAGCTATGGAGAGAATAAAATAAGTTCATGATCAAACAAGCTTCATGCAATGCTTCCACACTCCTAGCATCCAACACATGTTCCTTAACGTGTACTTGAAAATTGATAGGTTGAGCTACACTAGCCCAATAGGAAACCATTCTACAAATGCTATGTGTATTGAGTATGATATATGCACATGAAGTTGGATATAAAAAATGATTTGAGCAAAGTATGACAAGGAGGACTAAAGCAAGAGGTTAGTGATCATAAAATACTCGTGTGTCCAAGAAATACCAATGTAACCAAATGACACATAAATGTTAAAAGAAACCTAAGTGTCCAATGAAATACATAAACATCCAAAAATACCTAAATGTCCCACTAACTCATTTGTTGACTCTTATATCACTACAAACTTGTCATATGTCCACGATCAACCATTGTCACAATCAAAACTATAAATCTCATTAATCCATCAACTCACATTTGTTCCAAAAACCACCAAGTATTTCATTCATATCCAATTATATCAAGTATCATACCTGTAGTGGGCTGAAACCTAGCACCCCAAGCGGGGCTCGGCTTACCGACTCAAGGAAGAAGACAGCAAGGGCCGATCTAGCGTGGATCGTCCCGAGATGCACGAGTCTCGGGCCGACAAGTACGAAGCCTGACGAACCGTACGAGACGGATCATATCCGGGAGATGGATCGGATTTAACAACCCGAGACTTCGTTGGCGCCCTTCATGACGCCACCCGAGGCGGTTAACGCCAGTAACAAATCGGCCGCACATGCATGTGAAAATGTACCGCATCTACGCCGATGATAGCACTCAAACGGTTACTCCACGCGCTCAATGGTGATTGAGGACGCCAACATGCGCGATGCACGCAGTTCCGCTCATGACGCCGCGGTGACATCATCCAGCCGATTGATCGACCGCCTCAGTACTTGGGCAAACTTATAAATACTAAGCAATGAAGCCCTAAACGGGTACGCAACACTTTCTCTCTCTACACTACCTACCTTCTATTCGATTTCTTACTTGATCGTCGGGAGTGCATTCCCCCGTCACACTCCGCCGTGTTGGGTGTGCTAACGACGGGTGCTCGGCAGTGTGGGGGCTCGTGCATAATCACCGCCTTCATCCATTCGCCACTACCGGGTCAAGCATCGCCAAAGGGCTCAACCGGGATTTTGAGGACACCACAATTGGCTTAATCACTGGGGACTCAAACCTGTAACCTCCTTGCTCCTCCCCAAATCAGCCAACTTAACCCCCCTTCTTCTTCACTTCTCCTGACGCAAAATGGGTGGCGAGTTTCCCCAACCACCAAACCCCACCGATCCTCTCCACACATCTTCCTCCAGAGAGCCCACAGGAATCCCTCACATCTCCGTCTCCATTCCGACGGGTCACGTCGGACTCACTCCGAGCCCAGACTCACAGCAACTCACTATCCATCAGCTCACTCACCATCTCGAACAGCGAGATGCAGAGATGGCAGCAATGAGGGCCCAACTTGCTAAGCTAACGGAGACGGTTAAAAGAAAGACAGTCGCGGAAACCACGGCGACGTCTCACGGAGGTATTTCCGGTCAAAGAGTCTCAGCTAAGGATCGACTCGGTGATCCTAACAATGGGAAGACTCAAAATAACGCTCTCGTGCCTCGGCACGGGAATCATTCGACCGAGCACCTCTCAAGGGGTCACCGAGGCGACTCTTCACAACATCGATCCTCGCAAGTCTCTTAATCGAGCGCTCGTTCGTCGTACTCACGGTTGTCAGCCTCGCACGAAACGGTGTACTATTTTGAAGACGAAGAGTACAAACCGGTTTATCTCCGTAAAGATCCCAAGGAGGCCGCTCTAACCGACCGCTCATCAGGCCGACGGCGCCATAAGACTCCACCACAGCCGACTAAATCCGCTGATCTCCGAGCGCGGGTGGAACACTTAAAGAAGGCTGCTCCTCAGGAACAAAATCTATCTATCATCCGAGAGGGTGACACCGGAAAGCGTCACGTAAACCGAACCAAAGGGAAGGCCCATCACGACGACACTGGGGGGAAAAGGAAGGAAATAGAAAACCGAGAACGATCACACAACCGAGACGACAAAGCAACGCGTCGGAATGAGCGTCGCCATGATGAGCTCCACCACTCTAACTCCGAGAAACGTCCTCGGACAAATGACGGGTTTACGGTACCACCTCTTCCCCCCTTACCAAGTGTGGACGAGCGATTGAAGCAGTTGGCTAAATCTCCCTTTACGAAAGAGATCTCCTCGGCCATATTGCCCCCCGGATTCACGCTCCCGAAGTTCAACCGGTACGACGCCCTCACGGACGCGTATCACCACCTTATTTACTACAGACAGATCATCAACCTCTATACCTCGGATCAAGCCATAATGTGCAAGGTGTTCCCGACAAGCCTGGGGACCCTCGATCCCTATGGTTCAACAAGCTGGAGGAAAGATCCATCGGAAGCTACGAAGCCTTGGAAAGAGCTTTCCGCCTCCCGCCTCATCACAAGCAACATAGAGAAGAAAGAGGTGGACTCTCTTCTCGGTTTAAGAAAGCGCCGGATGAGACATTGCGCCAAAGATGCCGCTAGATACCGAAAATGTTCCACCAAGTCCGTGGTCTGCGACCAAACTCTTTGCGCCACCCACTTCAAGCAATGCATTGGAAAGTAAAGAGCCCCGCCTTTATTGATTTAATGTTGCACCCACCTAGGAACATGGATGACCTCGATGGAACGGATAAACAAATATATCGAAGCTTGAGGAACTCTTGACCGAAAGCGAGATGCTCCAACCTCCTCCTCCGCTCCTGTGGTTATCCATGTTTCGAAATCAGAAGAAGGCAGTGAACACAATCAAGGCAGGAGCGACGAAAAGGCTACCGAAGGCAAGCGATTTTGTTGCCGAACGTACGGTGTTTACCGAGCCAATCTACATGCTCCTCCGGAAAATTGAAAATGAAGGTTTCTTCCACTGGCCGGACCATAAAATGGGGACCCATGATAAAACAAAGGATCGAAAAGTATACTGCACGTACCACCGAGAGCAGGGCCATTACACCACCTCCTGCAAACCGTTCAAAGCATATCTAGAAACTCTTGTTTCGGCTGGAAACCTGGATTCCTACATTGACCAGGATAAAACTCTCGCTCGGGCACAGGCACAAGGAACGGCTGATGGAAGGGGCACCCAGGAAGATATGGCGGTGATGCACGTGATTCATGGTCCTAAGCATTAGGATGCCGAGGCTCGTGTACAAGGAAATCGAGCAAGCTGCCAAAGCACTGGAGATTCTCTCGGTCAAGCAGCAACCAAAACGTCCACTCCCAACTAAAGAGTCTCAATGGACAATCACGTTCACCGAAAAAGATCTACAAGGGGTGCAGTTCCCCCACAATGACGCTCTCGTGATTACGCTGAAAGTGGGAAAAGCAAAGGTGGAACGGATCCTGGTTGATCAAGGAAGCGCGGCCGAGGTGATGTACTACTCGCTATTCAAACGATTTGGATTTTCTAGCAAGGACCTTAAACCATCCGAGGTCCCCCTAGTCGGCTTCAGTGGTACACCAGTATATCCCCTCGGCACAATCACTCTTCCGGTTGTCGCTGGTTCGGTTACGCAGCTTGTGGAATTCATTGTTGTTAACTCCCCGAGTCCCTATAACATCATATTGGGGAGAAACTGGTTGCACGCAATGAAGGCCGTGGCATCAACGTACCATTAGGTGCTACGGTTCATCGGAGCAAAGGGGAAACAGGAAGATGTGAGAGGAGATCAGATAGCTGCGAAAAAATGCTATATCTCAACCGTGGGTAGGAAAGAAAAGAAGAAACCGAAGCAGGTGCAGTGGGTGGAGGTGCCCGGGGCACCCGCTTTGGAAGATGTCGGTCGGCCAGCCGAGGCTAAATCAGTAGAGGACCTTGTTACAGTCCCAATCAATGAGGATGGAAGCCGTTTCTTCCTAATCGGCTCCTCCCTAACCGAGGCCGAAAGGAACGAAATGGTGACCTTTCTCAAAGCAAACATCGAGGTGTTTGCTTGGACTCCGTACGAGATGCCAGGGGTTGACCCGAGATTCATCAAGCATTAGCTTAACGTTGACCCCTTGAGGCGCCCGGTTATCCAAAAACCGAGAAGATCTTCTGCTGTTCATGCCGAGGCGGTGGAATCAGAAGTTGACAAGCTATTGGAAGCCCAAGCAATCCAGGAGGTCCAGTACCCAACTTGGCTGGCAAATACGGTGGTAGTCCCAAAGAAGAACGGCAAGCCGGGGTCTCGTGGAGACTACACCTAACCTCGAATGATGCCTGTCCGGGATCGCTTTCCCAAATTCCTCTGATAGACCAACTCGTGGACGCTACGGCTGGTCACGCTAGGTTGAGCTTCATGGATGCTTACAGGGGCTACCACCAAGTCTTTATGGACACGGAGGATATGGAGAAGACAGCTTTTATCACACCAAGGGGTCTTTATTGCTACGAGTCATGCCCTTCGGTCAAGAACGCCGGGCTACTTTCCAAAGAATGGTGGCTCGGATGTTCAAAGATCAGCTCGGTGACACGATGGAGGCTTACATAGATGACATGGTGGTAAAAAGCATTCATGAAGAAGACCATATTGCAGACCTCAAGAAGATGTTCACGACACTGAAGCAACATGGCCTTAAACTCAACGCCGAGAAGTGCTCTTTCGGAGTCGGGTCAGGAAAGTTTTTAGGCCACTTGGTGACGAGAAGGGGTATTGAAACGGATCCGGCCAGTTACAAATTTATTCAACAACTCGCCTCACCGAGTAATACATCAAGGAAGTCCAAAGGCTTACGGGGATGGCACCGCTCAACCGCCATCACCGCCGGCCGACGCTTTTCCGCCCCCTCTTTCAATCAATCAAGACAAGTAAGAGGAAATTCCAAAGGGACGTAAGAATGCGAAGGCTCAGAGCACCCGAAGACCTATCTTACCAAAACCACCATTATCGGAAACACCTCGGGAAAGTGAAGATCTATTCATCTACCTATCCGTCTCTCCACACGCGGTCAGTTCAGTTCTCGTCCGAGCAGAGGGAACCGAGTATCGACCGGTGTACTATGCCAGCAAAACGTTAACTGGAGCCGAGACAAGGTACCTTCCTCTTGAAAAGGTGGCCTTTGCTCTCGTCACTGCATCTCGGAAGCTGCTCCCTTACTTCCAAGCTCACACAATCATAGTTCTAACCGAGTATCCATTGAAAGCACTTTTTCCCAAGAGCCGACCGTCAACACGGGTCTCAAGTGGTCATGTGAAATGGCCAACTTTGACATCCAATATCGACCAAGAACAGCTATAAAGGCACAAGTGTTGGCTGACTTCATTGCCGAGCTAACACCGGGAGAAGAAAACCAGAAGAAAGGAGAACCCAACCCATCCCTACCCGAGCAATTGACCGAAGACCCTGACGCCCCCGTGGCGATCGAAGATGTAACCAATGCGACCTCGAACGAAGAATCATCCAAAGCAACTGAAACAGCTGAGTTGACAACAATGCCTCTCTCGGAAGGCGAACCGAGCACGGGAGAAGAGCAAGCAACGTTGCCATTCTCTACTTGGCACATGTTCCATGGCAATGCTTGGAAATTACACGTAGACGGAGCTTCCAACCGGGCCAATGGGAGCCGAGCAAAGGTAGTCTTGATCTCCCGGTGGGGTGATACACGAGAATGCTATCTGTCGAGTTCCGGCCTCCCCACAACGAGGCGAATCACGGCTTTAATGTCGGCCTTGATTTGGCCAAGGCAATGGAAGTCAAGACTATAATGGTTTCCTGGCGACTCCGCAACTTCGTTGTAAAACCAGTTCAACCGGAGACTACGGCGCTAAGGATGAGCGAATGGCCAAGTATCCGAGGCCTTGCCAAGAGCCTAACCGAGACATTTGAAGAAATCGGGGAATTGCATCGGTGGGCGAGAGCACAGCGCCCATCTTTGGCCTTTTCGCCGGACGCCCCTCGACATGCAAAAGAATCAAGCGGTGGTCGGTTTCCTTTGGTACAATCTCTTACCAGAGCTTGATCCCCACCATACCGGATGTTGAATATTGAGCTTCGGTCGAAGTTGGATGGGCGAATTCGTGTTTTATCTCGAGGCGACAAGCTACACTACGGTCGGCGAAGCCCACCGGATCAGATGTAAGGCTGCAAACTACTGGCTATCACCAACAGGTTCTCCATACAGACGTTCTCGAACAGGCCCTTATCTCATGGTGGTACATCAGAATCAAGTCCATTCAATTCTCCACGAGCTTCATGCCGGCAGCGGGGGCTGTCACTCGGGAGGACGTTCTATCGCCCACCGAGCCATCACTCAGGGGTATTGGTGGCCAAAGATGAAGGAAGATGCGGAGGAGTTCGTTCGGATATGCCACAGGTGCCAGTTGTTCAAGCCAATGATTCACCAAACCAAATTAAGACCTTCAACCGATTACCAGCCCGTGGCCCTTTGCCCAATGGGGCTTAGACATTGTAGGAGAGCTCCCTCTGGCACCCGGTGGCTTCGTTACCTAATCACACCCACGGATTATTTTTCAAAGTGGGTGGAAGCGAACCATTAGTCTTCATAACCGAGGCAAACGCCAAGAGCTTCTTTATGGCGTAATATCATCTCTCGATATGGGGTTCCATATGCAATTGTCTCGGATAACGGCAAGCAGTTTACTGGAAAGCAAATGAGAGAGGTATGTGACAAGCTCGGAGTACGCTTTTTCAACTCTACACCTGTCTATCCACAAGGAAACGGCCAAGCCGAGGCGTCTAATAAGACGGTCGCGGCCGGCATCAAGAGAAGGCTAACTGCAAAGCGAGGGAAATGGGTTGAAGAGCTACCACACGTCCTTTGGGCTTTCAGAACAACCCCGAGGCGTTCTACCGGTCAGACTCCATATTCTCTTGCTTATGGAATAGAGGCCGAATCCCCATCCGTATGAATTCCCTACCATCCTAACCGAAAGCACTTTGATGAAACAAATAACGACACGGCTCTAAGTAACGACCGACTTGGCCGAGGAAAAGCTTAGATAAAGCTCGGGTAAAGTTGGCAGCTTATCGCCAGGAGGTAGCTAAGGATACAACAAAACGGTTCGGCTGAGGACCTTCTGCCCGGACGACCTGGTCCTCAAGAAAGTCACGGATAAGAACAAGAAAAAGAAGCTGATGCCAAATTGGGACGGTCCATACAAAATTGTCAAGAAAGTTGGAAAAGGAGCTTATCAGATTGTAGATATGGATGGGAAGCTCGTAGACAAGCCTTGGAATGCTTACAATTTGAGGAAATACTATGCTTAGGGGTATTGTTCTCAAATGATGACCGCCAAATTCTTAGAAAAAAATTGTGAAGGACTTTCATGTATTACTCCTCCGAATTTATCAATGAAAAAGCATTTGATCTACACCGCTTGTCCTCTAATCGTGTCTCGTATTCGCATCTAACGGCCGCCACGTGCACAACTTATTATATGGGTTTCAACTCATAAGACTGCTCGGCTTACCCGAGCCAACCTAACGATTGCGTCGATAAAATCACACACCCCCGAGTGGTACAAACATCAACATCTCGCCAAAAATCGAAGCTCGACGAAAACCCTTCCGGGCGGGGTATTGACCATAAGAACAGTTTGATTTTACAAGTTAAATAATGATCCACTTATGATTTCTCGAATTATCGCGGATTGTTTTCCCCGAAATCAATTAAACTATCTCGGTATGTTCTCATCAAGCCAACCAATCTTTTGTTATTGGGTATTGTTCAAGTCAATTTCCAAGGTGATTAAACATGACTCATTTGTCCGAAACATTACTCCAACAATTCTCTCCGTTTGATATAACTTCAATATTTTTAACGAGATGTTTCATATTACTCTCGGACTCTCCAATTGACTCGGCAATATATCCGAGAAGACCTATCAATTGCTTCGGTTACGTCTTATGCCTTAGCAAATTTTTCCAATATTTTTACAAACCTCAATTGTGAACATTCAATTGAGTCGGCAATATTTCCGAGAAGATCTGTCGATTGCTTCGGTTACCATTCATGCCTCAGCAAAATTTTTTACGACATTCATCTCGACTTAGGCCAGGGGTATTTATTTGCCCAAAGCCTAGACGAATGGGGGTATTTTGATATCTCGGAAACAACCAACCAACAAGATACAAACAAGTTGAAAGACAGACAAAACATCCCATTCATTCATCAATAACGACTCAACATAAAATTCCACCGAGTCAAAACAAGAAATTGTTTGGGGGGAAGAAAGAAGTACAGCAGTAACGACGGTCTGGCATATAATTCCACTAGCCGTGAACAGAACAAAACGAGAATTAGTTCGAGGGGAAGAGAAATTGTTTAAACAAACAGAACGAAAACAACATCAAGCGTTTTCCGCAGCACCTCGATCAACGACCTCGGTCTCATCAGCAGCGGCGTTGTCAGCGTTCTCAGGGTCTTCCCCAGCTTCATCCTCTTCTTCCTCTTCAGCCTCCTCCTCCGAGGGATCTCGATTTCAGGGATCTCGGCCTCGGGAAGAGCTCGGAGAGAGCGATTCAAGCAGAACGCCGCCAGCCTTCCAATCCGAGCTCATAACCCTTGGCCACCCCTTTACAAAGTAGATCTTGGCACCTCTTCTAAAGCCCATGTTCTTGATCTCGGATACCGTCCCCCGATAATGTTGGACAATCTTTTTTTTTGCCTCCTCAAAGCCGGGCCGAAAGGGCAATCCAACAAAGATCCTTCGACCTCTCTCCTTCCTCGGCTAGTTTATGTTGCAGTTCCTTCACCTGACTTCAGAGAATATCTAGCTCGGACAACTGCTTCTTCGCCTCATCAAGCTCCACCAGTTGAAGTTTTGCCGCAGACAAGTCGTTCTCGGCATCCCGTTTCTTCGAGACTGCCTCTCTATACTTCAACTTCAAGGAATTGAAAGAAGAGGATAGACTGACCACCTTCTGATGGTACCCGAGAACGGATGGTTGGCTCACGCTGAAAACACATCCCAACAAATAAAGCCGATCCATACAAGAAAAACAAGAAACAAGCTCCGAAAGAGATATTACTCACCAGGTCAAGTGGTTGAACATGTCGGCGATGTTCCCCTCCGGGACGGCACCTCGCTTCATATCCTCGGGGAGACATACCCCCTGAAAGAATCGGCCATCGAGCCTAGATTGGGATTGCCCTGACGCCGTCGGCCGCCAGCACAGTTTCCCCGTTTGATCCGAGGGGCGATGAAGGGGCCTGAGAGGAGGTCTCAGCAGTTGAATCCTTTGGAGGAGCCTCTTTCTCGGTTGAAGCTTTGTCAACGGTGCTCTTCTCCGGCCTTTTCTTTCTCCTTCTTGCGTCCTTCCCCCGAACAGATCCAAGAACGAAGCCTTTGTTTCTTAAGTTGGCCCGTCACCTGGGGTGACGGGGAGCTTCGCTTGGGTTGGCTCGAGTACTCGACGGAAGAAGCGACAGCTTTCTTAGACCTTTTGCCTAGGATGAGGCTCGGGAGATTCCCAAGATCACCGGCCATCTCCTCCTCCTCTCTTTCCTCGAACTCTTCTGCGAGGGGCTCCCTGATTTTCCCAACCAAATCTTGAGCACTGCGTCACGAAGGTCAACCTCGGTTTCGAACTCACTTCAATTGCCTCGACGGATTTGCCTTTGTAAGAGGACCTTTTTTCTTCTTCTTATTAGGACCGGCCCCGCTCGCCGCAAGCTCCTCCCAGGACTTCTTCCTCCGCTTTTGAAGGTAACGAGGTGTAGGTGGGCTCATAACCTAGCAAGACGCGGCGCTAATCTCTTCCTTTGGAACACAACAGAAAGGTCCTGGATGTTGTCGTCGTTCTTTGCCTTAATTAACCGAGCGGAAATTGGAGATGGCTCTGCAAAACAGATTGTGCTCGGTAAATACAGTTAAAAAAAAAAAAAAGGGCAAATGCAGGCAACATAAAAATTGAAGTGATCTTAAACCTATTAGTGAATCATGCCGAGGGACGGGGTAGAGGCCATCGTCGTCGAGACCGAACTCAAAATTTCCCCGAACTTCCACAAAATCGTTAGCTCCACGATCGGAATCTGGAAGGTGGTCGATTAGGTAATCACGGGAGCCTTCGGGTTGCTCCGAGGGATAAGAACCTCGCCCCGGGACCGTCCGGAGACACATTGTATACCCCTATCGCCCGCAAATTGAAGATAAACCCGAATCTCTCCCGAAGCACCTGGACACCGTTGACGATGCGGAAAGCGTTCACGGCGAGGAACTTCGGAGAAAGCTTATACTCGAACAGAAACTGGCGCAAGAGGAGGTTCATAGGGAACCGAACCCCACCTTCGGTAATCGCTATCAAAGGAAGAGTGATGTGGTCCTCCGAGAACGTGATGTCGTCTTGGGAGACCAAGCGAATATCAACATCGCTCGGGATGTTATACTCTTCACAAAAGGCTTCAGACTCTCCCGGCTCCCCAAATAAGAAAAGTGGAGGTATGGATTGGGCTCTTTCTAAGGCTTCACCTTAGGTTGGCGAAGCTTCGGAAATGGACCCCGAAGCATGAATCCCGGGATGGAAGCGCTCGCGACCGGAGCGGAGAAGGGCCCCTGGCCGACGGCTCAGATATCACCTGCAGTAATCTACCTCGCGAGCGCCCCTAAAATCTGAATATCGGGGACCTGAGCCAAGGCACCGTTGCCGTCTCTCCCTCCACCGAGATTTTCTGAGTCGGTGTGGTCGCTGCTCAGCTCACCCTGGTTCACCGAACCCTCACTACCGGACCGGGTGACGATGGCGACGTTGATAGGGTTGAGGGGGTTGAACCCTATATCTACTGGACCCATATCGGCGGATGCCATCCCTACGTCAGGCTCAAGGAAGGTTTGTCCGAGGCGATAATTTAAACGGTTGAGGCTCTGTACGGAGGATTTGGAGTCGGTTGATCTGTTGGAACTCCCCCGAGGAAAGAATGAAAGGCTCCGTGGTTGAAGAACCCGACAAAAAGTGCACGGGTGAAAAATAGCTAGCCGAGATAACCGTGGAGGTAAATCTGCTCGATGAGTTCCGGTGACAAAAACTTAACTAACCTAGACATGTCCTATGTGCTTCAGAGAATCTAGGGAAGGGAAGGGCCAACGATGGCTCGGGCGTCAAGCTCGGCCAAGGTCCGAGTCTCCTATCTCGGCGGACGAACAGAATTGACCCCCAAACCCTAAGGGTTTGAAGGATCAAAAAGCGACTCGAAAAGACACACGGCGGGATTTCGTGAAGAACACGATGAACAAGTGAACCAACGTGTTCAACTGTTCATCGTGCTTCTAATCGTTTTTTGGCAAAACATGGAGCATTTGATACTAAATGAGGGCTTAATCAGTCAACACACAACAACGAAATGATGATGAAAACTGCAATCAAAAAGGGAGATCAACGAGACCTTTAAGAAAGACGTTTTACCTTAAGGACGCCGGGAAAAATGGCACTGGTGGTGGAGATGAACCGACACGGCGGTCTTCGTCTGGAGATGGTTGAGGAGAAGATCGATTGTGGCGGAGAACGGCGGAATAAGGCTGAGAAACTTCGATCTCACTGAAGGAAAAGGGATTGCAAGAAAATACGGGCAGAGAGAGAGGGAAGACGAAGTGAAAGTCTCTCTCTCTGCCGGAGGGATGTATTTATAGAAAACGAAAAATGAGTTTAAACCCTGCGCGGGAAACGAGGTGACCTCTGACGGCACCAACAAAAAATTGACATCTGGCGTTGATGGGACAGCCCGAAAGCACACCTTTCGACGCTCACGCATTAACATCCTTTCGTTATGGGGCCATGATCCCGCGTCCCACCTCTTTTCGTCCCGTTAACGACCTCCGCGTTAGATAATCCGGAGCCAACCACGGGTAAACGGGATAGAGGCTCGGATTAGAAGAAACACAACGGGGAGTTCGGTACTCGGTTCGCTCACCACGCCCTGGTACGCATGCGACGGCCCGACTAGGAATGGTCAACTCCTTTCTCGGAACCATATGTCTCGGAAGAAGTTGAGGGGCTATTGTAGTGGGCCGAAACCTAGCACCCCAAGCGGGGCTCGAACACCGGCTCGAGGAAGAAGGCGGCCAAGGACCGATCTAGCGTGGATGGGTCCGAGATTGCACGGCGACAAAGTGCCGACAGTACGAACCTAATTTTAACCTACCGGTGACGATCATATCCGGTGATGGATCGGGCGAACAACCCGAGACTTCGCGTCCGCCCTTCATGACGCCACCCAGGCGCTAACGCCCGTAACAAACCGAAGCCGCACATGCATGTGAAACAGCTGTACCTACGTCAGCATGATAGCACTCGAAACGGTTACTCCACGTGCTCAATGGTGATTGGAGGACGCGAACATGCGATGCATGCAGGTCTGGCTCATGACGCTCGGTGACATCATCCGAGCCAGATTGACTGATCTGCCCCTGTACTTGGGCAGCCTATAAATACTAAGCAATGAAGCCCTAAACGGGTACGCAACACTTTCTCTCTCTACACTACCTACCTTTCTATTCGGATTTCTTACTTGATCGTCGGAGTGCATTCCCTGGTCACACTCCGGCCAGGTTGGGTGCTAACGACGGGTGCTCAGTGTGCAGGGGCTTGTGCATAATCACCGTCTTCATCCATTCGTCACTCTCGCGGGTCAGGCATCGCTCAAAGGGCTCAACCGGATTTTGAGGACACCACAATACCTTTCACAACAAACCTCATTCTCAAACATTTAAAAAAATAAATAACCACTTACTCTTGTCTCTCGCATTTGACTTGTACCCAACATACACGTGTGTCCTACACATTAACCACGTACATCTCATTCTTTTTAAACGTTTGATTGTTCTCCGGGCATAGCATATAGGTCCCGTGTCACTCCAGGCATGCCATAAAGGTCTCGTGTCACTCCGGGCATACCCCATTGGGCCCCATGTCATTCATCTTTACTCATACCATCACTTATCACAACACAAGTTCAACTTTCTTTTCGTTCAACAACCACCAAGTATTTCACTCATGTCCACATAACAAATATCATACACTTTTATTTCATGTGATATACACCGCCTATTTTTACAAGTTTATATATGTCAAAGTACATTGGAAAATCAACATTTTCACCAATCATACAACGATAGGATAGGAAGGGGTATTTTGGTCATTAATGAAGTGTACAATGAGGATATACCAAGTACAAAATCGAACAAGTCACCCAAAAGGTCAAGGGATCAAGACGAATGAAAATTCATTTTTTTCAAGTCTTTACCGGTAGAGCATTTTGTGTCTACCAGTTGAAAGAATCCAGTGAGTTTTTGTACCGGTAGAGCAGTGCACTGCTCTACCGGTTGAAGGTGCATTTTCTCTGCAGGAAAAATGCCTGATCAACAGCTTTTCCCAAATGGAAAGGGGTTCCAACCCAAGCCAAGTTAGGGGTTCCAAACACCAACTAAACAAGGAATAAGAAGAGCATATCAACTACCAATTCGTAGATTTAGCAACCAATTAAGTGAAAACCAAACTCAATCAAACAAAACCCATTTCAATGGAGATTTTCAAGATCTAAAACCCATTTGTGGAGGTATTCAAGTTAAACTAGAAATTTTGTAGGCAATCCAAAGATATATGCAACAAATCAACAAAATACAACTAGAAAGGGTAGAAATTTGTCTCCTACCTCAAAGATCAAGCTCCCTATAAGTGAGATGTAAAGCCCTAACCCTTGTTCTTGGATCCCAACCGAAATACACCTCTTCCAAGCAAAACCAAACGTACCCGGACTCTTAATCACGTGTTAATGATGAATATGTGGTTGAACCTTGAGTTTGAGAGGTGTGGGAGGTGGATTTTTGCTAGAGAAAAGAAGCAAAAAAAATGGAGAGGGTGAGAGGGAGAGATGACTGACTATTTAGAGAGATAGAGGGGTTGTGTATTTACTCCAAAAATCTGAACCATATATGGTATATATACACCCCTATACTTGCACTTAAGCCCCTCAAGTTTCTAGTGTGTTATAAAGACATCCCTGTGGACGGCCCACGGAAAATGGTTCAAGTTTCGCGTTTCAAAAGATTATGTTTGTTAGAGTCGCCACCCGAATTTGAGGTCCGAACCCGAGAAACCAATAAAATATGACTCGTTTGACCATTTGAAAAAGATTTCATTGATCATGGCAGAACCAAAGATTTCACTGATCATGGCAGTTTGGTTACGAGAGGGGAAGGGTTTTACGGCACCCCTCTCGCCTGGTCCGTGAACCGGTCTCTACTCAACATTTTGCGGGATTTTGGAAACGTTTGAAGTTCAACTCTAATCACAAGAATGGGGAATCGAGGATGGGAATCACGTAGATAGCAAGAGAATATAAAAATGCAAACTTATCGTGAATGCTTGTGTTTGATGATTTTCATGAAAAAGGGTGATAACAATAAAGAAAAATTACAACAAATATTTACAGAAATTAACCACAACAGAAACTGTACAACAACTCTAGAAATTATGAACATGAGACTTAATCTGACTTACGATCTGGATTCCAGAAATGGGATTGAGCGCTCAAAGACTATGGCTTGAGCACTTAAACCTTCCAAACTAGTTTGAGCGCTCAAAGCTCATGAATTGAGCGCTCAAAACTAGTTCATGGCTCTGGTGGATTTAAACCTCTACATCATCTCTTCGCTCATCTTTGCAAGATCAATTACTCATAAACCCTTTTAATGAAGAAATAGACCAAAAAAATGAAGCTTTGATCTTCCAAAGGATGATACAAGAAGAAGATTATCATGAGTTCACAAAAGAAAACATTTGAAAGAGTATATGAGAGAGAGATCCAGATCATAGGCGTAGATATAACAACACACACACACACTAGAAATTGGCTAAATCATGATCCGTCATCAAAACGAACAACAGTCAGCAAACTATCCAAGAACAGCTTGAGCGCTCAAAGATGAGACCTTGAGCGCTCAATCCATAGCATGGCTTTCTGATTTTTTATTTGAAAATAGGTTTTGAGTGATTCTCAGTGATTCTCAAGACCATAAATACATAAAATGGAGGTTTACGAAACTGGAAAATCACTGCTTTGCATTCAGATACAAGGTTTTCAAAGGTTTTGAAGCTTGATCATCATAAAATGGTTAATCTATACTCATGCAGGTAAAAAAAAAAGTTGTTTTAAAGATTAAATGAACATGATTAAATATTAAATGATGATCAAGATCCCAAATAAAGCTCAAAGCTCAGCAAAACAGAAACTACCCAGAATTGGACTTGAGCGCTCAAGGCCTGAGAATTGAGCGCTCAACCCCTGTTAAAACTGCAAATTTTGGCAGTGCTTTTAAGCAACTTTCAGATCTTTGTGAGTTCAACACAAGTATAAAGAACTTGCTTGAACTCACAGGTCACCCTCAGATGAACCAAAACAGTGAATATCACTTGTTTAATTACCTTTTTCACTTGATTGAAGACTTGAACTTGATTGTGGGTTTGAAGATGAACAATTGTTGGCGTTTTGGTTAGTGTTTGGGATGGATGGTGTAGAGTATGGGGCTGATTGATGATCAAAGATCAAATTTTTGGTTGAAGGGTGGTTTTTGCAAGTGGTTTTGATGAAAAATAAGTGGTTTTTGTAGAGAGAGAGAGAGAGAGAGTAATGGACGATTACTGAGAGTATTATGTGCTGGAATGTATAAAATGGTGAACCCCTCAATCAGGGGGTGATGGTTGATATATATAGAGTGAGTGGAGGGAAAGAGAGGAGAGAGAGGTAGTGGGTTTATACCTTAGGAGTAGTTTTAGGTGTATATTGTAGCAATGTAGGGAGTATTATACATGTACAATACGTATAGAAGTGGTTAGACGCTCCACCCTGCATGAGATCTCATGATGAGATACTCTGCAGATTCCTGACTGGTTCAAAGTTGAGTACTCAAGGCTGTGGGTTTGAGCGCTCAAGGTGCTCCTCACAGGTTGAGCGCTCAAGGCCTCAAGCTTGAGCGCTCAAGGCTCTTGGTGGCAAACTGCTGGTTTAACTTGGTTCAACAATGATTGGGTTGGTTTAGGTTATTTGGTGATGTTTGGCTGATTTTGATCAAGTTCAAGCCATCTTCACATGCTTTAGGTAGTCATGATTGGTTCGTTTCATCATCGGGAATGCTCGAGCGCATCCCGGGTTCAAAATCGGGGTGTCTACAATCCCAATGCATATACTCACTTCACATTAATCCCATATTGCATTTTGAAACATTTTCCACACTTCCCAAACATCATTTCCAAAAAATCATTTAAAAATATGATTCCTTACAATGTCTCCCACAACTGCCAATTCCTCGAACAAGATGCCAAGGAAATTTCACATCAAATTCAAAAGGGTTAAATATCTACTTGACCTTTAAACTATCAATTTTTTTTTACTTCCCCCTTCAACTATCATTTTCTTGTTTATTAAGAACAAATCATGTTTTCCATCCACTTGATGGATGGTAAAATTAGTCTCATGGCTATATTAGTCTTTTTATCAATTTGCTTCTTGAATCCATTAGCCTTTTCGAATACACAGAGAACCTAGAAAGTTCGAGTTCTAGTTTTTCAACTCCGGGTCTTTGGGATGCAATGGAGAGCTTTTAAGGTGGAATTTTATCTAGCGACAATGTTTTCAAGATGTTTGGATATAATGCTTCCAGTAGGTAGGCAAGTGTAGACTTTCAAGATTTTCAGAGTCATAGAATAAATAAACTTATTCTAACACTAGTTTTCGCCTCTATGCAAGCATAGAGTCTCGTGCTCACTATTATCGTGTGGTTTTTATGTTAATTTTGTACTTTGTTTTATGGAGTTTGTTTTAATCAATTTTTGGTAACCAACAATGGATTGTTCTACTTTCTGTTGTTTGGTTGGAATTTTTGCAACCCTTTCGAAAATTATTATATTAAAGATCATGAGTTTGTTTGAAAACAAAAAAATTATACAATCCAAATCTTCCTCATTTTATTACATTATAAAACGTAAGCAGGGAATGATCTGCTCTGACTTGTCCAAAATTTTCTCAACATTGTTGGAAAATGTACAGATTAGTTATTGTACGAGTTGCACCAATACAATTAATTGATGCACAAACAGGCATTTGCGACCAATAGAGCTTTTACCACCATGTTACAGACTATCAACTCTGAAAATGTTCCCCTTAACAACTATGTCTTTGCACTTTCTAACGTAAATTTCTTGAGAAAGTAGCTTTTCTTCTCTCTCTCTCTCTCTCTCTCTCTCTAATCTAATCTAAAGAAAGAGGAAGCACAAGTGGTCTAAAATTGAATGCCCTTAATTTACACAAGAAACTATAACGTTACGTAGAAGTAACATAACCCTTCTTCATCATCACTTACCGAGTTAGCGTGGGGATTGAGAGGGCAGAATGGCATAATACTCTTGCATGAACGCGAAAGCACGGTTTACATTTATAAGTGTAACATAGCTAGATTAAGTTTAATGTGATTCTAAAGAAGTTAATACTCCTGCATGAACGCGAAAGCACAGTTTACATTCATCAATTCCTTTTTACTTGTCTCGCTGCAAACATTCTACTTAATACTCATGTATGTATTATGTCATTTTTTTTTTTGAAAAGGAATACAAATAAAATTCTAAATGTGGCGATATAGTTTTATTCTCTGTTTTCGTAAATTTTGGCACTATTACATCTTACCCCCTTATATTAATTTGGTTTTTTTAAATTACCCGTATACTACAAAATACTATGCTTGACTACCTTAAACTATCTAAAACATTCAACTTTGGCCCTCTTATTAGTCTTCAGTTGCCTAATGGACATTAAAGATCTTAGAACAGCTTTCAAATATTAATTTTTCCTAATATACAGTGAGAATGTAGACAGTGGTACACATGAACGACGTTTCAGACAATGATTTAGTTATTGATTTTGTTTGATATGAAAGTTTATACGCGTATTATTTTCCGCATTTTAGTCATATTTTAGGGGAAAAAATATTTGATTTTTATCGCTTTGTCTCCACCCTGATGAGGAGGAAGTAAAGGACAAGTATCATAAATTCGGCTCCAACCTGTCCCACTTTTGCATCACAAGGTGTCCACATAAAGTTTATGTTTAGTGATTGTGTACCTCTACCCTCTACTACCACGATTTATACAAGACTCATTGATTTATTTTTCGTCATAGAAATAGTGGTTGATTGTGTATCTCCACCCTCCACTACCACAATTTATACAAGACTGGGATTTATTTTTCGTCACAGTGGCAGTAGGTTACTGGTTAGTAAATTATAGCAACATGCATATATTGTTCTATCAAAGCGATCTTGAACCTCTACTAGGCCCCTTGACTACTTGCGCTAGAGCCTGTGTCAAGACTCAAGGATTTATTAATCACCGGTTGTTTTGTGAATGTGAAGCGGGGTGGGAACCGTAAACAAGTCCGATAAGCACCCTATAATTTTTACTGGAGTCATCAAATCTTTATTCTTTGTGGACTATCGTTATTCCCGGTATCATTAATGGGGATCTTGCAAGGTGCTCCTGTAAGACATCCGAATCATTCATCTTTGTAATAAATGATTCAAATTGCAAACACACTTTTATCAGTAAGAAAGTAAGAAACGAATTTAAATCCTTGATTGGAGAGACGACCCAGATATGTCATATAAGTTACCTTGCAAGGAACCGCCCAACAAGACCTCAATCCCGTATCATTAGATCATTTGATCCTTATTGGCAAATAAACATTGTGGCAGACAGAATCAATACACGTGGAAAAAAATTTCATTGTCGAGCAGACACACTGTGATGCTAAGCGCGAATCTCAGCCATTTAAAAGTATTTTTAGTCGGCCTTGTTCTTCAACCCATTTTATGGCATAAAATGAGAGATTTTATGGAATTGTTTTCTCAATTCATGTCATTTTATGACCATTCCATAAAATGTATTGGAAAAACTACATAAAATGTCTACATAAAATGTATTGGAAAAATAATGTCATTTTATGACCATTCCATAAAACCCCAACTAAAATGAGAATTCTCATTTTATGGCATAAAATTTTAGAAAGAGAAAGAGGAGAGAGAAATTTAGGTGTCTAAAACACTTTTGAATTGTCAAGATGTGTGGTAAATGCCACGTGGGATTCCTCATACACCTTAGACGTCGCTTTCTAGCCTTTGTAACGCGGCTAAACGCGCCAGGAGAACACAAGAGCCTCCACCGAAATCCTGAACGCAAAATAGCACGGTCCAATAACAGTTGCTTCAAGGGTGCGCAAGGTCGTTCCGGCGTATATTAAGAAACTCCTTCAGATATAGTCTAAAACTGCGCACGTTGAATGTCCCTCGTAACCTAGACAGACGATTTCGCCTCTCTCTCTCTCTCTCTCTCTCCGTCTCTCTCTCAAAATTTGGTACTTTTGGAGGCAACCCCAATAGAGTCCGTTGAAGTTACAGGTTTTACTGTTCATTCTTCTCACTCAATTAACACTTAGTTTATTATGTTCTTAATTCTTTAGTTAATGTAGTTTGAATTGCATAAAACCCATAGAGCAATTCATCACAATCTTCATCTAGGGTTCGAAAGAATGTATTTCATAGATGTAGCCTTTCGCTTGTCACCTTTAAGTTACAATGTTATATAATTGAGTGCTTGAGCTTGGTTTGCTGTATGGTGGTTTGACGGTTCCAATCAATTTTGTAATGGCTGATCCGGAAATACCCAATTGGCTCAAAGGGTTGCCATTGGCACCCGAATTCCGCCCTACAGACACCGAATTTGCGGACCCAGTTGCTTACATATCGAAGATTGAGAAACAAGCGAGTGCTTTTGGTATTTGTAAGGTGATTCCACCGTTGCCCAGGCCTTCAAAAAAATATGTGATTTCTAACTTGAACAAGTCTCTCTTAAAGTGCCCAGAATTGGGTCTAGATGCAAACTCAGCAGATGTTTCTTGTTCGTCAAAAAGGGATTCGGGGGCAGTGTTTACCACGCGGCACCAAGAATTGGGTCAGAATGCAAAAACAACTAAGAAAGCAGTTCAGCCCCAACCACCTGCTGTTCGTAAGCAAGTGTGGCAGAGTGGGGAACTTTACACTTTGGAGCAGTTTGAGTCTAAGTCGAAGTCTTTTGCTCGGAACCAGTTGAGTATGGTTAAGGACCTTTCCCCATTAGTAATAGAAGCATTATTTTGGAAAGCAGCTTCTGAGAAGCCTATACACATCGAGTATGCGAACGACGTGCCTGGCTCTGGGTTTGGAGAACCTGAGGGGTCATTTCGGTATTTTCATAGACAGAGGAGGAGGAGGAGGAGGGCATTTAATCGAAGTGGTGGACAAACTTATAACTGCATGAAATATGGAGTGGATAACATGAGCAGTAACAGCGAAAAGAAAGGGGAATTAACCAAGAGTTGTACTAATTTGGCTGAAGAGACATCCAAGGAGTCTATTAGGCTACCAGCTATACTGTCACATGAAGCACAATTTTCTATGCAGAAGAGTTCAAATGCTTCTAATGAGATGGAAGGTAGTGCCGGTTGGAAGCTTTCAAACAGTCCTTGGAACTTGCAAGTAATTGCACGCGCACCTGGCTCACTCACACGTTTCATGCCAGATGATATTCCAGGTGTTACTTCACCCATGGTCTATATTGGTATGCTATTCAGTTGGTTTGCTTGGCATGTTGAAGATCATGAGCTTCACAGTATGAATTTCCTCCACACTGGCTCTCCAAAGACTTGGTATGCAATTCCAGGGGATTATGCCTTTTCATTTGAGGAAGTCATTCGTAACCAGGCCTATGGAGGAAATATTGATCGTTTAGGTATGTGAAGAATTTTTTTTTCCCTGGTCGTTCATAGTGTTTTTTGATACCTAAGTAATAAGCTTAAAAGTTGATTTTTAAATTTTGTTTATTGGATACAGATGGAATGAAACTGCCACTTCTGTAGTGGGAGTGTTTTTATATACCTAGCGAATAAGCTTAAAAGTTGATTTTTAAATTTTGTTTATTGGATGCATATGGAATGAAACTGCCACTTCTGTAGTGGGAGAAGACAGATGAGTGTGCCAAGGGATTGTTTTGACCAATTCTGATAAGAAGGATGCTGTTTTGATATGTTGAGTATTTATGCGTTCATTATAAATTTATAACCTGTAAGACTTTTGAAATATGAAGTTTGATTACCAATTCTTGGAAAAGGTATTTATGGAGCAATTTGGCCTGCTTTTCGTGCATGATTTTAGGATTAATGTGATTTAAATCTTCGTTATTGTTGGAGGATCCTTTGATGGTCATTTCAAGTAAAGGAGTTGATTTTATCTATATTATTTGATTTGTTTACAAGTATATACCATACCCCCAATGTTTGGTGACTAGATTGGTTCTATTTTTGTTGTTGTTTTACAAGTATATGTAATGTATGATGTTAAAGATGAGACAACTCTGTTGGCTGGTAAGGACATTAGGCAGTGTTACCTGGAACCATGTTGGGCAATGTACAGATAGAGAAGCGCTCTGACTCCTATTTACATTCCCTCCTTAAGGGTTGGGTACCTACCTAATAATGCCTGAGATAGGTTGGGGTTTTGTTTTTTATCAAGATGGTTGATGACCTTTTAGGTGTTTGCATTTTCTGAGGATGAAAAATGTACTAACTCCCACAATCTGCTATTCTTGCCCCAGTTCCAAGTTGATTGTACCCATTTCAACTCAACAAGCCTAAACCCCGGTTACTTTCAGTCAACTAATTTTGAGTTGATTTGGCTGAAAGTAAAATTTTGAGTTCACGTGTCGAAATGGTCATTTGGTGTATGATTATTTCTTAACAACGCTATTCCAGTCCATTACTGTCTTGTTGGAACCAGCTTCTGCCACTGACTTTGTAGGGAAATATTACTTTCATCGTATTTCCTAACCCAATTCTAATTTGTTTCTAATTTTCAGCTGCCCTTACGCTCTTGGGCGAGAAGACTACTCTTCTATCACCTGAAGTAGTTGTCGAGTCGGGAATTCCATGTTGCAGGTGGGTTGCTTCTTACACAAATCACCTTTGGTTCTTCCTTATTTTGTCATCGACTTCAGCTCATGGATGGGATATATTCCGTAGTGACCACTATTTGAAGTAGATTTGAAATGCACTGGTTGTTATTTGGTTTCTCCTAGTTCCTATTTTACTGAAATTCTAATAAATGTTAATTGGGGTTAATTTCTTCAGGTTAATACAGAACCCTGGTGAATTCGTTGTTACTTTCCCAAGGGCCTACCACATTGGCTTCAGCCATGGTAATCACTTCTCTGTTTTCTCCTCACAGTCATGTGTATTATTATGCTGAATATAATTCTTTAATTTTGTCATTCAATGAATAGCTCTGAGCAGCATAGACCATTATGACTTATGCAGCCTTTAGTGCCTTGACAAGCTGCATGTTTTTTGAAGGCTGAAGTTAAAATACCATAGTTAGTAGATTGAACCTTTTGTTTAGTATCAATAGTGATGTTCAATGACAGTAGACTTGGTGCACGTCTTATTTATTTGAAGGACCGGAAAAGATGGGATTATGGATGTGAATGGAGGGGACATGTGGGGTCAACAGGATGATGGATGGAATTACATATACTACGATAATAGTGATAGTATACTTGGTTAAAGTGAGTTAAAGAATGGGACAAAGGGAGGAAGATTATTTTTTGCCGTCGGATTCGGAGGGAAGGTAGTCCGGGTAGGGGAGATTAGCTAATACCTCCTTGCATTTGTTATTAGATAATTCCTGATATGGGGTCTGATTCAGAACATAGAAAGATCCATAGGTTATCATGGGATTAATATTGTGCAATAGATGACAGCCTAGCTAATTCCTATGACCCCATTGTAACCCAAGCATCGAACATATCAGTATTCAATGCGTAAAGGGAACAATTTCTCATGATTAGCGTACATTATTTAACATGTAGGCGATTTGGAAGACCTCATTATGGAAATTTAAAATATTTGATTACCTCAGAATTTAAGTTGGTCATTTGCCTACTTAATGAGTTCCCTTAGGTTTTCATCAGTAAATGGGTGATTTGGAAGACCTGATTATGGATTTCTAAAATGTTTGATTACCTAGGAACTGAAGTTGGTAATTTGTCTACTTATACGAGTTCCCCTTAGGTTGTTAGTAAATAAAAAAAGCTTGCACTGCCTGCTTTTTTCTAGATTGATGATTGGGTGAAGGCAAGTGATCTTGTAATTTTATTTGCTTGCTGAATTTTATATCTGTGAACAGAAGGCATGAAGCAAAAAGGAAATTTCCTGACTGTGATTGAGAGAGGGAGAGAGACTAGTCATTTTGTATACGACCAGTTAATGAGAAGAATAGAAAAGTTAGCCCTGGCCCACTGGTGAACTACCTTGGAGGAACTTCAAGAAAGAGCTAATTTATTTGTCTTTCTTGCTTATGCTCGAATCAATGGCAATCTTTTTGTCCAGATGTTTGTTTTACGTAGGCTTGCTTTTGATAGGTTTGGGCCTGCAGCTGTTTCACTTACTTGAAGGTTCAAAACTTCTAGTAGTATTATCCTATTTCCCGTTATGGAAGGGCTCCCAACACAATTCTGTTCACCAGTCTACATTATTCTTGGGGTTAACATCTGTTCTGTCAACTGATTCATTAATTCATTTGGGCTTTCTTCGTAAGGTTTGACAAAAAAATCTGTGTCATTATATCAATAATTCTTGAAGTATGTTACTTACATTTGACATATGATTGAATTGAAGTAGTATGATGACTGCTGATGTTCCAATAGTTTTGTTGTCTTGCATGCCTTTTTCTGTTTCTGTTTGTCATTGACATCATTTCATTGTTGTGATTAATGGGCATGCTTGTTTATGCTTCAAAAATATTTGTTTTCATGAAGTAAGGTGTGTCTTTTAATGGTATTATTTTTTATTTTTATTTTTTTGGTGATAAACAATGATATCATTGTTTTGTTGGATAAATTTTGTGAAGAAAAGTTGAGTCCCTTATTTCTCTCTCTTCTTTGTGACTGTTTTTGGATTATTATGGCATTCATTACTACATTTCTAGGTTTTAATTGTGGGGAAGCTGCTAACTTTGGAACTTCAAAATGGCTTAAAGTTGCTAAGGATGCTGCAGTTCGTCGAGCCGTTATGAATTTTCTTCCCATGCTTTCCCATCAGCAATTGCTGTACTTGTTGACCATGTCTTTTGTTTCAAGGTCAGTTTATTTTCTGCTCTTTTTGTATTCCCTTTGTAACATAAAAGTTATTTCTGTGCTCTATCACTGGTAGAACATTTTATCATTTAATAAAAGAGCCTTCTCTTTTTATCGACATCGAAACAAATAAAAGGAGATTATGACAAAGATGCTGCAGTCCTTCCGAGAAGGATATAATTTTTGTGTGTGTGTGTGTGTGGAAACGGGGATAAGGCCATATTACATCGAGTGGCAATTACAAATGTGCACTTGGTGCTGTGGCACTAAACTGATTATCCAAGTCAAGAAGATCGAACTTGAATTGGAAAGTTATCAGCTAAGTGCGTCTTTTTAGATGAATGAGAACCTAAACGGGGAGACATCAATTACGGCTATCCACATGGGTTGGTTCTTTTTGCATTGCAAATCATGGGGAAATCTATGCTCATTTGTTTTAGATCCTCTGTTGTATTCTTAGATATTTGAAAAAAGTTCGACGAGGTTTGGCTTTTGGTGATCTTCTATTGTGTCACATTTGTTATGAAGCAGAGTTTCTTTAGATTTTAAATTGTACTGTACATACTAGAAACTTCACAGATCATTCACTCTTACAGAGTTCATGTTTTGGTGGTGTACCATCAAAAGTTAAAAATGACAAGAGAAGGAAGAAGAGCAGAGCAGAGGAACGGGGAGAAAAATAATAGAATAGAGGAGGATAACCAGAAGCAATCCCAAATCAAATCTTTTAGTGAATTCATACCGAAGTCATAGGTCTCATGCAACCTTTACCTAAACCTTATTTGTAGGAAACCAATGCAGAACTAGTTATAATTACCAAGACATTATGAAAGTGAAGTACAGATATTTGGTTTAGAACAAGAACATGATTAGTCTTCATTCAATACTTTTCCTTTTCTCATCCTTTGTCCCCAGATGAGAATTGGAGAGGTTTTTTCAGTGAGTTCTGGTAGTTAGCAATCTAAGAGGTGAACCTTGTATTGGCACAACACTTCATCCATCCGTATGGCTTGTGATTGGTGATCATCCCCCCTGAAATGGCAGTTGTAGGATGTGGATTCAATGTCAATATATAATATCACTATTAGACTAAGTAGATTTATGGATGGAACGATTATGTTGTAGCTGCATATGGTCAGCTATTGTCACTAGGCACATTATAACAAGTTTGCTTATGACAGAATTTTTGTGGTGAAATAACTTTTTAACTTTTTAAGCATTGTATGTGTATCCTCTTAAGTGCTATATGAAGCCAGCATGTCCCTATGAATTTCTGGTGTTGGCCTAAGTAAAAGCAGTTGGACTTGACTGCAGCAGTTACCAGCCCATTGGAAAAGGTTGCACAGGATGTATCCATCTTATAAATTTTTGAAACTTTGGGCATGAAGATGCATTTCCAAGAATGTTGCTACTATAAAGAGATTCAAATAAACCATATTCCAAGGGTTCAAGAAGTGTGCTGCAAGGTGCTTGCAAGGCATGTGGTACTGTTGGTTTCCTTTTCACCTACTAAGAAGGTTAGTTGAAAAACACGGGTCAATGAAGAAGG
Source organism: Vaccinium macrocarpon (assembly GCA_022606695.1). Lineage (NCBI taxonomy): Eukaryota > Viridiplantae > Streptophyta > Magnoliopsida > Ericales > Ericaceae > Vaccinium > Vaccinium macrocarpon. Next base: position 22,188,048 of record CM040171.1, read on the forward strand.
ATCTCCATTTGGTTTCATAGACCTAGAAAAGGCTTATGATAGGGCTCTTAGAGACATTATATGGTGGGTTCTAGAGAGAAAGGGGATGTCCAAAGGGTATATTGACGTGGTTAGAGACATGTATGAAGGTGCCGTCACTGCCATTAGATCACCAGCAGGGGAAACAAGTGAATTTCCCATCATAGTAGGATTGCACCAAGGGTCAGTCTTGAGCCCGTACCTTTTTCGCCTTTGTTATGGATGAATTGATTAGACAGATTCAGGAGGATATTCCATAGTGTATGTTGTTTGCAGATGATATTGGCTTTGTTTGGTTGAGAATTTTGAGAAGAATATTTTGAAAAATATTTTTGAGATAATGTTTGGATGGGTTTTGGAAAAATTAATAATTAGAGAGATGTAATAATTGGAGAGAGATAGAGAGAGAAATGAAAATAATGATTGGAGAGGGGTATGAGTAGAGAGAGAAATGTGATTAATGATTGGAAAGATGAGAGATAGAGAAAGAATCTTTTTGGAAATTTTTTAGAAATGTGAAGTGAACACAGTAATTGTCCTTGTAGATGAAATTGCTAGTGGTGTTAATACTAAATTAGAAAGTCGACGGGAAGCATTAGAGTCTAAGGGCTTTCAGATAAGTAGGAGTAAAGCTGAGTATATGATTTCCAAGTTTAGTGTTAACAAAAGTGCGTATGAAGAAAGAGTGATGATTCAAGATCGGAGTTACCAAAGAGTGACCATTTTAGGTATTTAGGCTCTATTACTAGTCAAGATGGAGAGATTGCAGATGATATGACCCATAGGATCCAAGTGGGGTGCCTCAAGTGGAGAAGTGCTACTAGTGTACAGTGTGATGAGAAAATTGAAGGGAAAATTCTATAGAACTGCCATAAGACTAGCGATGTTTTACGGGACAGAATGTTGGCCTATTAAGAAACAGCAGGTGAACGAGATAAGTGTAGCGGAAATGAGAATGTTGAGGTGGATGTGTGGTAAGACTAGATATGACAGGATTAGAAATGAAACAGTCCATGAGATGATAGGAAGTGAAATATTCCGTGAGATGATAGGTGTAGTACCTATAGAGGAGAAGTTGAGGGAAAATAGGCTAAGGTGGTTTGGGCATGTCTATTGTGGACCGGCGGATGCAGTAGTTAAGAGAACGGATAGGATAGCTTTGGGTAACAATGCTCCAGGGAGGGGAAGACCTAAATTGACACTAGATGCGGTAGTGCACAAAGATTTGAGTCTACTAGGTCTAAGTGAACAAGCAGGACTTGACAGAGCTCATTGGAAAAAAGGATGCATGTAAGCAATTCTAATTGATTGTGACACAAGGCTCGATTTGGTTTGGTTTGGTTTACACGTTGAAGATGTCAAGATGTGTCGACAGGCTTTTAGGAGTGTCATGCCCTGCACAAGCAGCCTCCTGTGCACAAGTTTCTGTGCTTGTTAGAGTTGATTTACAAAGTTGTTCCCCTCTTTACTTCCTTGTTCTTCTTCTTCTCCTCTTGTTGGCAATTTGATATGATAGCGTATCTAGTACTTGATACATATCTTTCTTACATGTTTAGTTCCATTGTCCAACTCTGCAGTCCTAGATTCTCTTTGTCTGCTTATTTTTAAGGAGGATATCAATGACCTCCTAGTAAATTTGTAAATGTGAAGTATGTATTGCATCCCAGGGTCCCAAGATCCCTACTGCCAGGAGCACGAAGCTCTCGTCTGAGAGATCGCCAGAAGGAAGAAAGAGAGCTGTCAGTGAAGAAAGCTTTCATAGAAGATATTTTAGAAGAAAACAATCTTTTGACCATTCTCCTTGGGAAAAATTCCTCTTATCATGCTGTACTATGGGACCTGGATTTATTACCATCTCCAAATAAAGATTCTCAAGTATGTAGCGACTCTGCTGCTGTTGTGACCATCACACCAGGAGAAGCTGTTTGTTATGAGGATAAGAATAACCATGATCTATTTAGCGAGATGAGCTTATATATGGAAAGAGTGAATGATTTGTTTCTGGATGATGATGACTTGTCGTCTGATTTTCAAATTGATTCTGGGACATTAGCGTGTGTGGCTTGTGGGATTCTTGGCTTTCCATTCATGGCTGTGGTTCAACCTTCTGAGACAGCATCGATGGACCTTCTGCCAGATGTCGCATTTTCAAAACCTGCAGAATCTCATTGCCCTCCAGTTCTTGATCACACAGTTGAGGATTTTGTGTTAGGTATGAGATTGATGAATTTTCCTTTCCTATGTTGAGTTTATTTTCTTCTTGAGAGTCCATTGCTGTATCTTTTCCTTGTTTTGTTCACTATTATTTAAATCTTAAGCCTGCAAACTTAATCATCTATTTAACTTTTATTTACCACTTTAGAATAATTGGAGATTTTCGTTCAAATCTCTAATATTCCCTGGCCAACACTTGAAATTGAGATGCTTGTAGTTCTGTACTTTTATAGGATGTTGGAGAAATGTGTGATGGAAAGAAGCAGAATATAACTACAGATCGGAGGTAGTTGAATGTAAGGAAGCTGAGAGAAAAGAAAGGAAAAACTAGGTTTGTAGCCTGTAGGTGGCTGCTGTTAGGGAGCTGGCTACCTTTTATGTATTGCCAGTGTTTTTGCTCTTCATATATGGAGGCATTGTCTTTTTACTGTTCTGGATACTCACTAGTTGGAAGCATTTTACCTCATGCTTGGCATTCACCGTTTTATCCAGTGTTTATAATCTAGTTTTTGGTGGTTTTCTACTGAACTCCTGTGCCAAAAACTAAGAATCACATATACGGACACGATGCTGACACGTGGACACGCCATTTTTTCAAAGATAAAGGACATATAGAGTTTAACATGGGGACCTATGTTGCACGGACACGGGTGCGTGTATCAGATTCGGGTGTACATCCAAGGGTCGGACACCTCAAATCTAAGAAATGAGGATTCGCAGATATGGATCCTAATTGGGATACAGGTGCAGGGATACGTCAAATAGTTAGAATTTTATATTAAATAATTAATCTCATATGTATATTTGTGGAACTGAATTTGTGAGAATAATCTTAGTATTAGTTTAATGGCAGAATACAAATGGTACCCATTTTCCTATTTTTAATGCAAAGTACGGTACAGCTGTTGTAAAGGAGAACATGCATCAGTCAACACAGGTGGCTGCCCAATGTTGTCCCACGTGGGAACGTCTCTCAACCTTTCTGCCACTTTACAGTTTACAGCACATTGCCAACAGAAAAAAAAAAAAAAAAGAAAAGAAAAGAAAAAGAAAAAATGTCACCAATCAGTCACTTCCCTTCCATGGCTCTTTACCGTTCGATCCACTCTTCATCCAACGTGTTCGTCTTCTTCCTCTGCTCTGTACGCCATCGTCTTCTTCCCTTCGATGGCTCTTTCAGATGGCAGCTGCTGCTGCTTCACGTCAGCGCCTCTCTCTCTCTCTCTCTCTGCTGCTTCAGATCGCAGCTGCTGCTGCTGCGACATCCGATTTTTTTTCGCCGGATCCAGTGCGTATTCCGCACCCGTATCGTGTCGTATCGACACGGGTGCTTGGCCTGAAAATGAGGATCCGTGTATCACAGATGGGGACACGTGAACTTATGACAATATATAATTTGTCTGCGGTATCCAAAGCAAAACAGATACTGGTCTCAATCACGAGTGTGGTAGAAAAGAAAAGAAAACATTAGTTTTGTCGAATTAGGGATAACAAACGCATGTATTACCATTATGAAGACATAAAAATGCTATGAAAGCATAGGTACTCCAAAAATGTCGCCGTACGAGTACTGGGTACGGGTATAGCTGGGTACAGCAAAATAGGTACCGGGTACGGCAGGTGTACTTTGTGGGTACAGGAATGGGTACGAACCTGGGTATGTTTGGGTAAAAGTGAAATTTTTCTTAAAATTCAGGGGTTCCAAAGTGTAATTTCCTTATCCCCTTTTTTTTTTTTTTTAAAAAAAAAAAACCTCGTTAATTCTAGATCTTACCATGAGAGAGAGCTTCAGCTTCCACGGGCGATCCGACTGGTGATTCTCCGGTAAGTCTCTTTCACGTAACTTTACCCTTTCTGAAAACCTAATTGCCTTCACCGATCTGGCTATGTTTCTTCAGCCTCTGGCTCTGATCATCACCAACTCATCATCTGGTCTTCCTGTCTTCATCAGTCGTCGTCTCTCTCTCTCTCCATCGATTTGCTCACTGACTCACCTATTATGTGTATGACGTATATGTATAGTTTATAGCTTTATATTACTATATTTAATATTTATATGTAATGTTTGTGTTTAGTGGATTTTTTGGTGTCTGGTGCTAGCCTTTATTTTTATTTTTATTTTTTAAAAACAGTAAATTGGAAGCAGTATAAACATGTTTATGTTAGCACTTGGCAGGACTCGGTATTTTAGACATGTTTATTACATTTATTTATGCTGCTTTTTTTTTTGGTAAAATGGGTTTATTATTTAGTTTATTCAATGAAACATAATAAAATAGGAAAAATAAATAAAAATTACACTGATATACCAAACCATACCCATACCCTACTTTTTTTAGGTTTTTGCCGTATCGCGTACCCCTACATGTACCAGTTCCCGTGCTTCATAGCAAAAACCTATGTTACGCGGACTCTCGTGATGGTGTAAAGTACCCGTGTCGGACACTCGACACTCGGATAAGGGTGTGGGATATGTGTCCGATAAGTTTAGTAAGACACTTCTATAGAAAATCTAATTGTAATTCGAATTTATCATGGAAGTGTACATAAACCTCCCTTATTATCCATGAAATGCGCTATAGAACCTTAAAGCACAATTTTACGTAAGAAAACACACAAAAAATAGAAACAAATTTGAATATTTTGCCGTGTCCCCGTATCCTTGAAATGAGAAATAGTTGAACCCGACACCTAGATACGTACCCGCACCCGACACCCATACCCGAGTCCAAGTAACATAGGCAAAAACAACAGTCCCTGAATTGTTATTCAAGACGCAAGCAATTTTGCTGATGCCCCAACTTCTTTGAACTGGATTTTGGCCTCCTAATGTGTTTCCAGCGTTCTCAAGAAACAAAAGTATAATTGAAAGTTTGGGCACATTCAGGCGTGTTTCGGACATGGATACGTGAGGCTGGTAGACAAGTTTGTGCTCTTAGTGTGCAAAGATCACCACCAGCTGAAAGTTTCCTCAGTATCCATGAAAATAATTTGTGGCAAGATAGTTTTACTTCTCTTGTAAACAAAACTGGCAGGCATCACATGGTTTTTCTTTTGCAGATGGACTGAAAGACAAGATCGAAGGGAATGAGAGCAATTTGCATCGAAAGCCAAATGGAACATCTTCAAGTGTCAAATCGATCAAATGTACGTTTCGTTCCTCAGAAGATCTATGTACTTCTCCTGATATTTCTTCACCTCCAATGGATTTGCCAGTTTGTTCGGAAGCCAGGTTTGACAAGGGATGGAGTGCTACTAGGGGATTTCTGAGACCAAGGATATTCTGCCTGGAGCATACAATTCAAATTGAGAAGATGTTGCGTTCAAAAGGAGGAGCGAATGTCCTTGTAATTTGTCATTCAGGTAATGACAGTGGATAATGTTTTTGCACACCAAAGTCAGGGTTTTCAATCAACCTTGTCAACATATGGAGCTAAATTACTTCTCTTTTTGGCCTTTTTTGATTCTGGTTTTGAAAAGTTAAAAGAGGGTAATACATTTTGCAAAACCTGCAAGCTTTTTTTTGGGAGCTATCAAAATGAATTTTGGTCATTAAGTTCCTTCGCTTCATAACACATACCTTTTTACGTTTTGAAAGGCAGCCGTTTTCAGCTAATACACACATCCCATGTCAACAATATGTTTTCTGGAAGAACAAGAATATTATTCGAAATTAAGTGCTGTGGAGCAAGAACCACCTGTTCGAAAAGAAAACGAAACCACTTAATAGTTCACAGGTGGTCCAAACTGTTTAGGTATTTTTGTGCTTGGTTTATGTGCAATACTTGTGTATTATGATAAGATAGGAATGAGGATTACAATGACTATGATAGTAATAATAAAATGATAATAGTACCAAGATACTACTTATCAAGAGAAAATGTTGATATTAAGCTACTTATCTAGAGAAAATGATGATAATATCAACAGTAACACTTCTACCAAAGATATTATTTCGTTGTATATTTTGCTTATCGCCTTATCCGTTGGTTAGCCGATTGCATTCATTTTTCCAATATTTGTTTTTGTAGACTTTCAAAAAATAAAGGCTCACGCTTCATCCATTGCCGAGGAAATCGGTATTCCTTTTGGGTACCATGATACTCCATTAGGTGATGCATCAAAGGAAGATCTGAACTTGATTGATCTTGCGATTGACGATGAAGACCACGATGAATGTGGAGAAGACTGGACCTCAAAATTGGGTATCAACTTACGGTACTGTATCAAGGTCAACAAAAATTCTCCATCTAAGCAAGTGCAGCATGCTTTGGCATTGGGTGGGGTTTTCTCTGATGATACAGCCAATTCCGACACGTCTAAGCTTAAGTGGCCATCTAGAAAAACTCGGTCAAAACGGCACTTAAATAACTCGGCCCATGTGAAACCATCTGGGATCATTCAAATGGAGAACAAGGATGAAGTGCTGGGATCCAAGTCAGATAGAACCACAGTTAGAATAGAACGGAAACTTATCCAATATTCAAGAAAAAACTTCAAGTCTAAGCATTGTGCAGCAGAAAGACATTGTGGAGGTTCAGATGAACCCATCAACGGCAATGTATTTCGGGATACCGTTTCTAACATTGAAATTACAGGAAAGGAGTCTTCTGGTGTTGGTGACTTGGGGGCCAATGGAGATTCTAAATTGGTTAATCATAATGGGGTGAAATCCGTTTCATCACAAACTGTGGATTCACTTCTTGTGGCCACTTCTGGTGTAGAAAATGTTGAGGCGGCACCAATTGAGGACAATGAAATGATTTTGGGGGTCGAAGCTAGTGATTCAACAAAAGGTAATGGTTCCGAGAAAAATGAGCAATCATGTGCTGAAAATTCCTCTGTTGCTCTCTCAACTGAAGTTGGAAGTGCTGTGGATTTTGATATTCAGAGAGAGCATCAAATCAAAGAGGAAATAAGCACGACAAATGTGGCATCAGTGGATACTTCTGAAGGGCAATGCAGTAGAAATTCTGATGGAGATCTGATGAAAGAGAAAGATGCCTCTGATCTTTTCAACTCGGGAGGGAACTTAGATACCAACACTGAGGTAGTTGAATGCGTGGAAAGTATGGAAGTTGCATTGAAGACAAATGTCGTTCGCGAGACGCCAAGTGATCATAAAAATAGTTGCTTGCCTGAGGAGAAAGAGGTGGAAACTTCAGGCTTCATGGAGGTGTCCCCTAGACCAAATGCAACAAATGGAAGCAAAAGGAGGAGAGAAGTGGAGTTTGATTTAAGTTCGTTTATTAGGAGTCCATGTGAAGGGCTGAGACCAAGAGCTATGAAAGATGTTAAAAGAGGCGAAACTGAGAGTACTGAAATGGTTGAGGAGAAACCAGAAGCGAAAAAGGCAAAAAAACCTTCAGATGGTTTGGTTTCTCGCAAAGGAAAGAAAGAGAAGGGAAATCGGACCAATAGGTGTGACCTAGAAGGCTGCCAAATGAGTTTCCATACAAAAGCAGACCTACTCTTGCATAAGCGCAACCGGTGTACGCACAAAGGGTGTGGAAAAATATTTAGCTCTCATAAATACGCAAGGCTTCATCAACGAGTTCACGAAGAGAGTAGACCCCTCAAGTGCTCATGGAAGGGTTGCACGATGTCATTCAAGTGGGCGTGGGCCCGTACCGAGCACTTACGTGTTCACACTGGGGAACGTCCGTACAAGTGCAAGGTTGAAAGTTGTGGCCTTACCTTCAGGTTTGTATCGGATTACAGTCGACACAGACGAAAAACCGGACATTACGTGGACTCATCACCAACCTAACAACGCTCTTCTTCTCTCAGGATATGTAATCCTGGTTAATCAGGGATTGTGAGTTTCTGGGGCCAAAAGTGTCTCGGAAACCTTGTGTAAAGAACTTAGGTTAGGGGTTTGATAGATCCTTTTGTTGGTAGTTGTAAACCCTTCTGGGTTGTGTAAGTTCTCATTTCAAATTTCATTTTCATGTGGTTAGGAATCAGAAATTGTTCTCTCTTGTATACTGTATTGTTTGGCCACAATGGTGTGCCAATTGGGTAGTTGAAATTGTTCAATTTGGGATCCTCAACTCTGGAGGCAGGATTGTATGAAACAGTTGGGGTAAACTTCAGAAACACCATCCCATCTGCTTTGTTTATTAGCACCCAACCCCCTGTAGTTCGCAGACTTATGTTCAACGTTAGTGATTTCGTCCAAGCTAACGACCACTTCATTGCACGTGCTTTGAAGCGTGTGAAACTCTGTTGTTGACTTGTTTTAGACGTATATGCCTCCGAACACCGAAATTGTTCGAGTCCCCTCATCTCTCTCATCCCCATCTCTATCATCATTATCTAAAAAAATGGCTGCTTCTTCAGTTAGCAGCATGAGTGGCGACACATTGGATTTGAGATATGCTCCCCGCAAATGCAATTTTGGGTTGATTCTGAGAAGCCATCCAAAGGGAAGAGCTGTACTACGTCTGTGATGCAGCACGCTATGGGGGTGATTTCTGGAGCTTTTGTAAGCCAATCGGGTTTCACAAAATGGAAGAGAAGCCCGCTCAAGAGAATGGATGGGCCTCTTTTGGTGATGATGAAATGAATCTGGATTGTAATAGTGTTTAGTCGTAATAGAAACCACAATGGTTTGATTGAATGCCAAATGTGGCACGAAATCTATCTGTTTGTATATCTGTTCATTGTGAAATCTGTTCCATTCATTACTAGAACACATAAAAACAGTTTGGGTACTCTTGTGGTGTTTGATTTTGTTCAAATGATATGTACATAGAGCATCCCACCACAACGTAACACCAACCACATCCAGCATCCCAAAACCTAGTTGACTTGGTCTAAAAGGATAGATGACTTGCACCATAAACATTAGGGGTGTACACGGTCCGGATCGGATCGAATTAGCATGAATCCAATCCTAATCTGCGAGTCACGGTTTTTAGAAAATACAATCCGTGTCCGGACCAAAAGTCTCACGGTTCGGTTCCAATCCGATCCGCGAGTCACGGATCGGTTCCGGTTTTATCCACGGATTACATGTTATATATAAACAAGTAACAAAGTTATATAATTGAAATTTTACCAAATGGTGTAAACACAACTAATTAGAGAAGAGGCATTCGTTGGAATCTCACCCTAATGGTGTAAACACAAATACACAACTACTAATTGAATCTACTATATGTTGTCACAAATCTTGAGTTTATTTAATCCAAATGGACAATATTAGACTATTTCCAAGGGTCATCAATAAAAATACACATCCAAACACGGTTATCAACTTAGTTTTGAAAGAGATCACAGTTTACCCCAGAAATAGATAACAAGTACATATAGTAGAAGTTAATGTAATAGTTTAACCCCTAAGTTTTGAAAGATATCACGGTTTACCCCCTAGTCTGTGTAGTAGAAGTTTGTGTAAAATTATGTGTGTGTGTGTATATATTTAAAAAATTTATATATAATAAAAATCTCACGGTCCAGATCGGTTAATCCACGGTTTCGAAATCAAAATCCATGTCCGGACCATAAGTCACGGTTTACTAATTTTTCAATCCGTGCCCGGACCATTAATCCACGGTTAAAATCCAAAACGCGCGGATCGGTTCGGTCCGGACCGGATTCACGGTTCACAGGTTTTTTTGTGCAGCCCTAATAAACATACTAGTGAAATGTCCATGCCCGAACAAGGCTAGCCCAGGCCTAAGGCCTACAAGGTCTGGGCCTAGGGCACACCAAAAACTCCTAAAATTAGGGGCACTCCCATAAATTTTAGTGTTAGGCTTGAGTAGAAGTCTTTTTCAAGGTTAGCCGGGAAAAAAAAATTATGAGGCAGCCAAGTAAGAAATTATTTTACATTTAGGGGCTGACATGAAAGTAAGTGGAGAGGCGGTAGTTTTATAAGAAAAATGAATGGTTGCTAAACAATAATTTTCCGACGTGGGACTAATGAAACTCACATAGATACAAATGAGAGCTCCCACAATAGTCTTGAGTAAGTCCCACAAAACTTCTTGAGAGAATCTTATTTATGTATAGCCTTCCTCTCCATCTCTTACACAAATGGGCATCCAACAGCCTCTCGATCTTGCGCGAATTGAGCCCAATACGGTCTAATGAGATTGTTATAATAGTTAATATCATAATTTTCTTTTAGCCCTAGCATATTTATCTCTTGCTAAGTTTTATGGAATAACAATCTAAGATCTTATGGAACCCAACACAGTCCAATGAGATTCCCTTCTCCCCAATGTCATAGTTTCTTCACCACTTGATCAATTTTGTTATTTCTTTTCGAGCTCGAGCTCAAGTATTTTTTTATCGAGCCGAGCCTGAGCATCATAGGACTTGGCTTGTAGAGCAAAATTATGTTCCTAAAGATGAAGTTTACAAGGTATAATATTTCCTACTTTCTACTGAATTTCAACAAAATAATATTATCAAATGAACATTTTTACATTTTTTTTTACTTGCACAATTTACATCGAAGCTGTTTTTGGCCCATTGTGCTCTTATGTAATAATTAGTAGGACTTTATATGGTTTTTGACTTTCTCGTGTGATTGTTGCAGAAAAAAAAAATTAGGGAACATTTTTTTTATTAGAGCTGAGGTTTTTGAAAATCATTTTCTTGATCATTTAGGACCTTGTGAGTTCATTGGAGGTATAGGGGACCTCTATGAACCCACTAGTCTCCCTCAGAAGTATCAAACCGTAACTATTACATAATGTTTCTAGGCTTTGACAAAGGCTTGAACTTATGGTTTTGAACGATGGATGAGTATTGGATGGGTTTGTGGACACAATGTGGATAGTTTAGGACAGAATGTGATGAATATGGGTTGGTTTGAGCTGATTTTGAGTGGATGATGGTGTATCCTAATGAGAGGATTTAAGTATCAAGTGGGTTTTGCTACTTTGAAGTGACTGAGCTTCAATAGGTGAGTGAAATGGATTGAAGGGTGCTAGAAATAAAATTCTAGAGAGAAGATGATGGTTCAGAGTGTAAGAGGGTGTCTAACCTCTATAAATGAGGTGAAAGGATGGGTCTTATAGAGGTAAATGGGGGAAGAGAGAAATGGGTTTAATTGAAATGGAGGCCCTACCAAGATAATTTAGGCCCTCCCTAGGGTCTACTGTGTGCATGCTAGCAACAGAAAAATGGCTAAGTGAATGCCATGCAGTCAAAATCTCATCATTAGATACTCTGCCAGCAACAAATTGGAAAAGGGTTGATCTTGGGTTATTTTGGTATTTTGAAGGGCATTTTGGCCATTAGGGTTGGTTTAGGTTATTTAGAAATGGTTTGGGGTGATTCATGGTGGTTTGGGGCAAGTTCAAGCCTTCTTCTCAACCTCAAGGTATTCACGGGTGGTTTTCTCATCATCAAGAATGCTTGGCAAGTATCTCGGGTCAAAATCGGGGTGTCTACAACAATCGAATATGCAAAACGAAAAGTCAAAGAGTACGGGAAAGAGAAATCAAACACGAAAATTTTATAGCAGTTTGGTCCACAACTTCACGGCCTACTCCACTTCCCAAGTGTCCTACTCGAGAATTGTTGCACTATCTCCAATAGTAATTACAACCAACTTCTAGCTTCGCAGGTGCCAGAAAACCTTTACAAAGAGCAATTACTTCGAATTCTCTCCAGCTAGCTATGAATCCGGTGCTAATTAAACCTAACACAAATGATTTTTTTTCCTAAAAATCACTCACAAAAAAGGGGTAAAATTTCTGTGAACAAGGAGGCATTTTCCCTTTTACAATAACTCCCAAAACATCAACACTCAACCTAGTGTATAATAATCAAGATGGAGAATTGAATTTGAATGGAGTTTCAAGTGTAGCTCATTGTATTTCTTCAAGGGTTATCTTTTGCCGTTCTTTTACTGATGTATTTAACGTTGAAGTTGAAGAGGCAATATGAACGTTGGAATTTTCTACTAGCCATTTGATGATTAGGCTCCACAATCTTGCCTTATCAGACCTTTCCATCTTCAATTGATAGATATTTTTCCATTTTCAATCTTGATTGTTCCACAGCCATGCTTCTTCTTTCCAAAGAGGGCCTTTCAAACTGTGGAAAATTGGGAGAAGATTTTCCTTAATCTTGCTCCTTCAATTTACTTGACTATTGGAGATAGAATCTGACGAAGACCTTCCCTCTGCTTTCATAACTTCTCACGCATCTTCTCTCTTAGAAAACTAGAACGTAGAAACTGGGTTAGGAAAAAATTATATCCTGTACATATCACAACTTGTAAATATTAGATACGGGAGAATTGCACGTAAGTCCCCATAGTAAAGAAGCCCAATTGACTAAATAAGTGAAAAAGAAGTTGGCTACCAATTTTGATTTTTAATTAAGTTGCGTTGTTTCCATTCGAAACACGAGATAGGAAAAAAAATACTAATGTGATCTCTTTTTTTTATCAAATAGCATTGTCCACGTTCAATACATAATTGCCCCAAAAAATACCAATGTAATTTTTTTTTGGTATATTGAACGGGTACCAACTATTTTTTCCTATAAAACAATTAAAAATACTAGAGCCACATACTTTGTGTCACACCCAATCATAGTACCACTCACATAGGATTTGGACCCTACATGTGAGCTCGTGTTGGTCCTACACCTCATGTGAGTGGAGTGTGGTTAGGTGTGGCACAATCATTTTTGGTGGCACAAAGTACCTCTATCATTGTTCTAAAACAATCACCCTTTTACGAGTGATTGATCGAAGTAATTCCTTTTTCAAAACTATTTAGGGATGTACCACACTTTTTAAACTATTTTGAAAAATAGTCTTTCGCGCATTTATGAAATGCGATATGAACGTTACATGCCATCTCCATTCCACATCAGCGTATACGAGAGTCGTATATACCACAATAGCGCGTATTCAGAGTGCGCAATAACGTTAAGTATAACGCATATCTGAAATGCTTGTTCTTTTAAAACCAAAATAAACCCTACCTCCTCATTCCTTTTTTGCCGACCTGGTGCGCGATCTCCTGGGTCATCTCCCCCTTTTTTCATCCTCCCCCTACGCGATTTGGTAGCTCACTTCTATTGTGCACGATCATTGCAGTCTTCTCCAGGTATGAGCTCCCTCTTTCTCTCTCAATGCTCACAATATTGGGGGCTTGCCATCTATGTTACAAAATTATATTTAATATAATTGTGACTCACTTCGCCGATATGATTAGCCTCTTTTTTTATATTTTAAATGAACATGATCCCACATGATATTTTTGGGCCACCCTCCATTACAAGGCATGCGAAGAAGGGATATTTCCAGGAATATATGACGTCGATAGTTGTCTCATACTGCGAGAGATTGTTCTCTTCCGCTCTACACGGAAGTCTGGTTATTTGAATATCACGCTGAACAACGTTCAATCCGTGATTCAAAAATCAATCCTCGCATGCGAACAATCTTCCCAATTTGTTTGCTCGCTTTGGGAAACGTGTATTTTTTGTAGATGTTAAAAAATATACTTTTGTATAATATTTTAAATTTTTTTTACACCAAATTAAAGTACTCAATGAGCACTTTAATTTGGTATAAAACAAATTAAAAAATAATATTGAGAAATATATTTTATATAGATTTGAAATTGCACGTATTTCTATTATGAGCAAACAAATTGGGACGGAGAGAGTAGTTTTGGAAAAAGGGTTACTTTGATCGATCACTCCCCTTTTACTGTCAAAGCCACAATTCATCGGCAAGCGCCGCCCCTCCAACCCTCTCTCTCTCTCTCTCTCTCAAAACCCGTGTCAAAAATGGCAGCAGCAGCACCGCCGCCCCCACCGTCCCCAGCCCCCACCCCAACCACCACATTACCACCAGAAAATCAGCCAGTCGGCCACCCGCTCTTCGTCAGAATCCGCCTCGCCGTCAAATCCGACGTCCCCCACATCCACAAACTCATCCACCAAATGGCCGTCTTCGAGCGCCTCACCCACCTCTTCTCCGCCACCGAATCCTCTCTCTCCTCGACCATCTTCGATAATAACCCCTCTCCTCCCTTCCATTCATTCACCGTCCTCCTCCTCGAAACCTCCCCCACTCCCTTCCCCCAATCTTCTCTCTCCTCCGCTTCCTCTCTCTCCTTCCCACCCATCACCAAAGCCTTCACCTTCGACCTCCCGATTGCCGACCCAGAATCCGATCTCTTCAAGTCGGACGAAAACGGCGCCGTCGTAGCCGGGTTCGTGTTGTTCTTCCCGAACTACTCGACGTTCTTGGCCAAACCCGGATTTTATATCGAGGACTTGTTCGTGAGGGAGTGCTACAGGAGGAAAGGGTTTGGGAAAATGCTGCTGTCGGCCGTGGCGGCGCTGGCGGCTAAGATGGGGTACGGGAGGGTGGAGTGGGTTGTGCTTGATTGGAATGTGAATGCGATCAAGTTTTATGAGGAAATGGGTGCTAAGGTTTTGCAAGAGTGGAGGATTTGCCGATTGACTGGTGAGAATCTCCAGGCTTATGCTCATATGCCTGATTACAACATAAACTAGGGTTTGTTTATTTTCAAAAAAAAAAAAAAACTAGGGTTTGTTTTGGCTGCTGGCCTTCCGTTCTAATTTTTCCAATTTTTAGTTTATGAGGCGAATGGGGAATTTGGGATTTTAGTACTAGTAGATTTGGGTACCCAATGGTGGGGATTTAGGGTTTGAGTTTTGGTGATGGATTGGGTTAAGATTCTAATTTCTTATTTACTCCACATTTTCAAAGTTAATGAAGTGTTGTTGCCCATATTTGGACTTCCTTTTCTTGCATGTGTTAGTAATTTTTCTTCTCATCTCTTTTTTGGCTTCTTTGTTGATTCGGTAATATAGATACAAACTCTGTTGATCAACTTCAGAAGTGTAGATATTAGGTGTGGCTGAGCGTTTCCAAAACTACTTAGGCACTTTAACTAGCCAAAAGTAAGAAGTGATGTACACTTCCACTTTGCCTAGGCACTTTTTCACATATGAGTCCCAACACCACTCTATACTTTTGTTCTTCGCTCTCTACTTTTAATGCAAAAGTGGAGGGAAATGAAGGAAGGTAAAGGAGAAAAATGAGGAAAAGTAGAGTAGAGAGGCGAGTGTCTTGCTGCTATTAGCAGCCAAGAGGGACAAAGCTAGAATGGATAGCTAAGTAGCAAGTCTATTGGAACATGATTTTTTGGTTTGGCTAGGCATAGTAGCCACAACAAGGTTTCTTGGAGATGCTCAACCCATTTGATCTTCTGGCTTATAAGGAGTGGTTTTGGTTTGAGTCTAAACCCATGGAGAGAAATTTTTCAATGCCAGGCGGGCAAGGTGTCCTACGTAGTGGCCAAGGGCACGTCTTGGCCATACAAAATTGTTTTGGAGCAATTCGAAACACTTTTAGACGATCAAGATATGTGCTCGGCACTATGTGGCATACCCTCTCGCCATTGAAAAAAATTTCCATCGAGAGTTTTCGAGCTCTCTTAACCCACTAATTTTGCAGAATACTTTTGGATGGCCAGTCAAGATTCGCACTCGGCACCACGTGACGTACCTGCTAAGCACTGAAAATGTTTTTTATGGAGAGACTTAAAAACCTTTTAACCCATTAACCCATTGGGTTATAGTGTTATACAATGTTGAAAAGAAAAAAAAACGTCATTAACGCATTGATTTATACAATTTTGGCCAAAAAAAAAAAAAGGAAAGGAAAGGAAAGGAAAGGGAACTCCGAAGTGGAGAATTTTTGGTCTACTTCTGTATTTGTACATCGAACTTGACCTAGCATTTTAGTGCAGGAATAGCGAGTTGGAGTTCTTCATATCCAAATGCGTATGTATTATCACCTTATTCGACTTGGATCTCAAGACCCACCCTGTACGGTCCCAATAAAAAATTTATCTCTCTCTCTCTACTCATTATCTCCAAAACCCTCCCTCAAAAGTTAAAACCCAAACCGAACAAAGTCTATATGTTCAAACTAAAAAAAAAATGGTGCAAGTATCATTTGTATTTGAGTAATGCTACTATCACATACACCTATATGTTCAAACTAAAAAAAAAGTGCAAGTATCATTGGTATATTTAGACTACACGTTGCGATTTTCATTTTCGGTAAAAGAAATTTGTACTAAGAATTTAACAGGGACCGTCAAAGGCACACAAGAAGCTTCAGTAACACCACAAGCTTTTCTTTTCTATTCCTTGGTAGATATGCCTCAACACCTAACAAAAAGAGAGAGGTGAGATAACACAAATCAGTAAAGACGGGATTGAAAATTTGGAATCATCTCTGGAACAATCCAGCATGTATTCTGAAAAAGACATTGGGGTTATGTTTGGTTTGCGTTTTGATTTTTGTAATGATTAAATGGACGAATAAAGATAATAATTAAAAATAAGAGTTAATGATTAGAGAGAGAGAAAAATGTAAATAATATTTGAAATAGGGGGAATGATTGGATAATCACTGAGAAAACTGAGTCTTGAAAGCCCAAAATGAACAAGGCTGTTTTCTCAACCCCTCCAAGATCTGTTAGGAATATTATGAAATAATGTCATGCCTTCGATATGGTGGCCCCGAAGAGAATGTAAAATAGAATTAGAAATAAAAGAGCACAATCAGATTCAAGAAAAAGGAGTACGAAATTCATTTTCTGAGCCAAACTCCATTGAATATTCACGAACGCGGCCTGTAGTAGTTTGATAGCAACATATAAAAAACTTATCTTCCGTGCACGTATACATAGTCAGGGAATAATAAGGAGTATAAACTCAACACAGTCAAAGCAGATAAGATCAAAAGAAGTTTCCCTGGTCAGTTTTCATCTCAATTCTCATTGACCTTCATAACAATTTATAGAAAGAAACAAATGACCAAAGAACCATTGTCCGGCCAGGAATCCAGTCATGGTCCATTCCGATCTGGAATCAGGGAAAGCGGGGCTTTGGAGCGCTCTAAGTGCTGAATTCAATTTACCTAGTATACATGAGAAAATTGAGTTTGCAGTGCATTCTAAGTGGACGTTCAGTTTCTCTTCAACCACTTTCTGCCGTTGGTGGCAATGCAATGCCGCAAAACCTATTATGGATCAGTAAAGATTAACCATCTGCTGCGTTCTTCATCTTCAATCAATCCTACTAAATTGATCAGTATTCGTTGCCTTGTATTTGGTTCGATTGGGTTTTTCACTTCGATTCTCTCTGCAAATCCCAATCCCTTGCTCAATTGAACCAAATACAAGGCGGTCTTGGAAGAAATCGCAATATGGTGTGGCGTTTGAGGGATGCTGATGGTGGGCCTCCAACCTACGGTAAAAGCTCTGCCCTTTCCCTTGCCTTTATACAAGAATGTCGACATGCAACACACAGAGGACCACATGCATTTGTCTTCGTTCCACACCAACCGTTCTTGTCTTCACTTTTCCCACAAACCCATGAATTTTTTGTGTGCGCTTTTTTCCTTTTTTCCTTTGTTTATTCATGTGGAATGTGCTTTATTTGTATAAAAATGGTTGTGATGGAATATTTAATCATTTTACCAATACAATATTGTGATTTCCGTTTTGTTTTCAACAGATGCATCATATGAGCACTTTACAATAAAGATGTTTTATGGGGGTGTGTTGGGATTTGAAGCTTCAAAACCATATTAAGGGGATAGTGTAAGTTGTTTAGACTATTGTCACATTGATGAAATCTCCCTAATTGAACTTTGCACTATGGCTCATCAGTTGGTGGGGACATATGTTGACATTGATTTCTACACCATGGTTGGTGGGGGGTTTACAAGATTAAAATCTGACAGTGACGCTATGGGCATGGTTTATTGAACTGATGATTGGAGATCTAAACATTGTGAACTCTCACACCTTCACAATAATGAGTGACAAGCAAAAAGGTTTAATTGAGGTTGTCCAAACCTTATTACCAAATGTTCCCTATCATAGTTGTCAAATTGCAAATCGAATCAAGAATCGGAATAACCCTTTTTCCAAATCGTGAATCGTAATGATTCGGTCTAAGTTTCAAAAATACTAGAAAATTGAGTGTATGCAACTATGCACTTGCAAATTTTTTTTAATAAAGATAGATTGTAAAATTGACAAATTTAAGCTTAAATCAGTATTGAAGTTCTCTTCTTACATAAACTGATGATTAGGTCTAATACGAAAGAGTAGATATATTTGTACATAAAACTAAATACCTTAATAAAATGGATATATGCATATAGATATTAATATTCATTATAAAAATTGAAAGGTTAGCCCTACAACAAATAACATTAAAAGTTTAGGTACAAAACTAGTTTATATGGCAAAATTACGGTAAAACCGCTAAAGTGATTTCACATTAGTCAAATGTAATAATTGTGGGAAACCTTGATTCACATATAGATTCGTACCGTATTTGCAGGAATTGTGAATCGAACCGTGAATCGTATAATTCACTACCGATTCTAGATAAACCTTGATTCACCTATAGATTCATATTGTTTTTTCTTGAATCGTTAATCGAATCGCAAATCGTGTGGTTCTGACAACTATGCTCCCCATAGGTTTTGTGTTCGGCACCTGTACAACAACTTCAAGGGGAATTTTAAAGGGTTGGCACTTAAAGATATACTGTGGAAGGCAGCAAAGGCAAGTACAGTTCCTGCTTTCAAGAATCCAATGCAGGAGATGTATGATCTTGACAAAAATGCATACAACTGGTACTGTGAAAGGCCCCCAGTCAACTGGAGCTGTTTACATATAAAATTAACCAATCCAACGATTAATTGACACGTAATCAAAAGTGCCAAACGTTGGCAATTACTCGTCAATGAAGACATCACTGGATTAATAAGATTAAATGCACCAAATACGATGTCGTATTGCTTCTCAAATTTAGAAAGGTAGTTATTGGCAGTTACAAGCCATTACTAAAATAAAGATTAGCCTCGAAGCCATGATATCAACTGCTGAACACACAAGCTCCACGTGTAAACTTGAGAAACAAGGCGATTGGCAGTTAGAGCGCGTGGAATTCTTCTGGGGAGCAGTTATTTCCTCAAACACATTATCATTTGAAGTTGTTAAGTCGACGTGTAGATTTAAAACTTCTGGGAGAAGGGAGAATTCAAATTCAGACGTGGAGGAAGAATAACTGTCAACCATCAGAGTGGAAGTTGGAGTTCGAAGCAAGCTAAATTCAAATTCATGGAGCGGGAAGTTCAAACTACAAGCTACGTCTATAAATAGAGGAAATTGAAGAGTAAAAAGCCCCTGGACAAATCTTCAACAAACAGCTATCCAAAAACTGATGCTTGGTTTGTTCATTGGCAAAGTAGTTTAGGATTTCGAACTCAGTTCGAAGTAGTTTAGGATCTCAAACACGCTCAAGTAGATTAGGAAGTAGATTAGAATTAGATTAGATTTATCTCATTGTTCTTGTGACAATCACTCCCTATCTCGATGTTCTCTTGCAACAATCACCGCTCAAAAGTTTTGTTACTCAGATTTGAAGTTGGAGACAATTTCAAGTAAGTTTATCTTTGATTTGTTAATCGTTGTCTTGTTTCTTTATTGTTCTTTGATTTCCTAAGTTTATTGGTTTGCATTTCTTCACTTATTAAGAAAAAATCCTCTTAATTGAGGTAATTGAACCAACAAAACACAATCGCCTCGATTAAGTTTGGTTTTCCAAAGTTAATCCGAGGGAGGAGATTGAAACTCTCTCCGCACGCCAAGACACAATTATTTTCCATTGCAAAGAAGTAAAAAGAACCAAACACATCTTTTTAGCACGCCAAATGGGACCCCCGTAAAGTGTTAAATGGCTCCAAAACTTAGGAAGCAAGTGGATGATTCTCGTGCCGCCAAACGCCGTAAGATGAGAACAATGGTAATTCTAAAGAGAATGAACAAATCAAGGCCTTCAAGTTGGACCGTAGATTTGTGTTGGTCAAGACTTAAATATGGGAATTGGCCAGGCTTCTAATGAATACTAGGAAAAAAAAAATCGCGGCAAGGTGATGACCCAAAGAATCCGTAAATTGGAGGGAATGTGTCATCCAACTACTTTATTGAAATGATTGCTACGTTTAAAGAATTGGCTCAGACCCAAAAGCTTATATTACAAAAATTGGAAGAGCAATCAGGGCTTAAAAGTGATCCTTTGCCTTCACTTGAAAAGGATAAAGGAGAGGCTAGCACAAGCAAATTCAAGTCAAAGCCTGGAAAAGAGCCTATAAATGTAGAAGACATACCAGAATCTTGGTATGAGCCTGCAAAAAATTATGATTATCAAATCCCTAAACCTAAGAAAGTGTTCAAGCGTAACACTAATGTCTCATTCAACCTAACTTTGATGGTGTACGGAGGAGAAAGGTTTCAGTGAATTATGATTATGGATTTGATGAGTACATGTATACTCCTAGAAATCAATTTAATGAAAAGATAGGACTAGTGCAAAAAGGCCTAATCCGAGGTTGGAATTCTAAGTATTCAGGGATACCAGAAATGGGAAGGGTACATTCGAACTATCTTTATGAACCTTTTGTAAAGCAGGAAGGAAGTTTCAAGCAACCTAGGCCTTTTGATGATCCTTATCAGAGGATTTCAGAGGATCACATGCCTAGAAATGTCACTTGGGAACCACCTGTTAGTTCAAAGGTACCTTTGGGGGAACATCCAACCCTTCGAGATGAAATATTGGGTCTTATGGAAGAAGTTTATGGACCTTTGAACCGGGGGGTACAAACTCAAATTTATAGAAAACCCTATCCATAATGGATAGATAAACAATTCGAAGTCCCTAGGGGGTTTAAAATCTCAGATTTCACTTTGTTCCATGGAGATGGAAAACAATCCACAACTGAACATGTTGCTAGATTCACCGCCAAAGGTGTAGAACTAGGCAATAATGGGTTCATTAAGTTGAAATTGTTTTCTAATTCTTTAACAGGACGGCCTTCAATGGTATTCTAACTTGACACCGTGAGTCGGCCCAAATTGGCAAAGGATGGAAGAATTATTCCATGCACAATTTTATCAAACCGAGCCCCAAGGTTACTATGGTCGATTTAGCAAGATTAAAGCAGGGCCCCATGAGAAGGTCGCTTCAATTTATTGCTAGGTTTAAAAGGGCCGTAAATAAGTGTAAACTTCAATTACCAGAGGTTGAGTTTGTAAGAATAGCACAAGATGGCTTAAGTAGAGAACTTAGGAAGAAGTTTGATTCTACTGAATTTAGAGATTTGGTTGATTTAACTTACAAAGCATCAAGATATGAGTCTTTGTTAAAAGAGGATGTTGATAGAAATAACTCTTCTTACTCAACCTATTATAAAGAACCCATTTATGAGATTGATGCTGCTGAAATTGTTGAGCATGAACCTTGTGTGTGTGGACTGCCTAGTTCGAAAGGATTCTTCTATAGTGCCAAGAACTAACAAAAAGCAGCTTAGTAAGGTTTATTCATTTGATATTTCAAAGGCAGATGAAATTTTTGATTACCTTTTGAAGAAAAAGTTTATCAAACTTCCTGAAAATGTTAAACTTCCAACTTTGGAAGAAACAAAAGGGAAAAGTTATTGCAAATGGCATGCTTCTTGGACTCATTCCACTAAAAATTGTAATGTTTTTCGTGATAGAATTCAGGAGCAGATCAAGAAAGGAAGGATCATGTTTCCACAAAAGGCTATGGGAATTGATACTGATCCATTTCCAAAAATTGAAGAAGTGACTGCCAACACTAATGTGCCAACATCTCTCGCTAAAACTGCCAAGGACATGTGGCGTAACAAGCGGTGCAAGTGGAAATGAACTCAAAGGTAATTTAGCAAAGGAAAGCCAAAAGTTGGCCAACCTCGAAATAGTGATGGGAAGACCTACCGTCAAAATATTTTACCAGGAAGTTCTTCTTGCAAGGGCTTTAAGCAGTCCCATCTTCCCATGCTCGAGGCATCCTTTTTGGAATATTTGTGCATGGAATGCAGGGCCAACTATTTGATCTTTAAGGATTTGGATAGACAGAAGGTTGATTTCTTTCCAAAGAGGATGGAAAGAAAAGCCTTGGATCAAAACAATGAAAGAAGGCCTTGGATTAATCCAAATCATGGAAGAAATGAGAGGCCTTGGTCTGTTTCAAAGAGAAATGTACCTTCTAGTCCAAAGCCCCCCCCCAGCAAATTTCAAGAGGGATTATCCTCCTTCGAAGAAGGTTAACACTGGGAAGGCCCCAATGGGCCAAAGAAATGATGGAGAAGAGGAGCAATTTACTTTGGTGAAAGGGGTTCCTGATTGGTTTCTGAAAAAGATTAAACCAGAACTCTTCCAAGAATGTAGAACCTCTGCTAAAATAGGGAACAAAATGGTTAAACCTCCCAGTGCTCCTACTGGTCAATGGGTAGTTATTAGAGATCCAAAGACCAAGGCACCTCAAATGATTCCTATGTTGACAAGAACACAGAAAAGGAAGTTGCAAATGAGGTATACTAGCTTCCAAATGGAAGAATATGCTTCCAAATGGAAGAATATGCTTCCAAGGAGAAACCTAATGGGGGTGATGAGTTCAACCCAAGGTTTAATAGACTTCAAAGAGAGGATTATGAGGAATCTCTTCGAAGGGGATTTTCTCAATCAGAAAGAGAAACTCTGGAAAAATTGGTTGCAAGGATGGACAGTGGAGTACCTCAAGACAATCCAACTTCTCCAAATTCCTTGGCAGCTATCAATCCGGCTTGTTAGGGGCCATGATAAGGGAACAGAAGAAGGAGGGGAAACAAATTGCCTCCTCGTTGGAACATTTTCCCTATGAAAATTTCTCAGAAAGCGTGAGAGTTTTCAAAGAAAATGAACGCAGCAGGTTGGATCGTGGCTACCAATGCAGAAAAAAAAAGTACCATTCAATTTGGGACTCCCACCAAGTCCATTAATATGGTAACTCCTTCATTTATTAACTTTGGACCTTTCGACCGATTGTTCACCAGCTCAAGGGCATTACAACCAACAGTTGCTCCAATGGAGGTTATTGATGTTTCGAGTGATGAAGAATATAATCTCACTTATGATAATGGTTGGAATGACAATTGGGGAGCTTTGATTTCCAAAATTCAAAAGGAAGAAGAGGAGGAGAATTTCATGATTATGGTAAACACAACAGAAGAACCAGAAGTAACCTCCAAAGAGAAGGCAATCTTCATTCTAGAAACAGAAAATGACTCCAAGTATCCTTTGATTGTTGATTTGGATTGTGCTGATCTTTCTTATCCTTTCAAATCACCTTCGAATGATATGAGGCACCATTTAAAACCATTATACATATCTGCTTTGTTTGATGGCATTTTGTTAAACGTAATTTTGGTTGATAATGGTGCAAAGCAAAGGAACATTTTGCCTTCTAGGACTCAAGAAGTTGGGAAAAGAAAAGGTTCGACTGATCCCAACAAGCACATCCATTGCTGGGTTCACTGGTGAAAGTAAGAATCCCAAAGGAATTGTTTCTATACGTCTGAAAGTTGGCCAAGTAGAAACTGATACAGCTTTCTTTGTGGTGGACACTTTTACAAGTAAGTATAATGCTTTACTTGGTAGGGATTGGATTCATGTCAATGGCTGCATTCCATCCTCAATGCACTAAGCCCTGATGATTGTGAAATATGAAAATGGGAAAGAAGTGGGGGTCAAAGAGGTGAAAGCAGACCTGCACCCCTTTAGTACTTCAGCAAATTGTGCAAAGGCAGAGATGTATAAGCCTGAAATCATCCCTCCGAAAGTGAATTGCACAAACCGCCACCCTCCATCCAATGATTGAAATGGGAGAATTGGCGTAATCAAATCCAAACTCAAACAAGCAGCTTGATTATGAATCGCATAATCCACTGATGAAGCCGCTTGGATGTGAATCCAAGACAGAGTTCAAGAGGCCAACTCTTTGGCCTTAGTTAAGTTTATGGCTCTTGAAATAGAGCGTAGATTACAAGAAACAAATGATTGGGAGGAATTGTTGGTCGAGAAATCGACCGGGGTTGAAGCTCACTGAGTTCAAGAGGCTTTTATAGGTCATGTCAATCCCAAGATCCCGTGGAAGAAGTAGAATTGGGAGAAGGAGTTATTCCAAACACCGCGGCAAATCAATAAAGGGCTTGATGTCGCTCAAGGCCAAGTTGATCACAAAGATTTAAAGAGAACAAAGAATGCTTTGCTTGGAGTTATAAAGAGTTAACAGGTTTGAGTAGAAATTTGGTTGAGCATAGATTACCTATCAAACCCAATTGCAAACCTTTCAAACAACTACCAAGAAAAATGTCTCCTGAAACCATTTTCTTGGTTAAAAAGGAAGTTCAAAAGCTTTTAAATGCTGGTTTTATTAGAACAGCAAGTTATGTAGAATGGCTATCAAATATTGTTCCTGTTGTCAAGAAAAATGGGAAAATTAGGGTGTGCATTGATTTTAGAAACTTGAACACTGCAACCCCTAAAGATGAGTACCCAATGCCTGTAGTAGACATGCTTGTGGATAGTTCTGTAGGCCACAAAATCATGTCTATTATGGATGGACATTCAGTGGTACAATCAGATTTGCATAGCCGAGGAAGATGTTCATAAGATCAGATTTAGAGCCCTTTGGCAACCTTGGGACTTTGAAAGTGGGTCAAGATGCCTTTTGGGCTTAAGAATGCTTGTGCTACTTATCAAAGAGCTATGAACACTATCTTTCATGAAATAATAGGGGTTTTCGAATGCTACATAGATGACATAATTGTCAAGTCAGGATCTATTGATGATCATGTAGAGCACCTGAAAATAGCTTTTTCAAAGATGAAGCATTATCAACTAAAGTTGAATCTTGCTAAATGTGCTTTTGGAGTAATGGCAGGTAACTTGTGGGATATCTAGTTCATAGCAAAGGTATTCAAGTTGATAAAAATAAAGCTAAAGCTATTATTGAAGCAAAACCTCCCTCAAACAAGAAAGAACTACGTAAATTTCTTGGTCAATTGAATTTTCTTCAAGATTTATATCTAATACCGCAGGAAAACTAAAGTCTTTTCTTCTCTATTGAAATTGAAGGATGAAGAGGACTTCAATGGACAAAGGAGCATGATGATGCTTTCAAGGCCATCAAGGAGTACCCGATCAATCCACCGCCTTTGTTCCACCTGTGAGGGGAGAGCCGCTAAAATTATATTTGGCAAAGAAACCATGACTCAATAGGAGTTTTATTGGCTCAAGACAATGAGGAAGGGGAAGGAGCAAGCTATCTATTATCTAAGTAGGTTTATTAATGATTGTGAAATTAGATATTCTCAAAGAGAAAAGTTATGTTTAACTTTGTTCTTTGCTTCGAAGAAACTCAGGTACTATATGATGCCTAGAGTAACTTATGTAATTTCTCAGACTGATGTTATGAAGTATATGTTGTCCCAACCTGTACTCAAAGGGCGTAATTGGGAAGTGGATTGTATCTTTAATTGAATTCAGCCTAGAATATATTCCTCGAAATCACCAAAGGGCAAGCTCGCTAATTTTTTGGCCGATCACCCAAATGAAATTGAAACTCCCGAGATAGCAGATGTTAATGCAATAAATAAATAAAACCATGGAAAATGTGGTTCGATGGTTCAAAACATCTCGATGGTCGAATTGGAGTTGTTTTGAATCTTCAAGGTTCAAAACCAAGTTTGATTTCAATAAATGAAGGGGAATGTACTAATAATCAAGGTAATATGAAGCTCTAATCACCGGTTTAGAACTCTTGCTTACTTTGAAAGTTGATATAGCGTATGTTTGGAGATTCTCAGCTTGATTATAAACCAAGTAAATGGAGAATTTGGTTGCCACATTGTTGGTTTAAAAGTGTACCATGAACATGTGAAGTCGTTAATTCAGCAATTTCATATGATTTCTTTTACATATGTTCCAAGGTTCCTCAATGAAGAAGCTGATGCATTGGCTCAAAGAGCATCAAGATTCAATTTTATTCCTAATGACAGTAGAGAGTTTTGTCAATTAACTCTAAGAAAATCTTTGTCAATGCTTAAAGACAGAAACATGAACTTCGAAGTATGTGAAATCACTTCTTCTCCTAGTTCAATGACCGAGACAAATTAATTGACTATTTAACAAGACTCGATGCCAAAACAGATAGAGCAACAAGGCTAAGATCCACAATTACATCATGTATAATGGGGAACTGTTTAAGAGAGGAGCAGATGGATTACTGCTTAAATGTTTAAACAAAGTTGATGCTTTTAGGGTTATGGCAGAAGTTCATGAAGGTATCTGTGGAGCTCATCAAGCAGGAATCAAGATGAGGTGGTTGATTTGAAGGTATGAATATTACTGGCCTACTATCTTAAAGGATTGCATTGACTATGCAAAAGGGTGCCAAGCTTGTCAAAAGACAGGGCCTCTTAAAAAATTACCAGTTGCTGAATTGCAGTATGTAATTAAACCTTGGCCATTTAGGGGATGGGAAATGGATATGATTGGTATGATTTACCCTCCATCTAGAAATGGGGATAAATTTATACTAGTTGCTAATGATTATTTCACCAAATGGGTGGAGGCTCAAGCCTTTGAAAGTGTCTCTCAAGAGCAAGTAATTGAATTCATTAAGAATATCATTTTTAGGTTTGGATCTCCAGAAACTATAACAAAGAGATAATGGATCCATTTTCGGGGCAGAGCAAAGTTGAAAGCTTTTGCACAGACCTCTCATGGGGTGTCCTTGATTAACTCTACACCCTATTATGCTCAATCAAATGGTCAGGCTGAATCAACCAACAAGATAATCAAAAGAGGCATCCAAAGAATGGTTGATAGGAACCCAGAAGAATGGCCAAATTTGCTATTAAATGTGTTATGGGCGTATCTAACCACTAAAAGAACCAGTACTGGAGCTACTCCTTTTGCTCTAACTTATGGGCATGATGCTGTGTTACCAATGGAGATTGTGGTGAAGTCACAAAGAGTTGCTTCCCAGAATGAACTAGATATTGGAGCATACCACCAAGCAATGCATATGGAGCTCGAAGGGATAGATGAAGAAAGAATTAAAGCTTTAAATTAGATCTTGGTACAAAAATTAAGAGTAGCCAGAAGTTACAATAAGAAAGTGGCTGTTCGAAGCTTTGATATAGGGGACCTAGTATGGAAAGTAGTGTTGCCTATCAAAGAAAGAAAGCAAGGACTTGGGAAATGGGCTCCAAACTGAGAGGGACCTTTCCAAATTCATAGAGTCCTTAGAAGAGGGGCATATCATTTAAAGGATTTGAATGGTTATGTTCATAGGAGAAAGATTAATGGGAGATATTTAAAGGCCTACATCCCAACTATATGGGAGTCCTTTAACAAAAGATAAAAACTATAAAGTAGTTCATCTCTCATTGCTTGTGCTGATCAAGGTAAGCATTAAGCACAAGAAGATTAGTATTGGTTGGAACTCATTAGTTCGAACAATGAGATTAACATTCCAAGCAAATGAACAGCTATGAGATTGGTAAACAAAAGTATTTCATTGGTTAATTCATAAGTTGTACAATTGTGTCTGTTAAGCTAGCTAGTACAGAAGCACCCTTATTACACACAAACTCATATACATCTCCTAGATCAGTTGTTCTTTGCAGTTGATTCTTAAGTTCTCTTATAGTCCCAACTGTTGAAGAAGCCTTGTTCATGTAAGTTTGCATGTGGGAAGTGGTTTGAGCAATCTCCCCTCTGACTGCAAACAAAGCCTTTTCAAGTCGAGCCTCTTCTTCCCTCAACTGATGTAGCTTAGCAGCATCTTGATCATAGGAGGAAATTACAGTCTGTGCTTCATCCTCTGCATTGGCTAAAGATGCCTTCCCACTCTGTCTTTGAAGATGCCTCTCTTGGACTTCACAGATTTGAAGGGCTTTTACTTAGAATTCAGAAGCCTTGGTCAAAAGTTGTGCATGTAGCTCTTGAGAGGCAGGCTTCAAAACCTAAGCAGCTTGACAGCAAATGCTCAAATACATCTTCAGATCCCCTTCAGCAATGGTTTCAAAGTTTAATCTTGAGAACTGTTGGAGAATCTCCCTCAATTCCCCAATCTCTTCCGTAAGAAAGTAGGCTTGACCAACCTCGGATGCATTTGAGCCTCTTTCAACCTTGAGTTGGATGATAGGAGATTCTAGGGAAGGGATTGGAGCTTTAGGATTAGTGAATCTATTACAGAAATCACTCACTTTTTGCTTGAACTGCTCCAGTGGAAGTGGATCACCAACATTGGTGCTAGCAGAAGCACCAGTTTTCTATCAAAAGGGTACACAAGCATATCTAGGCTTAAGTCTTCGAAGTGAGATACGATTAATACAGGCACAAACATAATGGACCAAATTACCTCAAATGTATGAGATGGTTCTGGTGGGATTTGTTCAAGAGGGCATATTGGTTTCGAAGTCGATCAGAACGCTTTTTCCAAATATTTTTCCTCACCGCCAAGGTGTTGATTTCTCGCAATAGAGCCCGCCTCCTGGGATATTTTGATAGGTTCACTTCGAATGCTTTCTGAAGCCAAAGCCCTTGCTACAATGCTGGTGACAGGGGGAGACATACCTTGCACTAAAGTTTGTGTTTGAACTTTAGGAGGTTCCTCTGTATGCCCAGATGACTCTACAAAAACCTTTGAAGCTTTGACAGGTTTAAGCTTTGTCTTCTTCTCTGAAAGCATATCACTCATTAAAGTAAGAAATACAAGAGTAAGTCTAAAGGGCCTGAATAAGACTGGATTTGTAATAACTCACCTTTTACAAATTGGCCAATAGTGATATCTCTTGTATCTTCTTCTTCTAACTCCTCACTTAACAATATCCTTCTTCGTTTCGAAACCTTATAAACCTTAGCAAATTTAGCCTTTTCCGGGCTAGATCCTTCTTTTCGATGCTAAATTCCCTTGGTCCTTCTTAGCTTTTGAAAGGTTAAAGGAACCGCTTGATTAGTTATATAAAAAATCGTAAAGTTATCAAGAATGGATAAGAGAATTACCGAATTCAACCCTCGACAAGTAGGGGTTTTGTGGTAATTTCTCGCTTTTTTCATCACCCTCTTCTGTAGAGACGCAGACTCTGGTATTGAATTGTAAAGTTAGAAAACAGAAAGGATTCAAAGTTTTAACTAATACTCAGGATCATCAAGAATTACCTGATGGGGAAGGAGGGGTCCTTTGTTGTTGAGACCTAGTCACTCTTTGTGGAACAGATTGGAGTGGTTTGACATGTAGAGCTACGTACCGTGAGCGTAAGAGTGTACATCCGATGTTGCTTCTCTTGAACCGACAGGCTCATCTCTCCCCGCCGACCAAATCCATCATCCGACATAGATAAGGAACCGATCGCGGCTTTCACCAACAGAGCAACCAATGTGGTTTGCAAAACCTTGAGTCAGGTGGGATTGGTGGTACAGCTTTGAGAAGATTATGCCACCACCGCAAATTTAATGAATATTGACTATCCATGGTAAATTGGCAAGGTTTAAAGTTTGCCCCGATCTTCTAAACTCCACATTAAGACGTGAGAGCACGCTCTTGTCAACCTTCTTTCTAGCATATGAGGTACATTAACCTCTCAAGGGTAAGGACATATGGGATGGCTTGTACCATGCCAAATTGTCTTACAAACCGGGCAGACAATAAGTCTCTGGCCAGGGTTTGCTTGCGTACCACCAACAATCCCACCTATAAATATCTCTTTGAAAGAAGAATACTTCCCCAAGCAAAGAAAGAAAAGTTTTGGCACCTCTCGTTCTCCATCATATCCTTTATCCGTAGGCCCAATACTCCAATCAACAAAAGGAAAGAATTCCCCGATTCTTCCTTATCCTCTTTCATGTCATGGAAATATTGAAGATATTCAACCAAAGTCAAGGGTTTCAAGCCATGACTCAACTTATCCCCATACACATTAATAGGGTCTCAAATAGAACTTGAAGGTTGGAAAATATGCCAATAGCCACAGTTGTAAGAACCAAAGAGGGCCTCCTATGTTGAACATAAGTGGTTTTGATTGGCTGTCAGATCCTATCTTGTAAACATACCCCAAAAAGTGTGAAGCCAAATAAACTTCTGACCCTGAGAAAAGGCAATATGCCAAAGGGGCAAATTCCAGCATAATCTTCTTACCACTATGACAAAAGATCATTTTGCAGAAAGTGTATAGAAGATATGCAAAGAACTCCCTATCGATACTTTTATCTTCAATATGGCTTCATTCCTAAGAAAGTTTCCATATGACGCTGTATGAACCTCGAGGTTTTCATGTTCAAAAAAGGTGGGACATCGATGGATTTGGAAATATCAATCATTGGACCAAATGGAGGAAGTCCAGTAAGGAATGTCACATCTAAAACTGTAGGGCCCATCATCCCGCAATTAAATCGGAAGTAATTAAATGACGAGTCCCAAAAGGCTAGGGCAGCATGTATAAGTGCAGGGTTTTGTGGAATACCATTTCGAAGCAGAGAGATAATGTGCCAGATTCCAATCTCCACTAAATCAGCCTTCTTATACTTCGAAATATGATCAGTCCATTCACCCCAATCATTATCTTGAACTGGCCAGCATACAAAGTTCCTTGCGTGCCATTCTCGCAAAATTTAATTCCTCGATCCTTTATAAGCCTACCTTCTTCTAAGATGGGGTAGCATGACGAAACTTGAGAGGTAGATCAAGAATGCAGCCCTAGGATGTGGGTATCGGCCTCTATCGGGTTCGTTATGAAGACTTGGTTATGCAAATCGCCGCCTGAGTTTGACGTCTCTTCTTTAACGTATCTTCGAAGAATGAGCGAAGAGGTACCCATTTGGATAAGACTTTCAGAAGCCATGGATGCAGGTGTGAGAGAGAAAGAGAGGGAGAGCAAAGTGTTTGAAAGTTTGAACGCGTAATGAGAACGTTTCAAGCCCTAGATTTATACGTTACGAGGAGGCGTGCGGCGTTTTCGCCAAATATCCGCTTTAAAGATTATTGGGCCTATGATTATTTTTCGGCCCACGTTTGGTTTCAACTTTTGATTGATAATTACTTTCAAATTATAAATCATTTCATAATTCGAACCACTTTTGGTTTATTCTCATGAAATGTATTTTATTAATTTATTCTTAAAAGTTCGAACTGGTTTAAAGCATAATTAAGTGCTTTGAAAAGCATTTAAGAGTGTATAGCAAACCATAGAAGGAACTAGTATTTCATTAAAACTTAAGGTATAAGGAAAGTACATGCTATAAGATCCTATTACACAGAGGAACTAAGCATCTACTGGTGGTGAAGCAGCTGTTGGAGTAGGGATGACTTGGAAATAATGAGGAAAGCTCCAAGTCACTAAGGCATGGAATCTTGCCCAAGTAAAACTAAAAAATTCCTTTTCCATCATTATAACTTTGTTTTCCTCATCAATTTTGAGTTTCTTCTCAATCAATGGCCTGATTTTCAAAACCAGGGTCTTGGCTTTGACTTCGAACTTGGCCAATTTGAGAGCATTTCTTTTCATGTGATTTTTAAACCTCCTTCGAAGCCTCTTAGAAACGCCAAGGACATTTCAAGGAACGCTCTTTCGTGTGTTTTCCACCTTTTATGAAGTTTGGAGATCTGATCATGAAGCACTTCATAATCATGAAGGTCTTGATTAAACCCAAACGAAGCAAGCAGGTTATTCTTCATCCACATTCAAGTAGAGGAAGTCAATTTAAAAAGAGTGAAAAGAAAGGGCTAGCTTGAATACTACATTGGAGAGTTTCAAGAAAGCCCATAAAAAGTTCTTAAAAGGTATATCCTCTTCAAGAATGCCTACGCCCAAAAAATGCAAAAGCAAAATTAATAATTATTTGGCTTTGAGGGAATCGAATGGGGATAAAGAGAATAAGAAAGGTTATCATGATAAGGAGTAGGATCAAACTTGATATTCCTTAACTCTTCGAACCAATCCGTAATCTCGGGAAGGTCTCGAAGAGAAAGATTGGCAGGGTCAATGAAGTCTCCTTCGAAATGAGGCCTTCGAACCTCATGCAACCGGTATATAAATTGAGTACTAGCCTTCTGCTTAAGCTCTCCATACCCAAAGAAAGCCCTTTTCATCTTCATGGACTTTAAAGAAGCCGTGAGTTAAACAAGTGGCAAATGAGGTCACCAAGCAAAGATTATGTTGGGATCTCGCCCGATGAAAGGGATAAATATTTGTTCATAGCTAATGAGCGATAGTGGCTCCAAAATTTTTTTAGCCAAAGCAGGTCATCCATTCTTACCACCACTATCTCAGATGGTAAACCCCATAGAAAGGGTTTATGAGCAGGGGGAGATGGAGGATTCCATGGGTCAATGGGCTCAGAAGTTTCTACTTGAGCCATTGTATAAGATCGATCTCTTCGAATCTCACCAACAATGGGCGCCACAATGTTGTTAGTGTCAGCAGAAATTGGGTCATTAAGAACCAAGTTTTCGAAGGCATTTTGGGTGTTAGAAATATCAGCCATGGTTGAATTCAGATGAAGATCGGTTTGCAAAGAAAATTGGTAATGGATTTTTACCAGTGATTAAGTCTTTTTATAAGCAGAATTTTAGTTTAAAACAATTCAAATTCTGGCAAAATGGAGAACGTGGGTATTAACTGCCCACTATCCATGAATCTCTCATAAGAATGAAGGGATTTATTGATAACTGCATCGTCGAATGTGATTAAAACTGCCAATAACTTCTGCTTTGGAAGCTTACAGGAATTCGAAGTGGTAAAAGTCACATTAACACTTATTCAAATCGTTTGAACAAAGATGTTAATGTGGGGGGTATGTTTACATATAAAATTAACCAATCCAATGATTAATTGACACGTAATCAAAAGTGTCAAACGTTGGCAATTACTCACAATGAAGACACACCGATTAATAAGATAAAATGCACCAAATACGATGTCGTATTGCTTCTCAAATTTAGAAAGGTAGTTATTGGCAGTTACAAGCCATTACTAAAATAAAGATTAGCCTCGAAGCCATGATATCAACTGTTGAACGCACAAGCTCCATGTGTAAACTTGAGAAACAAGGCGATTGGCAGTTAGAGCACGTGGAATTCTTCTAGGGAGCAGTTATTTCCTCAAACACATTATCATTTGAAGTTGTTAAGTCGACGTGCAGATTTAAAGCTTCTGGGAGAAGGGAGAATTCAAATTCAGACGTGGAGGAAGAATAACTGCCAACCATCAAAGTGGAAGTTGGAGTTCGAAGCAAGCTAGATATAAATTCACGGAGCGGGAAGTTCAAACTACAAGCTACGTCTATAAATAGAGGAAATTGAAGAGTAAAAAGCCCCCGGACAAATCTTCATCAAACAGCTATCAAAAAACTGATGCTTGGTTTGTTCATTGGCAAAGTAGTTTAGGATTTCGAACTCAGTTCGAAGTAGTTTAGGATCTCGAACACAGTTCGAAGTAGATTAGGAAGTAGATTAGGAATTAGATTAGGATTTATCTCGATTGTTCTTGTGACAATCACCCCTATCTCGATTGTTCTTGCAACAATCACCTATTCAAAGTTTTGTTACTCTGTATTTGAAGTTGGAGACAATTTCGAAGTAAGTTTATCTTTGATTTGTTAATCGAAGTGTCTTGTTTCTTTATTGTTCTTTGATTTCCTAAGTTTATTGGTTTGCATTTCTTCACTTATTAAGAAAAATCCTCTCAATTGAGGTAATTGAACCAACAAAACACAATCGCCTGATTAAGTTTGGTTTTCCAAAGTTAATCTGAGGGAGGAGATTGAAACTCTCTCTGGCACGCTCGCACACAATTATTTTCCATTGCAAATAAGTAAAAAGAACCAAACAGGAGCAGATCTCATTTTTCCACTTATCCCAGGTGTGACATTTTACTTAACAATTTGTGTGAGAGTTTTAACTCCAGCATTTTAATGGCCAGGGACAAATCCATAATCACCATGTTGGAGAACATAAGATTGATTTTGATGGAGACAGTGGAAAAGAAAAGAGATGCAATGAAAAAGTGCACATTACCAGTGTGACTTAAAGTGTACAAGAGGATTGAAAAGTTGAAGACATTCGCAAGTGGGTGGATTCCAAGGTGGTAAGGAAATGACCAGTTTGAGGTGGTAGGTCCTAGTAATGGGCAGTACAAGGTTGACATAACCCACAAAAGTTGTGGTTATAGAAAGTTGGACTTGTCTGGTATCTCATGCACACATGCCATTGCAGCTCTTAATTATTTGGATCATGATATCTATGACTATGTGCATGACTGTAGAGGTGTCAAATGGGCCGGGTCGGCACGGGCACGGCATGTTCGGCGTCGGCACGGCACGCCAAAGGCACGGTAAAATCCTGGCACGGCACGGAACGGCACAGTATAAGTTGGCACGTGGCATGGCATGGGCACGAAAATGAGCTGGCACGGCACGGGCACGGCACGGTCTAGGGCGGCACGTGGCATGGCACAACAAGGTCTTCTACGGGCACGGTACGAAATCAACGGGGCACGAGGCACGGCACAACACGACTTTATTCTAGCATGGCACGGGCACGAGCACGAGCACGAGCAAGAAAGTTGGCCAAGCACGACATGGCACGGCACGGGCACGGTTCTAGCAAGGCAGTAAAAAAAGGCACGATACGGGCACGGCACGACCGCACAAGGCCAAAAAAAAAATGTTAAATAATTTATTTGTATGTATTTTTTGATAATCACAAAAAAAAAAAAAAAAAATTGGTTGTGTAACTTGTGTAAGTGAATTATATATTTATATAAAGTTTAAAAAAAATGAACTCATGAACAAATAAATAAATAAGAGGGAAAAAGAAGTTACACAATTTTTATGGATTTATTTTTTTTATTTTGTTTTTATTTTGTTTAGAGAGAGAGAGATTGGACAAAAAAAAGAAAATAAGCTTTGAAAATATTTTTTTATCATGTTTGAATTTTGAATCAAAATTCAAATATTAGAAAAATGTATTTCACTTATTTCCACAATACCAATAACCACACGTCCACTGTCCACACATATTACATACTAATATTAGTAATATATAATGATATATTGGCTTTTATCTAATGAAGATTTGTTTTTGTGAAAAAAAAAATGAAAAAGTAAGTGTTTTGTAAGTAAATCTTGAAGAAAAAAATAATAATAAAATAATTTTTTTTTTGAGAGAGAAAGAGAGTTGGACAAAAAAAATTTTAAAAAAATTACAAATTATTTTTATTTAAAAATGATAGAAAATTAGAAATTCAAATTATAGGAATCAAATTCTTTTATTAAATTAGAATATAGAAATTATTAGACGTTAAATACTTAAATTGTATAAATTAGAGAATTTTATTTATTTATTTGGGTTATAGAAAATTAAAATTATATAAATTAAATTTGATTCATTTCTTGTTTCTACTTTGTCTGTCTTGAAAATGTAAATGATGTAAATTAAAAATTCAACTAGCCTTAACGTTTCACTGTCTCACAGATAGATAGACTCACTGACTCACAATAATGAACCTCTACTTTCTGGACCAAATTTTGAAGATCGGAACCATTAGATTTGTTTAAAACGTGTTTTCAAAGTCCAATGCGAGGATTTTGCAAAAAATACTACCCGAAAGTAGTTGATCGGTGTATGTTTTCATCAAACTACTTTATGAAAACCTTGTCCGATCAAGCCCTTCCGGCGAGTTTTTTTTCCCAAGTCCTTTCGAAGGACCTTAAAACCACGTTTTAAACACATCTAACGGTTTGATTTTGAAAATTTTTGTTAGGTGTTGTTGAAGTGGTGCATTATAGTACTAAAATTCCACGAAAGTCACTAAATGTGTTCTGATCATGTGGTTGTCGATATAAGATGATCATCGATCCGGGGGGGAGAGTGATAGAATTGATAAGATATTAAATCATAACGGTTTGGATCGAACATTCGAAAAACGATTCTTGCACCTACCTTTCAATTCTATACATCAAACTTAGTTGTATATGAACAAAGCTATTATGTTATAGTGTAATCTACGATAGACACACAATCGCAACACAACTATGATGATCCACACCGTTCACTTTGTTTGTTTTGGTGTTTCAATGACTCTCGGCAATTTTTTTGTCTATCGGATTTTGAAAGGACCTTCATCGCAATACAATTACGATGATCTTCACTATTCATTACAAAAAAAATGGCTTTGGGGTCCCACTTTTTGCCCCCACGTGAGTAATCCGAACCGTTGAATAATTTCAAAATAATGTTATGTATGTTCTTGCAAAAAATTAGGTCAATTGGATATTCGTAACTCGTGGATCCAAGCTACACACATCTAATTGATTTGAAAATTGGAGTTTTGGATCGACCAGTTACGCATATCCAACTGGCCTGATTTTTTGCCAGGTCACACAAAACGCTATTTTGAAATTATTTAACGGTTCAAATTATTAACGTGCGACCAAAAGTGGGCCCCAAAAGTCATTTTTTGTGAACTAGATATTCTGTACCGGTAGCCCTAGGTTTTTAGTATAAATATGTCATTATAAACCGGGGGCAGCCATTTCTAACCCTAATCTGTTCTCTCTCTCTCTCTCTCTCTCTCTCTCTCTCTCTCTCTCTCTCTCTCTCTCTCTCTCTCTCACGTCGATTCTCTGGTCTCTGCGTTTTTCAACGGTCGCCTCTCTCTCTCTCTTTCTCATCGATCTCCATACTCACCACCGACTCACCGGACCACCACCACCACAGGTAATCACCACCATCCAGGCATCCACACGGACCACACTTGTTACACTCTCTCAGTCTCTCTCGACCCTAATCTCTCACGAATCACAATCACCGGCAGTCACTAGACCCACAACCCACCACCGTCGTCCACTGCTGACGAGTGACGACCCTCAAGTTATTTATCCACCATCGGCCCACCGCTCACCAATATCCATCGAAAACCCCTAAATCTCACTCTCTTTGTAGTCTGTTCGATCTGTATTCTATGGTGATTCACCACTCACCAGTCACCACCGTAAATCCTAATCTCTGACTTTCTCTCACCGATCACGACCCTAAACAGCTAAACCCCTACCCTACAACCTAATCTCTAACACAGTAACACTCTGACTCTCTCTCATCGATCGATCCTAGGGTCTCAAGATCACTTTCACTGGTAAGATTATTATTGGATTTCATACTTTAATTAGTTTATTTTGGGTTTCATCATTGGGTTTCATACTCTCTCTCATCGATCCTAGGGTTTCAAGATCACTTTCAGCAGTCACCACCGTAAATCCTAATCTCTTTCTTCTTCTTTTTGGAGATGGAAGGTGCTAATTTTGATTTTGGAGTGGGGGATGGTAACCCCCACTCTCACTGGTCTGATGATGATGAACATATTGCACCACAGGAACAGGTTCCACAGAGACAGGGCTTGGAGTCTGTAACTGTAAGTGCAGGTGAAGCTGCTTCAAACATTGTTCACAGTGGAACAAGGCCTTTAGGTTCTACTCCAACAGATTCGACTCCTAATTCAACCCATAGTGGTTCAAAAAGGAGACGTACTTCATGGGTATGGAAACATTTCTCTATTAATAAGCACTTCAAAGATGAAAATGGTATTGACATAGGAAGTAGGGCTATATGCAATTATTGTGGCGTAAATTATATTTGTGTAAGTGATCATGGCGTAGGCCAGCATGGTAGACACATTAAAAACAAACATCTAGATAAATATTTGCAAGTCAAGTGAATCCGGGAGTACTTTGGGCAGATTTTGTATATAATGAAAGAAAAAAAATGAGAGATGGACTAGCTCGTTATTCGAAGCTGCAAAAATTTAACAACCATTTACTTTTGGTAATGATATTAGATTTGAATATTTTATGCAAAATTGTGTGAATCCTGCATTTGGTAAAGTTTCTAGAAATACAACTCGTAGTGATACAATGAAAGCATATAATAAAGTTAGAAAAGATTTGATTTGTGAACTTGCTAAACTTGGTGCAATAGCTTTTACTTCTGATATGTGGTCTGGTATAAATAATCGTGGTTATATGTGTGTCACTGCGCATTATATAGACTCTATTTGGACTTTAAGTAAAAAAAATTATTGCTTTCCGCTTAGTGGAGTTTCCTCATGATGCTGATCAAATTTTTGAGAGTATTATGGGTGTTTTTAGGGATTATGAAGTTGTTGATAAAGTTTTTAGCATTACTTTTGACAATGCAAGTGCTAATACTGCTTCAATGTCATTGTTTAAAAGAAATTTTACTCCTGCTTATTTTGGTGATTTATTGCATGTTCGATGTGTGTGCCATTTGATTAACTTGGTTGTGCAAGATGGTTTGAAACATATAGCACCACAGATTTCAAAAATTAGAGTTGTTGTTCTTTTTATTGGTACTTCCTCATCTAGGCAACAAGAATTTGATAAATTGTGTGTTACATGTTACAATGTGAAAAAGAAAAATATGAACTCTGATATTGTTACTCGTTGGAATTCGACCTACCTTATGTTAAAGTTTTGTAGGAAATACAGTGATGTCATATATGCTTTTGTTAACAAGAGGTATCGTGGTGATCCTTTAACTCCATCTGATTGGAAAATTGCTTTTGAATTCATGAAATTTTTGAAAGTGTTTTATGTTGCTACCTTGGCTTGTTCAG
This sequence comes from Vaccinium macrocarpon, assembly GCA_022606695.1. Taxonomy (NCBI): domain Eukaryota; kingdom Viridiplantae; phylum Streptophyta; class Magnoliopsida; order Ericales; family Ericaceae; genus Vaccinium; species Vaccinium macrocarpon. The sequence goes on from CM040171.1 coordinate 22,226,869, forward strand.
CTGTTCGTTATCCTAGTTTTTGTGTTGTGCTTAATCATCTATACAATAGCAGTCTCAATTTTCGTAATCATAGGGCATACCCAAAATTTGTAAATGCTTGTATAGATATGTAAGTAAAATTTAGAAAATATTTCGAGGAAATGCCACCACTATTTATGTTAGTTGCAATAATGGACCCTAGGATTAAGGTAGCAGGTGTTTCTGTGCTCTTAAGAGAGATTGGTACGAATTTAGGTATTACCACTTTACCTTTTCTGATGTTGTGACTGATTTATTGAATGTCATGTATGCTAGATATGAATCTAAGTTTGGTGCAATTGCTTCACTTACTCCTACATCTTTGACCTCTTCTTCTACATGTAATGATGCATCTTGGTCTTTGCTTAGTTCAAGTTTAGGATTAGGAAGTAGCACTATAACTTCACGCACTGAACTTCTTAAATATTTGGACCTAGAATCTGTTAGTGTGAACGACTTGATTAATTTTGATATCTTAGGATGGTGGAAAACAAAAGAAACAACTTATCCCATTCTTTCAATCATGGCACGTGATCTACTAATAGCTCCTGTGTCTTCAGTGGCATCCGAATCTGCTTTTAGTGCAGGTAAAAGAGTGTTGGATGAGAAGAGGAGCAGACTAGCTCCAGACATTTTGGATTGTCTCATGTGCTTGAAAGACTGGGAGGATGCACGCCTTGGAATTGAAAAAAGCTCAGCTAAAGAAGAATTCAGAGGTTATTATGCAGACTCCGATATAGATAGTGATTGATGGCATTTGTTTTGTACCTATTATTCATTTATTATGCTGGGGTATGTGTCAGTGGCTTATTCATTCCAGTAGTAGGACTGAAGTGGGTTGGCAACTTATGGCGACGTGATGTTGTCCCCACTTCAGTTGTGTGTGTGTGTGGTTGTGTATGTGTGATTGTGTGTGGGTGTGGCAACTTATGGAAACATGATGTTGCCCCCACTTCAGTTCTATGTGGGTGTGCAACTTATGGCAACATGATGTTGCCCCCACTTCAGTTGTTATTGTGGGGTGTGTGTGTTGTTGTTATTGTGGGGTGTGTGTGTGTGTGTGTGTGTGTGTGTGTGTGTTGTTGTTATTGTGGGGTGTGTGTGTGTGTGTGGGTTGTTTTAGTCTGAAATGAATAAGCCACAGACACAACCCGTGATTATCACGATTTTAAAACTTACAAAATTAGCTGAATTGTGATTTGCAACTTACGAAGGTCTTAAATGGCAACTTAATGTTGCATCCATTTCAGTAAATCTGGCTATGATGAAACATACCTGAGCCAATTATCAATTATGAGCCTTTTGGCAATGATGCTTGCTGAGCCATTTTGATAATATACCTATTTAGCCTATGATGGACTACTGAGGCCTTGGTAACTCAGTACCACCACTAACTTAGCCATTTAGGTACTGCATGCTCTGTGTGTGTCTGTGTCTCTGTGGAATTACATGTGATGGTCGGATGGATTGTCCTTGGGTGTGGATTCCTCTCCCGCAAAATGTAGGTCTTGGCTTCAATGGTGAACTTGGGAGTTCTTTTAACTGAGGTACAAGACTCTTTCTTTAGCTATATCATTATTTGTTATTTGTCTCCTTGGAAGGAGGCATTCCTTGGTATTATTTTCGAACTAGGTTTTGTTATTTGTCTCCTTGGAAGGAGGCATTCCTTGGTACTCCTATGTCTTGTTGATGTGTCTCCTTGGAAGGAGGCATTCCTTGGTGTATATAAAAATCATGTGTTTGTTTTAGTCTTTAAGCTCTGCCATGAATTTATTGTTTGTTATATGGACTGCTATGCTTGGGCAAAGCTGTTGTATTTCCAACTTTGGGTAGCAATGAACTAGTGCTTTCTCTTGTCTCATGTGGCCTGTTTTACTCCATTCTTTGCCTATTTTACTCATTTCTGAGCCGTTTTACTCAATACAAGGCAATGATTTAATGATGAACTATCAATTATGAGCCTTCTGGCAATGATGGTTGCTGAGCCATTTTGATATTAATATGCGTATGCAGCCTATGATGCATTACTGAGGCCTTGGTAACTCACTACCACCACTGATTTAGCCAATTACGTATTGCATGTTCTCTAGGACCTAATGACTCACAAGGAGGCTAATCATTGGGTTAAAGTGGATTTAATGGGTTTTAGCAAACATAATTGTGTCATTTAATACCTTTGTGTCTTCAAGTAGATTTAGCCTAGTGGATGTAGCCCACCACTACAGAAATCTTCTATAAAATATTGTCAGTTGCAATTATAGTATAGTCCAAGAAATGATATTAATTTCAGAACCTACTTAGCAGCTTCTTCTTCTTTTTTAATTAACACAGTAGCCAATCTAATGGGCCGGCCGACTTATCTTGGAAACCACTAATTTTAGCAACTTTTTCTCTTTATAACTCAGTAGCCGGTCTAATGGGCCGACTAATCTCAGAAACCACCACCACCACCATGTACTAGCGGGGAACCAATTTAAGCCGGAGCAAAAATGCCCTATATAGACTGATCCAATACAAGAATTTATAGCATGCTGGTAAAAATCGAACCCTAGACCCAAGACCCTTGGTTGCTAGGTGATATAGTACTTACAAGATTTTGGAATAAAACTGGAGCATTATTAACCACTGTGATGAAGACAAGTGCTTATAAAATAGAATACACCTTCTATTTTCTTTTCTTTTACCCTGTTCATTGTTTCACTAAACTATTAAACATGCTATTTTTCTAATATGCAGCCGTCTCATTTTAATAATCACACTAGGTTTCTCATCTTTCTTGGATGTACGTAGCCATCATCAAACGGAATCATTTAAGCTATTTTACAGGTTTTCTTTTTCTAATGGAAAAAGGAAGATTAAGATATTGATACAGATCCAAAAACAAGGTTTGGAAACAACTTGGGTATAATTTAAGCTATAAAAAGGTTGATAAGTGTGAACGTAGTTTTTGTTCAAAAGATGAATGAAAATTACACACTATACATTCTTTACAGGGAAAAAAGTTGTGTTATCACATCTAAAGGCTGTAATTTCAAATTAATATGAAGATCTTTTGCCCAAATCTAAAGCATCTATTCGAATCACAACTCATGTTTTCGTGTGCTTAGAAGAGAATCAAGGATATGCCTCCCTCCTAAGCTAGCTAGACAGTAATGAGCAGGTAAATTTTGTTTCATAAAAACTTGAATGTTTTGCTTTTGTACCTATCTTATCTGTTGAAAGGTGAAAAGGTTTTATGTTGGTGCTCTCGTGTAAAGTGTAAACCAACAGGAAAAAAAATACATGCATGTTCTTGTGTGGTGGATTTTATGGTGGAATTTCAACTAATCTTTAGTTTAAATGCTGAAAACTTTTAGTTGGAGCTAAAATTGCATCATTGAGTTCCTGAAACAGGAAATTAGATGCTGGAAATACTGTACAAGTACTGATAATGAGGTTGAGGTACTGAACTGTATTTTAGGTGCTGAAATTTGTTGAAATCTTGACTTTACTTACTGAAAAATGAAAAATGAAAGCTATAATTGCTAAAGGTGTAACTTAAAGTGTTGAAGCTGCATTGTTTAGATGCTGGATTTGCATACTTGGATACTATACTAGGCTGAAATTGGGGTTTCATACTTGGATAGTTGGATACTATACTAGGCTGAAATTGGGGTTTCATTATTGGAGGTCATTGTTGGTGATTTATGGTACTAGTACCTACTGCTAATTTCTATTGCAGTTATCTGCTATTGGTGCTAGTTTTCCCCGTGTGTTGATGCCTATCGTTGGAATTAATGGATTATCACAGTGATCAGTGCCAGTGTTGTGATTGTGTTCATGCTATTGTGGTCACTGCTGCAAGCAGTGGGATTATCATGTGGCCTATTTTACTCCATTCTCTGCCTATTTTACTCATTTCTGAGCCATTTTACTCCATACAAGGAAATGATTTAATGATGAATTATCAATTATAAGCCTTTTGGCAATGATGATTGCTGAGCCATTTTGATAATGATGAATTATCAATTAAGAGCTTCATCCGATCAATTTTTCTTAAAAACGTTATATATAGTGTTTTTAACAAAAAATGATCGGATGAAGCCCATACGGGTATTTTTTTTGGACGAAATCTCGTGGTGGACCTTAAAAATACATTTTAAACACATCTAACGGTTCGGATTGTCAAAATTTGGTTAGGAAGCATGAGGTCCTCATTTTAAATAAAATGAGGGATCCCTCATTAGAAGTTGATCATATATATATATACCTACCGCTTCTCCTCCGGACTCCCTGAAATGGGAGATTTTCAGTCCTCCAAATCTCATCCGTTGGATTAAATCCAACAGCCCATCCCTTCCCCTTCATTAAACGTGACCCCTCCTCATTGGTTGAACCCTTTAAGGGTCAAGGGCTCAACAAAACCCCAACATTTTCTCATCCCTCTCATTTTCACGCTACGTCTGAGAGAAGAGAGAGAAGGCGATTGTGAGAGAAGAGAGAGACGACGAACAACGAACGATTTCTTCGAAGGAGAAGAAAAAGAAGGATTGAAGAAGAAGAAGAACTCCATCGAAGGTTCGAAGAAGAAGAAGGATCGAAGAAGAACAACAACTCCATCCACCAAAGGTAGAAGGATGAAATAGGCTCAATTGGGAATCTAGGGACCAAAGAAACATAAACAAAAAAGTTTTTTAGTGAAACAATGTAGTAACTCTACATGTGACAAATAGAACAAAAATAAAATAAAAAATCGTTTACAAAAGTGTACCTTTGCTAATATATATTTTTGGCTTTGGGGGGCTATATTCGAATAGCAATTAGTGAATAAATTCAAAGACATTAACTAATTAATGGGTTTGAGACTATATCTTTAATCAGAGATGAAATCGCATTACCTTGTGATCATTTTTCATAAATTTATGGGATTCCTTATGTTTCCACAAGAGATATGTTCCCTTCGTCAGGTAACTATCGACAAACATAAAATTAAAGAATCAAGGCCACTGAGTTGTCATTGGGTCATTGTATCAAACAATTAGTAGGCCACTCAAGAGGACTTCTTTCATTAGTTTGAAATCCTTACTTCAAACATTTTTCAAACAAACACTTTTCAAACACTTTTGAAACCCTAACTTTATATAGAACACTTTTGAAACCCTAACTTTATACAAATTTGAAACCCTAACTTCAAACACTTTTCAATCAACTGACAAACCCGAAATTTATACACAAATCAACCCAGACCTAGAGAATTGAAAGAGATGCCGTTTGATGCCTTGAGTGTGCTGGTGACGAGAGAGAATGGACAGGTGTGCAGCGATCGTGGGTCTCGGTGTGGTGGATGGAGTTGTTGTTGTTCTTCTTCGATCCTTCTTCTTCTTCGAACATTCGATGGAGTTCTTCTTCTTCTTCAATCCTTCTTCTTCTTCTCCTTCGAAGAAATTGTTTGTTGTTCGTCGTCTCTCTCTTCTCTCACAATCGCCTTCTCTCTCTTCTCTCAAACGTAGCGTGAAAAATGAGAGGGATGAGAAAAAGTTGGGGTTTTGTTGAGCCCATGACCCTTAAAGGGTTCAACCAATGAGGAGGGATCACGTTTAATGAAGGGGAAGGGCTGGGCCATTGGATTTAATCCAACGGCTGAGATTTGGAGGACCGGAAATCTCCCATTTCAGGGAGTCCGGAGGAGAAGCGGCAGGTATGTATATATATATATATATAATGAGCTTCCTATCCAAACCACTAAATTCGGACCTACCGTCCGGACCTCACTTTCCAGACCAAATTTTGACGATCCAAACCATTAGATGTGTTTAAAACGTGTTTTTAAGGTCATATAGCATTTTCATGAAAAACTGCTCCGATCAAGTCCTACCGGGTATCTTTTTACCAAATCCTCGCGTTGAACCTTAAAAACACATTTTAAACACATCTAACAGTTCGGATCGTCAAAATTTGGTCCGAAAAGTGAAGGTCTGAAAAGTGGAGTTTGGACCGAAAGTTTTGTTTATAGAGAGAGAGAGAGAGAGAGAGAGAGAGAGAGAGTCCCCTTCTAGTCTGAGATCCAGACTTCCGGATCTCCATGATCCGAGCATTTTTTTGACGATCCGAGCCGTCCAATGTGTTCAGAAGGTGTTTTCAAGGGTCCACACGCGAAATCTTCAAAAAAAAAAAAGCGGGAAGGGCTTCATCCAAGTAGCTTTTGGCAAAACTGCAAATATACAGTTTTTGCAAAAAACTGCTTGGATCAAGCCCTTCCCAGTATTTATTTTTTTTTTTGAAGATTTCCCGGGTAGACCTTTGAAAACACCTTTTGAACACATTGGACGGCTCGGATTTTCCAAAAACAATTTGCAAAACAAAAAAAAATACGTTTTTTCTTAACTCTGGGAGCTCCAGATAAGAAAATCACTATATATATATTTCTTTCGGATGTGTCAGAAAGTGGGCTCTGCGTCAAAAGAGAGGGAGGGACGAGAACAGGGAGGGGGGCTGGGGTTGAACACGTGGCTACTTGTTTGTGGGGGGAGAACATTGAAAATGACTAAAGGGGGGGTCCACTACACCTCACCAAGGGAACATTTTAGCTTTTTAGGGAGAATTTCTTTTTTTATATAGCTTTGAGGGGAATAGTTTAATATAGTAAAATTAAAATAGAAAGCCTGATTTTGTGAATTTTTTATAAAGTGACTTGCTAATTTATAAAAGATGTTTTTGAAGTTTAATTTGCTGAAAGTTTTGGTGCTCCTTATAAGGATGCTCTAAGGTTGTACTTTGACAAGCTATGAATGAATCTAATAGCTTATATGGCCAGGTTTTGTCAAACTGATACAATGGTTGGTAGTTATGACTGTGCATGAGTGATTGGTAGTTTTGATGGATGAATGCACTATGACTGTGCAACAAATGGGTATGGTTATGGCTTTGGATTGTTTTGATATTGGGATCTGCTTTTCAATATTGCCTTGTGCTTTTCCATATTGTCTTTTTTTTTGTAACTGTGGACATGAATGGTTGGTTTTGATAAACATGAATCAAGTTTTTCTTGTTTTGTTATGAATTCATGAAGTTGTGCTATCTGTTTTGTTGTGAATGTGAATGAAGCTACGATATAGGTAGAAAGCAGTACATATATTGATATAGGAAACCTTGCCTTGGCATTACATGCATACCAAAAGACCATTACTTTACTACTCCCAACCAAGACAATATTAGTACTACCAAAAGATCATTACTCCCTACCAAAACAACACTACTACTAGCACCCTTCCCAGTTTATCATGCCATTACTAGAGGCACTAAACAATGGCAATCAGGACCCAAGACACCACCACTGTAGTCTAGAGCTTCCTCTCCCTTGCCTTGCATGCCATTAGGTTGCCTTCCAGGAGGTTGATCTTCCTCAGTAGCCCAGGGATTATTTGGGTAGACCCGTTGCACATGGGTGGATAAAACCACCCAAAATCATCACTCATTTTTTGGGCAGGAGATGAACCTTCACCGAGGATTTGCTGTTGTCCAGGAGGTCTGGATGATACGTTTACTGTAAAGACCCAGAATTTCTATGAAATTCTTTATATATTTTACTCATTTTTAAATAATTTGAATGAGTGGATTAATGTTCTAAATTGTCTTAGAAATGATTGGTGTCCAGATTGGTAAATGTAGTTTAAAAAAAAAAAAATTCTGGATACCAGTATGGCTTTTTTTTGATACTGGTATCCAGTGGGTCAGAAAGTCTACATACCGTTATGGCTATTTCTTGATACTGGTATCTAGCTTCATTTGGGTCGTCAGAAATCCTAGATACCGGTATGGGTTTTTTTTTATACCCGTATCCAGCCTCATTTTAGCGAATTTTGAGCCCGACATTTTCTTCTATAAATAGGGTCTTATATCCATTTTTCCACTCCATAACCACGAAATAAGCCCTAAAATCACCCATCTACCTTCTCTTTTCATCTCTACCTCAAACCTTATGCTTTTAACCTCAATCCACCTCAAAACTTCAAGATCTTCACCTTGGAAACGTCAAGCTCTCTTGGATTTCGGGATTTGAAGGTTTCTCAACCTAGGGTTCCATTTTTCCACCATTTTCAAGCAAAACCTTGAAGTAGGGAACAAATTTCTACTCTCTCAAGTTGTATATTATTGATTTGTTGCACATACTCTTGTCTTGCTCACCAATTTCAAGTAAATCATGTTTTTCTCCAATTATGTGGGTTTTCCCAACTTAGATTCTTTGATCTATGAATGTGCTTATTGTTTGATGAAATTGTGAGTGAAATTGACTTCTCTCCATGTTTAATTGTTGCATATCATCTCTATTTTGAGCCTAAACTATCTCATTTGTGATTGGGATGAAATTTCACACCTTAGAAGTGAAAATCTACACAGTTACTGTTCATTGCTGCTGTCCCGAAAATTTCCAGCAACCACCCTTGCCTTTGGGGTGGTTTTTGACCATCCTTTGATGTCCATTTAATTCCCGATCGTCCACATCTTCTTATGATTGACCCGTGGCACTACGATAATACTCAAATCCACTTTGAAACCCTTAAACTAAGGATTTGACACGTGATTTTATTGAACACTAAGTTATGCTTATTGGACATGCACTATTTTGAGTTGGTGAACATTTTTGGTAAAAATTGAGGCGTTTATAAAGAAATGTGATGTTTGTAGAGGTTTTTTTTTTAGAACAATGACTATGAATCCTAGGGCCACCTTTCGGTGCGTCCCTGGCCATGGGTGTTCGGAGCCCGCAAAATCCGGCAAAGGTGTTCGGAGCCCACGAAATCCGGCAAAGGAATTTTTTCCCTATTGAAAACAAAAGGATATATATATATATATATATATATATATATTTATGAAAGATTGAAAACGAGGCGTTTTATAACCACTTTGATGTTTTGATGAAACTTGGACACTTGGACACATATTTGGACACTTGGGTGCCTTGTGGTCACTTAGTACTCGTATCAACTTCCCGTGTTATACATTGCATCTCATTCAAATCATTTCATATTCCGGTGTGATCATCATCATTATACACCTAGCGTTAGTAGAATGGTTTTCCTACTGGGCTAGTGAGCTCAACCTATAAATTTTCAGGTACTCAGCAAGGATCATGAGATGGATGTGTGGGGTGTGGATGCATAGCATTGGATTCATCGAGCATGAAGTTATTTTCCCATCTTTGCTTCATATTTCATTGAAAGATGGTTTTGTAACTTTTATTTATTAATCTTTTGACGGTTTGGTTAATGTAATAACTCTTATACTTGATACTTGTGCTTTTGGATTATGGGTACCCGTACTTAGAACTTGTTGACTATTTATGGTGAGAATGTATCTATTATGACTTTGACTATTCAAAGGATAAATGTATGACTTTTGACTTATTTTACGTGAATTTTATTTGTATTTGTTTTATCAAATTTGAGGGCGTGACATTTACCACCGCAAGATGGCAGAGGCCATCCTCTATGCAAGTTAAGTTGCTAGACATGGCACTGGTGGCTGACTAGGTGGCCATTTCTTTTTAGCAGAGGTTGAGAGGATATGCTTTGTACTTGAGAGAGAGAGAGAGAGAGGTTTTTTGTAGGTAGGGATGAGATTATATAATGGGAGGGAAATGAATGAGAAGTGGGGTGGGTTTTGGTGGGTAAAAGTGACTTATTTCCCTCCCATTTGTCAACAAAAAGCCAACTCAACAGATCTATAAGTGTAATTGACGGAAGTTAACGATAAGGGTGGAATTGATGACTTTTTGTAAAGTACAAGTGCTTAATTGACAATATTAAAAGGTCAAGTGTCTATTTGTGATTGGAGTGAAAGGTCAGGTGCTTTTTTGAATTTTTTCCTTTAACCAAATCACCAAAAGTATCATTCGCTTTCTAAAATACTTCTTTCCCAATTGAATACACTTGAGTTTTCTAAATCTTGAGGTGATAGGAATTGTAAATGTAGTGACTTTTTTCCAATGACATTAGAAATTATAACTAAAAGAGATTCACAAGCGCGAAGTTCATCCATCGTGGCTGAATCAGTAGATTTGGATGAGATCCTTCCATGGCTGGTAAAATGACCTGTAAAAAAACAATGTTATTTTCCAACATTAGTTTAGCCAGGTGTGAACCTTTTTCTATACACTCAAACATGACAAGTTAGCAAAGAGCAACAAGCCATAAGGTCGGAAGCCCTAATTCCTTGGTCCAAAACCAAGCAACAAGAACATATATTTCCCATCAGTGGCAACAATTTAACGGTTGGCATGAAACTTAGGCCTCATTTGTTTTGCCAAAGAGATAAATGGATGGGATATGGGTGGGATATGAAATCTTTGGGATATTGCTCAAGATATCAATGGATTAGAAAAATTCGTATCCGGTGTTTGTGTTCAACGGGATATAGCCAGTGCAAAGCATTTTTTTTTATAACTAAAATGGGGATATAGCCAGTGGAAAGCATTTTTTTATAAAATGGATTCTATGTACCGTACAGACGGGGAGAAAAACTTGGTAGGGATTTCATATCCCATGGAAAAAAAAAGAAGAAAAAGACGACAAACATGGAAAATGGAAGCGGCTTCATTTCTACAATCAAGCAGTATAATTGACATTTATGGCCAAATTTTCAATCCAAGTTTGCTCTTGCTAGAATCACATCACTTATTGTTCATAGAAAATTAAATTAGCGGATGACTCAATCCAATTAATCTTTCAATGAATTTCCTATCTTAGCAATAGACAAGTAAAAAATCATATTTCTCTTCCATTTTACGTCTGGTTTGAAAGGGAAAAAGATGTGCAACTATAATTCCTCCCATTGGGTGTGACATTTCAAGGTGAGTAGTTAGTCCTTCTACATGAACCTGGGTAGGTGGCTAGGTTCAAACACAAGATCTATTGCCCAGTCCGATACCATGTTAAAGCATCCAACTCAAAACCAACTGGCATGAGTAGAGGGGCCCCCAATTTCATGTACTAGTTTTGGAGGTGATTGTTAACCGATGTGGGACAAGCACTACCAGTCCCCCGCACATGCAACTCCTCACTCGCATGTGGCGAGTTAAACAAAATGATTTAACACGTTCAACTATCAACCATCAGCGACAAACTTAGGGGGGAACCAACCATCAATGACATAGAGTCTTGGGCAAAACCCTATTGATATAGAGTCTTGTCCAAAACCCTTTGAACCCCTAGCTCTAATACTTCGTTAGAGCATTCAACTCGAAACAAATTGGCAATGAGTGGAGGGTCGTCCTTCATATACTAGCTTTGGAGGTTGTAATTACTAATGTGGGACACGCTCTAACACTCTCCCGCACATGCAACCCCTAACATACAAATGGAGAATAAACAATGGATCTGTAACAAAGAGATCTCAACAAACAACGAACAGGTCCACTTAAGGCACAAAACACGGGCAACCAATTAACAGTCTTGTCCAAAAGCCTAAAAAACCCTAGATCTACAGATCAAAACCTCGACAAATACCTTTGAAAGTTGAAACAGTACAAAACCTACTTAAAAACCACTCGAAACCCCTTAAAACACCTTTGAAATTCATACCCAATGTTCGAAACTATCCAACCTTCAAAATCCACACACTCTACTCGAAAACACATGTAGTGCTCGAAGTCTTTTGGCAACCCACAACTTAGATTCAAAAACCTTAAAAATCCATGTTTCGGTGCTTGTACAGTACTTGTGACCCATCAAAATGGTGACCCAGTGCTCGAAATCCATGATCCAATGCTTGCAAATGTTGAGTCCGCCTATTTTGAGGTTCGTTTATGCTATCGTTTGTTGCTTACTCTGTTCTTCAATCTAAGATGGTTCGATCTCTTGTTTTGTGGGTTGGTAATCAATTTGTTAGTTCTATTTGTTTGTCTTCTTCGTATAGTGGTTGTGCTTTTTGGTTATGATTTGTTCGGCTCACATCTTCTGATATTTGGGGATGTCAAGTGGTATGTAGGTTTGTTAGAGTTGCTTGCTTTGAGCAAGGACAGGTTTCAAGTTGTTCACTGTGTAACTTCATCTCGTTTGTTGGTTGTTCATTATTGGATCCGGTTAGCTACTGAGTTTATTTATAATGGAGTCCTATACTGCCTCTACTTTTGAGTCTAGTTCTACATCTACGTTTGTTGGTATTTTGTCTGGGACTTCTCAATTCCGTGAGAAGCTGTCTATTACCTCCACACCTTTGAACGGTAGAATTATGCTATTTGGGATCAGGCTACTAAGGTTTAACATAACAAAATTTCATTACTTGACAAATAATCCTTGGATTCGTATTGATTTATGGAATAGTATGAACCTCATATTAGTTGCACTTTGGTCTTCTTACAAACTGCCAAACTTGTGTGGCGTCAAGCTACGGAGATGTATTATAGTGCTAATAATCTCTGTTGCATCGCATGATTATGATTATGTTCAGCCTCAACTTTTGGGAGAGTTGGTAACTTAACATGGTATCAGAGCTTTAGTAGCGAGAGGTCTTGGGTTCAAATCTCTCTGGTTGCGTTTGTTCTCTGTTTGGATTCAACTTCTCTCATTAGTATTTGTTCTAATCTATCTATGAAAATTTGTATCTCCATGTGCAATACAGAGTTGCACCTGAGGGAGCGTGTTAGATAGCTTGATATTTGTAGTGCCTAATTTCTAAAAGCTTAAGCTAGTAGAGAGAGAGGGGCAACTTTATTATGTATATTCTCAACACACTAAATATGAAATTCTCTTTCCCTCTTATTCGAAATGGATCAACTCATGTTAAGGTCAACTATAGCAATAGAGGTAAGGTGGGGGTGGTGCTCCAGAATCATTAGCTTGCGTAAAAAGTAATGATAAAACAGTAGAGTTTTTAGAATTAAGCATAACTATAAAGGCAATGATAAAATCCAAAATCCGATACGATTAGAAAACATCTTACCTCTCCAAGACGGATTAGCTTCAACGGGGCATCGACCTCTTGACCAAAGTGATGCCAGAGTATTCTCATTACTGAGTAAGCAGTTCATTTCCGACCCTACAAAAAAATGGAAAAAACACGGACCTACCAATCATCAGACCAACATTTAAGACACTAACAGGAAAATCGAGATGGGGGGGAGGGGAAGGGGGGAACTTATTCCAAAAATCCAAATTTCCCTACTATTTCAACAGATGGTAATGTCAATAATGCCCAACTTATCTAGATTCCCCATCCAGGAAATGACGTGCTTTTGAGATGGTAAACGAAACCTTATTAGAGGTCAATGTTAAGACGATGTGCAGGGATTCTTGAAAGTAGGCCATACGCAAGGGCTTTCAAATTCAATTTGCAAAGCAAACTCTATTTTCAGCCTCAGACAGTGGGAGCACAAAAGAATGGATTAGTGACCATATCAGTGATAGCCAACCTGCTGAATTTAAAAGATCAGAAAAAAGGAGCAGAGAGACTGAAGCTACAACTGAAGGAAGTAATCTGCAGCCCATGCCAAGAAGCTGTTGGAGGCCAAATATGCAAGCAGCTAGAATCTCTTCACAACCAAAGCCAAACTGACTTTCTCCACATCCTTTCTTATCGAGTACCAGTAAAGGATGCAATGTTTCCAGGTTTGACTTTTCAAATCTCAAAGAAAGCCTTCCAAGGATAACAGATGCCATTAGCCAACATAAAAGTTTTGATAATAAGGAATCTTCAGATTGCTCTATCTCCAACAAAATCGCAGAATGGCAATAAGCTTCTGTGGACAGAAGCTTTTTTGCAGAGCTTGACTGTAAAGCAGTTGAAGTTGCCCACCTTGCAAACATAAGCTGCTTATCTTGCTCCTGTAAATCAGATGGACAAACAAGGTTATGAATTTCCAACAAATAGAATAATCAGTAATCTAACCCTCCTATCGATACAATCCTTAAGTGACCTACTTAATTATGGACAGATTCGAAGTTGTGGGATTGTCCGGCCTAAAGGTTGTACTCAGTACTCCCTCGTAACAATTATTGGGAGTATCAGCAAATGTGTCACAGGAAATTTGCAACCACTTTTAATTAAAATTCAGCACACAATTAGTATAATTATCCTTTCTCTATTTGAACACAATATGGATAAATTTTGGGGCAACCAATGTCAATCAAGCAACATAAGCTCAAAACCCTCTCTACATCCTAAACCCAATATTGTTCATTTGACTACCAACAGTATTTTTCATTTGACTACCAAAAGCTTTTTATCATGCATGAGCACAGGAATGCACCTATCAATATGTACAATTCTCACCAATCTATACAGTGAACAACAACTGAATAGTTGTACCACCTCGTAACAGAAAGAAAGCTACTTATATAAACTGCAGAGAAGCAAGATAAAAGGAAAGGCTGAATTTTCTACACTGTCTAAATAAAAAAATGCGTGTAAAGAACTTGAAACTACAAAATTTGCCATTCAGATTTGCATTCAAATATATAGAGTCAAATGCACAACACTTCCAGCATGCTTCCCGAATGCATAATGCATGAGCATGCACCTAAATCAATGGATGTGCAGATACACGTGCCCCAACACACACACACCCCACCCACCCACCCACCCACCCACACACACAGAGAGATACCATGCAAAATATGGCCCCCGGAGTAGTGCTCATAAGTACAGCCTTCAAACCTAATTCTGCACGGGGACTAAAAATTCCATCACGGCGTAAAATGTGGCTGATTAACCTTCCATTCTTGAGATATCTTCAAAGTTGACGTTAGTATCTCCAGAACTGAAGTAACAAGATGACCATTTTCATCTGTAAGATTGCCACCAACTAAGAGTTTGTATAAATGAGTTGAAAGTTCCGGGAGCTGCTCAAGGGCAAACTGCTGCAACCACTCAATTATGTTTCGGTTTGAAATGACATCATTGACCACCTAAATAGAAATAGGAGTTCGGAGGAGTAACTGTCTGCATTTAGCATCAATCTGTCAAAAAAGAGACACGAAACCAATCTGCGTATTAACATCATTTGCCTTGATCACCCTTCAAGAGCTAATAAGAGCTAGGATATCAGTTCCAGCTTTGAGTAACACATTACAGAGGTCCAAAGCTTTGTGTTGAAAAATCCTGCAATTCCTATATCCCAAGGAATGATATATGGCAGCAGCAAGGAGACCTTCAACACACCATTCTTAAAGGTGGCACAACTACTATTATGGCCCCTAAAGATTGTTTACAAAAAGAACCCCCATACATGAGGAGCACTACAAATAAAAAAAATAGACAATATTGTGGCCTTCAGATAATTTCGGATAGAACTCTATCTCTCGTGGAAACCCTACTCTGGAAAGCTAGCCACTGATTGAAGAACACCTGTAAACACTATAGACAAAACCAAGCAACTTGTGCTAGTCTAAAATGATACTTACTTTTTTACAAGTGCTAACTACAAGCATTCCTAATTAAGTGGAAGGATAAGATAATCAACATCACTAACCAAACTACCACTAAATGGATCAGTTACAGGGACTCAGATATGGGAGCCCAAGTGTCCACTTCATCCAAACTTTTTTCTAAAGGACTTGGGAATATTCCAAAATATTAAAAATATATATACTTTCTCAACTAAACAGTGTTGCAAAAGTCCGTAGGGCCTTTTGATGCATAATATAGGAGTTCCACTAATAGTTCACTTACATTCAAATAATAAAATACGCTTGCAAGGAGTATGTCCAACTAAACATGTTGGACATGGATCCCATACACTTATCCAAGTGTTGAATGTCCGAAAAGGGTATTTTATTCATTTATGAGGATCCACGTAACATAGCAATGGATGTAATGGTGATAACTGATCTATGAATCAGAGTATAATATGAAGTGGGTATTGACTGGTTCTGTAGGTGTAATAAGGCCAAGGAATCTTTGAATAATCTCTCTTCCCTGTCTGGTGGCTACTGAGTTATCCAGGAATCTTTTGTGTGCAATTTTTAAGAGAGGTGTGGCTCGCTCTCGTTCTTCAATCAGTAACTTTTTTGTTTCTTGTAGTCACAGTTACCCAAAGAGGTGCACAAGGAAGGCATGGCAAAAAGTAGCAGTATCAGGAATGCGTGAACAAATAAAGACGCGAAATGAGAAAGTACAAAGGTGACGAGGCAGGATATAAAAAAGATATAGATGAGAGGAGCAAAGTGAGTTCTATGTCGGGCGCTAACTGTTTGGGAGATAAACGTGTAAACCACAAAAAACAACAAAAAAAAAAAGATGTGAAGTTTATTTTTAGGGTTTCAGTTTATGTTTAGGGTAGTTTAGTCATTTTGTGTTATTCGGGTTTCGCTAAGGTTATCGTTTATTTTCAGGATAGTTTAGTCATTTTGTGTTATTAGGGTTTCACTAAGGTTATTAGGGTTAGACTATATAACCCCTTCATTAGACTTGTAATTTTTCAATAGATACTCCTGAAAGGTGTTCTATTTATCGTAGTAGCTCCGGTTTGATACCGGATAAAGCAAATCTTGGTTTTCGTTTTCCTTGTGATGGGCCTGGAAGAGGGGGAACATGCCAAGTATCGGCTTGGGATCATACAGTAAGATTGTTACATTGGTTCTCTTATCTCTTTTGCAATGTCACATTGTATTAGAGCCGGAATAGGTTAATCTCTCTCTCTCTCTCTCTCTCTCTCTCTCTCTCTCTCTCAGAGCATATGTACTTTGAACAGTAGCCCCATCATCAGCTTTCATAAAACCCTAGGATATCAGCAGCAACAAAAGCACCACCGACCACGACTATTCATCAATAAAGTGTCCGTAGTCGCATGTTTGGGGTATTCTAAACACTGGGTCCCTCTCAGTTTCTTTGCACAACATCGATAGCATCAGATTTCTGCACAAAGATCTGTTATTTTGCAATCATTTTTTATCTCTACATCTCTCTCTCTCTCTCTCTCTCTCACATAACCAGATAGCATCTCTCCATTCGAAACCCTAAGTGGTAGTACAGATTGCACATCTCTGTTTCTCCCTAGATTGCATCTCTCTCTTAGTATTGTTTGTATTGGAAGTTCGGCATCTGTTCAGCATTGGTTCTTCCTTCTATTTGCATCTGCTCGGCATCGGTTCTGCTTCCTATTTGCATGTTCTAGTTTTGGTTTGCAATTTGTTCTCCTCCTCCACCGAAGCACACTTTCTTCCTATTCACATGTTCTGGTTTTGGTTGGCACTTGTTTGCAGTTTTGGCATTCTAATTGGTATTGGATCTCTAATTGGTATTGTTTGCAAAACCGCTTTGCACTGGTCAGCGCCCCCGCAATAGTTGATTTGCAATTGTTATCTCCTTGGCAAACTCACAATGCTCTCTGGCGTTATTTATCATTTATTTTTAGGGTAGTTTAGTCCTTTAGATGTATTAGGGTTTTGCTAAAGTTATATAACCCCTTCATTAGTCTCGTAATCTTTCAACTTTTCCAATGCAATAAGATTGTTACGTTGTTTCTCCTCTCTTCTGCAATGTCACATTTCACAAAAGAATGGTCAACATTTTGTAATTAAATTCCACTCTCAACATTTCACAAAACCCTATAAAAAAAAATTAAGAAACTAAATAAAAATGTAATTTTTAGGGGACTAAAGGAAATGGAAGACGTAATCAGAATAGCTTATCACCTCCAGTGATGTGTTTAACGGACCGCCTGATAAATTTGTCAAAGCTTGGTATTGCTTCCCATAGAAGACTGAAACAATTGATGATAACCATCGAATAATACTAGAGCACTCAACTAGATGGCGAGCCATTTTACGAACTTTAACAGATTTCTTTACCACCTGAAATGAAAGCAAAATAACTTTTTGTGGTTCATCAGAAGAGGTGACCTTTGTAGCATCATGAATCTTCACTCCAATAGAACAATATAACAAGAGAAACAGTGTAAGAGAATCACAAGAAGTGAGAGTCTACAAACCTTAGTTGCATGAAGTGGCCCACCCGGGGTGGGGGTTGGGTGGAATGTACAAGAACCTACAATTGGGAGTGTTTAGACTACCTATATATTTTTTGTATAAAAATAAAAATAACTCAAAAATATAATTTTATTAGTGGTACAAGTTGGTAAGAGTTCAAAGTGGTGAGGGTACAAAAATTATTACATATTGCCAAATTAGAGTCAATTGCAAACATTTCTTGTAGATATAGGTAAAATGAGTGTACATAAACCAAACCAAACTGAGCCTTATGTGTTAAGTTATGTTGAGTTAGGGTTCATCTGTTATGCTTTCTATTCCTAGGGGTAGTTTGGTCATGTATATTGTTGATCCTGTATAAGTCTGTGTATAGACCATTTTTACAGTAATGAGAAAAATAGCTTTGATCTCTCTTTCTCTCTCAACAATCTCACATGGTATCAGAGCCTCCATCTCTTCCAATTGGGTCTTCTATCGTTGGTTTGATGGAGAGAAAGTGCTTATTTTCATCTCATCACTGATCAGAGCATAGGGTTTAGAGTCATACCTTCGGTATTCGACTTCATAATTGATTGAGAGGAAGATTGACTCGTTTTTTTTTTCACAGCCAACAACCTACTTTGGCATCGTCGATCATTGTCGACTGGTTTCCAGCTGCATACGACCACTGTTGAATCTTTTTCACTGTCGACTTGTGTGAGTTCAGTCGATTGGAGGAGGTTCAGCCTCCAGTCGAGCACTGTTACTGCTCAATACCCACTGGGTTTCCACCGTTAGCACTCGTCGACCACCGGCGAGCCTCCGGCGACCACCAACGAGC
This sequence comes from Vaccinium macrocarpon, assembly GCA_022606695.1. Classification (NCBI taxonomy): domain Eukaryota; kingdom Viridiplantae; phylum Streptophyta; class Magnoliopsida; order Ericales; family Ericaceae; genus Vaccinium; species Vaccinium macrocarpon. Next base: position 22,245,610 of record CM040171.1, read on the forward strand.
TCTGGCAACCACCACAGGCCTTCGTACGGCTCTCTACAGTACCTAGGTGATCTCAATTTTGCTTTAAATTGACTGGTTATCTCGTTTTTGTTCTTTTTTGGTCTTAATCAAACACCAACAGCACTCTATTTGGACTCTGCTGGACTCTACAACACTTGTTTTTGGTCTTATGTTGACTGGGTTGATTCAAATTGACTGGGTTGACTCTATTTACACTTGAACTCAACTGGGTTTCTTTGGATCTGACTGGGCTTGGTTATTTGAGGGTATTTAGGACAGACTTTGGTCCCAACAACATCTGTTGGTGATCGAAATACTCCAGTTAGTCGCCGTCAACTTCTATTGTTGGTCGATATTCACTGAGTTACTACCAACAGCCTCTGATAGGCCCTTTTGTATCTTTCAGTCTTTCGAGGTTTTAAGACAGTTATGTGGTTGTTGCGATCTCTTTCTTGAGTTATTTTAGCAGTTTGTTACTGTCTTTCTTCTATTGGTACAATGGAGGCTTCCAAAACTGCTCAGGTTGGTGCCTTTTTTGAGGGGAAGTTACAAACTCTCAGGTGCCTACTAGATAAGCTTGATGTTTCATCTACCATTGCCTCTACTTCCACTAACTCTGATTTCTTTGCTCACAAAGGTATACATGCTAGTGCTTCTACCGCCTCTAGCTCTTCTCCTTGGATAATAGATTCTGGAGCAACTGATCATATGACAGGTTGTTCATCTTTCTTTGATTCCTATTCTACATGTTCCGGTAAGGATAAGGTCAGAGTTGCTGATGGTTCTTTATCTGCTATTTTAGGGAAAGGTTCAATTAATTGTTCTCCAACCATCTCCCTTTCTTTTGTGCTTCATGTTTCAAATTTTTCTACTAACCTTCTATCTGTTAGTAGCCTTACCCAATCCATAAATTGCTCCGTAACATTTTTTCCTACACATTGTGTCTTTCAAGAACTGGCTACGAGGAGGACGATTGGAAGTGGTAAAGCTCATGAGGGCCTTTATTTTTTGGAGTCTGCACCTAATCTAGTTTGTCCACCTTTGTCATGTTGTCAAGCTCTTGCAGCAGATACGGGTTCAGCTCTTTCCTTGTACATTAGTGGCATCATAAATTGGGTCATCAATCCTTTGGAATTCTAGAAAAATTGTTCCCTAGTTTGGCTAGGCAATGTTCTCGGAGTCAGTTCCTTTGTGAAGCTTGCGAGCTTGCGAAACATAAGCGCTCATTTTATGCTCCGGTCAATCAAATAAGTGATTCGCCATTTATGGTCATTCATTCCGATGTTTGGGGTCTTTCTCCTGTCACATCTCTGGCTGGTTATTGCTGGTTTGTCACCTTTATTGACTGTTATTCTCGTGTCACCTGGGAGTATTTACTAAAGGCAAAAAAAGAGGTATTTTTGTGTTTTAAGTCTTTTCACCAAATGGTGCATACTCAATTTAATGCTAATATTAAAGTACTTCATAGTGATAATGGGACTAAGTATCTAGATGGGACTTTTTGGGCGTATCTTAATGACTCTGGTATTCTTTTTCAGACTTCTTGTGTTGGCACTCCACAACAAAATAGAGTTGTCGAGCGCAAGAATCACCATCTTACTGAGGTAGCCCGCTCTATATTGTTCACCATGAATGTTCCTAAACACTTTTGGGGCGAAGCTATCCTTACTGCAGCTTTTCTTATCAATTGCATGTCATCTAGTGTTCTTCAGTTCCAAACTCTGATTAAGGTTCTCTTAGGTTGTTCTCGGGTCTCATCTCTCCCACCCAAAGTCTTTGGTTGTGTGTGTTTTGTTCATGCTCCTAAGCACCCAAGTGGTAAGCTGGATCCCAAAACCCGCAAGTGTATTTTCCTTGGCTATTCTCCCACTCAGAAGGGTTATAAATGCTATGACTTGCACTCTCGCAAAATGTATGTCTCCATCAATGTCACTTTTTGGGAAACTGAATCTTTTTATCCTCTGTCCACTTCATCACTTCAGGGGGAGACTGATAGACAGGAAGAGATGTTGACATTTCATACTCTTGAGTCGTGGTCTTATCCTTTACCTTGTCATAGTAAGGGGGAGAAAGAACCTTTATCTGCAGAAAGAGCAGAGCATGATGTTCGAGAAAGACTGGATAGGCCAAATTTGCAAACCTTTTCTCAAAAGAAAAAAGGCAAGCCTACATGTGCGGTACCACTTTGCCAATCTTCATCACCAACTCCAGTTCTTGACTCTTCAACTGACTCATCTAGTAATGATCCTTTCCCTACGGTTGTTGATGATCTTAATGCTCCTATTGTTTTTTTAGAAAGGGAGTTAGATCATGCACTCAACATCCCATTTCCCAGTTTGTCTCTTATGACCGTTTATCTCCTTTTCATTGTGCTTTTGTTTCGTCTCTTTCTTCTCTATCTATTCCACAGAAATGGCAGGATGCATTCATAATACCTAAGTGGAAAGGAGCTATGGTAGAAGAGATGACGGCTTTAAAAAGGAATGGCACTTGGGAGCTATTATCTCTTCCAAAAGGGAAGAAACCTGTGGGGTGCAAATGGGTGTCCACTGTGAAACACATAGCTGATGGGACAGTTGAGAGATACAAGGCAAGACTTGTTGCCAAGGGCTTCACACAAACCTATGGTATTGACTACGAGGATACGTTTGCCCCTGTAGCGAAAATGAACTCTGTGCGAGTTCTACTCTCTTGTGTTGCCAATTTAAATTGGCCTCTTTACCAGTTTAATTTGAAGAATGCATTTCTCCATGGCAAATTAGAGGAGGTGTACATGGCTATTCCACCGGGTTTTTCTTCATCTCAGACCGAGGGAAAGGTGTGTCGATTGAAGATGGCACTCTATGGCTTGAAGAAATCTCCTAGAGCATGGTTTGACAGGTTTCTCATAGCCATGTTTGACAGGTTTCTCATCAAGAGAAGTAATGGTAAGATTGTCATTCTTATTGTTTATGTGGATGACATAATCATGACAGGTGATGATGTGAATGAAATTGTTAGCCTTAAAGCTCTTCTTGCTCAAGAGTTTGAGATTAAGGATTTGGGGTCTATGAAGTACTTTCTTGGAATGGAGGTGGCTATATCTGACAAAGGAATTTTTATCTCTCAAAGGAAGTATATCCTTGATCTCTTGGAAGAAACTGGTATGTTGGGATGTAAACCAGCCGATTCTCCCATTGAGGTCAACCATCATCTTTGTAGCAATGGTGGGGAGCTTACAGAAAAGGAGAGATATCAGAGACTTGTGGGTCGCCTGATATACTTATCTCATACTAGAGCAGATATTTTCTATGTCGTGGGTGTTGTGAGCCAATTCATGCATGAACCTTGTACTAGTCATCTTGATGCAATTTATCATGTCTTGAGGTATCTTAAATCTGCCCCAGGTAAAGGAATTTTGTTCTCTAATCATGGTCACTTGAGATTGGAAGCTTTCACTGATGCAGACTGGGCAGGTTCTATTGATGATAGGCGATCTACTTCTAGCTATTGCACCTTCCTTGGGGGGAATTTGATTACATGGAGGAGTAAGAAGCAGTCTGTGGTAGCTAGATCTAGTGCAGAGGCCGAGTACAGAGCCATGGCTCATGGTGTTTGTGAGCATTTATGGCTCCAAACCTTCTTGCGTGATTTGGGATTTCCTAATCGTGGTCCTATGAAGCTCTATTGTGATAACAAAGCAGCCATAAACATTGCTCATAATCCTGTTCAACATGATCGAACAAAGCATATTCAAATTGATAGGCATTTCATCAAGGAGAAGCTGAGCAACGGTTTGATATACATGCCTTTTGTGAGATCCAAAGACCAATTGGCCGATGTATTTACTAAGGGTCTTAGTAGTAAAAGTTTTCACCCCATAGTATTCAAGTTGGGCTTGATAGATATCTTTGCACCAACTTGAGGGGGAGTGTTAAGTTATGTTGAGCTAGGGTTCATTTGTTATGTTTTCTATTACTAGGGGTAGTTTGGTCATGTATATTGTTGATCAGTTTTACAGTAATGAGAAAAATAGCTTTGATCTCTCTCTCTCTCTCTCTCTCTCTCTCTCTCTCTCTCTCTCTCTCTCTCTCTCTCTCTACAATCTCACATTATGTCCTAATCAATTGGGGTCAGCTACATGATCCCTGTTTTCCCATTGAGCTCTATTAAGGGCAAAAAAAAAAAGTGCATACATTCAAAGTCTAAATGCTAGAGTAAACTTATGTTACTTGTTTTACCTAATAGTTTCTGGTTGATGCGAATATCCTGTCGTTTTTATTTCTCTTCGTTAATTTCTTTTCATACTTTGGCGTGGGTTCCATCCAAAGGTGTGAATCCTGTATCATACCCATAAGTACCATTCTCAAAGAAATCCAGTAAGGTTAGCCTCTAATTCCGTTCTGAAAAAATTTCTGCCTGATCTCGAACACTGGCCATACCGGACTGTTTTAGGTCATAACGGGCTGTTCCGGGGTGTTTCTGGAGGTACTGGACGGAACTCTACAGTGGGAAAAATGGGGAGAAACCAGAGCAGAAATGGAAAAAATAGAGGTAAAACAGAGAACCGATGGCCTGTGTTGGGAGAAGATGAGAAAAAGTAAAAGAAGAGCTTGAACAAATGCTAGCTGTCTGGTACTTTCTTAGGAAAAAGTGAAAAATACTGTAACCTAGGCTAGCATGTAGCCTTTAATGATTCGGTAGAAAGTCTCATCTGTTCCAAAACAGTACCATCCCATTACAGGATTCAGAACCTTGGTTCCATCCCATTACAAAACCTGATTATTACTTCAGTGGAACAAGCTTCTAACAAGATTCAAACCATGGAGCAGGAAAATAAGGTTCCGGAGCAAATTCATTACCCCTTGTAGGAGGATCCTACAACTAAAGCACACTAATGCAAATGGGGGGGTACAAGAAGCGGGGCAGAAAGCCTCTTATTTTTCCTCAAACCCTTCTTTAAGAGTTTAAAGAAGGATTTTTTCAAACAAGGATACCATAACGGGTTCAACCACTGTCCTACCGGCCACCACCACACTCAACAATAATTTAGTCAATTCAATATTGTGGATCCCTTGAAGGGCAAGTCTGGTGCCAGCAGCTGCGGCAATTCCAGCTCCAATAGTGTACAATTAAGTTGCTGCAATTAAAAAACTCGTCGTTGGATTTTGGGTTGGGTTGATTGGTCCGCCTTCGGTGTGCATTTGTCGTCTCGTCCCTTCTGTTGGCGATACGCTATTCGCTAATCCGGCCATCTATCTTTCACCAACTAGAAGCCAACTTATGTTTTCGTTATGTGACTAGTAGTCCGTATTACTACTAGGAGCCACAGTACTATGTACAGTTACGGTCTTTACTCTTTGCCCAAGCAGTCAAAGATCCTTCACCAACTAGAAAAAAATTATGTATTCAATGTGTGGCCAATAGTCTATGAATCTACAAGGAGCCAGACCTATTTGTCAAGTTACAGTTGTTACTTTCTGCTGATAGAGCCAACAATTGTTCACCCGTTAAGAGAAACATCAATTTTCTCTATGTAGCCAGTAGTCAGTATATCTACTAGGAACTACATTTCGTAGTCGAGTTAAGGTCATTACTTCCCGCTAATCCGGCCAACTATCTTTCACCAACTAGAACCCAACTTATGTTTTCATTATGTGACCAGTAGTCCGTATAACAATTAGGAGTCACAGGACTATGTAGAATTACAGTCTTTTCTCTTTGCTCATGCGGTAAATGATTCTTCACCAGCAAGAAGCAAATTACATATTCAATCTGTGGCCAGTAGTCTATGAATCTACTAGGAGCCACACTTATTTGCCAAGTTATGGTCGTCACTTTCTGCTGATAGAGCCAACGATTGTTCACCCGTTAAGAGAAACATCTATTTTCTCTATGTAGCCAGTAGTCATTATATCTACTAGGAACTAAATTTTGTATTCAAGTTAAGGTCATTACTTCCCGCTAATCCGGCCAACTCTCTTTCACCATCTAGAAGCCAACTTATGTTTTCGTTATGTGACCAGTAGTCCGTATAACTACTATGAGCCATTGTACTATGTAGAATTACGGTCTTTACTCTTTGCTCATACAATCAACGATCCTTCAACAGCAAGAAGCAAATTACGTATTCATTGTGTGGACAGTAGTCTACGAATCAACAAAGTGCCACACTTATTTGCCAAGTTACGGTCGTTAAATTCTGCTATAGAGCCAATGATTGTTCACCCGTTAAGAGAAACATATATTTTCTCTATGTAGCCAGTAGTCAGTATATCTACTAGGAACTACATTTCGTAGTCGAGTTAAGGTCATAACTTCCCGCTAATCCGGCCAACTATCTTTCACCAACTAGAAACCAACTTATGTTTTCGTTATGCAAACAATAGCTCATATAACTACTAGGAGCCAGAGTATTATGTATAGTTACGGTCTTTACTCTTTGCCCATGCGGTCAATGATCCTTCACCAGCTATAAGCAAATTACGTATTCAATATGTGGCCAGTAGTCTATCAATCTACTAAGAACCAGACCGAAGTTGCACGAAGCGGGGACGGGAGCGGGGGCAGGAGTGGGAGCAGGGGCGGGGGAGCGGATAAATTAGAAGCTCCCATCTTTGGGAGCGCCGGGAGGAGCGTTTACGTATGTTTTGTTAATTAAATATTTCTAATTTAATAATAATAAATTAAAAAAAATGCCAAGACTATATATCATTATACTACCACATAGCTTTCAAAACATAACAATGCATATTCTCATTTAGGGATCACACTTAGCACATGTCGTGTATACAGTAAAAATTTGATTTTGGTAATTTTTTACATCAGACAACTTAACTTAGTTCATTATGGCCTTCCCAACTACTACCAAAATTCATTTATTGTAATTCCTTTTTTTTTCCATTTGTTTCACTCTTATTCATTTTATAATAAAAAAAAGGGAAAAATATAAAAAGGGAGTAAAACAAGGCTCATTTTTCATTGTTCCCAAGCCGCACACATACCCATAAAGAGGAGGAAAAATTAGGTGGAAAATGAAGAGTTGGTCTTGAATTGTAAAAGTACAGTTGCCCATATGGCCTTACACGTGTAAGAATGAGAGAACTACACACCTCCCAGATTCAATATCACTATAGGATAGATACAGCTTTTAATATTTCGATCTGGCCCTCTGGTCTTCATCTTCTTCTTTCCTTCATCTTCCATTGTCCTTCCCAGAGGACCCAGACACATCACAACGGCGATAGATACAGCCCACAGCCTCCTCTCGTCTTCGTCTTCCACTTCTCTTTCACACCCCGCATGACGTCGATGGAGACTAGAAGGACTAACGACGGCGGCTACAAGTAACGACGGCGACGACCAGAAATCACAGATAAACTCCCATCTTCCTTAGGATAGCATTTCCGTCTCATTGGGATCGCTCTCCCATGGCATTTCCGAGCGAGAAACGCGGAATCGCGTTTCCCGGGGAGGAGCGTCTACAAGGTAGACGGTTCCTACAACTAAGAGCCAGACTTATTTGTCAAGTTACAGTATTATGTACAATTATGGTCTTCACTGTTTGCCCATTCAGTCAATGATCCTCCACCAGCTAGAAGCAAATTACGTATTCAATGTGTGGCCAGTAGTCTATGAATCTACTAGTAGCCACACGTATTTGTCAAGTTAGAGTTGTTACTTTCTGCTCATAGAGCCAACGATTGTTCACCCGTTAAGAGAAATATCTATTTTCTCTATGTAGCCAGTAGTCAGTATATCTACTAGGAACTACATTTCGTAGTCAAGTTAAGGTCATTACTTCCCACTAATCTGGCCAACAATCTTTCACCAACTAGAAGCCAACTTCTATTTTCGTTATGTGACCAGTAGTCCGTCTAACTACTAGGAGCCATAGTACTACATATAGTTACTCTCTTTTCTCTTTGCTCATGCGGTCAATGATCCTTCACCAACTAGAAGCAAATTACGTATTCAATGTGTGGCTAGTTCATAGTTGTCAAAGGCGCTCGCCTAGGCGAGAGGCACAGCGAGGCGCAGTCATTGCGCCTGGGGTACACCTAGGCGAGGCGAGTGGAATAAGGCGAGGCCTAGGCGCAAAAAAACGCAAAAGGCGAGAGGCGCAAAGGCGTAAAAAAAGCGCACCTTATTGAAGTTTAATCACAACCCTAGATTTTTGTTACCTAGGTTACAAATCTTATCTTGGCTGTCGATTTTTGGGTTTCTAAAAGTCCATTGTGGGTCTCGAAAAGTCTGATTATCAGCCCTAAATCATCTCTCTCTCTCAAAGACTTGAAATCGATTGAAATCTAATTGTGGCCTTGTGGGTGTCGATCAAGAAGACCAAAGGTAATTAGACTAAGAGGGAGACGACGACAACAACGAGAGAGAGAGAGAGAGAGAGAGAGAGAGAGAGAGAGAGAGAGAAGGTTCGTACCTCTGGGTTTCGATAAAACAAAGAGCAAAGTGATAGGCTGAGAACAGGGCTTCAAGTCGATCGATCTTTCATCTCTAGGTTTCGATTGTTGTTGATCATCAAAGATTGAAGAAGAAGGCTCAAGACTTCGAAGAAGAAGTCCCTCTAAAACTTCGAAGAAGAAGTCTCTGACTCTATGTAAACTTTACATAGTAAAGTAAACAGCTACGTGGCTTTTATAATATCCCCCTCTCTATTACCCCACTATCTCTATTATATAATTCCTAGTTTCCTAGTATAACTTTATGCTATTATATTACCCATGGTCCCATGCCCACTGACCCACTAACTAGTTTAATTATTATTATATACTATATATATATGCTATTATGTTCCAGTTTCCAAAGCGAACTACATGGTGTTCTGATGAAAAAAAATTACATGACATTTAGCATATGATTCTAACTTAAAATCTACATTTTTAACGGATTTTTAAAAATTGAAAACATCTCTCTCTCTCTCTCTCTCTCTCTCTCTCTCTCTCTCTCTCTCTCTCTCTCTCTCTCTCTCTCTCTCTCTCTCTCTCTCTCTCTCTCTCTCTCTCTCACGAACATCTATACATTTCGTTGTTTTTATGTATCTTTTGGATGGTATGCTATTTAAAACTCATTGGCTTAGTGTTTATTGCTATATGCTATTTTTTCTAATTTTTTTTACATAGGTGCGCCTCGCTTCAAAAAGGCGCACACCTCGCCTCTCACCTTAGTCCCCGTAGGATTTTGCGCCTCGGTGCGCCTTTCACCTTTGACAACTATGGGCTAGTAGTCTATGAATCTTTTAGGAGCCAGACTTGTTTGTCATGTTACGGTCGTTAATTTCTGCAGATTGAGCCAACGATTGTTCACCCATTAAGAGAAACATCTATTTTTTCTACGTAGCCAGTAATCAGTTTATCTACTAGGAACTACATTTTGAAGTCGAGCTAAGGTCATTACTTCCCGCTAATGTGGCCAACTCTCTTTCACCATCTAGAAGCCAACTTATGTTTTCGTTATGTGACCAGTAGTCCGTATAACTACAAGGAGCCAGAGTACTATGTACAGTTACGGTCTTTACACTTTGCCCCTACGGTCAATGATCCTTCACCAACAAGAACAAATTACGTATTCAATGTGTGGCCAGTAGTCTATGAATCTACTAGGAGACGGACTTATTTGTCAAGTTATGGTCATTACTTTCTGTTGATAGGGCCATTACTTCCCGCTAATCCAGCCAACTATCTTTCACCAATCAGAAGCCAACTTATGTTTTCGTTATGTTACATGTTGTCCCTATAACTAGTAGGAGCCATAGTACTATGTACAGTTACGGTCTTTACTCTTTGCCCATGCGGTCAATGATCGTTCACCAGCTAGAACCAAATTACGTATTCAATGTGTGGCCAGTAGTCTATAAATCTACTAGGAGCCAGACAAATTTGTCAAGTTACAATTGTTACTTTTTGCTGATAGAGCCAACGATTGTTCACCCGTTCAGAGAAATATCTATTTTCTCTATGTAGCCAGCAGTCAATATATCTACTAGGAACTACATTTCGTAGTCGAGTTAAGGTCATTACTTGCTGCTAATCTGGCCAACTATCTATCACCAACTACAAGCCAACTTATGTTTTCATTATGTTACCAGTAGTCCCTATAACTAGTAGGAGCCACAGTATTATGTACAGTTACAATCTTTACTCTTTGCCAATGCGGTCAATGATTCTTCACCAGCTAGAACAAAATTACGTATTCAATGTGTGGCCAGTCTATGAATCTACTAGGAGCCAAACTTATTGGTCAAGTTACGGTCGTTACTTTCTGCTGATAGAACTAACAATTGTTCACCCATTAACAGAAACATCTATTTTCTCTATGTAGCCAGTAGTCAGTATATCTATACTAGGAACTACATTTCGTAGTCGAGTTAAGGTCATTACTTCCCGCTAATCTGGGCAACTATCTTTCACCAACTAGAAGCCAACTTATGTTTTCGTTATGTGACCAGTAGTCCGTATAACTATTAGGAGATAGAAGCCAACTTATGTTTTCATTAGGTGAGCAGTAGTCCATATAACTATTAGGAGCTAGAAGCAAACTTATGTTTTCGTTAGGTGAGCAGTAGTCCATATAACTATTAGGAGCCACATGTAGACTTACAGTCTTTACTCTTTGCTCATGTGGTCAATGATCCTTCACGAGCTAGAAGAAAATTACGTATTCAATTTGTGGCTAGTAGTCTATGAATCTACTCGGAGCTAGAGTACTATGTACAGTAATGGTCTTTACTCTTTGCTCATGCGGTCAATGATCCTTCACAAGCTAGAAGCAAATTACGTATTCAATGTGTGGCCAGTAGTCTATGAATCTACTAGGAGCCAGACTTATTTGTCGAGTTACGATCGTTACTTTCTGCTGATAGAGCCAACGATTGTTCACCCGTTAAGAGAAAAAATTATTCTCTATGTAGCCAGTAGTCAGTATATCTACTAGGAACTACATTTTTAGTCGAAGTTACGGTCATTACTTCCCACGAATTCGGCAACCAACTTATGTTTTCGTTATGTGACCAGTAGTCCGTATAACTACTAGGAGCCACATCACTATATAGAGTTACGGTCTCTACTCTTTGCTCATGCGGTCAATGATCCTTCACCAGCTAGAAGCAAATTACGTATTAAATGTGTGGCCAGTAGTCTGAATCTACTAGGAGCCAGACTTATTTGTCAAGTTACGGTTGTTACTTTCTACGGATAGAGCCAATGATTGTTCACCCGTTAAAAGAAACATTTATTTTCTCTATGTAGCCAATAGTCAGTATATCTACTGGGAACTACATTTCTTAGTCGAGTTAAGGTCATTACTTCTTGCTAATCCGGCCAACTATTTTTCACCAACTAGAACCCAACTTATGTTTTCATTATGTGACCAGTAGTCCGTATAACTACTAGGAGCCACAGTACTATGTATAGTTACGGTCTTTACTCTTTTCCCATGTGGTCAATGATCCTTCACCAGCTAGAACCAAATTACGTATTCAATGTGTGGCCAGTAGTCTATGAATCTACTAGGAGCCACACTTATTTGTCAAGTTACGGTCATTACTTTCTGCTGATAGAGCCAATGATTGTTCACCCGTTAAGAGAAACATCTATTTTCTCTATGTAGCCAGTAGTCAATATATCTACTAGGAACTACATTTTGTAGTCGAGTTAAGGTCATTACTTCCCGCTAATCCGGCCAACTATCTTTTTGACCAACTAGAACCCAACTTATGTTTTCGTTATGTGACCAGTAGTCCGTATAACTACTAGGAGCCACAGTACTATGTACAGTTACGGTCTTTACTCTTTTCCCATGCGGTCAATGATCCTTCACCAGCTAGAACCAAATTACGTATTCAATGTGTGGCTAGTAGTCTATGAATCTACTAGGAGCCACACTTATTTGTCAAGTTACGGTCATTACTTTCTGCTAATAGAGCCAATGATTGTTCACCCGTTAAGAGAAACATCTATTTTCTCTATGTAGCCAGTAGTCAGTATATCTACTAGGAATGACATTTCGTAGTCGAGTTAAGGTCATTACTTCCCGCTAATCCGGCCAACTATCTTTCACCAACTAGAACCCAACTTATGTTTTTATTATGCAAACAGTAGTTTGTATAACTACTAGGAGCCAGAGTATTATGTATAGTTACCGTCTTTACTCTTTGCCCATGCGGTCAATGATCCTTCACCAGCTAGAAGCAAATTACGTATTCAATGTGTGGCCAGTAGTCTATGAATCTACTAGGAGCCAGACATATTTGTCAAGTTACAATATTATGTATAGTTACGGTCTATACTCTTTGCCCATGCGGTCAATGATCCTTCACCAGCTAGAAGCAAATTACGTATTCAATGTGTGGCCAGTAGTCTAGCAATCTACTAGGAGCCACACATATTTGTCAAGTTAGAGTTGTTACTTTCTAATGATAGAGCCAACGATTGTTCACCAGTTAAGAGAAACATCTATTTTCTCTATGTAGCCAGAAGTCAGTATATCTACAAGGAACTACATTTCGTGGTTGAGTTAAGGTCATTACATCCCGCTAATGTGGCCAACTATCTTTCACCAACTAGAAGCCAACTTATGTTTTGATTATGTGACCAGGAGTCCGTATAACTACTAGGAGCCACAGTACTATGTACAGTTATGGTCTTTACTTTTTGCTCATGCGGTCAATGATCCTTCATGAGCTAGAAGAAAATTACGTATTTAATGTGTGGTCAGTAGTCTATGAATCTAGTAGGAGCCAGACTTATTTGTCAAGTTACGGTCGTTACTTTCTGCTGATAAAGCCATAGTCGAGTTAAGGTCATTACTTCCCGCTAATCCGGCCAACTATCTTTCACCAACTAGAAGCCAACTTATGTTTTTGTTATGTGACTTGTAGTCCATATAACTACTAGGAGCCATAGTACAACGTACAACTACGGTCTTTACTCTTTGCTCATTCGGTCAATGATCCTTCACCAGCTAGAAGCAAATTACGTATTCAATGTGTGGCCTAGTCTATGAATCTACTCGGAGCCACACTTATTTGTCAAGTTACGGTCGTTACTTTCTGTTGATAGAGCCAACGATTGTTCACCCGTTAAGAGAAACTTCTGCCTTTGCATATTCTCAACTAAAACACCACAGGAAAAACTCATGTCCTAACTTTAAAAAGAGACAAAATGGAACAAGCAAAAAACAAAGCACTTTCATACCAATTTAAAAACTACAAAAGATGATACAAACCTTATCAAGTAAAATTTCAAGTAGAGAGGCATCAGGAATTGCTAAAGAAGCTGTTATCTTCGCACATGCCCAGTGCATTATCACCACTTCCCATCCAAACCCAACGAAAGAAAAATGAGTATAGGAATGACGTCACGGCATCCCGTGCAAATAAAGGCAGCTGCTAGGACAGAACTCCAAAGTTAACTAGTTGTTAGTAATAGAATGAGACAAGAGCAACAGCAAATGATTTTCTCATAAACGAACTTACTTGGTTCATACCAAGGTACTCAGATATCCGAAGAGCAAGAACATGTTGATGGACATTTATCAAACGACCACCAGAACTGATGGTGTAAGAAGCTCAAAGAGCAAGCATGTTGCGATATTAGCTATGTAGTTCAGGTACAAAAAACTACAGAAATGAAACAAAAGCAATGAATTTAGCGAACTCTGCAAACCTTGTAATTCTGGATAATATGCAGGATGCCAACATCATGGCTGCGCACAGCATTTAAGACCCGCAAAGTTTAAGACATCTCTTGAAAGCGATCATCTGGAAAGCGGCTGCAAAAGCCAACTGGATATCATTATCGAGAGCAGAAATCAGCAAAGAATGGATATATTTGTAGTTCCATTGCTGCATAAGCTTATACAGTGATAAAAAGCAAACAACAGGAGCTAAATTCATGTGATGTTTCGAAAAAAAATAAGCAACTCTGCAGGAAATAAGTACTTTTATGGTTCTTTCGGTGCCAAAAAATTTAAAGAAGAAGAAAGATATATCTGGTAGGTACGTGAAGATGCTGTTAAACTAGCAAGAAGGGCGTAAAAGGTAAGATATCCAGAATCCCCTCAGTTGAACTTTCCCATCACTGCCCAGGTGGATGGGAATTTCCTGTCAATTGCTAGGGACATTTGCTGAAAAATGTTTTTGACTTCCATTGATGCAACCGGAATATACCATAAGATATTCTAGAGAGAGAAACTCCCAAAATAGGATGCAAAGAGTTAAACCTCTTGATAATATATTCTTAAAATGATAAAAGCTAGCTAACATGAAAGACCCTTACACTTCTTGTACTACCCCTTACATTTTAGACACAAATAACAATAAGACCCGTAAACTAATATATAATGACAATAAGACCCATAAACTACTACATCATCCATTTCTAGTTTGGATTTATAAAGAAAAATAAAATATTCTCTCAGAATATTGATAGAAGTTGGTTATTTACTTATAATTTTTTGGTACTTATAATCTGGACACTTGATTATTTAAAAAAAAAACTAGCAAACCAGACACCTTATTGCCTATAAGGCTTAAACCTTATAGATCTCCTGCATTTTGGCAACGGTTAGAAAAGGAAATAAATAAACAACACAAAGAAAGCGTGAGGAAACAAACAAAGAAAAGTCTCTGGACAGTGAAATTGAATCTATTCCTTCAATTGCAGTGATGTGAAAACTACCCATGACCTGAACAACTCATCTTTGCACTATTATATTTAATTTATAGCAGAGGTCATAGACTCATAATATACAGGTACAAGGAAATTACTCAACGAGACATTTACTTGTGCGTCTGGAAAAGTAGATAGTCGAGTGGATCTTGGACGGCAGTAAAAAAATGATAACCATGAGTTGAGTGGTGAACTCATTTGTATAAGTTTCAAAGTGGACTGGGAGTTGTATTGATAGGTAGCTGACAAACCACTTGTGTGTCAGGGAAAATGTCATGCATAAATTAGGAAGTTACTCAAAACAACAATTAGCTCTTGTTCCATGATGGCAATCACCAAAAACAAAGAAACTAAAGACTTTCACAACAAATTTGCAAAACTTATACAAAAACAGTGTTCAAGTGTTCAACAGAAAGTACAATGCACTAATTACGATTTCACTCCTTCAGTTCTTTATATTTGAAGAAGACAAAAAAGCTTTTACCTGTCAGAATCGAAACTGGTCCGAAACTGGTCCGAAACAAGGTCCCAAGGCAAATAATTTACATTACCTTATTCTTTACAGCTATACAACAGACATTATCCTATCCAGCATGTGTTCTATAACTTCGTAGTTTTAATAGTGGTTCTCGGCTAATTTTTTAATTTCGATATTTGCATGTATTCTGTTACTCAAGAAACTCAAGTCTGATTCTCCTAAGTTACAGAAAAATAAGAACCAAGTGATTACCACAATGGCATCGGCGATAATTGGCCAATAATGGTCTTTTCATGAGTTTATACCATTTCACTTCTTTGCACCATATAACCTACATCATCAAAAAAAAAGACTTCATATTGCTTGTGGAAGTAGCAGCAATATGGACAATCAACTCAAAGGCTACCCACCCAAATTCAAAAGTACTATCGATAACCCATGCTAAAGGCACTCAGCGACAAAGCATAACGCCAGTGTTTTACACAGGGTAATCTAGAGCATTGTCCATGCCTACGGCACTCTAATTGAATTTTTTCCCATGTCATCAAACTCACATCGCGTAATTACACTGCAATCCGAAGGTTTGGCCTGATAATTAAGACCTTGGACTTAGGGATTCACTCCATTGAGTTCAAAACTTCCCGAGTGCTATCAACTACAGTATTAACACCATAGAAAAGGCACTATCAACTACTTTCAGGTATTTCCTCCTATTTTAATTGGGGTCTCCACTAGTGGTATTCTGTGCTACATAGTTTACAGGAATTTTAGAAAACAAAAATAGCTTTCCCATCATACTACTTACTTTACCATTTGCACAGGTCTACTCTCTTAAAAACAGAGTAAATTATTCAATAACCAAATTGCCTGACTCTCTCGCAAAATCGAATTCTGAACTCATAACATTCACATCAAAATTTCAACTTGACTCCTAATATAGCTACTCATAACTTCGTGAAAAATTTCTTATCCTAAGCTGAAAAAGGACTGAATGGCAAAAAGATACTAACTCCACTCGCTACCATTACCATTGATGTATGTAATTCAGCTTCTTTGTGGCATCTTCATTTCAAGCAAAAACACATACAATTGAATAAACTATATGAAATTAGAAATTGAGGAGAATCACAGTTATCAAATTAAGTAGCCCACTAACTATAAAAATTCAGTCACTAACCAACTTAAGAAACATTGAGGGTAGAACAAACTGTTCATTACTCAAAAACTCCTCTACCCTACAGGTACTCCGCCTATAACAAAAAAGTATTTCTTCCCACATGCCTAGAGAACAATGCTTGACATAGAAAGTGATTAAAAACTTACCACTACATAAGCAAGCTGCTGATCTTTACTGATGATGACAGCATTTGAGGGTCGTTATAATCCTGCCCCTAACCCATATGATCAACATTGCACCTTAAAAGAGGAAAAATAGAATTAGCATTGATTTTATGTACACTCATACACCAACCACATATCCAAAGAACAAAAAATACAGAAAATGTAGAAAATCAGGAGATTGAATGAAATTCATGCACTGAAAATACAGAAAATGCAGCAGTAGAAATAAAAATGGCGACTTCATGCATGATCCGGTGAACCTAACTGCTCCCACTGCCAACCTAATATATTCAGGAAACTATGAAGCATGGATAATCTATTTTGGCCTCCGTATCACATATCGTACACGTATTGGATACGCTCAGAATATGTATCCGATACGTTTTTTAAAAGTATCTGGAATTTAAATTTATTGTTTGGTATTCGGATACGTTTTGGATACTCGAACGTTAGCTAGAATAAGTTTCGGATACACGCAGGGTAAATATTTAATTAATTGAAATACGTGGGCTAAAAGTATAAATAGGGCTTTATAATTGTTTTTTCCCCCAAATCGATCAGACAGCAGCAAAATCAATCAACTGAGAGCAGCAAAGCGACCGACAATATCTCCTGCAAGTCTCTCTCTCTTTCTCTGTGTGTGTGTGTGTAAAACACAAACTAAAACTTATATTCAGGTTCACAGTCAGTTTCTTGGCAAAAATATTATATATACAATATTTTTATTTTTATATTCAGCGTATCCCCCAACGTATCATATCTGACATTTTGAAAAAATCACGTATCCGTATCCGTGCTTCATAGTTAGGAAAGATTAAACTTGCAACAATTCATATGCAAATCTGCTGACCAGCCAAGTTATCTTAAACATTTTGATAACGCCAAAACTACATATTGTAGTACTGCCACAGCAGGAAATTAATAACAATAGATGCACAGAGACATGGACATGACACCACACATTATCCAAAACCTAATCACCCATGGAAATTATAACTCTCAAACTTCATTTTAACCTCCTAATGTGCCCTCAACGTGTCCTTACAGCGTCCCAACACATTCGAGAAACAAAATATCTGTGTTACAATTCTACGTTAAAAAGAATGATCATCATAGATTTTGACATGATTGTCTGACTTGAAATATTGGCACTTGCCATCCAATCCCTACCAAGAGCCATAACTTACATGAATCAGATCAGATTTGTCTGACAACTATTTCTTTTGAGTTTTCTAAGAAGGATTATAATAAGTATCAAAAATCGAAGTCCCCCGAAATGACAATAAGAGTTTAAATTAACACCAACTTCGGCCATAAATTATCACCAAACATTTCAGCCACAATTGAATCAGTTTTTAACCCAGAAATACCACTACAACAAAGAGAGTAGGATACAGAATCATACCATCAAAAGTGATTTCTATTTGTACCTCCATAGAATCGCCAAATCATGCCTGGAAAGGGAGAAAAGCAAAATTAGCTGCCACAGTGCTTCTCAATTAGAAG
The DNA here is from genome assembly GCA_022606695.1 of Vaccinium macrocarpon. Classification (NCBI taxonomy): domain Eukaryota; kingdom Viridiplantae; phylum Streptophyta; class Magnoliopsida; order Ericales; family Ericaceae; genus Vaccinium; species Vaccinium macrocarpon. The sequence continues at coordinate 22,263,598 of CM040171.1, forward strand.
GATTTATGATCAAACGAAGAACTGGCCATAGAGCATCCAATAGCAACAAACATCGATCAGCAAATCTCATGCATGAAGTGTATTTTGTGTAGACTGCACCACAATTACTTGTAATATTACTGTTGTTTCCATCCTTTTTTTTTCAGGTAATTACATGACACATCCACAAAACAAAGGGCATATGAGATTAAAATGTATATGAAATATACTCTCACATGAGATGCACATGCACATTAAGAACGGATGTTACATGTAAAGACCCGGAATTTCGTGAAGATTATTTTCTATCTATTATTCTTTTAGGTAGTGTAAAGGATTTGGACAATGTTTTAAATTATGTTTCTTTCTAAGTATTATAAGGGTATGTATATCTCGGTGTACCAAGGGTCTAGTAAATGCTATGAATACGTGTTGCGATGTTGTGTGGATGTTTGGAGGTGTTAAAAATGTGTTAGAAATGATCGGGGTTCGATTTGGTGAAGTTGGTAAAAAATTTGGAAATTTTCAATCCTAGATACCGGTATGGGTTTTTTTTTATACCGGTATCTAGCTTCAATTTTTCCATCAGTAATCCTAGATACCGGTATGGGTTTTTCTTGATACCGGTATCCAGCCTCTTTTTCTGCGAATTTCGAGCCCGACACAGACTTCTATAAAAGGGGTCTTATACCCATTTCTTCTTTCAAAACACCACGACACAAACCCTAACTTCATCTCTCTACCTTCTCTCTTCACCCCCACCTCAAATATTGTGATTTTAACCTCATTCCACCACAAATCTTCAACATCTACACATTGGGTTCATGGATCTCACATCAATTTCGGGTTTTTGTACTCTAGGAGGTAAGAACTCTTAATTTGGGTCTTTCTCTTACTCCACCCACGTTTTTCCCTCTCTCTCTTTGATTGTGAGTGAAACCTCACCCTTATAACTCGTTTTTAACTTGATCTTGCTTCTTAAACGCGTAGTGGAGCTTCGGTAGAGGTGATTTTCGGGATTTGGGGGTATTCTCCACCTAGGGTTTCACCCTTCCACCATTTTTCAGCAACACCTTGAGGTAGGGGTTTTTACTTGATTGATATGTGATATGAGGTTGATTTTGTTGCTATACCCCTTGTGTTGAACATAAATTTATGAAAATTTTGAGAAATCACCATGGAAGTGGGTTGTGGGCTTCATTGATGTTGATCTATGTTGTTGGTTGTTGAATCCTTAAATTTGTTGAGGTTGAATCCTCCCTCCATACCTATTTGTTGTTTACATACATCACATTTGTGTTTGGACCATTAAAATAGACTTTGGGTTGAGATTCCATGCCTTGGGGCAAAAAATCAAAATTTTTAGGTATTGTTTGGAATAAATGCACATGTGGTTAGACGGAAGGGTTAGGAGATCAATGTCGTGAGTGTCACGTTAGACACGCAAGCCATGCTCGATGAGTCATGAGAAGAACCCTATGAAATCCAAATAAATGTAGAGAGAGAGAGAGAGAGAGAGAGATTTTGAAATTTATAGAATCCAAGTGATGAATCGATGAACTAGGTGAACCTAAAGTGCCTTGGACACGTGGGATACATGGGCGCGTGAGGAGCACGCTAGGACACGTGGGAAGTAATTGACCATCAGTATAGTATCAGGTATACGTACACATGTACACGTGTATAAGAGATGTGATAGGTTGATTATTGACGTACTGAGTGGGCACGTGGGTAAATCATGGACACGGTGTTGTGTAGTGGTATTATGTGAACTTGTAGTAGGCCTTGGTACATACGAGACACGTTGATGCTTGTGGAATATATTGATGAGTGTGTGGGTAAGGGGGGTACATGGACTTGCGGAAATACTTAGACTAGCGTATGATGGGTAAGTATATTGGCATATGCATGTATGTGTGAAATGTATGGGAACACGGTGATTGGTATGCTATAACTAGTAGGCGTATGTGCGACATTGGTTGGTGTGAGTGGTTGATTATAACGGGTAATCTTGGTAAGAAAACCTTTAGCCGCGTGCATAAATGAGAGGTGATAGTCGAATGGTAAAAGTGATTTACTTCGTGTGAAAGCGGTTGGGTTCTATCAATTGGAATATGAGGGGAATATATGAGCTTTTCATGAGAAGAAAAATTATGGTTTGCTGTGTGGTCCGAGGGATATCCCATAACTGGTTATGGGGAGTTTGGATTGTGGAAATGTATTGGGTGATACGAGAAGCGTTTTTACTTCAAATAGTAAGTGAAAAAAAAAAAAAAAAAAAACCTACTTGTAAATCTTGATTTTGCTTGATGTTCTTGTTCAATACATATGATTTTGTTTGTATGTTTTTCTGAGTCTGGAACCCAAAGGGGACACCTACTGGGCGAAGTGAATGCTCACCCCTTTGTTGTTTCAGGTTTCGCTCGAAGCGCAAGATGGAGTGCATGGTGTGCATGGCATAGTCAAATCATGGCATGAAGGATGATTTGTAACATTGTAACTCTTATTTTTATATTTTTGTAAAACAATGTAATGTTTTTATGTGAAATCCGATGGGGTATTGGGTGTCGATGTAACCCTTTCTTTTAATTTATATATTTCTTAAGAAAATGTTTATTTATTTATGTTAAAAATCGAGGGCGTGACATTACACAAGCACCATCCAAGGAATTCCCCCCTTTACCTAAAACATAAAGCTTTAAATGCCTTTGGTAGCTTGAGAATTTAGGCATGAGTAACCTATTTTTCATTCAAGACTGGTTGAAAGCTTATTACTTTCAACTCCATTCAAAAAGCATTAGCCCACAAAGTTTTGCAAATAATGCAGTTCAACTCTTTCAAAGTTTTATTTTTTGAAGCGGTATTGTTAATCGGTTGAATAACAACAAGATTATAAATAAATCATAGAGAAGCAAACAATTAAACATACTGACCTTCCGTTTTGCGAAGAATAGCACACCAATTGTTGCCATTTGAATCCCCCACCAACCCAGTCCTTTAAAGATCTAACATCAAACATCATGATGTTAGAGGACCCCAAAAAAAAGCCAAAAGTAGATAAAATGACATATGACATAAATTAATTAGTGAAGTTATGTGACCCAACACAAAAAAATAAACATAACATAGAACAACATCAAAATACTTACTCCATTTCTCTAGCTTCAAATGATTAACACATCACCATATCTCATTCACTACAAGAAGAGGGGGAACTAAGAACAAAGTCACTAACTAACACCAATAGTTTTAGGAAAATAAAAATAAAGATAATAGGAAAGAGTCCATTGAGGCATTAACCAACAAATAGCTTTGCATGAAATCTAATTGCATTTCGTAAAACAGCCTCACACTCTCTTACTTCTTCATCCCTTCTTAGGCATTTCGTCGAACACCTTTTTTGCTCGTGGTTCACCACTCTTTTCCTCTTCATCTAACAACAGGATGCCACACGTAATTTCAACACAACTTAAAAATAGGTTTCAAATTAGTTTCCAATTGCAAAAAGGGGGGTAAAAATGTATTTGAAAATCTGGGATTTAAGTACTGTCAAGCCTATAGGGGCAGAAAGTACAACCCATAAACTAAATTTACATAAACCTTTTTTCCGATAATACCTAGTACCCCATTTTCTTTAGTCAAAGAGACAAAAAACCTGAAATATTTTTCTCAAGAAGAGCAACTAATTTCAATTAAACTGAAAATCCTTGTCTGATCCTATATATCATGCCTGAGCACATTTACTGTAACTGCATGAAAACTAACAAAGGAAGAAGACAAATTACAAAAGCCTATCAACTTTTATAATTTGCTTATCTATAGCGACGTAGTCTTTGCCGATCAAAAATTGTTTCGCGTACGACCTTGATCAATCGTGAAGGAGAAGGTGACTAGAAAGGGTTGGATAAGGAGAAGTCAGATTCTCGAACTCCATGACCAAATTAAAATGGATAAAATTTAATTTGCTTAAATGGAACCTAAAATATGAAAGGACCAACAACACAAATAGAGTTGGAAAAAAATACGAAACAAAAACTAATTAGAAGCAGGGACCGATCCGATCAAGAAGGGAACACATACCAACTCACCTTTGATTTTCAGAACGCTAGGATGCAGCTCCATTATCTCACGTAGCCCAAGTTAAATGAAGGCATATCAAGTCAGTGAGAGAAAGAGGTTATGGGTTTGGGTTAGAATTTTGAACTTCAATACAGCGTTAGTTTTCAGGGAAAGAACCCTGGGCAGAAATCTACTCAGTTTTGCCCCTTAATAATGCAATGTATTTACTAAAATGGAGAGTTCAAACATTAATTGTAATGACTCTAATCAATGAAAACAATTACCCTGGGATTATATATCAAACCCCCAAATCAGGTATTCACTAAACAACTAACGGAACCAATTTATTGAAGATGATAAAACATCGTTTCTCAACTATTAGAGACAGAACAAAACCAGTTGCAGAACTAATTGCAGATTAATAGGCAGATATGAATCCGAGATAGAATAAATAAACCAGATAAAGACCTAATCGAGTTGCGGGGCAGCGAAGTTAGATTGTTACCGATTCATGACCTGCAAAGCACTCCACGGTTGGAAGTCACGAAAGCGGTGGGTGGAGAGAGGGAAGCCGCGGCGGCTCTTCTGGCTTCGGACAATTTTTGGGTTGATACGCCAGGTTATAGAAGAGGTCCTGAGGGAGAGGTTTGAAATTTGAATACTGATGCGTGTGTTTGTGCGTGTGGAGAGAGAGAGATTTTCAGACCCGGAATTGGGTAATTGGGTTTGAAATGAGCGTGCGCGGAAAGGAATATCGTATTATTGGGGTCCCACTAAATTTAGACTAGTGGATCTAAGGCTAAGTTTTTGAATAAATTTTATCAAAATTTAATAAAATTAAGTATTTGATTTTATTCATTCGTGGAGAGTGTTGATAAAATTTTAAATTTTTTAATCCAAAAATCTAAGATTTTATCAACTCTCTCAACGAATGGATAAAATCAAGGCTTGATTTTATTAAATTTTTTATAAAATCTAGATAAAATTCATTCAAGAATTTATCCTAAAATAAACATATCTCAGCCATTTATTAATCCCAAAAAATAAGTGGTTTTGCCAAAAAAAAACGAGGTGATTTTGTTGTTTTTCCGCCAAAAAACTCACACTTTAGTTACCATGAGAACTGAAAATATATACCACTAAATAAGCTAAGGATTACAACATAACAAGGCAAAAATTACCACAAAATAAGGCAACTGGTCAATCTGGTAGCAAATCATCATTTTGAGTAAGAAACTTTTTGGGGTGTTATAACACCACACCACTTTTTACTTAATCCACCCCAAATTTTGTCCTTAGCTAATCTTTTTTGTAGTGGGCAATATCAAAAACTGAGGTAAAAAAAAGCTTTAGTTAAATTTTTAAATTTGTGTAGTATATTTCTTAGAACAACAACAACAACACCAATAATAATAATAATAATCTCTAAGTTACATTAAAATAATTTATCTTTAAATAACTATTAAATATATCATGACCATGTGAAAGAGGATATTCATTTATTATTTTTGATAATTTGCAAAAATAATTTTTATTTATACACACGATACAACAATTACAATAAAAATGTTGAATGAAAAATGATAAATCATTAAGTAATAAATATTAAATTATTTAATAAGACCTTCCACTGAATTAAGATAAAGTATTTAATACAATTAGATTATTCAATCAGATTTAAATGCAAAGTAAGAAATTAAATTTATTTTTTCAATCTTACTGAACTTGAATTATATAACTAGTGCACAACTTTGGAGGTATGGATCAGAACACTGTTTCTGATGAGCATGATTCCAAGTTTTTAATTGTGGAGGTAAAATTGGTAAAGTTTGTCGCCAATGATTATATGTAATTTGTTTTCAGTTAGTTGTAAAGCTTTTGGGTTTATGTGACAGGAGGCCATAGACGCAACATCAAACCTCTCCAATAAAAGTTCAAGTGCTTCACTTTTTCCCACCTTACAAATATGCTTTGCAAGAATGTACATTTAGGGTTTTGAAAGTTTTTTACCACCTGGAAAAAATGAAGCACCATGAATAGAAGAAGAGATAATCACGTGGGGTACTAATAAGGGCATTCTAGCCATGGGGTACCCACCATTGTTATAGGGCGGGGAGAGAGAGAGAGAGAGAGAGAAAGAGAGAGAGAGTTCCCTGCTGGAATGGAGAGAGTGAGTTGAATGGAGAGACTAAGTTGAGGAGATGTGGCGTCTTTAGTTTTGGTCTTGAAGAAAATCCGAAGCAATGGCATCTTCTATTTTGTTCTTGAAGAAAATCCGAAGCAATGGAGAGAGAGAGAGAGAGAGAGAGAGAGAGAGCGTTGAGAGAAGAATATGTTAAAGGACTGGAGAGAAGGAGAGAGTTGCAGCTTGAACCCTAACAATGGTGGGTGGCTTGGGGGGTTTCTATAGCGTATTTGGTTCTATTTTTATGGGCTATTTATGTTGCTATTGACATATTTAAGGAGGGAGCTTTTATGGGAATGTTTTCTGCTATTGCTATCATGTGTGAAGATGGATTATATTGCTTAGGCTGAAATGATTCAAGATGGTTGCTCCTCTTGCAGTTCTAAGCAGTCCGAAATTGGCATCTGGGCTTAGCTGGAGTCATAGTGTTATTATAAGATTTCAAGATCATTGTCATTGCATGTGCTTGGTGATCATAGGAGGGATGCTCAGCAATCTGGAGTTTTGTTACATATGGGAGTTTCTTCTTTTTTTCATGTTTGGTTGACTCCTTGTTAATCAATTGTTATTTCCCTTTGAGTCCTTGGCGGCAAATGAATTTCGTGTGGTGGTGTGCCAACATTGTTGGGATGTCTCCTCTCGTTGTGATGCCTTTGCCTTGGCCCCTTTTAATCTTTGTAATATGTTTTCAAAGATTAATAAAATCTTTTTTTGCCGTGCAAAACAAACAATGGTGGGCGGCCTATTTTCAAAAGAGAGGGGAGAGAGGGAGTAGCAAAAGTGCGAAAATATTTTAAGGCTTTCAAATTATTTTCAACAAGTGCATCCGGTAATACGAGAGAGAGGGGTGGGAATAATGAATGACTAAGATTAAATTGGGAGATCCAATGGTTCAAAACAATTGAGGGCACCGATGCCCCAATACCACTTTGGTGCATCATGGTTGGAGCAGCGTGAAAAGGTATTTACGGAAATGCCACTCAAAAGTTAGTTTATGAGAGGGATATCCCTCTCATAAATCCTCAAGCTTTGATCCTTGGATTATGTAAAATCGCAAGATTGTGTGAAAAATAATTGAAGTAATTTATAATTTTACATGAATGAAGAGAACAAATAAAAGAGCACAATCAGATTCAAGAAAAAGGAATACGAAATCCATTTTCTGAGCCAAACTCCATTGAATACTCGTGAACTCGGCCTGTAGTAGTTTGATAGCAACATGTAAAAAAGTCATCTTCCGTGCACGTATACATATTCAGGGAATAATAAGGAGTATAAACTCAACACAGTCAAAGCAGATAAGATCAAAAGAAGTTTCCCTGGTCAGTTTTCATCCCAATTCTCATTGACCTTCATAACAATTTATAGAAAGAAACAAATGACCAAAGAACCATTGTCCGGTCAGGAATCCAGTCATGGTCCATTCAGATCTGGAATCAGGGAAAGCGGGGCTTTGGAGCGCTCTAAGTGTTGAATTCAATTTACCTAGTATACATGAGAACATTGAGTATGCAGTGCATTGTAAGTGGCTGATAAGTTTTCTCTTCAACCACTTTCTGCCATTGGTGGCAATGCAATGCTGCAGAACCCATTATGGATCAGTAAAGATTATCCATCTGCCATCTTCATCTTCAATCAATCCTACTAAATCGATCAGTATTCGTTACCTTATGTGCAAGTTATCTCACTTCAAGTAAATAGACAATCAGCATTGACTCACACACAAAAAACATTGAAGGGATGACACAAACTTTCCTTCCAGAGATTGCAAATATGCAGGGCCGGCCCAGGCCCAAGGCCCACAAGGCCTGGGCCTAGGGCACCACAAAAAAAGCCAATTTTGGGGGCACCCCACCATTTTATACCTATGGGCTTGACTAGAACATTTGTTGGACCAAAATAAAAGAAAAAAATCCATAAGAGTGACAAAAGAGCCCAACATTGTGGCCCAATGTTTAAAAAAGACCCAAAAATTATTGTGGCCCAAAATTTTAAAAAAGGCCCAAAACTAAAATTGATTTTAAAAAAATCACAATATAAAAAAGGCCCAAGTATAATTGATACTTTTGCTTCTAAAATTGCAACACTCGTAATATTCAAGTGATACTCATGCGTTATATGTATCTAGAGACTTCGTGTTTTAATTTTTCCGTTATTATGTGATGCTTGTAGAACTTTATATTGTTTTGGTTTTCTCGTATAGTGATTGTTACTCGAAAAATTATTTAGGCGTTGTACTTGAAGGGCACAATTTTTGGGCTAGGCCTAGGGCACCTCAAACCCTTGGGCCGGCCCTGCAAATATGATTTAACCAAATCACCAAAAGTATCATTCGCTTTCTAAAATGCTTCTTTCCCAATTGAATACACCTGAGTTTTCTAAATCTTGATGTGATAGGAATTGTGAACGTAGTGACTTTTTTCCAACGACATTAGAAATTTTCGCTAAAAGAGATTCACAAGCATGAAGTTCATCCATCGTGGCTGAATCAGTAGATTTGGATGAGAGATCCTTCCATGGCTGGTAAAATGACCTGTAAAAAAATAATGTTGGCTGTGTTCGGTTGCACAGTTTTGTTTGTTTTGTTTTGTTTTGATGATGTAAGCAGGTGTAATAAGTGGAGAGAGATAGAGAGAAAAATGAAAAATGATGATGTAATCAAAACTGGAATAGTGCCAAAACTGCCCCAAAACCCCCAAACGAACACAGCCGTTATTTTCCAACATTAGTTTAGCTAGGTGAGAACCTTTTTCTATACACTCAGACATGTTAAGTTAGCAAAGAGCAAGCCATAAGGTCAGAAGCACTGATTCCTTGGTCCAAAACCAGGCGACAGGCACATATATTTCCCATCAGTGGCAACAATTTAACGGTTGGCATGAAACTTATGGTAAAGTGGCTTCATTTCTACAATCAAGAAGAATAATTGACATTTATGGCCAAATTTTCAGTCCAAGTTTGCTCTTGCCAGAATCACATTACGTATTGTTCATAGAAAATTAAATTAGCGGATGACTCAATCCAATTAATCTTTCAATGAATTTCCTATCTTAGCAATAGACAAGTAAATAATCATATTTCTCTTCCTTTTTACGTCTGGTTTGAAAGGGAAAAAGAAGTGCAACTATTATTCCTCCCATTGGGTGTGACATTTTCGGGTGAGTAGTTAGTCCTTCTAGATGAATCTGGGTTTTAACCCTCACAAAAACCATGTTGGGTATTTCTCTATGTTAGATTGTTAACCGCTAGCTATCTAAAAGCTTAAGCTAGTAGATAAAGGGGGAATTTTATTAATTAGACTCTCAAGTATCAACACACCCCCTCACATGTAGTCAGGTTCTCGTCTATAAGCAGGCTACACATGTGCAAATATTTAATAACTAGGTAGGCGGTGAAATTCGAACACAGGATCTATTGCCTGCTCTGATAACAGAAAAGAAAGCTACTTACAAACTGCAGAGAAGCAAGATAAAAGGAAAGGCTGAATTTTCTACACTTTCTAAATAAAAAATGTGTAAAGAACTTGAAACTACAAAATTTGCCATTCAGATTTGCAGTCAAATATATAGAGTCAAATGCACAACACTTCCAGCATGTTTCAACGAATGCATGAGCATGCACCTAAATCAATGGATGTGCAGATACACGTGCGCCCAGCGCCCCCCCCCCCCCCCCACACACACACACACACGCAGATACTGTGGGGGTCTCTTCGCCGAAGTGGACTCTTTGAACCTCTTCGAGTGGGACGGGCAATGGTTGAGGGAACAATGCACGCCTGAACCGCTATTGCTTGCCGGAGATGGTAACCTGCACACGTAGACAAACCATGTCAGTGCCTAGCCCGGATGGTGGTAGTCCGGGAAGGCACTCCAATGATCAAGTCAGTCACCGGAGGGGAAAAAATGCACTAGAGATCTTGGAGAGGGAAGTGGAGTTATGGGGGTAGTAAATGAGGAGAGAGGAATACCCATTGTGGTAGTTGTGGTTGGATATTTATAGGCCAGAGAGTATGCGCCCCACACGCCGGTGTTCTAACGCCACTGCCATTCAAGGCCGAATGACAAGTGAGGTGACCTCTGCCCTCGCATATAGACGCCATGCCCGATGACGCCATGGCACGGGCTCGAAAGTAGTCCAATCACCGAGACATTCCCATCACCCACGCAGCAAGCCAAGCAGCGGCGTAAAGTAGGTGACTACCGCATTTACCGCTCCCATTGAGAACGTGGTAGCGCATTCGCACGCCTTCCCACAATCGTTGAATTCGGCCCCACGTGATCCCCAGCTGACCAATCCCCGCACGCTGGTGGCTCCAAATTGACGCAAGACGCCAGATCGGGCGGAGGTCCCGAGGGTATCTCCGAGAGCCAAGCTGAGAATGCCACGCCGCACTTCTAAGCCGCAAAGATCGCTCAAATCCATATTCGCCCGTGACCATGTATCTACACCTACCGCCAAGGGCACCGCTCGCTCTAAAGACTATTGAGGCGGATCGATCCGCATTCGATTTTTGCATTCTCGTGATAGTGACCTTTTAGCCTTTCGGGATGTGGAGGGGCCCTTTTGTGGCGGCCCTATGAACCCCGCCTACTGATACCATGCATAATATGGCCCCCTAAGAGTGCTCATAAGTACAGACCTTCAACCCTAATTACGCACGAGGGGACTAAAAACTCCATCACGGCATACATTGATGACTTTGTATATCTTAAACAAACCCTCAACAGACAGCATAAAATGTGGCTGATAAACCTTCCGTTCTTGAGATATCTTCAAAGTTGACGTAAGTATCTCCACAACTGAAGTAACAGATGAACGTTTTCATCTGTAAGATTGCCACCAACTAAGAGTTTGTATAAATGAGTTGAAAGTTCCGAGAGCTGCTCAAGGGAAAACTGATGCAACCACTCAATTATGTTTCGGTTTGAAATGACATCATTGACCACCTAAATAGAAATAGGAGTTAGAAGGAGGAACTGTCTGCATTTAGCATCAATCTATCAAAAAGGAGACACTAAACCAATCTGCGTATTAACATCATTTGCCTTGATCACCCTTCAAGAGCTAATAAGAGCTAGGATATCAGTTCCAGCTTTGAGTAACCCACTACTGAGGTCCAAAGCTTTGTGTTGAAAAATCCTGCAATTCCTATATCCCAAAGAATGATATATGGCAGAAGCAAGGAGAGCTTCAACACACCATTCTTAAAGGTAGCACAACGACTATTATGGCCCTCTAAAGATTGTTTACAAAAAGAACCCCCATACATTAGAGGAGCACTACAAATAAAAAAATAGACGATATTGTGATCTTCGGATAATTCTGATAGAACCCTATCTCTTGTGGAAACCCTACTCTGAAAAGCTAGCCACTGATTGAAGAACACCTGGAAACACTATAGCCGAAACCAAGCAACTTGTGGTAGTACAAAATGATACTTACTTTTTTACAAGTGCTAACTACAAGCATTCCTATTTAATTCGAAGGATAAGATAATATATATATATATATATATATATATATTATGGACTCCCTTCTAATAAGGGACCCTTATTTAACTTTCCATGCGGACTTAGGGGCATTTTCGACATTTCAGACCAAATTTTGACAATCCGACCCGCTCAATGTTTTTAAAATGTGTTTTCAAAAATGCGTGCGAAGAATCTCGAAAAATGCCGGAAGGGCTTGATCCGGCGATTTCGATAAAAACTATACATATACAGTTTTTATCGGAAACCACTTGGATCAAGCCCTTCCGGGTATTTTTTTTGGAGATTCTTCACGTAGATCCTTGAAAACACATTTTAAAAACATTGAGCGGATCGGATTGTCAAAATTTGGTACGGAAAGTCGAAAAATGGCAAGTCCGCATGGTATTTTTAAATAAGGGTCCCTTGTTGGAAGTTTATTGTGTGTGTGTGTGTGTGTGTATATTCTAGACTAAACAGTGTTGCAAAAGTCCATAGGGCCTTTTAATGCATAATATAGGAGTTCCACGAATAGTTCACTTACATTCAAATAATAAAAATAATAATAAAATACACTTGCAAGGAGTATGTCCAACTAAATATGTTGGACATGGATCCCACACACTTATCCAAGTGTTGAATGTCCGACAAGGGTATTTTATTCATTTACGAGGATCCATGTAACATAGCAATGGATGTAATGGTGATAACTGATCTATGAATCAGAGTCTAATATGAAGTGGGTATTGACAGGTTCTGTAGGTGAAATAAGGCCAGGGAATCTTTGAATAATCTTTCACTTCCCTGCTGGTGGCTACCGAAGTTATCCAAGAATCTTTTATGTGCAATTTTTAAGAGAGGTATGGCTCATGCTCGTTCTTCAATCAATAACTTTTCTGTTTCTTGGAGTCACAGTTACCCAAAGAGGTGCACAAGGAAGGCTTGGCAAAAAGTAGCAGTATCAGGAATGCGTGAACAAAGAAAGACATGAAATGAGAAACTACAAAAGTGACGAGACAGGGTATAAAAAAGATATGGATGAGAGGAGCAAAGTGAGTTCTATGTTGGGCGCTAACTGTTTGGGAGATAAACGTGTAAACCAAAAAAAAAAAACACACACACATATTAAGGATAAAGATGTTAAGGTTTTTTTTTAAGGTTTCAGTTTATGTTTAGGGTAGTTTAGTCCTTTTGTGTTATTAGGGTTTTACTAAGGTTATTAGGGTTAGACTATATAACCCCTTCATTAGGCTTGTAATTTTTTAATAGATACTCCTGAAAGATGTTCTATTTGCTCATAGCTCCCGTTTGATACTGGATAAAGCAAATCTTGGTTTTCATTTTCCTTGTGATGGGCCTGGAAAAGGGGGACCATGCCAGGTATCGGCTTGGGATCATACAGTAAGATTGTTACGTTGTTCCTCTTCTCTCATTTGCAATGTCACGTGGTATTAGAGCCGGAATAGGTTAATCTAACATCTGTTTTCAATCTCTCTCTCTTTCTCTCTCTCTCTCTCTCTCTCTGCGACAAGATTTCTTTCTCTGCCTCTTTCATGTTATCTCAGCATATGTACTTTGAACATCAGCCCCATCATCAGCTTTAAAAAAACCCTAGGATATTAGCAGCAACAAAAGCACCACCGACCATGATTGTTCATCAGTAAAGTTTTTGTAGTCACATTTTTGGGGTATTCTAAACACTGGGTCTCTCTTGGTTTCTTCTCACAACATCAATAGCATCATATTTCTGCACAAAGATCTATTATTTTACAATCATTCTTCATCTTTGCATCTCTCTCTCTCTCTTTCTCTCTCTCTCTTTCACATAACCAAATAGCATCTCTCTCCGTCTCTCCATTTGAAACCCTAAGTGGTAGTACTGATCGCATATCTTTGTTTCTCCCTAGATTGCATCTCTCCTAGTATTGTTTGTATCGGAATTTTGGCATCTATTCGGCATTGGTTCTTCCTTCTATTTGCATCTACTCGGCATTGGTTCTTCCTATTCGCATGTTCTAGCTTTGGTTTGCAATTTGTTATCCTCTTTCTCAGACGCACACTTTCTTTCTATTCGCATGTTCTAGTTTTGGTTAGCACTTGTTTGCAGTTCGGCACTTTGATTGGTATCGGACCTCTAATCGGTATTGTTTGCAGCACCATTTTGCACTTTTCAGTGCCACCGTAGTAGTTGATTTGCAATTGTTATCTCCTTGGCAAACTCACGATGGTCTCTGGCCGCGCATCATTAGTTTGAAGGGGTGGGGGGGGCTGTTATTAGGATTTCGCTAAGGTTAATCATTATTATTTATCGCTAAAGTTACCATTATTTATTATTTATGTTCAAGGTTAGTTTAATCCTTTCATGGTATTAGAGTTTTGCTAAGGTTATATAACCCCTTCATTAGTCTTGTAATCTTTCAAGTTTTCCAATGTAATAAGATTGTTACATTTTGCAATGTCACATTTCACAAAACCCTATAAAAAATTAAGAAACTAAATAAAAATGTGGAGTAATTTTTAGGGGACTAAAGGAAATGGAAGACATGATCAGAATAGCTTATTGCTTCCAGTGCTGTGTTTAATGGACCGCGTGATAAATTTGTCAAAGAAGATTGAAACAATTGATGATAACCATGGAATAATACTACGGCGCTCAACTAGATGGCGAGCCATTTTGCCAACTTTAACAGATTTCTTTACCACCTGAAATGCAAACAAAATAACTTTTTGTAGTTCATCAGAAGAGGTGACCTTTATAGCATCATGAATCTTCACTCCAATAGAACAATATAACAAGAGAAACATCATAAGAGAATCACAAGAAGTGAGAGTCTACAAACCTTAGTAGCAGGCCCCGGAGGGGGAGAATATACAAGAACGTACTATTGGGAGCGTCTGGACTACCTATATATTTTCTGAATAAAAAGAACTCCAAAATATTATTTTTTTAGTGGCACAATTTTGTAAGAGTACAAAGTGGTAAGGGTACAAAAATTATTACATATTGCCAAATTGGAGTCAATTGCCAACATTTCTTGTAGATATAGGTCATTTTTATAAAGATTTAGAAAATCGCCAAACTTTGATACCTTTTAAAAAATGGTTTTTAAATTGGTATTCAAATCAATATCATATAGCAGTTATCCAGGATTTTCAAAAGGTCTGGACTAAATCTGATGGTACTATAATTAAATCTGTTCATCCTCCTCCAGAACCAATTAAAATGGAAAACAATAAAAATGCTTTGGAAGCGACCCCTTATGTAGATTTAAGTAAGATTTCTTCTACAACTTACTTAACTGAAAGTATTCATATGATAAAGCAAAATAATTTTACTAATATGAGTTTGCAGACTATTAGTCAACAACTGATCCGTATTGAGCATGATGTTCAAGCTGTTATTGATAATCAAAAGGTTATTTCTACCATACCATCCTCTTCTATTTCCCTAGCTAAAACTTTAGAGGGAAAAGATACTATGCCAGATATTAAGCCTCCCATACCTTTAGAAAATTTTAAATTTTCTAATCAGAAAGAAAATTCTGAATTTATTGACCAACTTATCGGAAGAATGGAAAGTAAGCTGCATATCAGTACTCTTAGTCAAACTGATGTAGGATATTCAGATTCAGATTTAGATCTTCAGCAAATCCATGAGATCCAGTATTCATTGCAAAATATGCAAGAACATACTATCAATAGAGTTGAGTATTATGAGAAAGGACCAGGAGGACCAGGAAATGAAAACGTTCGTAGAACATATTATAAAAGACCAACACCTCAAGATCTTCTTTGGGAAGAAGAATTTTTTCATTCTCAACAAGCCTATAGCGCTAGAACCATCTATGAATGGAATATAGATGGATTCTCGGAATATCAAATTTATGGAGTCATTCAAAAAATGCTTATGTACTCCAGTGTCTGTAGAGCTGCGGACAATAAAGATAGAGATATTGCTATTCTCATTATTAACGGCTTCACCGACTATCTCAAAGGCTGGTGGGATAATTACCTCTCTATTGCCCAACAATCTGAGATATTGGGTGTCGTTAAAACAGAACTTGTTACAGATATGGTTATTGATCAATCAACCAGTCAACCCATACCCGGAGTTAGAGAACAGCCAGTTCAAGAAGCTGTTTATACTATTATTCAAGCTATAATTTTACATTTTATAGGAGCAGTAGAACAACGACAAGAGCGTGGGGGAGAATTGTTGCAGAATTTAAGATGTCCATCTTGAACACATTTTAGATGGTACAAGGATGTTTTTATCACTAAAGTTATGAAATGCAAAGACGCAAATTCTGAACATTGGAAGGCCAAATTCATTGATGGCCTACCCCCTATTTGCTCTCAGAAGGTTCGTCAAAAATTGATGGATCTTAGTGTTGGAAATATTATTCAATGGACTAGCTGTACCTATGGACACCTTATTAGTGTTTGTCTCCAAGTAGGATTAGCTATCTGTAATGATATGAAGCTGCAATATCAACTTAAGAAACAGAATCTCACAGGGAAAAGAGAAATTGGAGAGTTTTGTCAGCAATTTGCTTTTGGCATGCCCACAAAACAACCTAAGAAGCACCATAGAAAAACTATTTCGAAGTCTTCTAGACCTTACAGGACGAAGTCTTATAGAAGAAGGTCTTATGACAAAAATTATTCCAAAACAAAGTCTAGTCGTACTAGCAGGGAAAAAGGGAAGACCAATAAGTTTAGTTCTAAGAAAAAGCCCAAATCCAAAGTAAAATGCTACAAATGCGGGAAATTTGGCCATTATGCCAACAAATGTTTAACTAAAAAGAAGCTAAATGAGCTCCAACTAGATGAAGGGCTCCGACTTCAACTTAGTAAATTGTTTCTAGGAGTAAATTCTAGTGATGAATCAGAAACCGAATCAGAAAGTGACGAGATCAATGATTTGGAATACTATTCGTCTGAATCAGAATCAACTGAAGATTGCACAGGTAAGTGTTGTTCATCTTCCAATCCAGATCATCTTAAAGTTTTTGCAAACCTTAATGGGTTAAATTTAAATGTTTTATCACAATCTCAGCAAGAGACTCTTGATCTTATTGATAAAATTCAAGATCCAGAAATCCGAAGAAAGATTATTGAAATTTCATTAAGTTCATCTATATCCAATACTGAGCCAGAAAAACCTAGTATCTCTAGATATTATAGTATCAATGAAGTTTATGGAAGGTATTTCTATTAAACCAGCCACTTTACAGGATCTTCAGAAAGAGGTCAATGATCTCAAAGTAGAATTAAAACAGTTAAAGTTATCACAACTTGCGGCTCAGGGTAGTATTTCTTCTGTTAAGGCTAGACTCTCTAGCCTAGAACAGTTGAGTATTTCTTCGGATTTCTGGATCTTGAATTTTATCAATAAGATCAAGAGTCTCTTGCTGAGATTGTGATAAAACATTTAAATTTAACCCATTAAGGTTCGCCAAACTTTATGATCTGGATTGGAAGATGAACAACACTTACTTGTGCAATCTTCAGTTGATTCTGATTCAGACGAAGAGTATTCCAAATCATTGATCTCATATATATATCTTCGCATTCGATCTAGGATTTTGGAAAAGAAACTTGATAGTAACTAAGAGACGCGGTTGAGAGGGCGATTGTGGTCTATGGAGCATTGTAATTCTTATCACACGAGTGCATTTTCCTTTCCCTCTCCCGGCTATGTAGGCACACCATCGTGTGCATATATCTTGAGTTTTTGTTCCTGTGGATAATAGATTGATTCCCTTTGCTGCTTGTGTAACATCTACACTTGGAACTTCTAAGAGTATCCTCAATAGCCTAACCAAAATTGGATAAACAAAAGTTGTCACATAAGCTTTTCGTTATCCATTTAGAGGTTGCTAAAGTTAGCAATGTCAAGTCCCACCATTGGTGTTTTTGTCTATAACCAAAAACAATGGACCCCGTCACTTTTTCAAACAATAACCAAAACTTGCCACATCATTTTTTCAAACTACGAAAATAGTTTTTAAAACTCCTTTTTAAAATATATTTTGAATTTTTTTTAAAACAAAACATTTTTTTGAAAGAAAAAAAATTGTTTTTTAAAATAAACTTTTGGAAAAAAAAAGCAGTTTTTCAAATTGAACTTTTGAAAACAATGTTGAGAGATAGAGAGAGAAGGGAGGAGAGAGAAGGTTTTTGTCATTTTGTGTAAAAATGGATGTACTTGATTGAGTACATGTGGGTCCACTCAATTTGGTTATTGGCAAAAGGATGCTAGTTATTAAGGGGTTGCTAAGTTTGGTTAGTCCAATTTGAGCACTTTTTTGAAGAAACATTGTTGACCTTAGCAACCTTTTGGTTTTGGTTAGGCCAATGTGATGCTCTAATGCAATACCATAAAATGCTACAATGGTTGTTCCTTTGTGCAGAAAGGTAGAGGTTCCCCCCTTAGAGTTGACACTACCAGGTTTTGCAGATGTTTCCTAAGTCACTAGCTCAGCTTGGCAAAAAAACTTTCTTATGAACCCAACTTGCCCAAACCCAAAAACAAAATTCCCAAGCCGTCAACACCTTCAATTTTTTAAATAACTACCCAAGCCTTCGTCACTTTGATAGCCAATAGCCCTTGTCCCCCAAAGGCTTGATTACACTACTAGTGGTTGAAGGCTTAGGAGTTAGGGCCCATCAAGGCCACCTATGGCTATTAGCCTATTACAGTGAAAGGATATACAAGATGAAACTAACAAGGGGGTAGTTTTGGTAGTAGGAGGCATTAGATCAAGTCCAATATCTAGTAGTTAACATACTGAACAAGAGGGCAGCTGAAAGAGAACATCAAACCTGGGTAGCTTTATGAACTAAAAATCATAGGAGAAATGGAATACTATTCTCCTATATCATACAAATGAACAACAAAGTATCCAGATAATATATAGTACTCAATTCTTTAGACAATGAAATCAAACTTCTTTCACCATTATCGATCCAAAAGCATTAAAAAGTATATATATTTTGACTTACATGATAAATTTTGAGGGCATCAAGTAACCTTGAGTAGAAGTGTGTTTCTTCGTCCTTTACCGTCATACAGCTCTCAAAGCACTGGCACAAAAAAAGTACTTACTCAAAGATAACCTGTCAACATTGACACACAGAGAGAGAGTAGAAAAAAATCCTAAACCCTGGCGCCAAACGTTTGAAAGCAAAGGTATTGTTCCATGATTGGGGGGACAGTGGTAGTTTTCTAGGATGTTTTTAAATTTTTGGTAAACTACAATGAGCACCGTTCCACCCAGTTTGGATAACGGAGATGATTTGAGTGAATTTGTAATGAGGGTGGATTTGAAGGTGTATTTATAATGAAGGTAGATTTGGTAATGAGGGTGGCCCCACCTCATAAGAAGGGTGAATTTGTGAGTGAGGTGTTTGAATGGTATTTTGAGAAGTTGGATTTAATAGGATAAGAGGGCAAATGACTTATTTGCCCCCAGTTTTATATTTTAATAAAGTAAATAGATTAATTTTATTATAATAACAATAAATACATAATAAATACGAAAAATAGAAAACCCCAATTCACAGGGACAAGATTAGGGCATATCTTCAACAATAATTTTCAAACTGATCGATAATTAGGACAAATCCACAGGGACAAGATTAGGGCACAAATCAAATAAAAAAAACTCCAAATCTTATGGCTAATGCTAGGTTTTCTAAACACAACCAACGATAGCCACAATATTAGGGCAAAAATCCAATCAAAAATCCTCATTCACAGATCCATAAACACAACCAACGACAAAATCAATATTAGGGCAAAAATCATATGAAAAATCCCCAAACATATCGACCATGATGGGTTTTGGAAGCACCCAACCACCTTGGACTTCAACACAACCCCATGACAACCACTTCATTAGGGCAAAAATCATATGAATAACCCCCAAATCTGAAGGATAATTGTGGGTTTCAGAAAGAAAACCACCATGGATTTCGAAACAACCCAGTTCAATGTACCAAAAAAACCTATCAAAAACTCCCTTTTCGATCGATAATCGTGGGTTTCATCAACACAAGCACCATGGATTTCGAAAGTAGAACATAACTTCGAGAAAAATTGGGTTTTCAATACCTGATTCAAGATTGAAGACGAAATGGATCGAAGATGAGCAACGAAAAAAACCACAAACCGATCGACTGCCTCTTTGTCACCTCTCTCTTCTCTGATGCAAAACAGTACAGAAAACCCTCGATCATGTGTATATCACTCGGATTTGGAGGGGTAGAAAGGGTAAAGAAAGAACCAAATCGCCACTCGTTGAGTAACGATAGGGTCAAGGTTGTCATAACCAAATCCAGGAGCACCCAGATATCATCTCCCAACAGTGACCCAACTCCATGGCTTGTTTTGCCATCCAAACGAGGGAGTAACATGGGACTAGGATATATAATCCGGGTGTATTTCAAATCCGGGTCTCTAGTCCAGCATCCAAACAGGGTGATGGGGTCTTCGACTCAAAGACCATTCTGGTTCTAAAAGTTATGTTCATCTCCCCAATATGTTCCCCTTTTTGGCGTGAACTACTAAAATATTCAAAGACAACAGGTAAATGAAAATAAACTTTAATTAAGCATTTCATTTTCATCCGTAGCTCAAACATAGGTAATTGTAACACCAATGAGCGTTCCACCTTCATCTTCGATTGAACTCTCCACCCCTGAGGTTTTCGACTCAAGTACCATTCTAGTTCTAAAAATTATGTTCATCTTGTAAGCTCCAAAAAGCAGCATTCTTTTTGAGTTGGTAATTCCATCTGAAAAATCACATTTTTACATGTATCTCTTTGATTATCAAGTTGTAATTTTCTAAGTAGAAGTCTGTATAGGATTAGAGTGGAAGGAATCTTCTTTCCCTTCAGAATGTTCCCAACCGTTTTACTGAACCACCTCTCGTCTCTTTAGTTCCACTTGATATTCATCTTTTCCCAACCATTACCTACCATGAATTTGCCAAATATTTAGAGGGCAACCATAAGCTTCCACAAGGCAAGATGGTGGATAGAACCAGGGATCGAAGCCATTCACCTAGTAGATGTTATTTGGTGATGTAAGCGTGAAAATCAAACCCTGCGAGAGAATCATCTTCCTTCCCGAGGAAGAAAATCACATGGTAGCATTCAAGCTGAAAAGGTCGAAAGAATTTTACAACAGTAAAGTCCTCCAGATTTAGGTAAACCTAATTGTAGACACCTCGATTTTGAACCCGGGATGCGCTCGAGCATTCCCGATGATGAAACGAACCAATCATGACTGCCTAAAACATGTGAAGATGGCTTGAACTTGATCAAAATCAGCCAAACATCACCAAATAACCTAAACCAACCCAAGCATTGTTGAACCAAGTTAAACCAGCAGTTTGCCAC
This sequence comes from Vaccinium macrocarpon, assembly GCA_022606695.1. Taxonomy (NCBI): domain Eukaryota; kingdom Viridiplantae; phylum Streptophyta; class Magnoliopsida; order Ericales; family Ericaceae; genus Vaccinium; species Vaccinium macrocarpon. Next base: position 22,284,702 of record CM040171.1, read on the forward strand.
CAAGAGCATTGAGCGCTCAAGCTTGAGGCCTTGAGCGCTCAAGCTTGAGGCCTTGAGCGCTCAACCTGTGAGGAGCACCTTGAGCGCTCAAACCCACAGACTTGAGCGCTCAACTCTGAACCAGTCAGGAATCTACAGAGTATCTCATCATGAGATCTCATGCAGGGTGGAGCGTCTAACCACTTCTATACGTATTTTACATGTATAATACTCCCTACATTGCTACAATATACACCTAAAACTACTCCTAAGGTATAAACCCACTACCTCTCTCTCATCTCTTTCCCTCCACTCACTCTATATATATCCACCATCACCCCCTGGTTGAGGGGGTTGCCATTTTCTCATACTCCAGCTCACAATTCACTCAGTAATCGTCCATTACTTTCTCTCTCTACAAAACCACTTATTTTCCATCAAAACCACCAGCAAAAATCATCTGTCAAACACAAAATTCGACCTTTGATCATCAATTAACCCCATACTCTACACCATCCATCCCAAATACTGACCAAAACACCAACAATTGTTCATCTTCAAACCCACAATCAAGTTCAAGCTGTCAATCAAGTGTAAAAGGTAGTTAAACAAGTGGTTTTTACTTTTTTTGGTTCATCTGAGGGTGACCAGTGAGTTCAAACAAGTTCTTCATACTTGTATTGAACTCACAAAGGTCTGAAAGTTGCTTAAAAACATTATCAAAATCTGCAGTTGTGATAGGGATTGAGCGCTCAAGCCTCTAGCCTTGAGCGCTCAAGCCCAATTCTGGGCAGTTTTCTGTTTTGTTGAGTTTTTGAGCTTTCTCTTAGTTTTGATTGTTGATTAATAGTTAATTAGGCTTATTTGATCCTCAAAGAGTTTACTTTTTTACTTCAAAACCACTTGCATGAGCCTAAATTAGCTATTTTAAGGCAATCAAGTCATAAAATCTTTGAAAGTCTTGAGTTCGGATGCAAAACAGTGGCTATGAGATTTTATAAACCTTCATCTTATGTTTTATGGTCCTGAAAATCATCCAGAATCTGTTTTCTTAACAAAAATCAGAAAGTCATGTAATGACTTGAGCGCTCAATGTCATCTACTTGAGCGCTCAAGCTGTTTTTGAGCAGTTTGTTGACTTTTGGATGTTTTGATGATTGATCATGGTTTATTACAATTCAGGTGTGCGTAGAGTTTTGTTACTGTGCATATGATCTGGATTCCCTCCTTTCTTCCATTCCCGAGTATTTCCTTTGTTAAAACATGATGATTTTCTTCTTTTTATCATTGTTTATGAGATCAATCTGTCTATTTTCATCTGATTCTCCATTAAAACATTTTATTGATGTTTGATCTTGTAAATAAAAAAGTACAAAAGGGATGAAAGTGTTAAAAATTATAGAGGCTCGAGTTGGGTTTGAGCGCTCAATCTACGAGCTTTGAGCGCTCAAGCTAGTTTAGGAAGGTTGAGCGCTCAAGTCATCACCATTGAGCGCTTAACCCCTGTTTTGGAATCCAAATTGTAAGTCAGTTTGTTGAGCATCAAGTCTATAATTTCTTGAATTGTTTGTTCAGTTCCTGTTGTTGTTCTCTTCTGTAAATATTCGTTGTAATAATTCTTTATTATCATCATTCCCATGTAAATCATGTGCACAAGCATCCACGTTAAATTTGCATTTTTCGTTATTCTCTTATTGTTTACATGATTCCCATCCCTGATTTCCCATTTTTGTGATTTGAATTGAACTTCAAACATTTCCAAAATCCCATAAAAATATTGAGTAGAGACCGGTTCACGGACCGGGCGAGAGGGGTTCCGTAAAACCCTTCCCCTCTCGTAACCAAACCCCCGAATCCGAGAAATCTTTGGTTCCACCATGATCAGTGAAATCTTTTTTAAATGGGCAAACGAGTCATATTTTATTGGTTTCTCGGGTTCGGACCTCAAATCCGGGTGGCGACTCTAACAAACACAATCTTTTGAAACACGAAGCTTGAACCGTTTTCTATGGGCCGTCCACACTAATCCCTCCCCTCACAAATTTAACTATCAAATGTTAGCTTTCAACATAATTGTGTGGAATTGTAGAGGTGCAGGAAATGGTAGGTTTAAAATTAACTGTGCGGATCTGTTTAATTCCTACAAACTAGATGTTGTAGCCCTCATTGAAACCAAAGTTAGCATTTCCACTATAAGACTCTTATTTAGTAACTTAGGTCTTACCGAATCTATTTGCGTGGACCCGTCTGGATGATCAGGAGGTGTTTGGGTCATCTGGGATCCTAGGAAAGTTACGATCACTACCATTTAAAGTGGCCACTCAGGTTATTCATGTGAATGTTAAGGAAACCAGTTTGAGGATTGGGTCTTACCAGCTGTTTTTGCTAGTCCCCATCCGCGTAATAGAGAGGTTCCGTGGGAAATATACAAAGCACTCTAGAGTCTACCACCAAACCATGGATGGCAATAAGGGATTACAATGATATTTCTAGTTATGATGAGGTTAGAAGTTTTGCCAACTATACCAATGCTAGGCAAAGAAGGAAGTTCAGTGAAAACATCAATAAATGCAACCTTATTAACATGGGCTTCTCTAGACCCAAATTCACCTGGAATAATGGTCGACAAGGAACGACTAATGTTTCTAAACGATTGGACATAGGGCTCTGCAATGAAGAATGGAGAGCTACTTTCCTGGAAGGCATTATTCAAACTCTTCCTTGTACTTATTTAGATCATTCTCCTCTTATTGTGCATATCATGGGGGGAAATCAGCTCCTCCCCACCCCCCAATAAACCTTATCATTTTGAGGCTGCCTAGATTCTTGATCTTTCTTTCAAGAGGTTGTCATGAAAGGGGTGGAATGGCTTCTCCCTTACTGATCATATTAATAATTTTACTAAAGTTGTTACCTATTGGAATAAAAATGGTTTTCGAAATATTTTTAGAAAAAAGAGATGGGTTCTTGCTAGAATTGATGGTCAAAAATCTCAGAATAAACGTTTTTCTCAAAATATGCAATCCCTTGAGAAAGAGTTAGTTTTGGACTACAATAATATCCTTGCTCAAGAAGAAACGCTCTAGTTCTGAAAGTCTAGAGCTAAATGGATAACTTTAGGAGAAAGGAACACTAGGTATTTTCACCTTTCTACTATTATTCACAGAAGGAAAGCCAAAGTCTCTATGTTAAAGGACATGATGCGGGAGCATAATGGTGTCGATCAAATCAAGGAGTCATTAGTTAAATATTTCAAATTTCTAGTCAATGTCTTTTAATTTTTGGTCTTAGTATTTATTAGTCTAGTAATTGTAGTTTGAAAGTTGTGCTTTGACTATCTAGTAAGTTGTGTATTTGTTTTAGTAGTGGTCTAGGAAATTGAAAGGTCTACTTGGAAATTGTGTAGATTTTACTAAGTCTTGGAAGTGTAATCTTGTAATGCCTATAAATAGGTGATCTAATGAATGAGTAAAAGAGAGTTTGAGTTTATGAAAAAATATTTGCAAGTGTTTCTTACTTGGAGTTGAGTGATTCCTCTTACAATCGAGCATGTGGCTCGGTCGCGTCAAGTGGCATCTGCGATTAGTAGCGTTGAGTGGCATTCGTTAACCCCGTCGAAGGGCATCCCTGGGACTATCTCTACCCTTGTAGATCTTGGCTTGCATCAGGATAACACTGATGCCTAGATTGATGACCCTACCATGATTAAAGTGTGAGTTCAATCGCATTTTGTTAATTTGTTCAATTAAAGCTTTGGCGAAATTTAAAACTTTTTATGGCTCATTTTTCATTACAAACTTCCCACGAACCAATTAAGAGCCAGGAGAGGTATTCCAATGTCGGATCTTAGCCCACGTTGCAATGCTAATCCGGAGGATTTAAATCACCTCTTTAGGGAATTTACTTAATTTGTGGAGCTCTGGTACACCCTCCGTGTTAATCATTTGATAAGGCATGGATTTGACAGGCCTCTTCCTAAGTGGATTTCCCTACAAGTTAAAACTAAATCAATTTCGTCAAGTAATTTAGAGGTGCCGTGAGAGCACTTTATTTTTAACTGCTCTTTGGCAAATCTGGAAAGATAGGAACAAAAAAAAAAAGTTTTGATAACATCTCCTCTTTACCCGTAGTGAGTTCCAAAGCAATTCTTTCTTCCTCGAGCGAAATTGATCTAGCCTTCAAATCTCCCTTATTAAATGACAATTTACCTCGACTCACACATTGGGTATTTCCGAAAGCAGATGAACTTAAACTTAACATGGATGGTTGCTGGTACGACAAAGATCGAGAAGTTGGCTATGATGGCTTACTTTCGGGATGGTGAAGGACAATGGAAATGGGGCTTCTGTGGAAGGCTCACATGTGGCACAAGCCTTGAAGCAAAAATCTGGGGAATTTACGAAGGCCTAACAATCATCTTAGAGAAAGGCTTATCCAATGTCAAGCTTGAATCGGATGCTCTTGTTGTGGTGAATCTCATCAACAATGGTCCAACATAAACCATCCTTTGAGCACAATTATCAATGATGCAAAAACTATCCTAATGGAATCGGCATCTACTCTATATCATATTTCTAGAACAACAAATGAATGTGCCAATCACCTTTCTCGTGTCGGTGCAGAGCAAGGGGAAGATCTCAAGATGTTCTCACTTCACCCCCTCTCCATGAAGAAGTTCCTTATTAGGATGGCCTTAATCTTAGGGCGTTTCTTGATTAATTTGTTAGCTTTTGTGTAACTTGACTTCATGCACTCGTGACAACTCTGTTCCTTTCCAAACTTAATTTATATATTTCTGAAGTACCAAAAAAAAACAAAAAACAAACTTTGTCCGTTTGGACTTTGGTTGACATTTTAGTATTTTACAAGGATTCTGACGTTTGGTTGTTGAAAAGACCGATAAAGGAACTTTTTGGGCATTCATATATCAGTGTTATGAATCTGGTAACGTAGTACTGGTCGGTACATCTCGTACCAGTCAAAAAATGGGATACCCCATATATAGCACTGCTCTCAATACCAGCCAATATCGAATGTTCCAGGTTGTTCCAACCATATCTTGGTTCTCGTCCCATACAGAAAACGTATACTTCTACCGTATACATAGATCATTGTTAAGCCCTTGTGAGTTAAAATGAAGAACAACACAAGAGAGAGAGAGAGAGAGAGAGAGAGAGAGAGAGGAAAACATTTCATTGACGCCTGAAATCATTTAGTTTTTCCTCCATCTCGTGTATTCAAAGTTATTTCCGGAGGAAATGTGCAAATACAACTATGGCAGAGAGAGAGAGAGAGAGATGTGTATGACTGAGTTCTGTATTCTATCTTGTATTGAAAAGGTACAAGTTGTTGTAGTGAGGAGCCCATCCCGGCCATCCATCTCGGTAATGAATGCTTGGATTTGTTGGAAAATTGGAATTATTCCATTAAATATTTATGGGTTTTAACCCTTAAATTAAGCGGGACCCACACCCGGGAGGTGGGCCCTTTGGTGGCAATAGACATTCCTATGTTAGGAGTTTAATTTGGTAGAGGAATGAGCAAATTCCAATTAGAGAAAAATGAGAAATTGTCTCTCAAAGTGGGTTTAATTGGCTAAGGGTTGGACTTTTTGGAATATCCAAAATTTTCGAAGGAGGGAGCGCATACATTATGTGGGTATGGGTTTTGACCCAATTAGCACAGACGCACTGCCGTCGCCGCTCACTCTGACCAGACTGTGACCGGGACTGTAAGTTCGAGGTTTGTGGTCCTTGGCTTGGGGCTGGCTAGGAGATTGTATAGGCTTGGTCCCAAGCCCCCTTATCTTTTTGGAGTGGGTAAAATCCGATTACCCATGGGAACATGGGAACAATAAAACATGTGCTCGGAATAACCACCACGGGAGAGTAATTAGCCCGGCATTATTGTGTAAGGTTCCTTAACCCTATGCCGAGTTGTATAAACCGTGTGTAAGGTTAAGATAATAAACTAGGCACTAGGTGAAGGTGTACTAGTTCGGCAAAAGCCATGAGGGATGTCTCAAGACATGACCAAGCTAGATAAGTTATGAATACAGCTAAGGCGACGTTATGGGACTACATGATCCAATTTAGTGCAGCTAGGCACGTGTGAGCCGGGATCTGTACAAGCAATGCCGAGCTACGTGGAAGCATGACCAAGACCGCCTTAAGAGTATAGGGCGGTGAGACATTCCAGAAGGTTCTAAGTCGGTCTCTTATGTGATAAAGGGCAATCCTCGTGATTAAAGGGATTGACATGAGTATTCCTAATGCTGTTAGGAATACACTCCATATAGGAAAGAAACCTATATGGAAAGGAGTCCTATTGCAAGAAGAGATCTTGCATAATTTGGCATCGTTACACCTAATAGGAAGAATCCTATTAGGAAAGTTTTCCTAATGTAAATAGGAAACTAAGGCTATGAGATGCTTTAATCAAAGAGACATCCATAGCTATAAATAAATCATCATACCCATGAAGAAAGGTATGTTGTAACATCCCAGTATACGCATTGTTCTTTGGCTTAATTAGTGCATCCCATACTAACTTACGCATTGGAGAGCCATTGCCCACGAGAGGCAAAGGTGCTCTAACCCTTGTTTGTCTTGCAGAATTAGGGTTCTGGCGAGGAAGCACATGATCAAGCTCATATGTGGATTTTATCCCTGTACATCTCTCTCTCTCTCTCTCTCTCTCTCTCTCTCTCTCTCTCTCTCTCTCTCTCTCTCTCTCTCTCTCTCTCTCTCTCTCCCCCTCCCTCTTCTCCTCCCACTCTCCTCTTCTCTCTCTATTACAATTCATTTTTTAAGTCAATGGCGAACATTGCCATGGATATTATAGGAGGTACTCGCCATTATAGTGGCTAAATGGAACAAGTTTCAAGAAATTCATAGAATTCCTTTGCAAGACAAGATTGAATATGGTAATGCTTAACGTCTGGTTGATTCTTAGTGCCATCTTGCTCAAAAGGTCCAACCTTTACCACCATTACCATCTTACCTTTTTGGATTCAAAGATATTAAATGGAGCTTTCTTATGCGCTCATATCATTCTTGTATTCATAATCACACTCGTGTCCCCCATTGTTCTGAGATATATGTTTAGGTTGAAGTGTTGTTTCGTTGTGAAATTCACTTTCGAAATTATTTGCTCTCTTGGAGTGGCTTGGGTGTTACACAATTTAACCCACCCCATTTGGAAAGACAGACTACAAATTCTGGACCATTGGGTCGTCTTTTGAATCTTGGACATCTTGCCCTATAACATTTTTTGGTCGCAGATAATAAATCCGATGAATGACCTTAACCTACCAATTGTTGTACTCGAATTGGGAGGTCATTTGACGCAGGAATTGAAAAAGAATGAGGTATCCATAACAATATTTTCTGTCATCCTTATTGTGTGGCACATTTTTGAGATGAAGAACACCTAAAGCAATTAATTAAAGAAGGAAAGAGGTCGTGGCAGAAACAGAGGTGCAATTGGAAGCAGGGGTAGCAGCTTTAGTGGCATAGGAACAAGGGAGGGAGGCAGAAGAACAGGGCAAGGTAGAAGAACGCCCCATTGGGCATGATATCCATTTGCATTATTATTTTATTTTTATTCATATTTTTTCACATTTGGAATAATTTTATTATGAATTATTGGCTCCTCTTAATGAGATAAATCTAAAATTTTTGTGGATTTTTGAAAACATAATTTGTTGCCTTTTGGATTCCTCTTGTCGAAACAAACCGATAATCCAAAAAAAAAATACAAATGCATGTTTTCTTCATAAAGGCAAAAATAATTCAAGCAAATTATTAAGCCAAACTGGGCCTAACTCCTCGTTAAGATAAAGGGGAAAACGGTTTATAGCATTTGTATTGAATTTCTTGTAGTTGTTAACGTACTACCATTGTATATCGTCAAGCAAAAAAACATAAAAACCATTTTTACTTTCCAAAGAATTGAGTCATTGACAAGAGGAAAGCAAAAATAAAAACTAGAGATGCAAAGGAAAAATAAAATTTGGATGAGCGTGTAGAGTATGTACTACATAGAGTCACGAACATGATGAAACTTAAAGAACAATGATGAACCAAAACCTAAATTGTCATGCCCTCGATTTTCAACATAAATAAATGAACATTTTCTTAAGAAATTTCTAAATTAAAGAACTCATAGTGTAATGCGAAATCACCTTACAACACTTCCTTACATTTTTGTAATAATCTCAACCTCGACACCCAATGCCCCATCGGATTTTCCATTAAAAATTACATTGTTTTACAAGGAAAAAAAAGTTACAATGTTTCAAATCATCCTTCATGCCATGATTTGACTATGACATGCACGCCATGCACTCCATTTTGCACTTCAAGCGAAACCTGAAACAGCAAAAGGGTGAGCATACACTTCGCCCAGTAGGTATCCCCTTTTGTTTCAAACACAAACTTGCATAACAAGATATAATGAACGAGAAACATATTATACGATTGACAAATAGCAAGCAAGCCACCAAGCATATCAATTTATTATAGTGACCCAACAATAACACTTCACGCATCACTTAGCATTCCTCAACGCTATACCATTTAGATAAAGGATTATAGAATTTCCCTCTAACCTCATTATAAATCTCAATGTCACTATTCACCAACTTGATCTTCCATATGTTTACTAGTGGTCTAGTCGTTCGTATCCACCAACCCTCACAAAGGCCGTCTTTATAAAATCATAATTTCACATCAACAAAACTTGTAAATATATATATATATATATATATATATATATATATATATATATATATATATATGCACCAAGCTTCCGGTCCAAACTCCCGGACCTTGTTAAGTTCCGGACCTCCACCTTCCCTATTTTTTTTTGAAAATCCGAACCGTTAGATGTGTTTAAAACGTGTTTTTAAGGTCCAACGCGAGGATTTGGCAAAAAAAAAAAAAATACCCGGGAGGGCTTGATCGGAGCAGTTTTTCATAAGGTCCAACGCGAGGATTTGGCAAAAAAAAAAAAATACCCGGGAGGGCTTGATCGGAGCAGTTTTTCATAAAAACGCTACACGTTTTAAACACATCTAACGGTTCGGATTTTCAAAAAAAAATAGGGAAGGTGGAGGTCCGGACGGTAGGTCCGGATTTTAGGTTTGGATAGGAAGGGGACTCTATATATATGTTCTCTTCTGTTGTTTCCATTCACTCAACTTAAACCCAATTTCAACATCCAAGTTCTATTTCCTTCCTGGTAACCACTATTTTAATGTGTACGTTAACTCGGAAACATTCTAACGTTCTCTTTAATTTCATCAAGTATATCCATTAACTCATACTAGTCAAGTCAAAGATCAAATGCATGCTTACTAAAGAACATATGTCACCCGATCAAGCACTTCTAAAGCATCCAACATATTTCATGTGTCCATTTGCACTAAATGTATCCATGTACGACCAACGCTAATCACAAATGAAACGAAGGAACAAGGATAATACATAAAGAAATATAAGGGGAGCTAAGAGAAAACGATAGGATGATTTATAACTAATAAAATCATAAAACGAGAGTTAAGTGAGTTTGACTAGTAAAAGGGCTCGAAAGCAACACATAATCAACTTGATCCCCTCCATCTCGTCTCTCATATCCAACTTGTGTCCAACACACACACCTGACTCACCACATGTGTTCTAAGCGTTAACCACTTACATCACTTTCCTCTTAAACGTTTGATATTTCTCCGGGCATGTCATATAAGCCCCGTGTCAATTGTCTTATACTCATATCATCACTTATCAATATACAAGTTCAACTTAGTCTCATATATAACTCACATGCCGCATTATCCATTTACATGTATCCCGAAATCCCAACTCAACCCGAATGTACGCCAAGTGTTAATAAATGCACCAAGACCTCACCAAATCCAATAGATAGCAAGAAATAAGTGACACTATGTAATCTCCATTATCATTTGATTCCAAGAATGCTACTAAGGTGGAAAATATCCTAAGACAAGCGAATTACGCGTTTAGGGACCAAACAAGTACATGGTCAAACTACCCGACCGGGGGTCAAAGGATAGCCAAGCAAACAATCCGATCAACTAAGTGGTTGGTAATAAGTAATATTTTAAGTGAACGAAACATTTAAAGGTGTTCCAAGACGTCCAAGAGTCAAGGGAAAGTCTCAACAAAAAATAAGGTTCAAAGCTATCTGGTATTGATACCCAGAATTGGGGTATTGATACCAGAGGCGCAGAAAAGAAATAGAACCCGTAGGTATTGATACCTGGACGTGGGGATATCGATACCAGGTCATTTCGTGAATTTTTTTGACAGATTTTCAGATTCAATGGGGGTTTCATCAAAATATGGGTCAAAACACTACCCAAACACTTGAGAGAGTAGCAATCAAAGATTGAACAAGATCAAAACCTATCTTCATGATGATTCCAAGATCAACAACCCATTTTCATGGTGATAAACAAGTTTAGCTAGAAATTGGTAGGCAACCCAACAACATATGCAACAAATCAACAAAATACAACTAGATGGAGTAGAAATTTATCCCCTACCTCAATGATTTAGCTTGAAAAATCTCAAAGAAGCAAAACCCACACTCAACCTTCAAGATCCAAGAAAAGTTCTTCAAACATCGGAGTGAAATGAGCATACCAACGCGTAGAGCACGAGATTTGGAGAAGCTTTTGTGAATGGACTAAGTTTGGAGCATGAGTTTTGGTTAGATTTTTGAAGAGAGAGGTTTTGAGAGCCATGGAGGAGAAAGGGAGAGGGACGGCTGTTTTTTTTGGGGGAGGAATATGACTTTCTCTCTCCTCTCCCACCACACACACACCTATATATATCATGTAATTACACTCCAAGCCCAAATGTGGTTTGTGTAATGCAAATAGGTCCAATCCTACTCACAACACTTAATAATCCAACACTTTAGCATTTTAATTAGTTTCTCATATTTCACCAACTTTATTTTCGGAAAATAATATGAAAAAAATACGGGTCCTTACATAAATCACCCCCAAATCTTCCAACGCATCACCTTTAAATGTTCCATCTAGGTCTTGTTGAACTAAAAGCCCCTTATCGCTTGCCAGCTTAACACCTTCAGCCGTTCTTCCACTGCGCCTTGTTGCTCTACCTCACCATGTTCCTCTGTAGCACCCCATTCCTTTGCCTCTCTCCCTTGTTCCTCTGCCATTAAAGCTGACGCCCCTGCTTCCGATTGCATCTTTGTTTCAACCACTACCCTCTTTCCTCATTCTTTTTCAATTCCTGCGTCATATGACCCTCGAGTAAAACAACTGGGAGGTAAGGGTTGTTCATCGAATTTATTATCTGCGACCAAAAAAAGGGTATAGAGCGAGATGTCCAAGATTAGAAAGACAGAACACTTGGATATATTGCCTGCAGAAACCTTGTGGGACTTTCTTCCGTCTGCAAAATCTTTTCTTAGCTTAGATGATTTGTGTAAAAGAAGAATGTTGATGCTACCTAATGAATCAAGTGAGCAATCTATCAAAGATGAAAAAGGGCATGAAACTTCCAGTTTGAGGACTGATTCCGACTCATTAAAACCTCTCTCAAACCCAACCAATAATGACTAGTGGGATTCCAACTCCCCAAAACCTCTCTCCAATGAAGTCAATGATGATAATTCTACTGTGAAATTTAATGCCAGTTCCAAGTTGAAGGTATCCCCTCAGCATGATCTTGCCATGGTCTTTACTTGCAAGGTCCGTGAAACAAGATCCATCAAGACTAGGTGTTGCAAATCGTATGAGAAAGGCGTGGTGGTGGCACGGTGTGGTGGGTGTAATAATCAACACCTGATTGCAGATCATCTGAGGATGTTTGGACTGCCGGGGAGCATTGAGGACATCCTGGGTGCTCGTGGGGAGGAAGTGAAAAGAGGTTCTGTTGATACTCTGAATATAACACTGGAAGATTTGGCTGGAAATGAGTTTGCCAAGAAAGATGGGTTGAATGTGTGATTGCAGCGAATGGATACTCTGCTGCAGCTGTCTCGATCAGTTCAAAATGTGATTGGGAGCTGTGCGACCGCCATTGTGGGACCCACTACCCCATTTGAAATGTTTTTGGTTTTCCAAATTTCAGAAGATTGCTAGAGAGAATCCAAAAACCCCTGTGCAATCAAATCCTTCTGTTTGTTTCTTGTATCTTCTTACTATATAAATGGACCTCTTGGATTCTCTTTTTGTACTGCCTTTTTTCTGTAAATATAGGGTTTTCTGGAATAGATGAATGGAAACGATGATGTGAGTGCAATTGTGCAAATTGTGTACCATTCGTCTACAACAAAGGTGCACAGAGATTGTGGACATCAAAGGTGCACAGTGGTACACAAAGACGGTGGACATCAAAGGTGCACAACCAATTTGAAAACAAACATCATACCAAAATCAAAAGTGGAGGAGATAAAACATAAGGTGATGGAGAATGATATTACTGTGCAATGTTTTCCCCTTGTCAGAAGAAGAAGAAGACAATGGGTTCCTCAGAAATCGGCAAATCGACCACAAGCTTGTGTGACAGTTTGTTAGTGTGCTATTATTTTCAATTTTAGTAGGGGATTGATTGAATGGGATTATATAACCACCGTTATGTTCTAACTAGGGCTGAGTTCCACAACCAAATCCGTACTAGATTGGAATTGTAGATTAATAGTTCGAACACAGATTTAAAAATTAAAAAATCATGTCTCTCATTTCAGTCCAAATATTTTTATTTTAATACCACGGATAACTTAACCGAACCATGAAATATTTGTTATATATATAAATAAAGCATATACACATACATAAATATAAATTGTTTTATCTCTGTTATAAAAATTTTGCCCTACTTTGATGTTTGATGTTCTTTATTTGGCTTCCGGATCCTGGAATGGGCTTTGAAAACTGGTGGTTGCACTGAAATGTGCTTTTTGTATTACTGATGTTTGATGTAATAGTTTATTTTAGCTAAAATCAACTTGCATGATTTAATCACTTGGTGAACTCATTTGCTAAAATCAATTGAATTGCTAATTTTTCTTTTGAAAAACTGGGCCTTAATGTATTGGGGTGATGTAATAGTTTATTCAATGCCATGGAATGACGTAATAGTTTATGTTCACTTAAACCTTGAATCTAGAATACCCTTGAACCTTTTGGAATGTACCTTTTGCATTACATAGTTTATGTAATGCGCTTGAACCTTGTATCTAAAATGCAAAAACTTGATTTTACCTCGTTGGTTCTTGTTTTTTACTTGTTGGTCGCTTCTTTTCTCATGTAATGTCCGTGGATAAAATCGTAACCGGTCCGTGATTCAATAATTAAATTGGAATTGAACTGTAAGATTTTTGTGTGGACATACATTGCATTTTCTACTATTCCACTTTCTTTCCATTATAGTATATTTAAAAAATTGTGTTTATTCATTTAGTAGTTTTAATTTAGTTTAGTTTTGGAGATAGAGATAATTTGTGAAGAGATAGACAAAGAAATGAAGGTAATAATTACAAAACAAAACAAAACAAAACAAAACCATGAAACGAACAAGCCCGTAAGTTATGTGTCACTCACTGCTTAGGGGGTGTTCCACTAATTGGTTTTTTAGTTTTTTGGTTTTTTTTTATCTTTAGTTTTTCAAAAAAACCAACTAGTTCCACTAACAAGTTTTTGGTTTTTTTAGTTGTGTTATGAAATTACAAATCTACCCTTCTACCCAAACAACTATTGCTCTTTTTTTAAGGGAGGGCATATTCGTAATTTTACATGATTAAAGTACATGTACTTGATTGTGCAATGATTTGGTTTTTTTAGATTAGTGGAATGAAGTGATTTTTTTGTTTATTTTTTGTGAGTTTTTTTAGTAGAATGTAGTAATTTTTTATTTAAAACAAAACTAGTTTTTTGTTATTGGAACATGGCTTTAGAATTGAAACACAAATTTAATTTTAATGTGTATTTATAAAGAAAAAAATGGCTTGCAAAATTCATTACTGTTGAGTGTTTGAGATTCTTAAAAAGGAGACATCGCCGCGTTTAACCAACTAGGGTTTTCAAAGCTCCTCCTCTCTTCAGAAGCTTCTCTCCCCTCTCTGTACGTTCAACACTTCGTCGCAGCCATGGTGAGTCTTTTTCTCTAGATCTTAAAACTCGTAGCTTGTTATCAGATTGATTTAAGTGATAAATGACCCCATTCGTGTTTGTTCTCTTCGCAATTCCTCATTCACTTAAGTTATTGAACGAAGGGTTTGTTAAATTATTGTGATGCTGTTATCAGATTTTGAAGCGACCCCGGATGGTGAAACTATTAGCACAGTACTTTGTAGGATAAATTTTTTGAAACTGAGGATCTTTTTGTTTCGTGTTTAGTGTTTTACCTGAAATTATTTTACCCATTTTTCAGTATTCGAATCAACAGAAGGTGAGGAAATTTTTTATTTCTTTTTCTCTTCCCGGAAAGAACGTAGTTCATGACTGGTAAAGAAAACTTCCGTAGATTTGTTTTGGGTGAGTTTTTTGATAGACAAGGAGCCCAAATCATGGGCTTTTAGTTCGTCCGTGTTGAGCATAGAATGCAATTAAGCAATTCTTTGTGGATCTATCTTGGATGTGATACCAACATTACTTCAGCCCATTTAGCTGTAAACTCTTTTGTAAACTTCAACCAAAGGTCTTCAAATATATTAATAAGTACATTTTTTGGTTGTAATCTTTACCTGAAAAATATCTTGTGTTTGAAAATGTTTTATCTTGTGACAAAACGACCCTTTATTTTTTTTGTCTTGTGAGTATCAAAGATTCACAATTACAAAATCTTTCGCAAGTCCATGACAAACCTAGGCTACATGGCTGTATGTGTTCTTTCTTTTTTTTCTTCTTCCCCTTCCAAAGGCCAGTGTCTACTTTAAATTATCTTCTGCAAGTAATGATTCATGTTCCTTTGCTTGTGTTTTATAGAACGGGTATGCAACTTATGGCTGTTCAATATTATATTCTATTGGAGTTTTAACGAGACACTCAATTTTGGTTGTAGTCAAGGAATAGGAAAGTCAGGGAACCGAAGGAGGAGACTGTTACTCTCGGTCCCAGTGTTCGGGATGGGGAGATTGTGTTTGGTGTTGCCCACATTTTTGCCTCTTTTAATGACACCTTCATTGTAAGTACAGTACCATTTTCCCCTTTATTTAAAGTTTGTTGTGGACAATTTACTTATTGCTGTGACGTTTATGTTTCAGCATGTCACTGATTTGTCTGGGAGAGAAACCCTTGTTCGCATTACTGGTACGATGTAATGATTCTTGGTTCAATCCTTCTTTTTTTTAGAAGATTTAATTTTAGAGGAGCTGTGTGGTTTGATATTTTTTATGATGGTAACTTTCACTGTGGTAATCCCTTCGCAGTTTTGAATAAATTTGAGCCATACAATTTTCACACTTTTTATCAGTTTTTGTGACACATTAAAGATGGAAATAAAATGTGGTGTGAGAAATAAATTTGGACATACCTTCAAACACCAAAATCCTCATGAGTTGGTCATAATTTAGGTACACCATCGATCTTGTCGAAATACCACATGATTGGGAGTTGGGACAAACTGAATGATTCCGAACTCAATTGAGTTGGCTGTCAATTGGTTGTCTTTTTCTTTTGGGGAAGAGGGAGGGGGGAAGGGTGATAGCAATTTTGTTTAGTTATGGAAAGTGGATAACCACTTTAATATTGTTTTATTCAGTACATATATGATTCTGTTGGTAGTGTTATTTCTAGTGTATTATTGCATATGCAGAATCTGCTTTTAAGCTGTTTACCACTTGCAATTAAACTTCAGCTTTATGTCTTATTTCGAAATTACAGTTCAATCATTTTTGCTAATAATCGATTTAACAAATGACATGCTTTTGTGATTTTCCACTTCAGGTGGTATGAAAGTGAAGGCTGACAGGGATGAATCTTCACCCTACGCAGCCATGCTTGCAGCACAAGATGTTACACAGCGATGCAAGGTCTTTGCCCTTTCCACTTATCTTGTCTGCTAGACAACATGATTGAGCACAAACATGACCCTCTGAAATGCTGGTTGCATACTTGAATGTAAATTCTTGTGCAGTTTCTTGGTGAATAATGAATATAATCAATCAATCAATACATACCCTATAAAAAGTGTTTTGCCTTCAAACCCCAAGTCCTAATTTCTAGATTTTCCATTTTCTTTGAATTTTCTAAATTTGGGAGAGAGAAAGAGGGAGAAAGTGGGGGGGAGGGAGAGACACGGGGGTTGGGGGAGGTGATGTGAGAGGGAGAGGGAGAGGGAGAGTTTTTTTTTTTTGAATCTTTTGAGCACTCCGAAATAGGACTTCTATGTGAACGTGTAACCAATATAATTTTCAACTGAAATAACAAAAACAAAGTAAAGAAAGAAAAATCTTTTGAGCACTCTGAAATAGGACTACCTTGTAAACGTGTAAGCAATATAATGTTCCACTAAAATAAAAATTAAAAAACAGAGAAAAGAAAGAAAAATCGTTTTTATTCACTGGTCCATTCACAGTTGGAGTCTAAGAATTTTGGTTGGGTTATGGTTTTTAAAATGGTTTCAGTCTTTAAATAGGATGTTAATTCATGCCAGTTTGATACACGGGCCAGAAAAAAACAAAAACACACCACCCTTGATGTTTTAATTATCAATTAGTCTTGCACCCGTTCAACACAGAAGACCCGAAAAAACACTAAATGTGACTTTTTATCAACTATCTTTTTTACCAACTAGCGTTGTGCCTGTTCGATACACGGAAGTTGGAAAAAATACCAATGTTTTTCTTTTCCCGTGCATCGAATGGGTACAACGCTAGCAGCATATAAAACAGTGTATTTTCCTCAACTGCTTTTACCAAGTGGCATCTGTATTGTTTTTCTTTTCTTATTTATGTGGCAAACATGCTCTCTCTCTCTCTCTCTCTCTCTCTCTCTCTCTCTCCACACTTTAGGTCTAATATGCATCTATAACGTGGTGAATATTGCTTGTAATGACATCTGTTGGACTAAATCAATGATGAATGCAGGAGCTTGGCATAAATGCTCTTCATATTAAGCTCCGCGCTACAGGAGGTAACAAGACCAAAACACCTGGCCCAGGTGCCCAGTCTGCCCTCCGTGCTCTTGCTCGTTCAGGCATGAAAATTGGTCGCATTGGTATGAAGAAACCTCTCCTTTTCGCTTATTTGTACTGGAGTTTCTTGTTTTGTTGGTTGTACTCTTGTAGTCACCGAGTGGTTTCAGCTTTGTTTAGAGTTATTGCCTTCTTTCTGCAACTCCCAACTAATCCTTACATTGTTTATTTATTATGTGACTAAGGGAATTTATCACTATAAGTTGTTTTTGTTTTTGTTTGCTTGTGTTTTTCTTCCCGAATTTCTTGGCCCTCTGGGTTGATAAAATATTTTTGATGTGTGTCGTAGACTTGATCCCAAGTTCTCTTCCTTTGAAGCCTTGAATTGTCATTTGTGTATTTGTCTTTCTGTATGAATGGTTGCTAATTTATCACCTCGCTTTTTGCAGAGGATGTGACTCCCATTCCAACCGACAGTACTCGCAGAAAGGGTGGCAGAAGGGGGAGGCGTTTGTGATTTGCTTCTCTGGGATATTTGGTGTATTTTTGCTGTGATTTGCATTATGTTCTAGCATATCCGCAGTTTGTTTGGGATATTTGGTTCAGTTTTTACCGTCATTCGTTGTTGGATAAATTTGGATCTTGTTTAGACAAAATTACAAAAAAAGAAAAAAAAAATTTCTTCAATTATCTGATCTCACAGCCCATGAGTTTCCAGATCCTGCTTAATCTTCTTGATTTTTTCTTGATTTTTTCTTGATGGTCTTCTACCATCGTATGAATATTTATGAAAACATCAAGTGGCAAAATTGACCTTGCTTTTTCATGAAGACAAATCTTTTTTATTTTTCAAAAATATAATCTGGAAACTCATTGGCTATAAGGTTAGATAATTGAAGAAACTTATTTATTTTTTCGAAATTAAAATCCATTATCCTATCCATTTGCTTAAACATTTGGTGATTTGGAGCGCAGAAGTTTGGAAGGCCAAATGGAGTTTTGAACCCAAAAATTGTGTAAAAAAAATTGTATGCTAGACCCTAACAAGTTGCTCCACCAATCCTGCAACTAAACATTTTCAAAGTTCAACTCTCAACTAACGGCCAGCTTCATAGGGGAGTTCAATATATTTAAATTTGTTCGACTTTTTTTAAGAAGTCATTTTACATTCTAGTTTTAAGATTTATATTTGTATTACTTGGACAATTTATATAGAAAGTAAAATGCTAAAAAACATGTTATTTCCATGAATCTTGTTTGTTCTATTTGTATGTTAGAACTGTAGTGACAGTGCAATAGAAAGCTAGTACTGGCACCGAGCCTTTGTAACAATTCTGAGTTAGAGAACGTACAATAGATAGCCAGAGGCTCACTGTAGCAACCCGCCCTAGTTGACATGCTAGCTATTAGCCGAACCACGTGGCTCAAATAGTTAACCTCAAGTTAATAGTAGCTCGTGGGTATTACCTTATGTATTACAACAGTTTCTTTCAATTGCCCGATGTGGGAATGTCACAATCTACTTTGGTATTAAGTCATGTGAATTACTAGGGACCCAAAGATTTATCATTCAAAAGAATTCAACAAAAAAAGAAAAAAGAGAAGGGGGGTTTGAACTTCGTTGATCATATTTGAGCTCATAGTCAGAATGTATTTCAAAAACGGACTGTAACTAGCCCTAAAAGCCCTAGAATACCGGAGCACATTCCAATTTCATCTCTTGAAAGTGGCTAAGTCCTTCCCATTGGATTTTTCCACTCACATAAGAAGACTTTACATATCCAAAGATCTTTCTATCTTTTTGGGGGGAAAGCTTTCTCAATTTGATAAAATAAACAATTATTATCGCTTTCAATAGTTTTTCTCACTAATAAATGTGTCCAATGTTAAACAATTTCCCTGTATTGACAAATTTGTCTGACGAGTGAATAATGATGTTGGTGAGCCACGATGGCGTTGCAATGATATCTGCATGTTTCAGTGAATGCCTCTTGCATGTTTTTAATAAAGACACTTTAGGGCATGATCATATAATAGCAAAGATTAAAAGCTCAGATATTCCTCCAATCAATTCAACAAAATCTTAGCAAGGGGATGGAGATGCATTTTCAAAATAACTGTAATTTGTTGATGATTTTGGTAAACCTTGCTAGCTTAAATTTTAGTAAGGGGATTAATTCTTCACAATTACTGTATGAAATTACGCTGCAAACAAATCCTCGTTAAAAATTATTCCCACCAACCAACGTATAAAATTCAAACAGTAAATAGAAGAACCATTTACTCAACAAAAAAGCAGATCCCAAACGCAAGACCTTCGTCCAAATGGACATAAACGGCGACGAACTACACGAAGAACAAGTTCATAGAAGACGACGAAGCATACAATGATTGGTAATGGCAAGATCAGTCACCAAAGCCTCGAAACCAGAAGAAAAACAAGCTACAGTCATTTGGCTTCACAAGGAAGAGATAAAGGAGAGACCCAAGAAATGACCCATCCCATGCAATGCGATCAATCTGTATTCTGAGCCAAACACAGCTAAAACAGCTTTGTTCGCTGTGCTGCCATGCCAGGGGAAAGGCACATGAAAATACATGCATGGCCTACCCACACTCACAGACTTCCTCTATCGCTCATTTGACGAAGATACCCATAAGAGCCCGACAATTGAAGGGCAAATGGGTACGAAATTGGCAAAAAGTGGCAACCCATCCAATTTCCAAGCAGGTTCTTTTACTTGTGGTTTAGTACATTCCTTCTAAGTGGGATCCACAGTTATATTTAGGACTATCACTATGAGAAAGATGAAGGTTCAACCCCTAACGCATTGATTCTTAGTTTCTTACAGGGTATTAGTCCACAAGGATTTGCATGTGATGAAGTTACATCTACAGCCTGCAGGCTTAATAACGAAACTTTCCGCTTTTTCTCTTCTTTTCTGCATTGTTTTTTGCAAGTAGGGGAAATAGTAATGAGAAAAGGAAAGGGCAAAAAACAAGATTGTAGCCACTGAAGTCGTACCTTCAGTGAATCCATCGTTACGGACAAATGAGATCATATGGTTAGGAGTGATCATGGAAGTAGAATATGCTCGGTGAAAACCCAGCAAGTAAATTAGTAACTGTAGGAAAGCAGATTTGAGCAGCTGCCTTGATTTTCAAGATAGGCTCTGTTTGGAACATGGATTGTTTAGGAAAAGTGAAAATAAATTTTTTTTCCCATTCCTGTTTCACTCTTCATCTTTGTTTCTCATTTGGGCTTTATTTTCAATTTTTAACCTTTTAAGTTGACCAAACAAGCACCACGTGATAATATATGACGGTTATTCTCCTATCATTTGATGAATTAGAAGAATCAACAGTTGACTAAGCAGAAGAAAATTTGATTTCTATTTCCCTTCTCTTTCCTTGGAGAACTCCAAAAACCAAACACTGTACTATACCCCAACAAATTCTTGGGCACGACCATACTGCATAACATCAGGACTGCAATATCCAGTCATTCAATCATTATGCAAAATGAATAAAAGCAGACATTGACATTACTTTTGAATGGTACAGTTTTCACACTCTCTGGGTTGCAACATTTTCCTTTCTCTGGCAAGACTCGTATTCCACTTTCCAATACAACAAAACAAATTATTCTAGCCACTAGGTCAATATCTCAACTAAGCAAAGATTTGCTAATATCTATATACAATGGTACAACAGGGGTAAATAAAGGATGATCTGGACAAAGAAAGAGAAAAAAGACAGTATCTTATCTTACTAGCGGAAGGACATAGTTGTAGTATGCGGAAGCTGGCCTAAACACTTCACGAAAAAAAAAACTTTAGGAAGGTTAGGGTATATACCATGTGATTCTCAAACTTGCGATGCTTCTGCTTTTTAGGGTAAGAATACGATGGCATGAGGGGTGGCTTGAATTCTCAGTGCTTCCTTTTTAAGGCGAGCATGCCAATGAAAGCTATAGTGCGAGTAACAATGCCCGCCAGGATAAGGAAGGATATAGAGTGGCCCCAACCATTAAGGCTATAGCCCATTTTCATGAGCACATCACAACGAGTTATAATCCATACTCCAGAATATCTGACATGAAAGATGAATAGTACAACATACTTTAGACCTCAAAATTTTTAAAGCAAAGCACCAACCCATATCAATTTTGCCAGATACCCTAGAGGTTTACCACTAGGTCAATAACGCTAATCATAGTCAGTCGTGTGTTTCATCTACTTTCAAGTAATAGGCTCCGTATGTACATTTCAACATAAATGAAACTCCATGTTAAAGATAAGAACTTGCCTAGGGGTTTCTCATCTATCAGCATCAATCGCCTCAAATGAACTATCTACTTATTTGCAAGAAAAACTTTGCAATTACGTCCTCCACACCAAATCACACCCTTGTTTCTCATTACTGAACAGTGCAAAACATAATCCACGTTTTCATGCTTTAAAATTTGTGTCAATATCCAGACTTTCCGGGTTTGTCTGACTAAATATAAAAGAGTATTGTGTTCTACCTTTCAGCATTTGCAACTACGAATGCTTCCAAAGCCCATTTTGGGAAGCACAAGTTTGCTAGGTTCTTTACAAACGTACCATCTCCTCCTTGAGTTGAGATCAGAGTCAAAACCACAGGAAGAAGCACAGCACACTGTACAAAGTGGAAGTATGTCATCAGCAGAAATCATGAAAATATCGTATCTAACTTAGAAAAGCTTTGCAACATTTTGCTAACCAATTGGGATGGACCAGGTTCAAGGAAGATGGACAGTGAGTATCCTATCCCAGTGACGCAATACACCAGACATAACAGCACAACATAATTATCTGTGAAAGAAGATCTAGGGTTGCTGAAGGAATAGAACATTGAGAGATACACCGCAGGCTTAATCAATGTATTCAGATTGTCTATTGTGTCCTTGGAAAGAAAATGAGCCAGGCTGCTAATTCCAGAAGCACTCTCTCTCCAGTATTGTAACTTGTCCAGAGCAAATGTTCGCAAAGCCGAAATTGTACACAGAAGAGCTGAAATAAAGTCAGGATCAAAACAGAAATAAATGAGACGCATTACAGAAGAATAGCTTGTGCAGTTAGATACTACATAACACTAGTTGCATTAACAATTAGACTAACCATTGTTTCCAACTCGGAAAACTTTAACTATTGTAGAAATTTTGCACTGGTGCTAGAATAGATATGTAATTGATTTCGCAATCCAAAAAAATAGTATGGGAAGTTAAAAATACAGCGGTGGCAAGAGCTAGCCCTATGCAGTTTTATAACAGGGAGCCCAAATTTTGCTACTTACAAACGGCAATAATGGTATAGGTATAGCTAGCTGCTCCAAAGTTGTTGTCGCTCATTTTAATCAGGGATCCTAAGCAGGTGCCAGCAAGCAACAAGATGAGAAAATCCACTGATAGTGTTCTAGCTTCTCGTAGTCGCTGCTTGACTACCCTGAAATTTTTTTGGCACATAGAATGTCAAAACACAGAAACTAATAAAAGATAAAGACGCCAATGCCAAACAAAATAAATCTCCATTCCCACCAATATCGCTAATGATCAAAACAAAATGTACAGTACTTAATGGTACACACCCACACGCTATTTGATATTACAGTAAAAGGAAAGTTGACTGTCAATAAAATGTCTACTTTATAAAATGTCTGTCAAAGCCCCCTCAAAATGACAGTCAAAGCTCCATTATAACCAAAACAAACCTAGCCTTAAGTCCTAATCAACTAGGGTCGGGTCAAAGCCCCTTCACAGATTTTTATATATTGGCTCTATAGAATGAGGCATAACATTCTTGCCTAGTAAAAAATCTACGATATTTCCTCAAGAAAAATATCTACTTGTATACATGATATTATCGACCAAAGAAACCAAAACCAAGCCAACCAAGCCTTTAGCACCCAATCAATTGGGGTCGGGTTTATAAATTTGCTGTCTCCATTGAGTTCTTTCGACAGCATCGTTTTCCATGATATCCAAGAAACCTAAGACTTTTTGAACTACTGCCTCCAAAGTTAATTGGATCTACCCGACTTTTCGAACTACCATCTACCATAAGTATATCACTCATCTTAACTACCGCATCGACCGATCTACGATAGACATGTCCAAATAAATTCATCTATTTCTCTCATCTTATCTTCTATCGGTGCTATCCCTTACCATCCTACAAAGGTTTTTGTTTCTATTTCTATCTTGCAAAGTCTTACCATGCATCCATCTCAACATGCTCACTTCCACTACCCGCATTGAAGAAACCTAAAACAAGTTTCTAATGGATACAAAATAAAAAGAGATTATTGAATATTTACCTCCCAAAGAAGTACTTGTACTGCAGGAGAACACCAGGGGTTCTTCGATTGGACAAGTCCCTCAACCTTAAGAAATTGTGCCGTATGATATCCCGCTGAAGCTGCACATTACTTCTCATATCCTGCCATACTTCTCCGGCAAAAGATTGTTCCCCAAGTTCAGCATTATCATCTATTTGGTCATTAAGAGTTACTCGTGCAGAGAAGATGGCAAGTCCAGCACAATTTTGCAGCATATCTGGGGGTACACGATAACCATTATGAAGCATCCATCGCACAGGAAGCTCTCTGGAACTTATGCCTGAACTTGTAGACGGCTTAACTATGTCCTCCAAAACATCAATAAAATGGTCCGGCGGATTTACACGCTCTGGTACATTGATTCCAAGGCCTGCAAAGTACTCTTCAACTCTGCTTACCGGCCCATGATACACGGTGAGGCCACCTTTGGCTAGAAGTACTAAATCATCAAACATCTTGAACAAGGTGTAGCTGAAACAAGTACGTACAAGGAAGATAAAGAGTTAATTCAACAAACAGCTAGAGTAACACACTACCATAAACGTTGTCACAAAAAATAATTCAACTTTGCTAATTTAGGTTGTGGACTTGTCACCTTTGTTGTTGTCCAAATTTCCACCACCTCAACATTTTAAGTAATCTAGGTGATCTTAAGTGGTGTCTATGCTAGACAAGTAGACATACAAGAGTAAGGAAATGAAAAACATGCGGTCCTCTTTTTCCATGCTCAATGACAGGTGGGACTGCCCTGGCAGTAATTGGCAGCATGGTCCACAGTGAATTGCTTGTTTAACCAATCTTTCATGGCATGCTGCCATGTGTTCTCTAAGTATGTAATTCGATCTTGCCCCATAGTTAGAAAAGGTCTTTGACTTTGAACACTTCCCATGAATGCCATTGGCAATTCAACGATAAGATATTTTTTGTACAATTATATTCTCATAACTTGTGTAAAACTGCTTATTCCTTAAAGTTTGGTTGTGGAAATATTAACATGGGATTGGAACTTAATCTTAGCTAAAGTGGTTTTCCTCCCACGTTTTCTAAAAATATCAAAGGTTCGAGCTTATGGAGAAGTAACCATGCCCAATTGTACAACCTACCTTATCCGTTAAGGATGAGTTTCTTGTTTGCTAAAACAAAGCTTTTAGCACCCCTGATTTTCATTTGCTAAAAGCAGTAGGGTGATTTTAGCATCTTGATTTTAGCATATGTGAGAGAGAATTGGCTTAGCAACTTAGCTTTTACCTAATGGGAAACAAAAGTGATTTTAGCAACCAAGTTAAACTCAACTTTTATGGGATTTCCCATTTTAGCAAATGGGAAACAAACCCTAAGTCCAAAGAGGCATGGATACGGACAGAGGATACTAACACGGACACGTATATACGCCATTTCTCCAGAACTTAGGACACGGACATATTAAGGACACGCTAAACAAAATGTATTCTTTTGCATTATAGAGGGATATCATGAATTTATGTAAAAGATAAAAACATCAGTTCTATCAAATGAACATAAAAACCCAAAAAGTATTACCATTGCAATGGCAGCTCTAGAAATTTTTAATAGGGTGTTCAAAAATTACTTTAACTCTATTAGCTCTATTAATTATTCATATATATATATATATATATATATATATATATTAAATAAAAAAACATATATGAGTGTGTATAATGAGACCCAAAAAAATACAAAAATACATAAAATGTTGTTTTTGATCAGCAAACTTTTATATTTTGAGCCAACCGAAATCAAACCAGAGCATAAATACGGGAGTGTTTTATTTTTATTATTTGTAGAAAATTATGTGGCACTGGCTAATACGTTTGCATGGATCTTTTTAAACATATGTTTTTATTTTTTGAGCTAAGAGTTGATTGCTGTTCGAGAAGGTGCACGTTAACGATACCGATCGATACAAACTTTTTTCACTCTTATTTTTCTAATTGACAGAGATTAATTGAAGATGCTTTTTTTTTTTGAGCTAGTGTATTAGGTGTTCAATTGTAAATAACTTGGATTACAGATTGTTTTGTTCACAGTATATGAGTAAGTTTTTAAACAAGTGATCACCTTTTCTTATATGTGGAGCAACCTACAATTGGGATAGAGGAGCAACCTACAATTGGGATAGTGGAGCAACCTACAATTGGGATAGTGGATTTAATTTGGTTGGTTAAAGTGGATTCATTTGTGAGCTAATTTATTAGTTGGGTGTCAATTTAATTTCGCACGGGTGTTCATTCATATTTCGGCTGGGTGTTCAAAAGAAGGACTAACCTAAAATTTATCACATGTATTATAAGAAAAAAAATGTTTTTTGGGTGTTCATATGCCAACCCAAACATGTATGTGGAGCCGCCAGTGTACCATTGTGAAGATACGAATAAACGGTACTATGTGAGTACTCATGAACTAGCCATCAATTGAAATTTTGATCTTTGGACTTCTGTCATGACCCCAGCCTGTGTGTTATAAGTCTAATGACCGGCTAGTGAGTCTACGTCACCTTAGGCCTATCCTAAGAAATCAGTTTAGAGAATTTATAAAATCCTCTCATCAAAAGACATTTTCTTGAAGAAATCAAGTAAGCTTGGAAGTACAATTTCAATAGTCCCAAAATATGTCATTGTTCTACAAGTGGAAGTAAAGTATATATGCCTTTTGGCACCAATATCTTGTAACAAGAAAATTATAGCAAGTCCAAAATAACCAAGATGCCAACCAAATATGCATATAACAAACGAAGACAAAAACATATAAGACATGTTCACCCCAACTATCCTCATAAGGATGATTCTGCATCCAGCAACAACAAGCTCTTGCAATCAAGACCAAACTTCCTAGCTATGTTGTTAGGAAAGAGGTGAGACACACAATACTTTGCTGGCATATCATTTTCCTAAACTGTGGAACTGAATTTTGTTTTGAGTCATTGCAGCATTGGTATATGTCTTGGACATCATTTTAGAAATGTTAACTTTCCAAACATTACAGTCTAACCTCTTAATGTGTCCTTGGACATCATTTTAGAAATGTTAACTTTCCAAACATTACAGTCTAACCTCTTAATGTGTCCTTTACATGTCCCAAGAGTGTCCCCACTTTTCCTAGAGTGGTCACAACATGTCCTATTAAAACAAATCTTACATGTATTTAGGTGTGTTTGACATGTGTTAGGAGAATGTAGTGTCTCCGTCACTATCGGACACGGATACGTACGGCTGGTAGATGTGTTCATGCTTCTTAGCTGCTAACATCCCATCAATTGCCCAAAAATAAACATAAGATTACACAATCTGGATGCTGTCAATGAAAAGATTTAAGAAAGGTTTCTCACTGAAGTTTATGTAAACTCAAAGGCACAAATCACAAGGATGGTGAGCTTAATAATAATAACAATTTCTTTTTGGATAAGCAAGCTTTATTACAACCACAACAACAATAACCACATAATCCCCAATTGATGGGGGGTATGGACGGGGAAGGACCGGAGACAGACCTAACCTTGGCCAATACATGCACAAAGTGGCTGCGCTCAGAAATTTCTACCACTTAAGTAGCAGAAACCCCATATGGTGAGTGTAAAGCATGAAATAATTTCTTAAACCTGTCAGTAGAACATGTTGAGATGCTCTCCGAAAAGTTATCCTCAATGCAGAAGGATTTTCAAATTAAAATGTCTTAACTGTCCCAGTTATATTTGTCTTCACACAGTTCAATAATAGAGAGAAGGAGAATTAACAGTGTCCCATAAATGTGTTTTGGTAAGATATCAATACCTAGGTTGGTGGACAACCATGCAGATATTGACCCCCACAAGAGCTTCGCGTCGAAGTGCTCTTAGGAGTAGCTGAGAAGACGAACTATCCAAACCCGAGGTGGGTTCATCTAAGATCAGAAGTGATGGCTCCATTACCAATTCCAGGCCAACATTTACTCTCTTCCTCTGGCCTCCTGATATTCCTCGTTTCTCTACTGTTCCAACCAACGAATCCCGCACTGCTTGCAACCCCAATGACTCAATGACTCTTTCAAGAATGAGAACCCTATCCTCCTTCATCAAGTTTGCAGATAATCTTCAAAAATAATTGGGTAAAAAGAAGAGCAATGAGTAGTGATTGTGTAACTGATATGTAAATCAAAATATTATGGAACTAGAGCATGGCATAGAAAAGGAAGGCAAGCAATGATAACGCAACAATAATGCGGTTGAAAATTGCTAGAGCAAACAAATCGAGTAAAATACATATTGTGGTTTAGGGGGAACTCATCAAATGATGACTATGACTAGGAACAAATACCAAGAAGATTCAAAACCCTAATATCAATCATCCATCCATATCTTCAACGAGGGTTTGATCTTTGATGAGATCCCAAAATTATTTGAAAAAAATCCGTCAAACTATGAATCCAGTCCAAACCAATCGTTTGGTTCGGTTTTTTTTAGTAGTGTAGTTTGGTCTTGATTTTAAAAATTAGAATCCGTAGTCAATGGTTTGGTTTGTGAATTTACGTTCATAGTTTTGATTCCAATCCGATCTGAACCATGTATATTATGTATTATCTATATAAGCCACAGTCAACGGTTTTTATTTTGCTTAGGATTCACAACTTATTTCCCTAATTCCAATACACCAATAGTGGTTTAGTCATAGCAAATAAATTCGGTGATGAAATTCTCCCTTCCAATTTTGATTCCACAACACATTTCTATTTTTTCAAATTTATATACATGATTCGGTCATAGTCTATTCTTATTCCTTGATTTCCTTCGTTACCATGATTATTTACCCTAATTTTCTATATATGAGGATCAATTCGTATTATATATATACGTAGCGTAATAAACCTAAATTTTAAGTACTCTAAATAGTTTACGGAAATAATATCTCAATTTTAAGCAAACGGTGGTTTGAAACCGAATCCGAACCGTATTTTAATGGTTTGGATTGGTTTGGTTCTATGTTTTTTGTGGGTTGGTTAGGTTCTCCAAATTCATAATCCATAGGTAATGATTTGGTTCTTGGTTTACTACAAAACCGAACCAATTCGGTCCATGCTCACCTCTAATTACTTACAAGCGCACACAGATATTGAATGAGTGCAAATATAGCTGTCAAAACTGTTACGAAATTTGACAAATTGAGAAGCTTCGTGATGAAATAACACCAGTGCATGAACTTTAAAAGGAATATTTCCACATCACCTTTTAAAGAGACTTATGAGGGCCCTGCAAGAAGCATATGTGAAGACCAATATACTTTGGATTTGAAGGCTTTTGATGTTTTGGGCCTTTTGGCTCTAGCATTCTTTTGTACATGTGTAAGCATCCCCTTGATGCATTCTCTATAAAGTTATTGATTATCAAAAGAAAAATAACCTAGAAACAGTGAGATATGTTATGTCTGTCCAATACTTCAAATCGGCCAATTATTGCTTTATTGCACAATTGCAATAAAAATACGTAAAGTATATATTTTAAATGCATTGTACATTGAACACACTTTCAATCCCAGGGGATAACTAAAATAGAAGCCATTATCCTTTTTTGCTGAGTCCAGTCCATCCGTATCTAAAAAATGGGCGGTTTGGTGGGTATAACGTCTAAAGCTGAGTCCATTTATACGCCTAGCTACAATGAAGTTGCAATATGGATCTATAGCATTGCCGTTTGAATGACAAAATTCACCAGGCATTGAACCATTCAAAGTAAACTGCAGTTGAAATCTGCCACAGAACTCAATATGACATACCTGCACCTAGCACTGAACAAGAGATTCTCCTCCACCGTCAAATTTCCATGCACAATATCATCCTGTGGCACAAAACCGATGATTTTTCTGTACGAGTGGATTGATTCATTCTTTCCATTTATCAGAATTGAACCAGTCATCTTGCATCCAACTGTTTTTCCCACCAAAGCAGAAAGGAATGTCGTTTTCCCTGCCCCAGAAGGACCCATGACAGCAGTAATGCGGCCAGGCTCTATTTTCCCAGTGACACACCTCAGAAGATATTTGTTTTTCCCTTTCAGAGAAAGAGTAAGGTCTCTAAAGGAAACCTCAATTACGGGCCTTTTCCTAATCTGTCGATTGCTAGCCATTGAAATTACTCCTGAGAAGGTAATGTTTTCCTGCTGCATAGCTTTTTCTCTCTCCAGTTGATCATAAGCATACTTGAAAATCTGACTATTAGAATGTAAATGCCTTTTCTTTGGCGTTGGCCGTTTTACATTTTTGTCTTCAACCTCAGTACCTGCATTGCGAATATCAGGATCCTCTTCAGTTGCATACATCTCCATCATCACACGACTAGGTTTTGCAGCAGATGACTGCTCCAAGGAACTCAAAATAATTGCATGTGTAGTTGGATCTAGTTCATCATCTGTCTCAACTTCAGTTTGATTCAAAATCCTGAGCTCCTCTCCAGGTGTCTCAGTTTCTCTACGAGAAAATTTGCGCGAAAACTGACTTTGTAAGCCCCTAACATGATTCAAAGCAGCATTTTTAGCAGATTTCCAGCCCTTGCGTGCCTGTGCTTTCTCCCTCACACTTCTCACTGCTGCCTCCCTGGATTTGGCATGTCTTCTTCCCCGAATGCTAAGAACTTGGTCATAACAATTATAAATAATAAGCAGGAGGGCAGCTAAAGCAACCTGCATTGCAAGAGATGGAAAGAGATAAAAACATAGTCAGAGTGAATCTAACACACGATGCATAACTGAAACGCGATGTCCTAGGCTATTAACTGCCAATCGTTTGCATGTAATCTCAAAACAAACACACGATGGAAACGGCCATGACACCAGTAACTGGTGCAAACAACATTACTACCAAGTATTGAGTACTGGAAGTTTGTGTGTATCCTATAAGAAAGTTGAACTCCATACTTCCATCTGTCTCCCCAGAAATTCATGCATCTGTAAAGTGTACACCTGCCTTTGATCCTACCAAATACATCAAGTTAGTGTTTCAAGTGTTTATAAGTACTTACTATAAACATAATTCCATACGCATGGATATTCTGATTCACAGTGTTGCCACGACATGATGTCAACTTGAAGCACGCTGCAAGTTTGCCATTAATGATCATCAGACAAATTTATAGAACCAGCAGTACCAAGGGGCATAAAAGTACAAAATCAAGGCAGTAGATAAATGATTGGTGGAGAGTGAAATATACGATGCAGTAAATAACAACTTGGGAAGAAACTTACGTTTCTCATATGTAGAACCCATCCTGCAATAATGCCTGAAATTGTGAAAGGAAATAGATAGTGTTAGAAAATTAAAAGCGCAACACACAGTAATTCTATATACATAATTGCATATCCCTAAAATATTTACACTGTTCTATCAAAAACATGACAGAACAATTGATTGAAGTTACAACTAAGAAGAACACAGCCAAGTACCAAAAAGACTGGGGACAAGAATCAATACCCACTACTGCATGAAACTTTTTCGATACTTGTTGGACAATATGATCCTGCTGAACAGAATACGTCACTACTATGACCAACATCTGTCCAGATGTTAGCTGCACCACAAGTATGATCCGGCTGTCCAGGAGGTAGCTGGTAAAGGTATCTGCACAAACTCATTGGCCATCATCATCATTTTTGCGGCCCATAGACCCATGCATAGCAAGGAAAAGTCTGTTAACAACTGAACAACTACATTATCAACTTACGGATCACACAGGCCGGTGGTTTCATTGAGCGTCGCAAGTGGGCAATAGGAACCCAATGGGCAAGCTTCAGAAAGAAAAATTCAGGTAGCATCCCAGAAATTAATCAGTCAAATTACCACTGAAGCTTAAAATTGACAACTCATTGTGCCATGCAAATAAAGTCACTTCCTGTACTTAAAAGAGAGTAAGAATCTTCAAATACTCACGTATCATGCATGTAAGACCCTCAGGGCAGAAAAACCCTTCACAGCAAGACCGACAATCAAGAGTTCTAGATGGTATGTCCTCGGAATTTTTTAGGTCAACATTCACAGTTGAGTTAACCCTACATGCCCAACCTGGCTCACAACCAGAAACCCAAGAGGTTATATTGCAGTTCTCGTTAGGCACACTTTGTGTTCCCCCTTCAATAAAACTGTTGAAGTAGAATTTTGCTTCTGCTGCAGTACACAAGCGTAGTGAAATATCTCCTGTTGAACATATTGCAACTATCAAGACATGGTGAACAATAAATATGGCAGAGTGACAAGGCAAATGGAACAGATGGACTTAGAAAACTGATCTTTCCTCTCATTTTTAATTGATTTTTTTTTTTTTGTATCACTTTCAATTCTGTTATGCACATGGCTCCAGACCTTGGCTGAAGAATATGATATGTGGCCTTATAACTATGTGTCGAAAGACGTGTGGATATACAAGAAAACATACGGAACTAGAAACATAGTGACAAGCATATCCTCCAATCCTAAGCAATCCGCTTGAACTTTATGCTTGGTTTGATTAGTGACATTTTGTTAGAGAACAAAAGAAACTTGAATGTGTAGTCACCTAACTTTTACTCAAAGAGGCAACGAAAATCCGAGGATCGGTTCATTTCCCATTCAATGTAGTAAATGCAGGAGGAAAAGTAGTACTCCATTTGTCCCAAATTGCATGCCCTTTCGAGGAGTGCAAGCAAAAGTAATATAGTTACGACATTTTTTTTTTTCCAAAAAAATTACACAATTTTTTTCTTCTCAATGAGATCTTTTAATTAGTGTAAAATATTTTTGGAAAAAATGCAAAATGCAAGATTTCCAAGAAGGGGTGAGCAATTTAAGGAACAGGGGACCCTTTTAGTCCACAAGATGCATTGCACGGTGCAATGCGCATCATCCAGCCGTCGGTTTCGACAATGCACGTCTCGGATTTAATCCAAACAAGCGACAGTCGGATTCAATTCATTGCTCGGATTAAATCCGAGCCGTGCATTGTCTAAATGGACGGCCGGATGATGCACTACATCACCATCTCCCGAACCATATTTTGAGACGGAGGAATCCTAAAGGGTTGACAAAGTCGTCTAGCCATGGGATTTGCCCCCACCTAAGGCTAGGTTTGATCCCCCTTGCCAGCAAACTCTTGGGGGCATTGGGGGTTATCAGTCGTTGCCTCCAGGCCATGCAATTAGTTGAGGAGCACGCATGCTGGCCCTAACATCCGGTAATCAAAAAAAAAAAAAAAATTGAGACGGAGGGAGTAGCAAACTAAACTCTTTCATTCTGAAAATTAAAAGCTCAAATGAAACTAGCAAAACGTCATCATATTATGCATTGTAAGTTGTAAGTACAGGTTAATTTCTTATTCATCATAAGCCAAAAAAGGGAAGACCCAATGCACTTCGTACCATTAGTTTTCTGAATGCAAGAACTCAGAAAGGTCAAATTAGAAGAATAATTGAAGGCTTGATCCCATTCAAACTCCCTGGAAAAACAACAGAGCTTCAAAAAATTAGAAGTCAACTTATTTTTTGAAGTCAACTTGTATAAGAAGTACACAAAAAGTCAAACCCTGTTCCATTAGTACAACTTGCATAGAAGTTGCAATTGTCCTACTACATCATCATTCGCAAATATACACCAAACAAAACCTTCATTAACGTGCTTGGATTGAAACTTGTAAGTTGTAAGGGTTCAAAACAAACGCTTAATTTTGAGTAATGCTATAATGTGCTCTTCTCAATATGAGATTTTGTGGCTCTAAATATGAGATTTTGTGGCTGGAGATATGAAGTGCATATGGTATGCAACTTCATATGAATAGTCACAAAATCTCATATATTTTCAGAAAATCTCATATTTGGAGCCACACAATCTCATATTTGGACTCATGCGGATTGCTACAGTAATGCTACAGTGCCACAAAATCTCATATATTTCCAGAAAATCTCATATTTGGTGCCACAAAAACTCATATTTTTAGCTACAAAATCTCATATTTGGTGCCATAAAATCTCATATTTTGGAGTCACAAAATCTCATATTTTGAAGCCACAAAATCTCATATTTTGGAGCCACAAAATCTCATATTTGGTGCCACAAAATCTCATATTTGGAGCCACAAAATCTCATATTTCCGTATGGGGTGCATACCATTTGCCATATCATATTTGGAGCCACAAAATCTCATATTTGGTGCCACAAAATCTCATATTCTCTCACATTTAGTGCCACAAAATCTCATATAGGAGGGAGTGTACATTGTAGCATTACTCCTTAATTTTTCCATCAATTTCTTGGCGGCCAAACGGGCAAAAGGATTAAAGTCCAAATTTGAGTAAAAAATATGCTCACAAGTTTGATTTGATATCGAGAATTCCAATGACTATCATTAAAATTTTCATTAAATTATTTATACAATTCCCACAATATTTCAAAATTTTTTTAATGGACATGCCTATGAGATATTTCTATTGTATTTAAGGAGAGACCAAAGAATTTAAAATATTATCTTTGTATTTAAAAAAAGGATACAAAAGGTGTTTAGAATTGATGAGATATTACCATTAAAAATATGGTGAAGAAATAGATATTGACTCATTCTCCCTAAATTTGTTGAAACATTTAGTCCTTTCAAAATTTGGTATTAATTTGATGAAAGAATTGGAGCTTCATTTTAACAATTTCTTCATCAAATTTTGATGCAAGGATTGGAGATGGCCTAAAGAATGTGTTGTATGACAAAAGAATATTAAAAAAGAGACTGAAAATTAAGTGTTGGAGCTTGTTATGTAGAGAATGAAAAAATGGTATACACACCATAATTTTCTCTATTTTAACTCATCTTTATTCAAGTAATTTTATTTATTCTTTCCATATACACTCAATCAAGATAATTTCTCCAAGTAAAAGATGTTAGGGTCATATTGACCCCAGAAAAACATGATCTTTGTATAATATATCGAGATGAATCTATAAGCCACAAAAACTATGATGCAAAATTCACAAATGCAAAAAAAAAAAATTGAATAAAAACGAAACGAAAAAACAAAAAAACAAAAAAAATCAGTTTTTCTCTGTTTTACCAAAGCACCCCTTAAGCCTCCTTTGTCATCATCATCAAATTTATAAGAAGGAAAATGGACTTGCTGAACCTGTCTTCCCTTCTCTTTCAGACTGATGATGACAAATACTATTACACAACACTCATATTCCAACTCATTTAAATTTTCCTGCGTTTTCTCGTCTACCAAACAGGGAAAAACGACTAGATTTTAAAAATAAAATACAATTAAAACTCACGGATTCTTGATGCAGAAGCTGGCATTCTTGGTGCCTGAGGGGGTGAGAATAGCGGAGGTGAGGTCAGAGAGTCGACGGTAGACGATCTGAGTGAGCAGAGGGGGTGGTGGAGAATTGTAGGGTGGATTAGCGTGGTCGTCGTGGGCTTGGCACTGGACGAACAGTACAGAAAAACTCAATAGAACAGCAGCACTGGCCACTACGTAGTCGTAGTAGCAGTAGGGCCTTGTTATCATATTCAGAGGAACAGCAGAGGAATGTCTCAGAAATCAATGTGCCTTTGATTTTGTTCGTTCAACGATGATGATGATGAAGATGGGTTTGGAGTATTATTATTATGTTGAGGAGGTGAGGAAGAAGTTTTCAAATAGTCTTTGGAGGAATACTCTGGGTCAGTCTGAAAGAGAAGGGAAGACAGGTTCAGCAAGTCCATTTTCCTTTTTATAAAAATGATGATGATGACAAAGGAGGCTTAGGTGTGCTTTGGTAAAACAGAGAAAAACTGATTTTTTTTGTTTTTGTTTTTTCGTTTCGTTTTTATTCTTTTTTTTTTTTTTTTGCATTTGTGAATTTTGCGTCATAGTTTTTGTGGCTTATAGATTCATCTCGATATATTATACAAAGATCATGTTTTTCTGGGGTCAATATGACCCTAACATCTTTTACTTGGAGAAACTATCTTGATTGAGTGTATATGGAAAGAATAAATAAAATTACTTGAATAAAGATGAGTTAAAATAGAGAAAATGATGGTGTATTTACCATTTTTTCATTCTCTACATAACAAGCTCTAACACTTAATTTTCAGTCTCTTTTTTAATATTCTTTTGTCATACAACACATTCTTTAGGCCATCTCCAATCCTTGCATCAAAATTTGATGAAGAAATTGTTAAAATGAAGCTCCAATTCTTTCATCAAATTAATACCAAATTTTGAAAGGACTAAATGTTTCAACAAATTTAGGGAGAATGAGTCAATATCTATTTCTTCACCATATTTTTTTAATGGTAATATCTCATCAATTCTAAACACCTTTTGTATCCTTTTTTTAAATACAAAGATAATATTTTAAATTCTTTGGTCTCTCCTTAAATACAATAGAAATATCTTATAGGCGCGTCCATTAAAAGAATTATGAAATATTGTGAGAATTGTATAAATAATTTAATGAAAATTTTAATGATAGTCATTGGAATTCTTGATATCAAATCAAACTCGTGAGCATATTTTTTATTCAAGTTTTAGTGAAAAATAAAATAAAATAGGAAAGGGTGGGACATGGCCTGACAAAGAAAGTCAAGTCAACTATTTTTCCCTTCTTTATCAGTCAAGCCGGCCGCATCCCCGCTTCTCCTTGGTTTGTTATCAATCGATTGATCTTGTTTTCTTTGAGCAACAATAATAAGGTCCCAATAGATCATTACAATCCCTTTCCTTGTGGTTGTTTTTCTCCTCCTCTTGGATTCCTACAAATATAATCTACTATAGTTTTCCATTTTTTTCAGCTTGTTGCGATTGTAAAAAATTATATTGATCAGACTTCAATAGACATAAAGGAAAAATGTTTATTTTAAAAGTTGGTACATAATATCCATTATATATTTTTTTAAGACGAACCTAATTTGCTCATGTCTCTACCGATATCCAATTTATACAAACAAAATAAATTATTCAAATCACTTTCTTTGAAACGAAACTGGAGATATACGTCACAGCAGATTCTGTTACAACATATAATACGCAAGAGAGATTTTACTTTTCATCCATTTTCTAAACACATATCTTGACGAGGGAAATTGAGTATTCCACGTTACGTATATTAAAACATGTGTTAGCAGAGTCGGTTATTTAGTTACGCCTCATTAGTATTTTCGGGTTGCCCAACCAAGAAATTACATTTGGAGGTAGGAAAAGTTCGATCAATTGACCTAATTTTATGATGTGCAATAGAATCTTCAACACGGATGCATTTAGTAATATATGGCCGGCAATACTCAATTGAAAAATCACCCAAAATAAAGAATGTTGAAACTGTTCAACAGCAGTTAACATCATAAAACATCAAACTAGGGGTGTATAAGAAAATCGAAAAAATCATGAAATCGGACTGACCGGACTAAACCGGCCTATTTGGATTAGTTATATGGTTAAATGGATTGGTTCTGGTTCTAAAAAAATGAGAACCGAATATTTTGGTTTGGTCCCTGGTTTCATAAATAGGAACTGTGGTTTGAACCGAACCAGTATATATATATATATATATATATATAGGGGCTGGATCCGTGGACACACACTTTGTACACATATTTTGACACTTCATCTCAACCGTAAAAATGGAGGGCTAAGATTAGAATACCCTCTCTCCTCCCACCACATCCTTAACAGAGGTTCTCTCTGTCTCGCCCTCCCTCTATCATCGTTAATTAATAGTTACAACGAACTAAGAACCCATCTCAAGAACCTACCTCCCCGGCAAAGGTTCTCCGGCGACCCCATCGGTAAAACTTAAATGGAGGTGGTCCCAAAGGTCTTCCACATTGAACCCTCTCTTTTCCTCTCCTCTCCTCTCTCTCTCTCTCTCTCTCTCTCTCTCTGGACGCTGAAAGACTAAACCTCTGTAATCTACCTCTTGTCCCGACGACGAGCTGCCACTGCCGGTATCTATTGTTGGTGTTTTGGTTTTCCCCCGCCAAAATTCTCTACTCTTTCTGAAATTCGGGTTTTTATAGTGTTTTCAATTAATTTCGCAATCATTGAGGTTCACACCAAGTGCATGGCAAGACATCAAGGGCCGATGAAGAAAGTCTCTGCTGGAATCCATAAACATCATCCCTTCAGAAGTATTTTCCAGTTATCTTATAATTTTATGGAGCTTTCACACGGAGCATGTAAATGAAAAGTTTTCTTCTTCTTTTTTTGTCCGATGTATATGAAAAGTTGGCAATGAGTTGTATCTTGAACACTTGAATTGATGGAAAGGGTTCCGAATGCAAATTAGATTTCCTACAGTTTTACTTGCCTGTTAACTGTTCGGTAAAATGTTACTCCCTCCGTCCCAATTTCTTGGTCCTTCTTTCCATTTTGGGATGTCCCAAAATATTTGTCCTACTTCTAAAAACATCCATCAAAATTGGGTCACTTTCCAATTTTACCCTTAAAAAGTACTTTTCCCATCTTAATTAGCTAGCCTATTATCTTTTATTTTATAACGGTTTTTATGATTTTGAAAATTTTGTATAATAAAACTAATTGATATCTATCAAATAAGATCCATATTGAATATGTTTTGACTTTCATATAATAAATTAGCCTTACAAATTTGGTCACAGTAATATTGACTGGATTCAGGGGCAAAATAGAAAAATCAATACAAAGTTTTCACACCCCTTAAAAACCCGCTTCCCCAAAAGAGGCCAAGAAATTGGGACGGAGGGAGTAAACAGATAAAGGTTCTTTGTCGTTGCGAATCAAACCCAATGCTAATCCCCACACACACTTGATAATTTTGCTAGCTTTAAGTTTTAGCATTGCATCTGGCATTTATATCAATAATGATATACGAGAGTACTCTAATAGTTGTTTAAGTTATTGTTGGAGTTCTTAATTTATTTGTGGGTTGGTTTAGTGGTAGTAGTTTTACGAAGAAATTACAATAATTTTGTCAACTGTTTTTCTGGGCAATTTTTGAATGCTAACATGGTTTAGAACCGGAAACCGAATCAAACCGGACCGGTCTAATGGTTTGGTGTGATTTGGTTCTATATGTGTAACGGTCTGATTATGGTTCTCAATTTTTTGGAACCGTTAGATATGGTTTGGTCCCCGAATTTCTATAAAACCAGTGCAAACCGGACCATGTACACCCCTACATCAAACTCAAAAGGTCTCAAACATCAAACATCAAACTTAACCGTTCTTCATATCCTTATTTTCAACTTTTTGCTCAGAAATTCTAAGAAGCTCCAACAGACATCTGGTTATAATAGAAACAACATTGTTGGCCTGGACATCTGGTTTTTTTTTTTAACAGGGCCTAGACATCTGGTTAAAAAATAAAAAAATACACCACTATTACTTTTGCTACAACTTAATTAAAGACCAAAAAAATAGGGGAAAGAAAAAACCGATCATTATGATTCCAAGAGGAGAAAAAG
Organism: Vaccinium macrocarpon; assembly: GCA_022606695.1. NCBI lineage: Eukaryota > Viridiplantae > Streptophyta > Magnoliopsida > Ericales > Ericaceae > Vaccinium > Vaccinium macrocarpon. The sequence continues at coordinate 22,323,590 of CM040171.1, forward strand.
ACAACACTTTTCGCCAGTGTGACATCAATACAACCCGACCGAGGCCGTTCAAAAAAAAAAATACGACCCGACCGAGGTTAGCTTCTTTGATAGTAATAATCAATGGCACGTTTAAATATTTTTGTTTTATTCCATCTGTAGTTGTTGTGACAAAAAAAAAAAAAAACAGAGTGGATCTTCGATTTTCTAATCCTCTTGAGGACAAAAGAATCTCCATTTCCTAGCTACAAACCTGGACGGCTGGACAGAGCGAAATCACGAAACGGCAAAAAGAATAGAACATTCCCTAAAAATCTAAAATTACACTATCAATTTTTTTAAAGTTTGTTGCTGCGGTTAAATTCGAAGTAATTTTTCTAGTCTATGGCGAATTTTAGGAATTGTTCTACGCTCTCTCTCTCTCTCTCTCCATAGCTTTCTCCCACTCTACTCCGGATTCCAGATGAACATTCCCTTTCTAAAATAATTTGAATTATGAAAGGAATCTTTCTATGGTGCCCCACTAAATTTGGACCATTGGATCTAAAATAAATGAATCTCAGCCATTGGATCCCAAAAAAAAAGAATTGGTTTTGCCAAAAAAATGAGGTAGATTTACGGTTTTCCCACGAAAAAACTCGCACTTTACTTACCATAAAAATTGAAAATATATACCACAAAATAAGCTAAATATTATCACATAATAAGGCAACAGTTACCACACAATAAGGGAGAACTTACCACAAAATAAAGCAACTGGTCAATCCCGTAGCAAGCCACCATTTTGAGCAGGAAAATTCTTACTTTTTGGAGTGTTATAACACCACACCACTTTTTACTTAATCCACTACAAATTTTGTCTTTTAGCTAAGCTTTTTTGTAGTGGGCAACACTAAAAAATGAGGTAAAAAGGCTTTAGTTAAAGTTTTAAATTTGTGTGGATATATTCCTCAGAACAATTTTTTGAAATAAAAAAATTAATTGTATAATAATAATAATAATAATAATAATAATAATAATAATAATAATAATAATAATAATAATAATAATAATAATAACAATAATAATAATAATATCTAAATTACATTAAATAATTTACCTTTAAATAATTATTAAATATATGATGACCATGTGAAATGATATTCATTTATTATTTTTTATCATTTGCAAAAATAATTTCTGTTGAAACACACGCTACAATAATTGTAATAAAAATATTGAATGAAAAATGATAAATCAATAAGTAATAAATATTGAATAATTTAGTAGAACCTTCTACTGAATTAAGATAAAGTATTTAACACAATTAGATTTAAACGTAAAACAAGAAATTAAACTTATTTTTGCAATTGATTAACGTGATATTGTAATGATAAATAGTTGCAATTGACATTAAGTAGTGCTCGATTGACGATTAATCACAATTGTTGGTTGTAGTAAGAGTCATTCAACCACGAGTTTAAGTAACTGATCAAACAATTTTAAAATTGATCAATATAATATAAGTTGCAAATCTAACAACTAATAGTCAATGATAGATAGAGATGACTGAGCGAACATTAATAAAATTTAAAATGAATTGGTTAATATAAGTTGATATTATCAATGTTACTACTAAATGTAGTAGTTAACAGTAGTGTTGATTGAGAGCGATCAATGAGTGATTGATACAATTGGTTAATGTAGTAATTAATAAAATTTGGCTAAAGTGAATTGGTTAATTTTGGTTGATATTATCAATATCTACACACTTGTATATAAAGGGAGATGGATGGTCGCTTGCCACCTTGAGTTAAATTACCATTATGCCCCTATTGTGATGTTTAGTTGTTTGTGTTGTGATGGGGTATTATTGTCATTTCAGGTCCTCTTTTCTTTTATCTGAGCTATTTTTCTTCCTTACCACTTCCCTCTAGATTTTGCGCATAAAGCGTCCTTCGATTGTTACCGTCCTTTTGGTTTGATGTCTTCTCTCCAGACTTTGCTCATAAGTCGTCGGTGTGGTACTTCGACTGTCCTTCAATTATTATTGTGACGGCAATCATCAGTCCTTCAATTATTGTTGTTGTGGCGCTATATAAAACTAATAAAACATTTACTGAAACTACCTTTTGCTGCCATTTTTAAACCTGATTGAAAGCAAGCTCAGCAATAACTTTATATCACATTTTAGGTGGTAAAAGATATAAATAAAAAGATAAACTTAGCATATCGATTATGGAATGGGACGAGTTTTTTGGTTTTTTTTTTTGTGATGAAAGGCATATCTAATGGAGTAACAAAATGAGAGTTAAAGGAGTACTATGTTAGTGCATAATTACATACATCGATTAAGATTTTATTTACTCAGTCATGCACAATGTACTTATAAATCATTGACAGTCTGATCCTTATTTCTAAGATGTCATTGGATCTAGATATTTGAAATTATGGAATATTGTGATCGTGATCTTCAAAGACAAGTAAATCTTGTCACTTGCAGTGAACTTATATAACTGGACTTATCTATCGTTCTTTCAATGTGATTATTCACAATATACACATTAAAATTACTAATCCTTTCATCGACTAAAAACCCTATCATGTTCTCAAGGTGATTATTGTCATGCAATTGGAGATCAGTATTAATATATATTTTTTTGCAAATTAAAATTATAAATTGAGGAGAATTAATAGTGTCTTGTAATTCAACCACCTTATTCGAAATTGTTATCTTTTTTGACAAAAATTTTAAAATAAATAAATAAAAACAAGAAAAAGTTAAGAACCGAAACAAAAAAACCATGCAAAAAATGTTGTGGTGTTTTTGTGCCACTCTTCAAGGGGTGAATGGGGGTAAGAAGAAGAACAACGCTAGTGATGGTGTAACGGTGGGAGTTCAGAACATAAACAAAATCTGGTTTGAAATTTTCATAAATTGGGGCTAGGGTTTCGATTATGTTTTTTAACTTTGATTTTGAAAACCATTCGCAATTCCGCTCCAGTTTATGTCTCTCCTCTCTTCTCCCTCTATTGCCCGCTGATAATCTCTCTCTCTCTCTCTCTCTCTCTCTCTCTCTCTCTCTCTCTCTCCATCCATACATATATATATATATATATATATATATATATATATACATGAAAAACTTCTAATCCACACCTCCCGGAAATAAATCTCTTGTTTGTATGATATCAGTAAATGTAGTTGTTTCCTCAATTGATTTCAAGGCTTTTGGGTCTAGTGTGTTAGGCTATTAACCTCTTTGATTATGGTGTATTACTACTCCTAATTTTATCTTTTGCCACAAAACCACACCGACAACACTTAGTTGTTCACTATTTCTCTAATATTGATCTGTTTTGGCGGTACTATCATATCTCTAGCTTGATGTTATTGAACAGAACCCAGAATCGCAAATATTTCTCACTCAGGTGCTAGGGATGTACTTTGACAATCACATCCACCTCTAAAAGTAACATACAAAGGAACTTCATACTGAATCTTACATGTCATGCAAGGTTCATGGTAGTAAGAAAATCGGGAACAACAATGAATCTGAGAAAAAGAGAAGGACAAGCTAAATTTTCAAAAACAACTTTACCTGTATGGTATGTGCCCAAAATGCTCCACTAGAGCATTAATAACTTGTCCAAGTGTAAGCAAACTTTTGTTTATCTCTCTTGCTTCTCTTGCACGACCTTGTCAGACACCATAACTCATGCTCCATTAAAAGCATAAATAGAAAGGAATTATCAAACATCTACATAGATGAAAATGAAAAAAAGACAGAAAAAGCCACTTGGATATTAAGAGAGAGAGAGATTTCTTTATTAATTGTGGTCCATGTACTTGCACCAAAGTCCAATCTGCCCCAATAGCAACCAAAGGGATAGGTTGAAGCCTGCAGACCTCAATGAGGATGGGAAAATAACCTATGGATCCAAGGTTTAAAATGAAGTTCCTTTGTATGTTACTTTTAGAGGTGGATGTGATTGTCAAAATACATCCCTAGCACCTGAGTGAGAAATATTTTCCGAACCAGCTAAATCAACCAGATTCAACTTGCCACATTTGATAAACTCTTCACCTTCTGGTGTTGCTTCCTTGATTTGTATGGTTATGGAAAACAGGGAATGTGACCGACTATAAAACAAAATATATCTCCTTAATAAAAAAGGAAACTAATTACATATTTGATTGCAACAAGAGTGTAAGAATTATTACCTTGATTGTTTGTTCAATAAAGTTTTAGCAATGTGACATTTTGCATACCCTCTTTCAAGTAGAGTAAATATCTCACTAGCACTCGTCACGATTTCCACCTCTAATCCTCGTACAAGAACACCACCTTTCCCATCTTCCATGAGAGGCAAATGTTTTTTCTGCCTATCCTCCACTGGATCCCTAGTTATCTCCTCAGGGGCGAGCAAGTCAATGATCTCATTATACAGCTCTAAGAAAGTGACTTTAACACTGTACTTGGCATTTCAACCCTCCAACATGTCAAAATTTGCTTCACAGCTCTTGGTACGACACATGATTGTTGAGGTAACTCTCCATTAGGTCCACTCTGTCACAAAAATAGAGACAGCATCAGTAACAAGATTGAACAAATGCAACGGACTTCAAAATTAACAAGCCACAAGAACAACAGTACCTTTGACCTCTTACATTCTCCTTCCATGGTGTAAGTTTTTCTTGTACCAGTTTGTCCATATGCAAAAATGGTACAATTGAAGCCCTCCAAAACTTCATGAACAATTGGAACAACTGCTTGATCATAAAGATCTCTTTGCTGAGCTGAAGGACCAAAAACCTACAAATTGCACAAATTAACATCAGTATATACCTTGAAAACAATACAACATTTTCAAAAGACAAATTTCTTTCTATGAACTACATTTTTTAGCCTATCCTCCCAATAGATTTTCAATTCAACCATATTGTCCTCTCCATAAATAACCTAACACCTCATATTATATGACCTACCCTAGTTTTGTGGAACGGTGTTTATCTTTCTTATTCTACGTACGAAAACACGTTTATATGAGTTCTTGATTTGGTGAAACTTAACCCCTGCAATGCACAAAATGCAACATTTGCCAAATAAAAGACAAAAATTGAAGAGAATGATGCTTTTTTTGGGCAAAAGCTATAAGATTGAAATTGTTGCATGTATGTTAAGGTAACAGAACAATTAACATAATTTTCTTGCATGAAAATCCACGCTTAATTGGCCAACTCACAAGAATACATACTATTATGTTAGTAGAAATAAAAATGAGGAGTAGAGTACACTCCAACATGGACGACTATCGTGAAGTGTTCAATATTTAATAGGAATAAGCACACCAAAAAAAAAAAAAAAACTCCTCTGATCTGAATCTTTCTTTTCCTTGTGGCCTGTGCCACTTGAAGTTGGCATTGAAGAAAAGGAGGAAATCAAATACAGAACCTTGGTGTATTTTAGCCCTTGTGGCACTATACAAAAAAAAAAAAGATTTGAGACATGTGATTAGTTATTGAAATGAGAACCGTTTTGAGAAATTGACACGCGAAACCATTTTGAGATACTGAAATGAGTTATTATTTCTGCGCATGTTACTCTGATCCGCATAGACACGCATGGTGAATTGTAAATGTGATCGTTATGGTTGATTAATTTATATTCGTAATACCATGCTTTAGAAAAATAAATGGGCTTGCTAGACGGAGTTGGGAAATAAAAATTTTATTTGGATTGGATATATTAAATGAAACCCGATTATAAATGGGTAAGGCTTAGAATGCACAAACCTTATTATTATCTAGTATAAGTCCAGTCCAAACATGGCCCAACCCGGTGTACGTGCACCCCTACTTGCTACCCTCGAAATATAATGATCTTGGACAGTGTAATGATCTTTGACAACTCGATGTAAGTGCACCCTTACTTGTGATCCTCAAAATTCAATGATCTTGAATAGTGTAACAACAATTTTTCTGGATGTGTGTGTGTTTTACGAGAAGTTTTCCTCAGTTTATGAAAATTTAATAGGTTATTTACTGAGACACCCCTTGTAAGTTCACATTTTTCACCGGACATCCCTTATTTAACCTACCACGAACCCTCTTTATCTTCCAAAACTTTACCCCAAGGCAGAAGGGTGACAAAAGGGTCTTGGGGTAAAGTTTTGGAAGATAGAGGGGGTTTGTGGTAGGTTAAATTATTGTAGGGAGTTTATGGTGAAAGATGTGAACTTACAGAGGGTGTCCCAGTAAATAACCCAAATCTAATTGAATTGTCTATCTAGTGTTCGATAAAAATGTGCAACCACAAATATCTTGAAAAGAAATAGAACACTGATGGACACAAACACTAGATCAAAACCACTGAACTTATTCTTTTCAAGTTATTTGTGTTCTGATGAAGCACTTAATGATATCTGACCAAGTTGATTTTCGGATCAAAACCACTGAACCTATTTTTTCAAGTTATTTGTGTTCCAACGAGACAATTTAACGATATCCAATCGAGTTGATTTTTGTTATGGATGTAATATTCGACGAGCTTTACATGGTGAACATCTCTAATCTCGAAAAGATACTGATGCGGCCGTGCCGTGGGGCTGCACGACATGGTATTGTGCATGCACCCCTGATTCCATTAGTCACACTTACAGATTGAAATTACAAATTAAAAAAAGAACCATTTCACTAATATCATATCATAAAAATGAGAGTGGATAGTAAACTAAAGTAGTAATTGTGACAGCCCATCACCTACCTGGTTGTAACAGAGGTCTATGATATAAGAGAATAGATTATGCCATAACTTGCACAAGGCCTTTTTAAAGCCATGCGGATATGAAAGCTTGTTAGCACTTCACAATTAAGCTTGCCTTGGGTCAATCCAGGGATGAGTGACCTATTGGGAAATCCATTGAGGTTGGGCGGCCAAAGCGAACAATGTGCAAAGCAAGGCGGGTCGTTAAATTGGTTGTCGTTACTTTTAAGATGTATGTATATGTTGTAAATGAATTTTTTTGGTATAGTGTAAATGCTTTTTGTTGGATAATTTGATCAGTGTTTTTTTAATTTAGAAGAACAGATACGAAATGCTAAACACCATTATATTTTATGTTTTTTTTTCATTCGCCATTCCTAATCTATTACATTGGGAGGAGACAATGAGAATCGATCCCAGGATACAGTGACATCCAAAGGCTCTAGCCCATGAATTAGCAACTACTTGCAATATATTTTACGTTCAAATAAGAGGAATAAACATACACAATTTAATTAAATATAGGAAAAATTGGTCAAAAAAACCACTTTTTTTTACCCCTTTTAAAAATAGGACAAACGTTTTTTTAGATTCAAGGGAAGGACATCAAAAACTAGTTAGTATTTACTAGTTTTTTGCAGCTATGGCTTCACCTCCTCCCACTTGTGCTACCATCTCTACTACTGCTGAGATTAGTGGAGCCGTCACTGAAGCTCAGCTGGAGCATCATCGCAGTGCAATTGCACGCCAAAAAGACAGATCCTAAATTTTGTTCCATCAATACTTTTACTGATCGAAGCAGAGGGGGAGGTCCAACTGGTGCAAGCAATTGACCATTGATCGAAGTAGAGGAGGAGTCCAACTGGTGCAAGCCAAAAAATGGAGAGGAGAGAGTAAAAAGTGAAAGAAAAAAGGGCTCCATGGTAGTCTTCAATCTCCATGGTTGAAACTGAGAAAGAGATTTGTCGTCTATGTACAATGCCACCATGAAACATGGCATCGTTCTTTTTTTCGCTCTTCTTATTACAGGTTTACAGCTACTCTGATATGGTGAGAGAGAGGGACGGGAGCTGTTGAGAGAGAGAGAGAGAGAGAGAGAGAGAGAGAGATAATAAGAAAAAGAAGAAGAAAAAGAGATTTATAGAGAAGATAAAGAACATGAATAAATGTAGAGATAAGACTACACAAACAATTCAAAAAAGACAGCTAGGATATGCCCTGTCCTCTATTCCCTATACTGTCCTTCCCTGTTCCCTATAGGACCTATTCCCATGCGTATAATAGGGCTGAATAGCAACAACTCTGTTATTCCCACTTTCTCATGCGTATACACAATACTTTACACACATGTATATATATATATCGGGTCGGGTCGGTTTTCAGCTATTTTGGAGAGTATGACCCGTGACCCGAACGAAACTTGAAAAAATCTCAGTCTACCAACCCGTGATCCAACCCTGTGAACATTCTAAACCGCACGTTTAACGTTGGGTCGTCAAAATTAGGATTTTTAAAAATTAGTGACATCTTACTAATTTTGTTGGTCGCCGAAAGTGGTCAGCCAAAGGTAGGGTTGTGGTCGGTCAGAGGTGGGGTGATAATTTTTTTGAATTTTATGTTTGAAATAAGAATTTTTAAAAATTAGTTAGATCTTACTATTTTTTTGGTCGCTGGAATTGGTCGGTCAGTGGCGGGGTGGTGGTCGCCCGGAGGTGGGGTGGTATTTTTTTGAATTTTATGTTCGAAATTAGAATTTTAAAAAATTAGTGATATCATACTAATTTTTTTGGTCACCGGAAGTGGTCGACCGAAGGTGGGGTGGTGATTTTTTTGAATTTTATGTTCGAAATTTGAATTTTTAAAAATTACTGACATTTTACTAATTTTTTTGGTCGCCGGAAGTGGTCGGCTAAAGTGTGTGATGTTCGGCCGGAAGTGGGGTAGAGATTTTTTTGAATTTTATGTTCGAAATTAGAATTTTTTAAAATTAGTGACATTTCACTAATTTTTTTTTGTTTTTATGTTTGATTGTCAAAGTTCCTTGTCATTCCCTATTAATATGTCAAATATTTTTAATTTTTATGTTCGATTACAAAAGTTCATTGCTCTCCCTTTAAAAATGTCAAATGTTTTAGATTTTTGGCTAACTGGTCCTTAAATATATTCGTAAGGCCTTGTTTGATATCATAGATTTAACACTTAAAACTGAATCAATTAAGTAATAAGTCATTAAGTAGGTTTAATAACCACATTTTATGTTACTTAACAGATTAAGTGTCACTTAAAATATAGGCTAAAAATTTGATAAAAATTAAGTAGCTTTGAACTACTTGATTCTGGAGTAGATTCCTACGCTACTACAATTAACCATCGACCACTAAAAAGTTGTCACTATCGCCACCATTACACAACCACCACCACCACCACCACCACCACCACCATTGCACTACCACTGCCGCCATGCCACTACCACTACAATTGCCACCATTACACCACTGCCGCCGCCATGCTGCTACCACCACTGCCACACCATCACCACCACCACTGCCACATCGCCACCACCACTATCACCATTACTCATATACCACCATAACCACAACCACCGCCACCACCATCACCACACCACAACCACCATCATTGCACCACCGCCACCGCCATGCAGCTACCACCACAACCACCGCCATTGCACCACTGCCATGCTGCTACCACCACCACTACTACTATTGTTATGCTACCGCGATCACTTTACTACCACCACTAGCATTCCACTCAACCCACCACCACCACACCACACCACACCACACCACAACCATCACACTACCACCAACATTGCACCACTATTAATCTACTGTCAACACAACTCACCATCATTCCATCACTACCATTACTCCACTGCCACCACCATCACCACCTCCCAATCACCACTCCACTATTACCACAAATACATGATGACCATTAATAAAATTAAGAGACTTAAAAACCAATTTATTTTTAATTCAGTGCATAGTTTGTTTTATCAAAAACTTTTCAACTTAAAAAATTTAGCATTCAATTTTCAGTACTTAATTTTCGGCTTTCAGCTTCCACTTTTTAGTTTTCCTCAAACAGCACCTAAGTAGCAGGAGTATTGTTCTTGGACAGCGTGTTGCCTGTTGCGATCTCCGTCCACTAACCCTAATCGCCCCGCCACTTCCCCTACCCCAACCTCAACCCATCTCTCTCTCTCTCTCTCTCTCTCTCTCTCTCTCTCTCTCTCTCTCCATCTGCTGTAATGAAGAAGAAGCAAAAGACCCCGCAACCTCCGCCCACAACCTCCGCGTCGTCCGCACCATCTGATATCAAGTCGCTAATTCGCAAAAACTCCTCCTTCTTCGACAAACTCATCGAACTCATCCCTGCCAAGTTCTACCTCCCAACCGACGACGACTCCAAACCCTACTTCCAAGGCCTCAAAAAATCCGCCAAGCAGGCCGCCAAGCAACAGACCAAGGACAACATCAAGAAATCCCGCCGTGACCGACTCGACCCCGATAAATCCCACACCTCCACCCTGGACTTGCTCAAACAAACCCTGGAAAAAGAAAAACAAGCCGCAAAAGCGATACCTGGACCAACCGAGGATGACGTCGAACCCGTCGGGAATCTGGACCGGATTCCCGACCGGTCGGTCACTTTTGAGGAGCTGCGGCAACGGCTCCACCGACGGATCGAAGAGCTGCGAGGAAACCGGGGTGGCGGAGAGGCGTGGAGGAGTGAGAAGAGAGAGAAGAGAGAGAACGAATATAGGAAGCGAAAGAGGGGCGACGACGACGATGATGATCAAGTGGAAGGAGAGAAGAGCGGTGATGGTAGAGGTGGTAATAATGGGAAATCAGAGGGCGAGATTGAGAAGGAAGTGACAGAGGCGAGTAAAAGAATTGAATTTGGGAAATTGAAGATTGGAAGTGGGGAAGAGAGGAGGAAGAAGAAGAAGTTGTCGAAGGAAAAGGAGCTGGAGATGGCCAAGAGGTTGGAGGAGGAGGTGAAGAAGGACCCGGCGATGGCGAAGAAGCATTCGTGGAAGGCAGCGGTGAGCCGGGCGTCGGGGGATAAGGTGCATGATGATCCCAAGTTGTTGAAGCAGAGTATGAATAAGGAGAAGAGGAGGCATGAGAAGAATGTGGGTAAGTGGAAGGAGAGGGTTGAGAGTAGGGAGAAGGTGAAGGGGGAGAAGCAGCAGAAGAGGGCGGGGAATATAGCAGAGAGGATTCATCAGAAGAAGATGAGGAAGATTGCCAAGAGAGAGAAGAAGCTCATGAGGCCGGGTTTTGAAGGGCGGAAGGAGGGGTACATTAATCAAAATTAAGGTCCCTTCCGTTCTTTTTAAGTTTATGCTTTTTATGTTTTCGCTCGTTAGTTATCAGTTTGTTTGCTGGATGCATTAGTAGTTGATGAACTTTGATTTGATATATGGTTTTGATGGATTGACCTCGTTTGAGAGGTTAACATGTAGCAGTTGATAGTTTGCCAATGTTGGCTTGTACTGATTTGAGATAACTTCTCATATCTATGAAGCATTCAATTTCTTCATGTCAGTTTCTGTTACTGTTAAAGCTATTTGAGATTTCTTTGAAATCGTTGGAACCTGATATTTATGGAAACCCATGCAAGGAAGCTCAGGCATCTCATCTGGGTAAACCAAATGTGCATCTTTTCTTTCTCGGAAACCAAGTATGTAATTTTTCTTTATCGGGCACCAAAGTACTAGAAGTGTTTCCTCAAATGTTTTCTTAAATGCAGGACAGCTCAGGACAGCTTGTTGTCATCGTGTTTTATTCCTTAATGTTGATAAGCTCGGTGGACCTTTAAGGTTGAAGCTGTTCTTGCAATGTTACCCCAATATTGTATCTTTCTCTTTGTCTAGATGGGTGTTGAAGGAATCCTGAATTTCCAAGACAAAGAACAGTAATTTGTAATAAGTTTGGCTCCCTCTATCTCCTATAGCCATGCTCCATGTTAGCAACTGAGCTTGATATAAGCATAACTCTTGCTTATGTCTTGGTTTTTATGGTAAATACATTCAGCTTAATATTCTCCTTTGGTTGTCAATGTGACTTCAATGCCGTGCAATCCATGTAATAGTTCTTGCATATACTCCCTCCGTTCCAAATTTCTTGTCACTTAATACTATTTTGGGATTTTCCAAATTATTAGTCCTCTTTGAAAAGTCAAAACAAAATTTATTCATTTTTCCAAAATAACCCCTTTACCAACAACCATTTCTTTCAAAAGTTGAATTTAAGGGCATTGTTTGAAATTAATCAATCTGTTTAATGTGAATGCATGTATTGAATGCAGTTATTGCATAAAGTAGCAATTCCCAAAAGTGACCAGCAATTTGGAACTGAGGGAGTAGCTGTTAAGGTGATCTATCCATCCAAATCCCTCTACCTTGCATTGGTTGTGCATGGGGAGAAGTGAGTTAAGTTAAGCAGAAAAGAGTGAAGAAAACAACAAAGGTGATTGATCAGAAGATTTCTAAGGGAGATTGTGAAGAGAGAGATTAGCTCATACAGTTGGGCTTAGAATGAGGGAACTAGGGTTATATACTACTCCCTCTGTCCCTTAATGTTAGTCCCACTTTGGGATTCCAACTTTTTTTGTTTTGAGATAGTCATTGTGCTTTTCATTGTTTATCTTTCCACATTTGTCCCTTAAATTTAAATTTGAATTTGGTAAAAAGAAACTTTGCCATTTGCTCAAACAAGAACGGCAAAGAAGGAAATTTACTTAATTTTGGTCTTTGATTTTCTTAACTGGACATCAATTTTGGGACAACCAAAAAAGGAATAGTGGACTAACATTAAGGGATGGAGGGAGTATTAATTTTGATGAAGGTGCATCCTGTTTGAAGGACCATTTTTGTAGCAGAAGTCATGCAGGACCATTTTTGTGAAGGAATTTTGCTTTTTAACAGTCTCAAAATCTTAATGAATAGATGGTGGTGGAGGTTATTAAAACTAGTTTACAGTAGGCCAATGTTTTGCTGAAATAATATGGGCTACTCCTCTTTACTAGGAATGTTCAAATTTTCTTTTAGAGTTAGTACTCTTGTCAAAGTATTGGTTTGGGGTTTTGATCCCAAATTTTTCAAAAATGGGGAACTTAAAGGAAATCCCCATAAGGAAATGAAGTATGCTCTGTTTGAGTTTTATACTTTTGGGATTTCAGAATGCTTGGGTGTATGTTCTCCAATTTTGACCAACCATCGCGAATAAATATTTGAACAATAGAATTTCAAATGATTAATGTTAATTGTTTGAGCTGCAATGTTAGCCTCGTGAATTGCCAAAATGAACAAAGTTTTACAATCAGTAGACTGTTTCCGGTTATCTTCTGTCCCAGTAAAGCCGTAAAGGTACTCAAGGGAACTTAGCATAATCTGCACTACCTTCTATGTCGAACTTTTGATGGTTAATGCATGCATCAAAACATTCATTTTGGATTTTGATATGTCAGTGTTCAGCAAGTTAGTGATGTTGTCATTGTAGTATTGACAACTAACATGGTAATATGGTATTGCCCATCCGAAAGTTAAAAAAAATTTAAAAAGCACTTAAACTGAGTTCTCCCTACAATTTGGCTTGGTGATTGTTAATATCTACCAATTGATGTGTTTCTTTTCTAGCAAGTGATAGCATCGAATGTTGACATTCTTGGCGCAATGCATGTGTTGCCCCTGTTTTGTCTTCTTGGCTTTAATTATTATTGTGTTTTTCAGTTAGCTCTATTTCATCGTCTTTATCCATAGGCATTAAGAAACATGGATACGGACACACACTTACACTTACATGTTACGCCTTTAAAAAATTATGACACGGACACATCAGAACACTTTCTAATGTAGAATTTATAGGTTAGTCTTGTAGAGTTATGTTATGAATTCATATAGAACTTGAAAACATTACTTCTATCAAATTAAGAACAATTCTATGAATATACTGTTTGCATATAAGTATACATGAACCATACATCTATGGAAAATTTCACCAGGACTGAGTTTTATAATTTACATTTAACCTTTTAATGTGTCCTTAGCATGCTCCAAGAGTGCCACCAATGTTTCCTTGAGTTACACAAGCCTTGTTCGTTTTCCTGTTTAGTTTTAGTTTTAGTTTTGATGACATCATCATTTCTCTCATTTCTTTCTCTATCTCTCTCCACTCATTACACCTATTGACATCATCAAAACTAAACTTAACTAAACTATCTAACCAAACACAACCACATTGTGTTTGAGTAAAGAGTATCATAAGAAAATTGGACAAGTATTCAGGCATGTCCAAAGAATGTCGCATTGTGTAAAGAATGTCGTGTTGTGTCCACGACCGACACATGACAGATACGTGAGGCCTGTAGATGTGTCTGTGCTTAGGCAGGCCCAAGATTCCATTATTGAACTTTAGCACATCTTTTTGTTTTCTCTGTGTCCATCTGATGCTTGTGATTTCCAAGATCTTTCTTCGGCTCCAGATCCTTATACTAGTGCCTTTGATGAGACTATTTTTTTTTGGGTGGTAACTCTGGGCTTTATTAGAAAGAACAGAAGTCAAGAGTGAACCCCTTAATTTACAATCAAAACAAAGACGAACAGCCTATACTAGATTGCGAGGAAACCAGTGTAAAGGGAAAATATACTACTTGGAACCAACAAAATTTTCTAAGGTAAATAATTCACTTTTGAAAAGTTAATATTGCTGCTTTGAGAGGCGTTGATCCTAACTTCGAATTTATTTTGGCCAATGACAGGAAGGGGTTCTGTGCATGCCTTTGAAAATTCAAATAAGTCCTTTCTTGCCATGGGAAGTGTACTATGGCAGCTAAAGGTAGCCTTCTAAAGGCATTGGGAAACCCCTTACTTTTGAAATTTAAGGCAAACCAAGAGACCTTATGACCATAGAGAAGTACCACTAGGGATGCAACAGAGCTTAGCAACATGATACCAGACTTGTGTAGAGTAGGAGCACTCAAAATATACCAGACTTGCTTTGATGAGATCACAGGGTGCAAGTTCATAATTATTGGAATACTTTCTCCTCATTTCTTTGTTATTGCTAGTTATGCAGCCGTCCCAGACAAAGGTCTGAAATGGGTTTGAAGTCTCAAATACTTGTGTCTAACGAACTACTGATACCATAAAAAGAGCTTACCAACATCACTTGCTCGAAGTTGTGAGTGGACTATGTGGTAGGTAATTAAGCCACCTTGCTCTGTAGTTAGCTGAGATTAAATTTGGAACATATATGGTCGAGGGAACAAATCATCATTTCTATATCTTCTTTGGACGGGTAGTGGAAACAGATATATCAGCTTAATTTTTCTTGGGAAGAATTCTCATTGTTATCCATGGCATGCTTAGAGTAATTGCACTTTCTTGCTTTGTTTGAATGGCTTGCACATGTGTTGTTGTATATGATTGTTTATTACAATGTCTTTGGTTTTCAAGTATGCCCAACCCTTTTTGGCTTGCTTTGTTGTTATTTTGATTTGATAGGGACCAATGAAACACAGGTACGAGTAAGGGATACAGGTGCAGGTACAAGATACAACAAAAACCTAAAAATGTGGGGTACGGGTACGGCAATGGTACACCAATATTTTTTACATATATTTTTTTTATTTCTAACAAGCTATAGAAAAACATGGCCTTATTCATTCATGGACATCCCAACGCTTATTGAACTTATTCTTTCCATACTGTTTTTTTGTGCTTTTT
Source organism: Vaccinium macrocarpon (assembly GCA_022606695.1). Lineage (NCBI taxonomy): Eukaryota > Viridiplantae > Streptophyta > Magnoliopsida > Ericales > Ericaceae > Vaccinium > Vaccinium macrocarpon. The sequence goes on from CM040171.1 coordinate 22,339,070, forward strand.
TGTGTGGGTACTTCAAATTAGTTCTTTTGCATTCAATAAATTACAGTAAAGATGTATAAAATATCAACTATGTTGGGAGGAAAAGAAGTTAATAACATTAACAATTAAGCATCTAGTTCATGAACAAATAAAAAATAAATAAAAAAAAGAAAGAGAGAGCAGGTGCACCGGTGTTGTACCCATCCCACGTACTGTCACCATACCCTGATACCAAAAGGTACCCGATATGTTTTTGGCGTGCTGGGTATGTATTTTGCCATACCGGAGCTGTATCTGTACCCGGTACTCATACGGCAACATGTTTGGAGTACCCGTGCTTCATAGATAGGGACATTTAGCAAAATCATGATATTTCCTCATCTACTTCTCTGTGATCTTTTGGTTAATTAAATGAGTGGACTATTTTTTAAAGTTTGTTTTGCTCAGCTGTTAAGTTACATTATCTGAAGAGTGAAGATATCTCCAGGTAAGCTGAGGGTCCTCATAAAGTTAGCCAAGAGGATGATAGTTTTCTTTTTTTTCTTTTTTTGAAGTTTTCAAGAAGGAAGACTGGTGCTGAGTTAGGTTTAAACTCTCCATGGTTTGGAATGTTAAGGTCATAGTAGGAAGAACCAGCTGCATCCATCTATGGATATACCATTTCTAGATTACTCTAGTTTTGACGGTTCTAGACTGCCAAAACACTGGAATTATGTGTGGCTGAAATTGTGATGACCATTTCTAGATTACTCTCTTTGGTTTATGTGGTCTTATTGTTGACAATTTGACCGCCTACCAGTTAAGGTTTTTCTAATTGCTCTGTCCTTCCTTTTTTCATTGTTTTAATCATGGATTTTCCCCAAATAGTTTTTGATTAGTTGTTAGCATGGACTCTTTGCGCGATGCTGCTAATGATTTACCTTCTTTTGTTGCTTTTAAGTAACGGTATAAATCGACTGGTTGCGTGTGAGGGTTGAATATGTGTACGTTCTCCCTTTCCCTTTTTTATCAGACAAAAGGAGAGGAATATGTCTCGAAGCAATTCCAAAGCCGAGTTCCTTAGCTCAGATCTCTTGTTGCTGATATCGATTTCAGTTATTTCACATTGATAGTAAGTTATAGCTAATTGTTTGGGCTTGCTATGCTCGTTATGCATTTAGCTTTCTGCTCTTCATTTTCTTGAAGGGAATTCTTGGTCCTATATTTCTAGTTTTCCTCTTTATATATGAAAATCTGTATGTAGAGTTCTTCGATATAATGTGTGCTCATGTTTGCATGAAACACTCCTTGGTCGATTTTATATTTTGTAGTACGAAGCCTGTCTCTCTGTTGTATCTCTTCTTATGTCTTGTATGTCTGCCACATGCAGTAGAAATTCAAGTTCTTTGTTTTTATTAAAAGTAGGTCTTAAATAGAAACCAAATTAAGAGGGTTTCACATTGATCACACCAAAAAGTTTGCAGCTACGCAATTTCAGTATCACCAGGTTCAGTTACTTGCTCGTTTGATGGAACTAATAGTGAAGGAATGTATAATCTCACTTGATGTATTATATGATCAGATTTATTGTGATCAGATCAGAAATACCACACCCTCAAGGTATTTATCCCACTTTATTGGATTTACAGTTGTGTTCGATAATTCATATTTGGTTAAACATGTGGACCGTTGACTTTGAGCTCCGGTAGAAACAAATGGAGTAGATAACACACCACCATCTATCTTCTCACGAACAATATGACAATCCACTTCAATATGCTTTGTTCTTTCATGAAACACTGGATTTGAAGCAATATGGATTGCTGCTTGATTATCGCAATACATAGGAATAGGCAACTTCACACCGAACCCTAACTCCATGAGTAAAACTCTTAACCAGACGATCTCACAAGTCGCGTGTGCCATGGCTCGATACCGCTTCTCTGCACTAGACCTTGCAACAACCGTTTGTTTCTTACTTTTCCAAGTGACCAGATTGCCACCAACAAAAGTATAGTACCTAGTAGTAGACCGTCTGTCAGATGGTGATCCTGCCCAATCAGCATCAGTAAAAGCTTCAACACGCAAATGACCATTAGACCGATAAAACAAACCTCGTCCAGGATGAGCTTTAAGATATTTCACAATACGAAGACAAGCTTCCCAGTGTGGAAGCCGAGGAGTTGACATAAACTGACTCACCATACTGACAACGAATGAAATATCAGGACGTGTATTGGTAAGATAATTCAACTTGCCAACTAAGCGACAACACCGGTCCGGATGTGGAAATATCTCCCCCTGATCAACACAAAGCTTCACATTAGGATCCATCGGAGTCTCCACAGGTTTTGCACCCAATAAACCTGTTTCCTCAAGAATATCCAATGCATACTTTCGTTGAGACAAACTGATTCCCTCCTTGAATCTTGCCACTTCAATACCTAAGAAATACCGTAGCTTACCCAAGTCTTTAGTGTGAAATTGACGCTGTAAAAATTGCTTCAACTCATCAATGCCTGTTTGATCATCCCCAGTAATGATGATGTCATCTACACACACAATTAACACTATTTTTCCACGCTCTCGACATTTGAAGACGAATGATCGAGGAGATCGACGATACCAAATATCACAAAGATCACTGAACCGACCAAACCAAGCTCGAGGTGACTGTTTTAAACCATATAAAGCTTTGCAAAGACGACAAACCTGAGCACGCTCCCCCTGAGCAACAAACCCAGGAGGTTGCTCCATATATACCTCTTCAAGCAGATCACCATGTAAGAAGGCATTCTTGACATCCAATTGAAACAACGGCCAACCAAGATTAGCAACAAGAGAAATAAGAATCTGGACAGAGTTTATCTTGGTAACGGGGGAAAAAGTCTCTGCATAATCAACCCCATATGTTTGTGTATAGCCTTTGGCCACAAGGCGGGCCTTATACCGCTCAACAGTGCCATCAGGATTAAATTTGACCGTAAAGACCCACCGACAACTGACAATAGACTTTCCTGGCGGAAGAGGAACCAACTCCCAAGTGCCATTTTCATGGAGAGCAGTCGTCTCAATCTCCATTGTTGTCCGCCACTTAGATAAAGAAAGAGCCTCCTATACAGTGTTAGGAACATATATAGAAGAAACTGACGAAGTAAAGGCACGAAGGGAAAGAGACAAATGATTATACGCGACATAGTGAGAAATGGGATGAGAAGTGCAAGTACGAGTACCTTTACGTAGAGCAATAGGAAGATCAAGGTCAGATAAGGAAGAAGAAACCTCCAGATCTTGTGATGGAGGAGGTGTTGGGACAGATGCGACCGGATTTTGTGACGGGGGAGGTGTTGGGGCAGGTGCTGGTGGTGTCTCGATTGCTTTGTTGCGACAAACGTACACCTGCAAGGGGTTCACAGAAGAACCAGATGAGACTGCTATAGGAAAGACAGACTTAGACTCAGCCATAACAGGGGTTTGTGGACTCGAATAAAATGGCAATGACTCATTAAATGTAACGTCTGCACAAACAAAGTGACGACAAAGAGTGGGAGAGTAACACTTATACCCTTTCTGAGTGCGAGAGTAACCAAGAAAAATGCACTTAATGGACCGTGGGTCCAATTTACTTCGGTCGGGATCAAGAGCATGAACATAATATGTACACCCAAAAACCCGAGGGGGTAATGAGTGGAGAGGCCGACCGGGAAATAGGACTGTATGAGGTATTTGACCCCCAAGAACAGTAGAAGGCATACGATTAATCAAATGGCATGCAGTAAGAACTGCATCACTCCAGTAAGACTTAAGAACTTTCATTTGAAATAACATAGCACGCAAAACTTTTGATAAGTGTCGAATCTTGCGTTTGGCAACCCCATTTTGTTGTGGAGTCCGAGCGCAGGATGACTGATGAATAATCCCATGATCATCAAAAAACTGAGATAAAGTACTATGAAAAAATTCGCGTGCATTGTCAGACCGAAACATACAAATACAAGTATTAAACTGAGTCTTTATTTCCATGTAAAATGATTTAAAAATAGTCTTCAACTCAGATCTCTCTTTCATAAGATAAAGATATGTAATATGAGAGAAATCATTAACAAAGATAACATAATACTAAAAACCAAAAACATTGGGCACATGAATAGGCCCCCAAATGTCTGAATGAACTAACTGAAAAGGATGTGACACACGACGTTCAACCCTGGGATAAAATGGTACGCTATGATGTTTACTAAACTCACAAACTTCACATGGCAAAGTGTTAACACGAATACATGAAGGAACTAGCCTTTTAAGATTTTGAAGGGATGGATGACCAAGACGACAATGATGTTGATATGGTGAAACTGATGTCTGGAGAGCAATAGAGCTAGGGTGAACACCATCGGTAAAGTAATACAGGCCACCACGCTCAACACCGCCACCAATCTTCCTCCCCGTCTTGAGATCCTGAAACACAAAACCTTGAGGGGAAAAAGTAACAGAACAATTCAAAGACTTTGTAAGTTTACTAACTGACAGAAGATTTAATGGAAAACGAGGAACATGCAATACAGAGTCCAAAGTAAGAGAGGGGGTAAGTGGAACAGAACCCAAACCAATAACAGCAATAGTAGAACCATCAGCTAGGGTAACATGGGGTAGTTTACCGATAGACTGATGATCAGAAAGAATGTGGGAACTACTAGTTATATGATCTGATGCACCCGAATCAATAACCCAAGGAGTGGAAGGAAGAGACGATGCAACACAAGTAACAGAAGGACCTGTCTGAGATAGCATAGCAATGGCAGAACTTGATTGAAGTGACACGAGATGTTGGTACTCCTCTGCAGAAATAGTCACCCTACTGTCGGCAGAAGGATGAGTAAACTGTCCAGCATCCTCAGAAATAGTAGCCTGATGAGCCTGAGGAAAACCATGAAGATCATAACAATACCCCAATGTATGATTTGTATCCCCACAATGGGCACACTGTCGAGTACCATAATCAAAACCACCACGACTAGAGTTACCACGACCAGAACTACTTTCCCCTTACATGCGACCATAACTAGAACCACCACGATCACGGAACTTAGAACCACAGCCACCAAAATTATGACCACCAAAAACACTAGAGACAACGGAAGCATTCTCCATCATAAACAAACCAAAACAACAACTCGAATAGCACGAGCAACCAAACAACCAACAAATCAATGAGCTACTAAACCAACCAACTTTCTAAACCTAGATACTGAACGACCAACCACTACCTCCAGCAAAAGAAACCAACCACAACTACAAATAACTATTCAACACCGAAAGCCAATTGCCCGCAAAGAACTATTCCAATCAACCAACAAAACACCAACACAGCAACAACCAGGAACAAAATATCTGCCTCTGCCTCGGCTGACATCAAACAACCGTCAAACACCAACAAAAAATCATGCCAGAGAAACAGCAAATCGACAGCAGAGACATGGAGACATCCAGAGAACAATTTTGATCAACAAAATTGTTGAAATCAAAGTCGAAATTAGATGGGTGTAGGTCGAAATCAGCAATAGGTCATATATCCAGGACTGTCGAACACCATGGATGGTCTGTGAGTATCGTTTTAGGGTTTTAAGTGGACGAAATCAACTATATGGGATTCGAAATCTAGTTTTTGGGTTCGAAATCCACTGTATGGGGTTCGAAATCAACTGTTTGGGTTCGAAATCCATTGTATGAGGTTCAAAATCAACTGTTTGGATTCGAAATCAACTGTATGGGGTTCGAAATCAACTGTATATGGTATGAACGTGGTCGATTTGGGTTTGATTAGGGTTTCAAAGGTCAGAGGTCGATTAGGGTTTGATTTGGGTCTGAATGGGGTTCGTTTTAGGTCTGATTTGTGGATTTCATAGGTCAATTAGGGTTCAATCGGTGGTTGTATTGTGGCTGTATGGTTTATTGGTTTTAGGGTTTAGGAAGATGATGGAGATGGTGGTTAGGGTTAGGAAAGATGATGGAGATTGTTAGGGTGGAATGAGATGTGGCTCTGGTACCATGTTATTTGTGAGAGAGAGAGAGAGAGAGAGAGAGAGAGAGAGAAATAAGTGTAGGGTGTTAAATTAACCCTTACACATAGAACCTTTATTTATATTATGATACGACTAGACACATTACCTGACTAGTCAATGTGGGACAACGACACTATAGAACAATATTAATAAGCTACTCTAACATGACTCCCAATGACGGTGGTTTAAGTTCATGCAAAAAGTTTGTGGTAGTCTAATTTTTCTTATTTGAATGTAGTTATCTAGCATCATAGATGTTTGTTGAAATGCTTCAATGACTTCATTTGCATAATTAAAAAATTATCATATTCTCCTAAAAGAATGGTCGTGGGTTGCCAAATTCATCATCATTTAGACTTTTGCTATCTTAGTTGTTATTTATTTTATATTGCAGCTTGATAAAATCAGTTATATCCAACTGATTCAACATCATAGTCTGAAACGGATCGATATTTATAACCGATTATATTTTATTCAGTGTTTCTTAATGTTGCTCTGCTTTTTTCTTTCTCTGAATATTCTCTTACTCGGGGTGATTCATAACATTACAAGATGGCCAATTTTATAGGCAGGAAAGAAGACAACATAATGAATAAATTTATAATCTTGTCTCGTTGACTCGTTGTTTTGCAACTTCATCTACATATGTGGTATTCTGTCTTATTAGTTTCAGCTTATTCTCAAATATATAGTGACAGTGTTTCTATATTGAGATAACGTTCAATAGATCATTGTGGAAGAAATAAAAATGTACCTGAGGGCCACAGCCCTGTTTGGTTTGAGGAAATTCAGTATGTTCTCCGTTATCTTCCAATGTCAAAAGATGAATTTGTTGTGATCGTCATCTGCTTCAAAACTGGGGTTTCTTATTATTTGCTTTTCTATCTCAAGGCTGTGTTTTTTTTTATTTTTATTTTTTTTATTTCAAAGATTTGGAGACCTCTGACCTTTTTATGGCTTCGATTATTTGAATGAGAGAAAAAGGTGTTTAGTTTTGAGTTTTGTTTAGTTGCTTTGACAGATGTTCTTGCATGTATGATCGTGGGGTGGTGAGAAATATTCATCATCTAAACGGTTTCCAGTGTTTTATAATTTGTTTGAGTTTTGGTCTCTATGTTTGTTCTTGAATGTGTTTATCTCCTTGAAGCCAAAGCAACATTCCGATGCTTTATATGCCAAATCTGGAGCGAAGAGGTCAAAACAAAGAACGCTTTACATATTTTCTAAAAATATTAATAATACCCCCAGGATTCACAGTCCATAAACGTAGAGCAGGACGACAGTTCCATCCACACGTAGCAAAATGTGGTCTCTCTCTCTCTCTCCCCCCATTTGCAGCGCTTTGGTACTCTTGACCTTATTTTCTGGAGATTTTCTTCACCTTTTCCTTTTTCCCGTCATTCGATCTAATGGAGTTGTCCTTGCTCAGAAAAAGGGTGAAATACTTCAAAAGATGTACATATCTATTTTAGGCCGGACGGACCTAAAATTTTTGAATATTTTATCGGAACTTGGTTTTGGGGAATCATGAGTCCAGCCTCTACGGAGTCTATTTTTCTTGTCTCGTCATCTCTATCACTTCTACGTGCTACTGGCTGCATGTATAAGGAATGTTGGGTTGGTTTGGCAAAACGAAACCTTTTTTTTTTTTTTCTTCTTTCTTAAGAAAAGAACCAATAGTTTAGGGATTATAAATTTATGCTTTCAAATTCCTGAAATCATATAGCTAGAACATGAATTAGACGTGATCAATAGTATTTTTTTGAGAAGCTTCTGCAATCCATAAGTGGACCTAACAGTACCTAATTTTTTCCCACTATTTGCTCTACTTGCAGGTTGGTTTCTTGTATTTTTCTGTGGTGGAAGATTATTTTACTGGCCTCGCCGACATGCGCTGCAAAGGCTGGAAATCAGTTTACTGTGATCCGTCGAGGCCTGCATTTTTAGGTGCTGGGGCCACAAATCCGAATGATTTGTTGGTTCAGTCCACAAGATGGAGTACTTGTTTGGCTGAAGTTGCTCTCTCAAGGTTTTTTGTCCTCTTATATATGGCCCAAAGAAAATGCCTGATCATCTTCAAACCATGTGCTATGGAGAGCTGTCATTTTTCCCTTTCTATTTTTTGCCACTTTGGTGCTTTGCAACCATCCCTAAGTTGTGTCTACTGAATGGCAATCCGTATACCCAGAGCCAGAGGTAGTAATGTTCCTTTTGTTTTGACTTAAAAACTTTATCCTTAGGCTATGTTTGATAAAATTGGAAATTGAAAGCTGGAAGCTGAAAATTAAGTACTGAAAACAGAATACTGAATTTTTTAAGCTAAAAAGCGGTTTGATAAAATATATTAAGCACTGAATTTAAATTTTTTTGGGTTCTAATTGTGTCTTAATTTTACTAATGGTCATCATGTATTTGTGGTAGTGGTGGAGTGGTGATTGGGAGGTGGTAAGAGTGGTGGCGAGGTGGCAGTGGCAGTGGAGTAATGGTGGTGGTGGAATGATGGTGAGTTGTGGAAATAGAGTAATAGTGTGATGGTTATGGTGTGGTGGTGGTGGTAGTGGGCTGAATGGAATGCTAGTGGTGGTGGTGGAGGAGGAGGAGGAGTGGTGGTGGTGAAGTGATGGCAGTCGCATGGCAGTAGTGGTGGTGGTATATGGGTAATGGTGATAGTGGCGGCGGCGGCTGTGCAATGGTGGTGGTTATGGTGGTAGCTGCATGGTGGCGGCGGTGGTAGTGCCATGATGGTGGTTGTGGTAAGGGTGGTGGTTGTGGAGTGGTGGTGGTAGTGATAGCGGCGGTGTGATGGTTGATTGTAAGAACATAAAAATTTAATCACAATTAAGTAGTTCAAAGCTACTTAATTTTTATTAATTTTTTAGCTTACATTTTAAGTGGTACTTAATCTGTTAAGTAATATAAAATGTGGTTATGAAACCTATTTAATGACTTAGTACTTAATTGATTTAGTTTTAAGTGCTGAATCTGTGTTACAAACAAGGCCTTAGCTAGCAACTTATCGTAACTGCGAGAATGTTTTTGCAAAATAAAGTTTTATATGTTCGCTGCGACCATGAAAATGATAATGCTATAGGGTACCGTAGTACTAAAAGAAACTTTATCCTTAAAACGTTCTTTAGTAACTGTTGTAGTGGCTGTTGATGTATAAAAGCTCTCCTCACAGAGGGTTCCTCCATTTCTCGAGTATGCTTTAAAAAGTTCAGTGAAGAGGAAATCTCTCCTTTTTTTTTTGGTGATTGTGAAGAGGAAATCTCGATTTGAAATGAACTGTGATTCTAAACTATTACCAAACCTTTGATTTGTAATATTTTATTTGGGTTTTGATCAGGGATGGATCTAGAAATTCTTCACAGCGGGGGCACCAATGCTAAAATCAAGAGCAACTAAATGATACTCCAAAATTTAGAAAGCTGGTTTTGGGACTCCCTTTTTCTATGCAAACACTCCAAAATTTAACAGTTTTCAACAAGTCACCGGCGATGTTTTCAACAGCTCAATTTTTGAGGAAATCGATCCCCATTATTGGTAAATTGATTCGTAACATTTTGATTCTTGAGGAAATTTCTTCCTCTCAAGCACATTTTTGCTCGTTCTTGACCAAGATGAGATTTTCGAAACAAGGTTCAAAACTGTAAATGGCCTCCCCGCATGAGTGGCATGATCATGACCTCCTGGGCCACGCCAATACCACGACCAAGCCTCTAAATGGCCTCCCCTCGGACCCTGTCAAGTCGGTCGAGGGCGGACTCATCGTCTAGGTCGGATCATCTTCAAAGGGCCGACGTCTATCATCGTCGTCTTCCAATATCTTAGGGAATCATAATCGATTCTTTCATCATCGTCTCTCATCCGAGACTTGAATGGTATTGATTGTGTCACCATCGGGTCACCTCTTGATTGAGGCACCCCTGTCTGTTACTCAAAAATCTGGCTAAGTATGGAAAAATATCTTTTTTAGGAAAGTTTTGATTTGGCCGATAAAAAGTCATGGTATTTGTTCTTTGAATTTTTCTAAGTATAATGGTATAATTGGATGATCTTTTCAAGTACGGGAAGGTTGTCTTTTGCCGCTTTCCTTCGGAGAAAAATGTGTTATTTTTCGCCTTTGTACTAAAAGTGGGGGGATAAGATTTTGATAAGATTGGAATATCAAAATTCTGGAAATGCCATTGTTTCCGAAAGGAGAGTACTTCCTTATTTTCATAAATAAATTAAAGTAAAGAAATCTTTACTTAAACTTTGGTTTATGAAAATAAGTGTTCCGAAAAGAGTACTCCCTTATTTGTAAAAAAAAAAAAAAAAAAATTCCTGAAATTCAGGGGGGGCACGTGACCCCAGACCCCTGTGTGGATCCGTCCCTGGTTTTGATTTGTCACAAAATTCGTCCAATCGTGTTCATGCTAGGGGTTACATCTAGTTCTATTTTACATTTCATGTGATGCTACGAGATATTGATCACATCACTATACGAGATATGCATAATATGTACAATTTAGTAGTGTAAGGTGACACATAAAATGATACTCAAATATGGTTGCTTTGAATGGTTAACCACTTGATTCACATATTAAAGTAATAGCCACATAATTTAAAAAAAATGTCATCTGTCGAAAACCATGAGCTTCCATTGCTTTAACTTAAAATTTTTCCTTGATGTTTTCAATTTTGTGTCCCAATTCCAAAAGGATAAAGAAAAATACTTTGTTAGTTTCTGTGTGATTGTGTATTACATTAAACTCAATTTGAATTTTCAACCACAACCACCAAATATAATATTGCTTTGCATTATTTTCTATATGATACAACACCTCACATAAAAATGTAAATGATAGGAGAGATATCTCCATATTATCTGATGTCGTAGCGGGTATTTAAGAATTAGTTAATAATTTTTTTAATGACTCTCAAAAAAGTTTTGTGGAATTGTGAAAGATCTTGGACATGTAACCATCAAAATTGCGTAATGATAAAACAGTTGTTATACAAAACGCAAAGCCAAGAACGTAGCTTGACAAAATCATTTGATTTGTGTATTACATTAGAAATCGGAAAGAATCATGGTATTGAATAAAAATTCGCATGCTGAAAAGCAGGACCTTGCTGCAGCCATCGATGCCCCTTTCGAGGTGTTTACATTTAAAATTAACCAATCTAATGATTAATTGACACGCAATCAAGAGTGCCAAACGTTGGCAATTACTCGTCGATACAGACACACTGGATTAAAAGAGCATTATTTGAGTAAATACGATGTCGTATCGTGTTCAAATATAAAAACGGTTTAGCAGTTACGAACCATCATTATTGGAAAGAATGAACCTCAAAGCTATGGGATTAACTGTTTAAATATATAAGTGCCACGTGTGAACTTGGGAAACAAGGCAAATTGGCAGTTATAACACGTGGAATACTTATAGAAATGCAATTATTCATCTTAACGCTTAATCATTTGAGTTCGTTTGAACAACTGTACATATTCAAAATCAAAGCTTTTAGAGGAAGATTTCAGAAGAATTCAAATTCAGACGTGGAGGAAGGAGCAACTGCCAACTCCAGGAGTGGAAGTTAGAGTTCGAAGCAAGCCGATGTTCAAATTCATTGAGCGGGAAGTTCGAATCACAAGTAGCATCTATAAATAGAAGAATTCAAAGAGTAAAAAGCCCGGACAAATCTTCAACAAACAGCTATCAAAAAACTGATGCTTGGTTTGTTCATTGGCAAAAAAAGTTTAGGATTTCAACTTCGGTTCAAGTAGATTAGGATTTAGACTAGGATTTAACTCGATTGTTCTTATAACAATCACCCCTATCCCGATTGTTCTTGCAACAATCACCTGTTCGAAGTTTTGTATTTGAAGTTGGAGACAATTTCGAAGTAAGTTTATCTTTGATTTATTAATCGAAGTGTCTTGTTTCTTTGTTGTTCTTCGATTTCCTAAGTTTGTTGGTTTACATTTCTTCACTTGTTGAAAAAATCCTCTTAATTGAGGTAATTGAACCAATAAAACACAATCGCCTGATTAGATTTGGTTTTTCCAAAGTTAATCTGAGGGAGGAGATTCAAACTCTCTCTGGCACGCTCGCACACAATTATTTTTCAATTGCAAAGAAGTAAAAGAACCAAACACATTTTTTGGCACGCCCGGTGGGACACCTGAAAAGTGTTGAATGGCTCCAAAACTTAGGAAGCAAGCAGATGATTCTCAGATTGGTCAAACGCTAGAAGATGAGAACAATGTTAATTCTAGAGAGAATGAACAAGTCGAAAGCCTTCAAATAGGATCAGAGACTCGTACTGGTCAAAACTTAAATATGGGGGTTGGCTAGACTTCTCGAATGAATACTAGAAATAATAGAACTGTACATGTTGATGACCCAAAAAATCCAGAAGTGGGAGGAGGGGTGTTATCTAATTAGTTCGCTGAAATGATTGGTACATTTAAAGAACTGGCTCAAACCCAGAAGCTTGTATTACAAAAATTAGAAGAGCAATCAGGACTTAAGCATGAGCCTTTGCCTTCATTTGAGAAGGATAAAGGAGAGGCTAGCACAAGTAGACCTAAATCAAGGCTTGGAAAAGAGCCTATAATTTTAGATGACATACCAGAATCTTGGTATGAACCCGCAAAAGCTTGTGATTACCAAATTCCTAAACCTAAGAGAGTGTTCAAACAAAACACTAATGTCCCGTTCGAACCAAATTTTAATGGTTTAAATGAGGAGAAAGGGTTTCAGAAACATGGATTATGGGTTCGATGAGTATGTTTATAGTCTTGGAAATCATTTTAATGAGAAGGATAGAACTAGTGCAAAAAGGCCCAACCCAGAAATTGGAATTCCTAAGTATGCAGGAATACCAGAGATGGGTAGAGTGCATTCAAACCACTTGTATGAACCTTTTTCACAGCAAGAAGGAGGTTTCAAGCAGTATAGGTCCTTTGAGGATCCTTTTCAGAGGTTTCCAGAAGATCACATGCCTAGAAATGTTACTTGGGAACCACCTGTTAATCCAAGGGTACCTTTAGGAGAACGTCCAACCCTTCGAGATGAAATATTAGGTCTCATGCAAGAAGTATATGGACCTCTAAACAGAGGAATACAAACCCAAATTTATAGAAAACCCTATCCAGAATGGATAGATCGGCAGTTCGAAGTCCCTAGGGGGTTTAAAATTCCAGATTTTACTTTATTCCATGGGGATGGAAAACAATCAACAACTGAGCACATTGCCAGATTTACGGCTCAATGTAAAGAATTGGGCAATAATGGGTTTATTAAGTTGAAATTGTTTTCTAGTTCTTTGACAGGAACAGCCTTCGAATGGTACTCTAACTTAACGCCAGAATCAGTTCCAAATTGGCAAAGAATGGAAGAATTATTTCATGCGCAATTTTATCAAACTGAACCTGAAGTTACCTTGGCTGACTTAGCAAGACTAAAGCAAAAGCCTGATGAAAAGGCTGCACAATTTATTGCTAGATTTAAAAGGGCTAGAAACAAGTGTAAACTTCAACTTCCAGAAGTTGAATTTGTGAGAATAGCACAAGATGGGCTAAGTAGAGAACTTAGGAAGAAGTTCGATTCTCAGAGTTCGAGATTTGGTTGATCCGACTTACAAAGCTTCTAGATATGAATCTTTGTTAGAAGAAGATGTCGATAGGAATAATTCATCTTATTCAACCTATTATAAAGAGCCCACTTATGAAATTGATGTTTCACAAATCGCCGAAAGCATGCCCTTGTGTGTGTGAATGTTTAGTTCGAAAAGATTCTTCTATAACACCAGGAACTAACAAGAAAGCATTTAGTAAAGTATATTCATTTGATGTTTCTAAAGCAGATGAAATTTTTGATTACCTTTTGAAGAAAAAGTTAATCAAACTTCCTGAGAATGTTAAACTTCCAACTTTGGAAGAAACAAAAGGAAAGAACTATTGTAAATGGCATGCTTCTTGGACTCATTCAACTAAGAATTGTAATGTTTTCCGTGACAGGGTTCAAGAACAAATCAAGAAAGGAAGGATCATGGTCCCAGAAAAGACTATGGGAATAGATACAGATCCATTTCCTCGAATTGAAGAGGTAACTGCTAATACCAATGTGCCAACAGCTTTGGCCAAAACAGTGCAGTAGGTATGGCAGAACATGCGAGTTCACGTGGAGATGAACTCTATGCAAAGTGAAAGAGGAAAGCCAAAGTTTGGCCAACTTCGAAGTGAGGCTAGAAAGACATATGGGCGTAAGTATGAAATGGGATGTTCTTCTTCAAAAAAGGCTTTAAGCAATCTCATCTTCCCATGCTTGAAGCATCCTTCTTGGAATGCTTATGCATGGAGTGCAGGGCTAATTACTTGATCTTCAAAGATTTAGATCAACAGGGGGTTGATTTCTTTCCAAAGAGGATGGAAAGAAAGACTTTGGATCGTAATAATGAAAGAAAACCTTGGATAAGCCCAAAACAAGGAAAGAATGAGAAGCCTTGGCCAGTTTCGAAGAGAAATGTATCTTCTAGTCCAGTTCAATCAGCTTCGAAGAGAGAGTATCCTCCTTTGAAGAGGGTTAACACTGGAAAGGCCTTAATAGGCCAAGAAACTAAAGAAGAAGGGGAACAATTCACCTTAGTAAAAGGAGTTCCCGATTGGTTTCTGAAGAAGGTTAAACCAGAACTCTTCCAGGAATATAAAACCCCTCCTAAATTGGGAAACAAGATGGTTAAACCTCCAAATACACCTACTCTTTTGGTCAATGGGTTGTGATTAGGGATCCAAAGACCAAGTCACCTCAAATGATTCCTATGCTTACCGAACCTCGTAAGAGGAAATTGCAAAGGAGGTATACTAGCTTCCAAATGGAAGAATATGCTTCCAAAGAAAATCATAATGGGGTGACAAGTTTAACCCGAGGTTTAACAGAATTCAAGAGAAGATTCTGAAGAATCTCTTCAAAAAGGGTTTACTCAATCAGAAAGAGAAGCAATTGAAAGTCCGGCCGCAAGGATGGACAAAGAAGTACCTCGAAAATCCGGCAAAGATCACCAAATTCCTTGGCAAGCTATCGGCCCCGCTTATTAGAAGCCATGGTAATGGAACGAGAAGAAGGAGGAGGAATGGATTCATCCCCTATTGAAACATTGTCCCCATGGAAACTTCTCAAAGGAGTTTCCCGAAAAAATGGACACAATAGAGGATGGATCGAGTTACCAAAGCTTGTGAAAAGAGGACCATTCAGTTTGGGACTTTGCGGGTTGAAATTAACATGGTTTCTCCGTCATTCGATTTTGGACCTTTTGGACCGGATTGTTCACCGGTTCAAGGGCGTTAAACCAACAAGCTACTCCTATGGAAACCATTGATGTGTCAAGTGAAGAGGAGTATAGCCTTACATATGATAATGATTGGAATGATGGTTGGGGAGCTTTAGTATCTAAAATTCAAAAGGAAGAAGAAGAAGAAGAGCTTATGATCATGGTTAATGCTATGGAGGAGCCAGAAGTAACATCTGCAGAAAGAGCGGTGTTTGTTCCAGAGACAGAGATTGATTCGAAGTATCCTTTAATTGTTGATTTGAATTGTGCTGATCTTTCTTATCCTTTCAAATCCCCTTCGAATGATATGAGGCACCATTTGAAACCTTTATATATATATCTGCTTTGTTTGATGGGATTTTGTTAAACAGAGTGTTGGTTGACAATGGTGCAGCAGTGAATATCTTGCCTTCTAGGACCTTAAAGAAGTTGGGGAAGGAAAAGGTTCGATTGATCCCAACAAGTACATCCATTGCTGGGTTTACTGGTGAAAGTAAAAACCCCAAAGGAATTGTTTCTATCCGCCTGAAAGTTGGCCAAGTGGAAACTGATACAGCCTTCTTTGTGGTGGATACTTTTACAAGTAAGTATAATGCTTTACTTGGTAGAGACTGGATTCATGTTAATGGCTCTATTCCATCTTCAATGCATCAAGCCTTGATGATTGTGAAGTACGAAAAAGGGAAAGAGGTGGGAATCGAAGAAGTGAAAGCAGATCCACATCCCTTCAAGATTTCAAAGAAATTGTGCGTAGGGCTGAAATGTATAAGCCCTGAAATCATTCCTTTAAGTGAGATAGCACAATCCGCCCACCCTTCCATCCAAAATTGGAAATGGGAGAACCGGGCAGAGTTAAAATCTAAGCTTAAACAAGCAGCTTGATTATGAATCGCATAATCCACTGGATGATGAGGTCGCTTGGATGTGAATCCAAGGCAGAGGTCGAAGAGGCCAGTTCATTGGCCTTAGTCAAATTTATGGCTCTAGAAATAGAGCAGAAATTACAAGAAACAAATGATTGGGAAGAATTATTGGCTGAAAAATCTGACTGGGGGTTGAAGCCAATTAAGTTCGAAGAAGCTTTTATAGGCCATGTCGACTCTCAAGACCCTTTAGAAGAAGTGGAATTGGGAGAAGGAATTGTTCCAAATCTTGCATAAATCAACAAGGAGCTTGATGTTTGCTCAAGTCCAAGTTGATCTTAGTGCTTAAGGAGAACAAAGAGTGCTTTGCTTGGAGTTACAAGGAATTAACAGGTTTGAGTAGGAATTTAGTTGAGCATAGATTGCCTATCAAAACTAATTGCAAACCTTTCAAACAGCTTCCAAGGAAAATGTCTCCTGAAACCATATCATTGGTTAAAAAGGAAATTCAAAATCTTCTAAATGCCGGGTTTTATTAGAACAAAGAAGATACGTGAGAATGGCTATCAAATATTGTTCCCAAGTATTAAGAAGAATGGGAAAATTAGGGTTTGTATTGACTTCAGAAACTTGAATACTGCAACCCCTAAAGATGAATACCCAATGCCTATAGTAGATATGCTTGTGGATAGTTCTGCAGGTTATAAAATTTTGTCTATTATGGATGGACATTCAGGGTATAATCAAATTTGTATAGCTGAAGAAGATGTTCATAAAATCAGATTGAGAGCCCCGTGCAACCTTGGGACCTTCTCGAATGGGTCAAAATGCCTTTTGGGCTCAAAAAATGCCGGGGGCTACTTATCAAAGAGCTATGAACACTATCTTCCATGAGATAATTGGGGGTTTTTTAGAATGCTACATAGATGACATTATTGTCAAATCAAGATCTATTGATGAACATGTAGAACACTTGAAAATTGCCTTTTCGAAAATGAAACATTATCAACTAAAGTTGAATCCTGCTAAATGTGCTTTTGGAGTGACAACAGGTAACTTTTTAGAATATCTAGTTCACAGTAAAGGTATTCAAGTTGATAACAATAAAGCTAAAGCTATTATTGAAGCAAGACCTCCTTCGAATAAGAAGGAGCTTCAAAGATTTCTTGGACAGTTGAATTTTCTTCGAAGGTTTATATCTAACACTGCAGGAAAAACTAAAGTCTTTTCTTCCTTGTTGAAATTGAAGGATGGAGAGGACTTCGAATGGACTAAGGAGCATGATGATGCTTTCAGGAACATCAAGGAGTATTTGATCAATCCACCAGTTCTTGTTCCACCCAAAAAGGGAGAGCCTATTAAATTGTATTTGGCAGCAAACCATGACTCAATTGGAGTTCTATTAGCTCAAGATAATGAAAAAGGCAAAAGCAGCCAATAGCTCTTTGGCCTTGAGGGAATCAGAATGGGGATAAAGAGAATAAGAAAAGTTAGCATGATAAGGAGTAGGGTCAAACTTGATACTCTTTAGCTCTTCGAACCAATCCGTATTCTCAGGAATGTCTCGAAGGGGAAGATTGGCAGGATCAATGAAGTCCCCTTCAAAATGGGGCCTTCGAACCTCATGCAACCAGTATATAAACTGAGTACTGGCCTTCTGCTTAAGTTCTCCATACCCAGCAAAGCCTGACTTTTCGTCTTCATGGACTTTAAAGAAGCCAGGAGTTAAACAAGTGGCTATAAGACTGTCAAGCAGCATTATATTGGGATCTCGTCTGATGAAAAGAGCTAAATATTCACTCATAGCCAATGAGCGATAGTGGCTCCAACCTTTATAGCCAGCAGGATCATCCATTCTTACCATCACTATCTCAGATGGTAAACCCCATAGAAAGGGTTTATGAGTAGGTGGCGATGGAGGGTTCCATGGGTCAATGGGTTCAGAAGTTTCTACGTGAGCCACTGTATAAGATCGATCCCTTCGAATCTCACCAACAATTGGCGTCACAATGTTTCTAATGTCAGTAGAAGTTGAATCATTTAGAACCAAATTTTCGAAGGCATTTTGAGTGCTAGAAATATCAGACATGGTTAAAATAAGATGGAGATCAGTTTATAAAGGGAATTGGTGATTGATTTTTGCCAGCGATTAAGTCCTTTTATAAACAGAAGTTGTTAGTTTAAACGATTCAAATTCTAGCAAAAGTGGAGAACATGGGTTTTACTGCCCACTATCCACGAATCTCTCATGAGAGCGAAGAGATTTATTGTTAACTGCATCGTGGAATGTGATTAGAACTGCCAATAACTTTTGCTTCAGAAGCTTACGGGAATTCGAAGCGGCAAAAGGGCACATTAACACTTATTCAAATCCTTTGAACAAAGATGTTAATGTGGGGGGTATGTTTACATTTAAAATCAACCAATCCAATGATTAATTGACACGTAATCAAGAGTGCCAAACGTTGGCAATTACTCGCTTAATGCGCAACCTAACCGATTAAAAGAGCATTATTTGAGTAAATACGATGTCGTGATCGTGGTTCAAATATAAAACGGTTTAGCGCTTCGAACCATCATTATTGGAAAGAATGAACCTCAAAGCTATGGGATTAACTGCTTAAATATATAAGTGCCAATGTGTGAACTTGGGAAACAAGGCAAATTGGCGCTTATAACACGTGGAATACTTATAGAAAGGCAGCTTATTCATCTTAACGCTTAATCATTTGAGTTCGCTTTGAACAACCGCATGCATTTCAAAATCAAAGCTTTTAGAGGAAGATTTCGTAAGAATTCAAATTCGGGACGTGGAGGAAGGAGCAACCGCCAACCTCCGAGAGGGAAGTTAGAGTTCAAGCAAGCCGATGTTCAAATTCATTGAGCGGAAGTTCAATCACAAAGAGCATCTATAAATAGAAGAATTCAAAGAGTAAAAAACCACGGACAAATCTTCAACAAAACGGTATCAAAAAAAAACCGATGCTTGGTTTGTTCATTGTCAAAAGTAGTTTAGGATTTCAACTCGGTTCAAGTAGATTAGGAAGTAGATTAGGATTTAGACTAGGATTTAACTCGATTGTTCTTATAACAATCACCCCTATCCCGATTGTTCTTGCAACAATCACCTGTTCGAAGTTTTGTATTTAAAGTTGGAGACAATTTCGAAGTAAGTTTATCTTTGATTTATTAATCGAAGTGTCTTGTTTCTTTGTTGTTCTTCGATTTCCTAAGTTTGTTGGTTTACATTTCTTCACTTGTTGAAAAAATCCTCTTAATTGAGGTAATTGAACCAATAAAACACAATCGCCTGATTAGATTTGGTTTTTCCAAAGTTAATCTGAGGGAGGAGATTCAAACTCTCTCTGGCACGCTCGCACACAATTATTTTTCAATTGCAAAGAAGTAAAAGAACCAAACATGAGGGCGAAGTTCGTTCAAAATCGGAGAGGATTGTCCAGTTTTCGCTGACCATTCTTGACTATTGTCGTCTAAATGGTGGGTGGTGGACCACTGCTAGGGTTTGAGAGGAGAGAGATATTTTGATTGACCAAGAGAGAGAGAAGAGAGATTATGGTTTCTGAATATTTGGTTTGGGTGAATTTAAAAAAACTAGTTTTTTGGTTTTTTGATTGTCTTTATTCAAATTTTTTTTACATTTGTTGGTTTTCGGTCGATTTTTTGTGGTTTCTTAGCTTGTGTCGACGAGAGGAATCTAAAAAGTATAAAATTATTAGTCCAACTTAAAGTTTTGTGAATAAAGATGAAAAATAATCCAAAAACTCGGGTTTTTGGATTATTTTTGGATTATTTTTCATCTTTATTCACAAAACTTTAAGTTGGACTAATAATTTTATACTTTTTAGATTCCTCTCGTCGACACAAGCTAAGAAACCACAAAAAATCGACTGAAAACCAGCAAATGCAATTTTTTTTGAATAAGGACGAAACCAAAAAAACCAAAAAACTAGTTTTTTGAATTCACCAAAACCACCCCTAATGGGGGATTAAATTAGGACCTCCTTTGGGTGAAAAAACCAAAATGGTTTTTTGTTGTCTTTATTCAATTTTTTTTTTTTGCGTTTGTTAGTTTTCGGTCAATTTTTTGTGGTTTCTTGATTCGTCTTGACGAGATGAATCTAAAAAGTATAAAATTATTAGCCAAACTTAAAGAGTTTTTGGATTATTTTTTGTCTTTATTCACAAAACTTTAAATTTGGTTAATAATTTTGTACATTTTAGATTCCTCTCGTCGAGGGGAGCCAAGAAACCACAAAAAATCGACGTAAAACTAACAAATTCAAAAAAAAAATTGAATAAAGACAAACCAAAATGGTTTTTTTAGCCAAATGGTTTTTATAAGGAAATGGATACAAGGGCATTATTGGATTTTTCAAAATTTTAGGATGATAACATACGTATTTAAACCAACTAGGATGAGGTTACGCAGTGTCATTTTAAAACTGATGAATATGAAAATTATTACTGGCGTTTGATCCTTTTTTTTTCTTTTACTTCCACTACTTGCAAACTTTTTTTTTTTTTTTTTTATTTGCAATATTTATGCGAGAGCTTTAGGTTCGTGTGTTTATCACAAATATTAGTCTCACCTAGTCTGATTCTTCCTCTTGATCATTTAAATGTTGTATTCATTTAATAATGTCTATTGAAATGAGAACAATAAAAATTTAAGATAACTAACTTAATGAGAATCATAACGCATACCGCTTTTATTTTCATCAGAATATGAATAAACAAGAGTTTGTAGAAAGAAAATAAAAAAAAAATGGCCTAATTTTTTTTATTTTACTTTACAGTAACTTTTACTAGATTTGAGTCAATTGTTTTGAATTGATCATTTATGTCAACGAGAAAAATATAAATTAAAATTTTAAAAAAATCATTAAAGAACATTTTTATTATTGTCTTACATGATTTTTTCATTCAATCTATATTATACAGTATTACACAATAGTTTTGTAAAATGGCCCTCTTACATGTGTCTTCCGTGGCACATTGGAGGGATGTGATTGATTTTTAGTTCATGATTCAATTGATCCCAGGGTTCTTATCACTCCTCAAAATTCAAATACTCTTTCTATCAAGCAGTTATGAATCTTAATTTTTTACTTAATTAAGAAGATTTTTACCTAATTAAGTTTTACGTATCAAACTTTACTTGTGAATTGCTATCTTATAATTATATTACACAACGGTTTTGTAAAATGTCCCTCTCAATTGTGTCCTTAGTGGCACATTAGAGGGCCGTGATTGATGTTTTAAGTTCACGATTCAATTGATCCAAGGGTTCATATCACTCATCAAAATTCAAATCCTCTTTCAATCAAACACTTATGAGTCTTAAATTTTTATCTAATTAAGTTTACATACCAAACTTTACCTATGAATTGCTAATCTATATTACATTACACAAGGTTTGCAAAATGTCCCACTCACATGTATCCTTTGTGGTACATTGGAGGGCTACGATTGAATTTTTAGGTTCATGATTCAATTGATCTAGGGGTTCTTATCATTCTTGCTCAAAATTCAAAACGTTTTTCAATCAAACACTTATGGGCATTAAGTTTTTTACCTAATTGAGAAGAGTTTGACCTAATTAATTAAGTCTTGGATAACAAACTTTAGTTGTGGATTGCTAATATCCTTATATATCAACTTTTAAAACAGAATTCAATATTCCAATTTCAAAATAGGTGTGTTCAAATTTCGAATCTGCTCGACACATCCTTCTTCTCTATGAACAAGGTGTCTCATCCAATTATTAGAGAGGTTAAAGGTCACTGCAATTTTAGATTTCATATACTTTCATTGGATCAATATTCAATTGATTTCCGTTGCGATTTTGTTTTTCGTTGGGATCTCAATGCTAAAAACTTCGTGGGGAGAACAACGATAGCATAAAGGTAACCAATTTAAGCCCGTTTTTGTCCCATGTTTTAAGGTTTTGAATCAATATTTCTATGGTGACTTTCATTTTTTATTGCATAGTTTCACACATCTTTGTCCTTAGACCCATGAAATAGAAATTGGTTTAGAAAATGTCCACCCAATTTTCTTTTATAGGTAGCCAATAGGGCACGTAAAATTGTTGTCATGCATCCTTTTACAAATATTCTTTTAATTTGTTTCATGAATAATGTACTTACTGAATTAGATCAGTTCTTAAACTTGATTTGGCTTCCCCCATTTTTTAAAATGAAAATTTAGAAGAGGTTGTGTTCATTGGGGAGGGTCAATAGGATGAAATTGCAAACCCATCCTGATTTGATTTCAGATAGTTAGGTCTATATTATTATAATTTTTTTTTTCATATCTTTCGCTGGAACGAATAATTTTTTTGATAAGATTAAAAATCACTTAAGAGTAATAGGTATTGTATTAGACTATTAAGGCCTAGTTTGGCTAAACCAAAAAATTTGATTTTTTGGATTAATCCAGTGCAAAAAACTTGGGTCGTTTGGATGAATGAAAAAACCACTGATTTATCCAAACCAGTTTTTTGGTTTTTTGGATTAATCCAGTTGGAGTCCAGTTTGCATGAGTGGATTAATCCAAAAAAACTAAAACATCAAAAAATCAAGTTTAAAAGAGATTAATTCAAAAAATCAAAAAACCAAATTTTTTGGTTTAGCCAAACTAGGCCTAAGTGTAATACTGACTGTACATATATTTAGGAAATTCTTCTATTCGGTAGTCTCCCTCATCATCACCCTCGATTGGATAAAGCAATCCCGTCTCCTTCGCGAACTCTCTCTCCTTTTCAATCATACAATTCCCTGGATCTCTTCAACTCTCTCTCTCTCTCTCTCTCTCTCTCTCTTGCCGTCTCTTTTTCAAATGGGTATTGTAGTTGGTGAGCTAAATTACAGCTGCCTAGCATTGACTTCTCGCTTACATCATGGATTGCTCGTTGCCCAATTAGATTCCCCCCTTCTCCCTCAACCCACTCTTCTTGAATCTGGGTTTCTCTTTAAACCCATCAAAATGGGGTTTTCTGATGGCTAATAGCACTCTCAAGATTCTTCATCTCATTTTACTGACATTATTACAGGATGTAAATACCTTCTTCTTTCCTCTCCTTTTTGATCATTTGGGTTAATAATTTATGGTTAGAAAAATTGAACTCTTCCAACTGCTTTGAAGGTCTTGTATTGTATTGGGTTAATTTACTTCAGTCCACTATCTTTAAGCTGTATTTGTTGACCAGTTTGTTGGTCTTTCTATCTGGAATAATAGCTTGGACGTTTCTGTAATTTAGATATTATGAATATGCCCATTTGTTTTATGGAGATATAATGCACCCAAACATAGGATTGGGGTCCCTGAAGCTCCCTTGATTGACTCATGAACTTGTGCTGATTTTTTGAATTTCATTTTTGAACTCTGGTTGTTCAAGTAAGTTTCAATTTTAAAAGAAGGATGTGATACTTGAGTTTTAGTATTGAGTTTTGGAATTATGATTCATTACTTTGTGCCTTTGTGTGAATAACCTTTAATGGGCATAATCTTTAATATGATTTATCAAAATTCCTTAGAACTTTCAGGATTGATCTAACAGTGAATACCTATAACCCTTGGAATCATAAGTCTGAACTATATGGCAATCAACCCAAGTAGCTATTTCAGTTTCTGCTGTTATATTGGTTAGCTCTCATTTGCTGGAAGGGAGCCCTTTATCCCTTAAGAGTTAAGACTGCTCTAGTGCTTTCGGTAATTCTTTCTTTGGCGTCCTTTTTCTGTGAGTCGCGGATCGAATGGGTGCCTGCTGTAACACTAATCTCGTAATCCCAACTCCTAAGTCCTAACTAATACGCAAAATCTTTTAGACCGGACCGGAGAAATGCCTCAAGGAAACATTTTTCATTTGGTGCCATTATACTATTTCTATTGTTCCTTCATTTTTCTGGGGAGAATCAGGCTCGTAACTTTATCGCTTATTAGTTTGGATCATCACTTGTAGCCTTTTATTTTAATTTGCCCGGCCTCTCACTTTCCCTGCAAATTGGTAATGTATATAATTGGTTTATTTTTACTTTATTTTGTAGGTCTTCCTTTGTGTGTATGGTATATGTCTTACTTTCATACTTCTATGGCGTTTACAGTGCAGTTTAGTGATTGGCGTTGTGGGGGCTATGAAGTGTTTCTCATGCTTGCATGAAACTGAAGTGCCAAAGAGTACTGTTAAGTCTATCTCAGTTTGCTCCTCCCCTTCTGCATCAACTGGTCGAGGTGCGAGAAAATCTGGATCTGGATTTAACTCCCAGAATGTCTCTTATGTAAGCACCGAATCATTTACGAGGATCTCATTCACAAGTATCTCCCGAAGACAAAGCGCCCTCAGAGAATTCACATTCGATGAACTGAAGACGGCCACAAGAAATTTTAGCCGCTCTCTTATGGTTGGAGAAGGTGGGTTTGGTTGTGTATACAGGGGCGTGATGCGAGATACAGAGGCTTCAAACAAAAAGATTGATATTGCTGTTAAACAACTTGGTACTAGAGGATTGCAGGCAAGTTTCTTTCTCTTGCTATCGATTTAAACTGCGATGGTTGTTAACTGCTTTCTAAAAATATTTGTTTGAACATAGGAAGAGCGCCAATTAGGTTCCAGGGCCATGTTCGGTTGAGTTCCCTGGACCCCAGTTTTCACTTTAGTGCCTTGGGCCCCCCTTGTCAAGTCCTACATTTTCTTTCTCATCTCAATTTCAAGAAATACTGTGATAGTGTAAAGCTTGTGCGAGATGGGTTTGTGGGGCCCACTTCGAAGACCCACACAAATGATTCAAGCCGTCTAATACTTCTAAAATTATTTTTTGAGTCATCCAGAAAAAAATAAGGTCAATCGTATAACTTTAAGTACTTGATTGAGTTGTCTTTCTTTCAAACTTCAGTCAGAATTCAGTATCCTAAATTTTGAACGAATAATTAGAAAATGAATCATTATAGTCTTTCGAAGGACCTGATTTTTTCTGAGTGACTCAAAAAATTATTTTAAAAATTAATGAACGGCTTGGATCATTTCTGTGGCTCTTCGAAGTGGGCTCCAGGGACTCATCTCACACAAGATATACAATATAATAGTGTTTCTTGAAATTGAGATGAGGGAGAAAATGGAGGATATGACAAGAGGGGCCCACGGCACTAAAGTGAAAACCGGGTCTAAAGAACTCAACCGAACATGGTGAAGAGCTTTGTGAATTAGGTCTAACCAAAGAATGAAGTAGACTTTGCATATATGACGTTTTCGAACTATTGATAGATGTAATATGTAGATGGTGAGAGAACCATGTCAGCTAAAAATGGAAAATGGTGATTGGTAGAGCTTGGCTAACATATGTGCTATGTAGCACGGACATGGAAACAGATAGGGGCATGGACACGGACATGACAATTTTGAAAAAAGGGACACGAACACGGCGGGGGACACGGCAATATATATATTAATTTATATATAAATATTATAAATTTTTTAAAAAAACTTGAAAATTTAACGATTGATAATTATAGTTTGACCCCAAATTTTTTTTTAAAAAAATTACAATTTGACCCCAAATATTTTTTTTAAAATTACAATTTGCCCCCTGCTGTGTCCCCGTCCAAAAATTTTGGGGACACACCACGTGGCATGTCCCATATGTATTTAGCCGTGTCCCATACGGCAATATGACACCTCCTAGGAGTGTTGGTGCTTCATAGCATATGTGTAATAGCACCTCCCAAGTTGTATATAAAGGATGAACTTTGTTTACCTTTTTACTCATATCCAATTGGTATTGAATTGGATGCTTTAACATGGGATCACATCTAGGTTACTGGAGCTTGGGGTAAGACTTAATTTGATTCCCCGTTGTTCCTGCATAGGTGCACTTTAATAGTCCTCAGACTATGACCTCTACTTCTTGTCTACCTCTCTCCATGCTGGTTAGGGTTGCACATATGAGGGAGCGTTATTTCTTGTCCTCCCGATTGTACAATTGCAATTCCCAAGTTAGCATATGACCCTTGCGGGTCTCGCCTCTGTATTTGTAATAGGCAAATGCTTTTCTTGTTGCTTTAACAGTTATAGCTGCAAAAGGGCGGGAATTCTAATAAGAAGAAAAACTTGACATTGTGCCCCACTAAAACTATTAATCTGGTGATATCAACATATTGCTATCATGTTAAATTCATATTTTAGTGGGAGCATTTATTAACTAGTATCCAAACGAATTACTTCATTTCATTTGGCAAGAGATATCTTACTAATGATCCATATACTTTAGTTGATTTAGCACTCTCGAGATCTTAAGAAGAGGAGTTGTTACTTTTAGGAAATGGTGCATATAGCAACCTCAACATTACTAGGCATTTAATTACCCAAAAAAAAAAAAAAACATTACTAGGCATTATGTCTAGTCAGAAGTACAAAAATGGGCATCCTTTATCTTACCATATCTACTTCTTACCGCATCTATTCTTCATATTAATCAAAACTAACTTGTCAAACTTTAAAAAGAAAATTGCTTCTTCCACAAAAGTAAAAAAGATTATATATTCTTCATGTTTGCCGTGTGGACATTTGGAGATTATGCACTTGTAATTGTCAACAAATTATTATAGCAATTCAAGGGAGAATGTCACAATTTTGTTATAATTATTAAAATATTGTTTTAACTTCTAGAAATTGTCACATGGTTGGGTTAAAAGAAAAAAAATGGTTGGATGTATAAAACCACCCTATTTGCTTAGCCATTGTAGGCTGGCTACATTTAGCCAGTGAGATGTATAAAATACGTTTTACCTATCCCTTTGAAGAATGCATTGGAGGTCTAAAATTGGGTTTGGCTTGTTATTATTTTTGGTAAACCATGGCTTGTTATTATTGCTAACAGCCATGATTTGTGTAGTGGGTTGGAGATGCTCTTCGCTTCTTAATATCTCCTAGATCTTGGTAGGTCTGGTACTTTTTGTAGTTTCATCTCTTTGTGAGTTAAATACTTTTTGGCAGATGGCAACAAAAGTCTGTAGCATAGGTTTTTCTAAGTCCTAGTGCCAAGGATCTCCTTGAGGTCTTCAATATATACATCTAGGGAAACCGTAATTGATCTCATGGTTATCTTGTTATCTGTCAATTTTCAATTATATGCCTGCAATCTTATTTCACATGGCATGATATTATCTTCTTTGTACTTGAGTATAAGTTGTGCTAATTTTTTTTCTTTTGTTAAATCTCCATGGTTTTTTTCACAGGGGCATAAGGAATGGGTCACAGAAGTAAATGTCCTGGGGATTGTAGAGCATCAGAATCTTGTCAAACTTGTAGGCTATTGTGCTGAGGATGACGAAAGAGGGATGCAACGGCTTTTGGTCTATGAATACATGGCCAACAGGAGTGTGCACGATCATTTAAGTCAATTTCAGGCACCTCTTCCATGGATTACAAGGCTTAAAATTGCCCAGGATGCTGCTCGTGGCTTAGTATACCTCCATGAAGGAATGGATTTTCAGGTACCCTTTGTCCTTCTCATGAGTCTGTGACTACTGTTTTTGTTTGATTCAGACACGTTCATTGTCGTATCAATGTGCAACATACAGATGACAATCAGAAAGCGGGAATCAAGGTCATCATCATCCATGTATAATTGGTGTTAGATCTTGTCCCACATTGGGAAATTACAACCTCTGAAGCTAGGATATTAGCCTGGGCGGCCTCTCCACTCATAGCTATTGGTTTTGAGTTGGATGCTTTAACAACTAGAATCAAGGTGATTCACTAATAAAATATGCACTTGAAAATTCTTATTTTCTTCCCTTCCTTTTGCATTGTATCCCCACGTATAATGATGTACGGCAGAGTAGCAAGAGTTGAGTAGATGGCAACTATAATGGAATCAAGCTACAAAACTCCCTTGGCAAACAAAATCCTGCGACATTTATTTAGTCTTCATTCATTTGCTTTAATTCTGTTTCCATGAAGATGGAAGAAGCAAGTTAAAGGGTGCTTCACCTGATTTTTTTTACCACTTTATGTATCACACTGAACTAAAAAACTGATTACTTCCATGCTATTGTGGAAATTGAAAGAGGAGGTTGGACTTCACTTGTGAAAGCTTTTCCCGTTTTGCGAAGTCAATTTTGAAAACATACATATTGCGTGAAGATTGATGGCCCTGTAAAGAAGCAATGACCTTGGCTTGTTCTGTGATTACATAAATTCCTCCAGAGCATTTTGCTAAGGACAGTACTGTTTTGCATTGGCGCAGATTATCTTCAGAGATTTCAAATCTTCAAATATCCTTTTGGATGACAAATGGCATGCAAAGCTTTCCGATTTTGGGTTGGCTCGGGTAGGCCCTGCCGATGGAGTAAGCCACATCTCGACAGCGGTATGTAGGAGCAACTTAATCATTTTGTTCTATCCCACTATCCCTACAGAATTTTATCTTTTAATCAAGTAAGAATCATTAACAATATTCTCATTTTGAAACTGTAATATTATCTTTGGTTGATAAAACATACTGAATATACTTTTTATGGTTACCCTTAGAATACACTTTTTGTTAAGGTAGGTTTGATTACTGTAAATCAAGACTTCTATTTCCAATAGGAAAATATGATTAGAGTTGATAAAACTAGCTGCTCACTGCCAATATGCAAGTTTACATGCTTGTTAGAGCTTCTAGTTTCCTGATGAATAGCCTGAAAACCATTAGGAAGAAACCGAAAAAATCCTCCCCCAAACACTCGAAGTGTTTTTTTGTTTCGTCTTGTAATTCCTTCTATCTCTATTCTCTAGTGATTATGCAAAACTACCGTGATAATGGTTTGTATGCACAATATAGGATTTTGGATTACAAAATTGATGATTCTAAGATCCAAACAGGTTGTGGGAACTGTTGGATACGCGGCTCCAGAATACATCCAAACTGGGCGCCTCACGGCCAAGAGTGATGTCTGGAGCTACGGAGTCTTCCTCTATGAACTTATCACGGGTAGGCGTCCGGTGGACCTAAACCGACCAAAGAAAGAGCAAAAACTCTTGGAATGGGTTCGGTCCCACCTCTCCGACGTAAAGAAATTCGAACTGATTTTGGATCCTCGGCTCAATGGGAGGTACTCGCTCAAGTCAGCCCAAAAGCTCGCGGCCATTGCCAACCGCTGCCTGGTTCGTCACCCAAAACTGCGTCCCAAAATGAGTGAAGTCTTGGAAATGGTGAATCGGGTTGTTGAGAAGTCTCGAATCCCTTTTAAGGAGTCTTCCCAAAAAATTCCAAGTGGAGAACTCTCGGACAAGATTTTAAGAGAAGACTCGACAATCTAGAGAACCAGTGGTTGGGGTGGCGAATATGGAAGCCTAAGCTTGCAAAGGCTGGTTCATCAAAATGAAAGGACAATGACGGAAGAGTCAGATCTTTTTGGTTACTTGGGTGGAAAGGGATTATGCAGGAAAGCTGCTATTTTGATCAACGTGAACTTTTGTGGTGTTTCTGCGCATTTTTTTTTTCTTCTGAAGAATCTATAGACCTCTATAATTGAAAAGTCCAGCTCACTATTTTTTCTGTGCGCGCGCGTAACCATTAATGAAGGTATTGTTGCAGTTTATGCTCGTAACCTCTCCTTTGCGTTAGCATAATCAAGACGAATAATCCAAAGGACAACTCAATCTGGGTCCGAGAAAGGTCGTCATGCTTGGGTTTGATCTGGAATCTTAGCTTTTTCTGAAAGAGACTAACACTGTGTTTGGTTTAGAATTTTGAGAAGAAATTTTTTGAGATAGTGTTTGGATGAGTTTTTGAAAAAAGTAATAATTAGAGAGATGTGTAATGATTGGAGAGAGATAGAGAGAGAAATGAAAATTAATGATTGGAGAAAGGGTATGAGTAGATAGAGAAAAATGATTAATGATTGGAGATGTGAGAGATAGGGAATGAATCTTTGGGGAATTTTTTTTGAAAATGTGAACCAAACAAAGTGTATATGTTTCTATTAAATTGTGGTAAAGGGAGTATTTGGATTAAGTGTTTCTCCTAGCTGCTATTTGGTAGCGGTAAATCTAAAGGGACCGATGAGATTGTACCGATGAGTTACCGGCCAGCCGGCGGCGCCGGGTGTGGAGTCCCGAACGGCCGATCCGGAAGCCGTTGATGGATTCTCAAAATCAAATTCGAGGTGGGACGGTATCGATGGGACGGTACGTATGAGCTCGATCTAGAATCACCCCATTTCATTCAAAAAATTTCAAATGAAATGGGGTTATTTTGGATCGAGCTACATCAAATCGGCCCGATCATTTTGATTCCCGCTACCGTCCCTCGAATTTGATTCGGAGAATCGGCGAACGGCTCGGATCGCCGCTCGGACCTACACCGGCGCCGGCGACGCCGTCGATACCTCATCGGTACAATCTTGTCGGTACCAATAGAACGGTTCATTTGGTAGTTCCATAATGAATTTATGGACCCTTTCGGCACACTTCACGTAAACACAAAAATGTGTTTGATCAGACAAAGCGACCGCACCTTTCAACAACGGATCTTGGATTGGATGCTGCCTCTGGAAAATGAGACAACTTGGATGGGTTACTGTAGTGGCCCGAACTGCAGGTCTGCGATTTGGACCGTCAAGATGGGTCTGACCTGACAGCCAATTGCGCCGGTCACAGTACGGTCAGGTCGGGTCACAATCATATGATCAGGGGCTGAGGCAATTCGGTACGGCGACAATTTGGTTTGGTCTCGTGGCACCAACTTGGTTCTGCCATATTGCCTAAACGTGCAGCATACTATATTTCACTACTTGATGATTGTACATTGTACGGTCAGGCTCAATGGCACCTATCTGGTTTTGCCATGTGGCGCGGCCGTACATGGAGCGTATCATGCGTGTGGTATTCTTCAATTCTACAGTCCTGTAATGCAGAACCATTCTAATCTTGACCCTTTGGCGCGATTGCCCGTCTTGCGCCTGTTGTCACTACTGTTTTATCCATCTTCCCCTCCTTTAATTACTGTTTTATATTAATTTTGTTATTTATATTAATTTATTTCTTTATATAAATTCATTTAATTATTTAATTCATTTCCTTAAATTAATTCATTTAATTAGTTAATTCAGTTTTTTAATTAATTAATTAATTTATTCAATTTTTTAATTTAATTATTGTTGATACCTTATTTTGCCCCACTGCTCCGGATTAACAAAAAATGCCTCGTATTTTTAAGGCCGATGAAGAGAGACACGTGAAAAGACATCGGCAACCTCGTATTGTAAAATAAGCGCCACTACATGAAAAATAACATATCTTGGGATCCGATCTGACAATATCGACCGTTTGTTTGTGTATATACACTACATCGGAATTATTGGTTGAATGAGAAAAAAAATACTGTCACTTGGCAACTTAGCATATTTATCCATTACACCTTTGTTTGATTCTATACACTTAATACTAAATCCCACAAATGTGTGGTGGATAACAGCTTAAAACCATTTGGCGGTGCCCCAAGACTGAATAATTTTTTTCAGAGAAAATATGTCTATTTCTATACTCCTACTTCTATAGTTTTTTTTTTTTTCAAACTAATTTAAAGATTTCTATTTGCACCCCAAAAAACTCTCGGGTGTTCCACCAACAAAAAACTGTTTTTTGAAAAAAACTGATTTTTGAATAAACTGATTTTTCACCCCTTGTGTATTCACAATATGGAACAAGTTAGTGGAACAAGTTAGTTTTTAGCGCGTGTCAGGGGTGCAAAACTAAAAACCAAAAAAACCAAAAAACTAGTAAGTGGAACAAGTTAGTTTTTTGCAAAATTAAACATACAAAAAACTAGTTTAATGGAACTAGTTTTTTTGCAAAACTAAAAGCCAAAAAACCAAAAACCTAGTTAGTGGAACAAATTAGTTTTTTTGCAAAATTAAAACATCCAAAGAAAACAAAAAACCAAAAAAATCAAGTTAGTGGAATACCACTTGTGTATTCACAATATAATTGAACTAGAAAAAAGTGAAGAAGAATTAAAAAAAAAAAAAAAAAAAAAAATAGGGGGTAATGGGGGTGGGCCCGGGTTTTGGGAGGGATGTCAAAGGGAGGAGCATAACACCTCTCCTCTAACCTTAATGAGGTATGCCATCTTCTCCCACTCAACTCTGTGGTTGCCTCCTTGGAGCATGTTCTAACTTGCTCGTTGAAGTGTCTATCGGCCACCTTTTGCGGGTCAAGGCTAATTAACCAGTTGCTCCTTTTGCTTTGAAAGATCCACAGGAGAGGTCTGATCTAAGAGTCAACAGCAACCACACAGTCATTGTTCAGTTTTCTAGGAACCATATGATGTTTGCAAATGAGTGTTTTGTTGCTTATATACCGTCTAAGCTATGGTAAGGGAGTGTTTGGTTTAACAAGGTATCTTTTCTGGATGCAATGTCAAAACAAGAATTGAAAAATACTATGCATATGGAAATCTCCCATCGTTTTGTGATCAAGTCTTAATTTTACCGCTCAAACACTGATTACAATTTGATGAATATTATCTTTTGTAGATGGGGATTAGGAAGAAAACAATCTTTAGGCCCCGTTTGATACGAGGTTTCATTTTTGAGGGATTGGTAATGAGATGGGATTGGGATTGGGATTGATAATGTGATGGGATTATTAATGAGAAGATGAATCCTTTCCTCATGTTTGTTTTGCACAGGATTAGATCATGAGATTACTAATAACATGTTTGTTTTGCTTAGGATAGGATTGAGTAAAAATAATTTGTTTTCAATTCTACCCATATTTGGAAACACCATTTTTCATCAGTAGCTCAACAACATGTTTTCATGTCTTTTTTTTTTCTTTTCTTTTTTTAGATTTCAAATGAAAAATTAATTTTTTAAAAAATTTTCAATGAAGATTTCTTTGAGCCACGTTTTCTAGTCATTTCTATATAAAAGCATCCAAGGTAATGATGAAACAATACAAAAAAAATTGAACCGGGTTATTTTAAGTCTTTATCAATTTTTTTCCCTGTGTTAGTTTTGTTAGTTTTGTTAGTTAGGCGCTAATATTTTTTTTTGGAGTATTGGTTCATGTTATCACGAGAAATCAGAAAGATTTAAAATATGAACCATAGGTTTTTGTTTTAAGCATTAATTGGCGTTGTCAAAAAATGTTGACAAAAAGCATTAATTCACGAAAGCACTAAACAATAAAAGTAACTGTTTCTGCATTACTAGTAACGAAAACATCACGAAAATTCACGAAAGCATTTACCCGAGAATTGGGTAGAAGAAGCATGAACGCACTTGGCTTGTTTTCACCAACAATTCCCC
The DNA here is from genome assembly GCA_022606695.1 of Vaccinium macrocarpon. Classification (NCBI taxonomy): domain Eukaryota; kingdom Viridiplantae; phylum Streptophyta; class Magnoliopsida; order Ericales; family Ericaceae; genus Vaccinium; species Vaccinium macrocarpon. The sequence continues at coordinate 22,372,590 of CM040171.1, forward strand.
AATCCCATGGGAGAGGTTTCATAATACCCGACCCCCCTTGGGTTGGCCAATCCCATGAAAATGGGGGATTGCTAGTCCCATGGGAATGCTAGTCCGGTCCGCAAATTACGCACCAAACATGAAAATTAAAGGACCCACAAGATTGGTAATCCAATCCCATACTCCATCTCTCTTATCAAACATGGCCTAAGAGTGGGGGAGGGTTTAATGGTACCTCGTTCGGATGGCTTTTTGGTTAGTCGCTTTGCTGGTGCTTTTTATTATTCAAATCAAAGTGAAACAAAACTTTTGGCAATTCTCTAGGCTATCTAAGGACTGAAAGCGGGGGAGGTGTTGTGCACCCCTTAGCCGTTGGATCGAGTTTTGGACGGCTCGGATGTGTTTTAATTTTTTACCGGTAAAAAAAATAAAAAAAATAAAATTGCCGAACGCATCCGAGCCGTCCAAAACTCTATCCAACGGCCAAGGGGTGCACAACACCTCCCCGAGTTCTTAAGGACTATTTATATATGATTGCAATGCGATTTATTGACATATTGATTGTTTAAATGACGTAAAGCAAATAACATAGAGATCTTGAGCTCATTTTGTAGATAATATTGTCACATCCCGATTTTCGGACACGTTAATAGAATATTTTCTAGAATGATGTCATAAGTCAAAATTTAATTTACTATAAAGCTTAATTTGATTACATGACATCAACTTGACAAAATAGATGGAGTTTCTAATCAAGATTGCAACTTAAAATCGAATTTAAAAATAAATAAACTTTATCCTCCAAGAGGCTACGCCATCAGCATAATCTTGTCCTTTTGTTCTGTCTTTAGTACTATGCGAATACCATCAGTAAATATACTCCTACCCATTAACCCTTAGGTTACGTTTAATTGGATGGAATGGAATGAAATTAAGAATGGAATAGAATTGGAGGAATTGAGATTGGAATCATTATTCTCATTCCCATGTTTGGCTATGGCTGAAAATTCATAGCAAGAAATAAGAATGGAATTCTCATTCCAACTCATTCGTTTGGTATGCTAGAATCACATTTCAATTGATAGTTGTATTATAAATAGCCAGCCATTTAGATAAAAGAGAGAGAGAGAGAGAGAGAGAGAGAGAGAGAGAGAGAGAGAGAGAGAGAGAGAGAGAGAGAGAGAGAGATGAGCATGGATACAACTACCAAAATGAACTTTTCTAATAGCAGAAGTCATAGTATCATACTAATCTGGAAGCAAATTAAAATATATACACCAAGTAGTTGAGTCGGGGATGTGGACAGGTTTAGCGAGAGAGGAAAGATGGAATATGTAGGTTGTGAGGTATAGAATGAGGCAAGGAATAGAATTACAATTCCCTACTTTTTTAATGGAATAGATATTCTCTTATCTGGGCTATTCCTTTTGAAATACACATTCCTTCATTTATTCATGAACCAAACACAGGAATAGGTATTCCATTGGAATAATAATTTCATTCCAAAGTTTATTCCATACCAAACACAGATCCGGGGATCTTGTAGTGCACCTCCGCACTACGGGGTTGTATGGCGGCCAAAACTACATCGTTTTGGGTGTGCAAAGAGAACACCACTACTTAATCTCTCAAAACTACGTCATTTTAACCTAGTTTATTTGTTGAATTCCAAAATGTGAGCATTTTTAAGTAGGTGTTTATTTTCTTCAAAATCAAATTTGAATTTTGATTTCTTCTATACGTGAACATAAAAGTCACTTATTTTAGATTGTAGTTGGTTTGTTTTTTATTTTAGGAGTAGAAGTTTTTCCTCCTAAAACCTAGTTCTTAAAACAAAAACTCCACAATTAAACACATTTTTAAACTTCTTAATTTTTGGGCTTCCTTAGGTTTTGTAGAACTAATGCCTGTTTGAGATAAGAAGGGGTTATAGATTAGAATAAGAGTCAATATGTGTAAATTGCCAATTGTGTGTAGAAATTCTAAATCATGCCACTTGTTATATTTAGAGGGCTTCTCACTAAAATACACCTACAATAATATGAATGTGTGGACACTGGGGAAAAAATGATCGAGTTCGAAAAGGGTTTGGAAAATATGATTTTGATTTTGGAGTCGCCACTCGAGTTTCAGGACCGTACCCGAGAAATTGGTTTTAAAGAAATGACTCTTTTGCCCTTGTTTTGGAAAAAGCTTTTACCGGCACACCGTTACCAAGATTTTTCGGGTTTTGGAGCTAAGTTACGAGGGGGAGGGTTTTTAAGACACCCCCCGGCCCAGTTATGGAAACCGGTCTCTACTAAGTACTTAAGGGATTTTTAGAAAACATTCATTTCATAAATTCAAACCACGTAAAAAAGGTAAAGGAAACAAGTATGCAAAGGTTATCAAGATTAATCATATAAAGGTTGGGATCATGTAAATGATATAACATGATGAAATAATGACATGAATAATGGTAGCAACAACTACAAACTGTAAAAATAGTGGAACAAGAAGCTTTTAGGAACCCTTTTTGTAAAATCAGATGTGATCCTCCTATATTCCTACAACCACTTGAAGGGATGCTTCAGGCATCTAGAGTTGTGCTTTAGGCGCTTAAAGGGGGCACTAGGTGCCTGAAGCTGCTGCTTTAAGTGCCTGAAACTCCTGTTTCAGGTGCTTGCTCAAAACCTTTCTTTGTATCTGTTTTTCTTTTGTTATTGATAGGAAATTGGTGTTAACTAACTTTTGTTTGGGAATCAAACTTTAACACTTTAATTTGGGACTCATTTTCACCATAAAACACCATTTATACCTTATAAAACACGCTTTAATTTCATTCATTCAAAAAGCAAAACAGAGACTTTCCAACTCATTCATGCAAAGAAAATGACCTTTAATAGGGATTTTCAGATAAATGGATGCTTTTGGCCCCATAGATGGTCATTTACTTTCTTAAAAACATGATTTTTCACCTTTTGAAGTGGGAAATAGAAGGAATCCAGTTTGTTTTTGAAATGTAAGACATGACTAACATAGTTGTAGACCAAAATAAAGTATTTTAGGACAAAAAGAGAAGAAAGTGAATGGAGCCTGAAGAAACTGCTTCAGGTGTCAAGCAAAAATGCTTTCTTGATATATTTAAGTCATTGGAAGCCCATTATTGGTATTGAGAACCAACATGGACTTACTGACTTCCCTTAACAAGGACTAACTTCCCTCAACAAAGACTTTCCAACATTGATTAGGTAGGTTTACTACCTTTTAGAGCTTTAAAGTGGATGATTGGGCCATAGAAATGGGTTTTGGATGGATGGCTGGTGGTTTGGATGGTATTAGAGACTAGTTTTGGGTGGTTTCTTGAGAGAAAGATAGTAGAACTTGAGTGTAATGGGTCTTAGGTGGAAGATGAGTGGATTGGAGGTGATGTTTGGTTGATTTTAGTGGTTTTTTTGAGAGACAAGTGACTGACTTGGGGGCTTTTCTTCAGATTATGGTGGAACCCCTTCAAAGGAGGGGTGTGAGGGTTTATATAGAGTTCCAAAGGGTGGTTTAGGTTGGTTAGAGGTCATTTTAGGGGTCACTTTAGGCTAAACTGCTCCCTCCTGATGATAATTTGAAAAAATGGCCACTATTGAATCATAATCATTACACCCAAGATATTCCCGCCTAAATTTTGAAATTTTGGAAAAAGAGCTTCAGGCCCCTAAGGAAGCCCTTTGGCCCCCAAAAGGCCCCTTCAAGCGCCTGAAGGGGTGCTTCAGATGCCTTAAGGATGCTTTAGGCGCATGAAAGGAATACTTCAGGTGCATGAGGAAGATTTAGGTGCCTGAAGGAGGGGTGCTTCAGGCACATGCAAGTATGCTTCAGGTGCATGGAATGGGTTCGACAGTTTCTTTTGGTTTTTGATTTGGAAGTGTTTTGGTTAAATTTCAACCATCCCTTTTAAGCCCTAAAACGTGTTTATAAACCATTCTCATCATCGGGAATGTTATGGATTTTCATAGGCTCAAATTAGAGTGTCTTCAAATGTCCGAGCCTAAAAGATACTTTGTAAAAACTAGTACTTCAACAAAATAGATGAATTTAATTGGGAAATTTATTGAAATGGTCCCTCTAGTTTAACCATAGTCTCGATTTCGTCCCTCGCCTTTCAATTTCACTCTAACGACCCCTGTAGTTTCAATTTTGGTCGAATTGAGTCCAAAAGTTAACTTCCGTTAGTAAAGTTAACGAAAATCTCAATTTGGGGGGTTTTTAGGGGTAGAACAGACATTTTGTACTCCCTCTTGCCCAATAACAAACCTTAATTCCTTCTACCCCTTTTTTACCCTCTACAAATATTAAAAAAAAACTCAAATAGACCCCAAAACAAGCTCACAAGCATCTCACAAACTGCACCCGGACTATAACCTGGACACCCATACTCAAGAGAGTTATAGAAACATTGCTTTAATAAACTTTGTCCGTAAAACAAAATGAGAGCACATAAATGGAATCATAGCAACATAATGGAGGCCGTGGATGCTTGTGATACGTGTTGTGAATGTATGATGATGAAGAATGACAGGAAGAATAACAAGTAAACATGACAAAACATTGTTTAAGGACCCAAAATAACTCTCAAACACCCTTATTGTAACGACCCGGATTTTCGGCCTATTTTTTCGGATAAAATTATTTTATCAAAAATCTGATAATGTGTATTGAAATTTTTTAGACTGCTATCTATTTTAACATATCCTAATGCTTTCTTATATTATTGTTGTACACTTGTTTGCATATATGGATGTATATACATAACTCCATTTTGTTAACTATATTGCCCAACTACACTTGTATACCAACCAAACTCAAACCCCATGCACATTAATTCACACTTCAATCACCCTCACACCCATCTCTCCATGTCTAACCATATTTGGCCTACCTTTTCCCCTAACCAATAAAAATCAAACAACACCCTCAAAGGCCTTCCTTTAACCCCCAGAGAATTGCCACCCTCCCACACCTCAACATCCTATGGGATTTTACACAACCCTTAACCTCCTATATTATCATTTCTCCTTCCCACTTTCGGTAGAGAAAGAGGGAGAGATTCTGGAAAAGAAGGAGAAGAAGAGAAAAAGGGGAGAGAGATCACCACTACCATTTCCATTTTCGTCCATATCACGCACCCATTTTTACAGCCAATTTACTCATAGTTACAGTTGTTTCTAGGATTAGATTTCTTAATAGAAGTTTTAGAGGGCGTCTAGAACTTCATTTTGACCCAAGAATTACCCAAATCGGCTGAGTTTTGAGTGAGCTATAGCCATCCAAAGTTTAGTAAAACTCTCGGGTACATTTTCCAGGCAGCTCACTGACCTTTCATGAATCGCCATCTTTCTCCTTGTTAAAGCGGATTTCGGGTTTAGATTCCTTCACGAAGATTGTAGAGCACTTTGAGAGCTTCGTTTTAGAATCAAGAATCACGTGAAATGGTTGAGGTTTGAATCCGATAGCACAGCTCAAAGTTTCTGTTTGAAATTGGATTTTTCATCATCAACCAAAACTCTACCGGATTCCACCACTAAGCTTTTCGTCCGGATCAAAGGTAGAAACCTCTCATCCATTAACCCTAAGTATATTTAGTAACCTTAGACTTGATATTGGGGCTTGCAATGAGCCCGAACGACACTAAACCAAAATATGAAAATGGGTCAAGAAACCCACCAAACCAATTATGGCCATAAGGCCTGATGATGGTTAAATTTGATTTGTTTAACAAGTGATAATGTGCATGGTTATGTTGTTTGACTGATTGCTCATGTCCAATGTGATTTGTTTTGTTGTCATAATTAAAGTTAATAATATTGAAAGCTTAGTAGGTACTGTAAAGTTAGATATATTTCATGGTTATTAGTTGTAAAAACGTAAAGAAACAATTATAAAAACATATTGGTTAATGTTTGTTTTGATGTACTCTGTTGATTTAATTGATAAATTTGGAGTTAAATTCCATTAGGCTTGGTAAAGGATAAATTTTGTGATATGTGAATTATTTGAATGTTATTGAGGTCTCATTTTATTCTCTATTGACTTACTGTAAACTTGAGGTGATATATTGTTGAATTGTGAGATTGGACAAATATGTTTCTGGGTTGGTACTTACGTAATAGATCACACAGACATTTATAAGTTAAAGGAAACTGGAAAGTAAGGAGAATGTGTGGTGAGCAGAGCCAAAGCATGGTCAATCGAAAGGTCCCAATTATCGGGTTAGCGGAACCAGAGCCTCGCTAGCTGAAAAGTCCACCAGAAATTGAGTGTGGTCAGTGGAGCTAAAGCTTGGTCAGCCTAAAGGTCCTAATTCTCAAGTTAGTGGAACTAGAACTTCGCCAGCTGAAAGGTCCACCAAGAATTAAGTTGTGGTCAGTGGAGCCAAAACCTGGTCAACCAAAAGTTCTCAATTATCGGGTTAGTGGAACTAGAGCCACGCCAGCTGAAAAGTCCACCAGAAATTGAATGTGGTCAGTGGAGCTAAAGCCTGGTCAGCCTAAATGTCCCAATTCTCAGGTCAGCAGAACTAGAGCCTCGCTAGCTGAAAAGTCCACTAGGAGTTAAGTTGTGGTTAGCGGAGCCAAAGCCTGGTCAACCAAAATGTCCCAATTATCGGGTCAGCGGACCCAGAGCTTCGCCAGTTGAAAAGTCCACTAGGAATTGTGTATATCAGTTTTGAATTGGAGAGACGTTCCTAAAGTTTAGAATCTATGAGAACACTTAGTTTAAAAAGAAGATAAGGAAACTAGACGCTTAGTACTTATTTATGCACTGTTGATGAATTGTGATGTAAGGGTTAGTGGATAGGAGTTAGCTACTGAGTGTCAAAACTCATGGTGCTATGTGCCTTGACGTTTCATGCCCGTTACCAAAGAGGGAAGAGGAGGACGTTGCAATGAGTATCAAGACCCTGCAGCCAATCAAAGAACTTATGGGGAGTGGGACCTCAACCTAGAATTGTAGAAGGCTCTGAATCGCCTTTACTTTTGTGTTGGACAAATGTAATTTAACTTTCCGACAAGTATTGTTTCTTATTGTATCAGACTAACATACTTTTCGATTTATGTTATTCCACTGCTTATTATGAAAAACCTTTTATTAAATGAATCTTTTTAGATCTCTTGTTTTAATTAACGTGTCTAAAAGTCAGGGCGTTACACTTACACAAAGAGCAAACCACACCCCTGGTTGTTCTCTAGGCACCCAAAATGGTAGGAGCTTTGGGCGCCCGTAGTTGGTATGGATGCCCGAAGTAGCTAGTTTGGGTGCCTAAAAATTGGTTTGGGCTCATGTCTAAACCATCTTTTGACCTTTGTTCCTTCATCAAACACGTATAAAATGATGTGTAGGCTTTTGTAATTTAGATTTCATCCCATAAACCATGTTTAAAAGATGGCTTGAACTTGAAAATCATGATTTTGACTTGTTTTGGAGTGAAACAAAGACGGTTTAAGCTGATTTCTTGCATGAAATGAAGTTCTTTATGCATATAAACATCAACAAAATGATTTTCGACTTGAGTGAAGTATGATTTTCTATTTAAGCCCAAAGGAGGTCCCCTTTGGATGCCTAAAGTGAGTGTGGGTGTCCCTGAAAATCCCCCTCCACCTCTTGTCATGTTTCACATCATGCATGAGATCATTAAGAAATCTCATATAATAAGTGTATAGCTAACAAATCCCATTTTACAACATGGTTTAACCTCCAAATGAACTTTAAAACTTACGTTATAGCACATTCAAACCGTGAACTGTACCTCATAACCCTTAAAACATATTATAAATGACTTTGAAGTAATAGTAAACTATTTTGAAGTAAAAAAAAAATGCAGTAAAAGAGAGAATCCGGCACCCAAATTCAATATGGGTGCAGGGCTTTGGCTCTTTTTGTTGCACTTTTGACCTTCCCAAGCCCTTATCTAGTACTAATAACTAGTAAGAACTGGGTGGTATCTCTCACGGAGCCTTTTAAAACACTTTTAGGTAGATAAAACTGTCACGCCCTGATTTTTAACAAATTTAAATATCACGAATATCCACGTGACACAAGTCAAAAGTCAACAACCCTCCATAGAAAAGTCTAGCTCAATGTTCCGTTACATGCGTGATCCAAGTCAACAAATCTCTAGGTGGCATTACATCGTACCCGGATGCATAAATACTCAAAATACAAGTTTAGAGTTATTACATAGGTCCAAATTTTCAGAAGATTGAATAATTGGAAGTTAAATTGCAACTTGTCAAAAATACAAAACTTAAGATGGAAAAACAACTTCATGCATGCATAAGCTCCACATGATGCATCACTCCGCAAGCATCCAATCTCATGAAAATGATTGGTTGAGCTCACTAGCCTAGTAGAAAAACAATACTACAACCGCTAGGCATATAAATATGATAAGTGCATTGTGGGTTGACATGAGAAGAAATGATTAAAGGAACATAACGGAAGCTAAGACAAGCAATACGTGTCCAAGACCCACGTGTCCAAAGCAACGTCAAAGTGTCCAAAGTGATTTCAAGATGTCCCAAGATACCAAAAAGTTCATTAAGTTGTCAAAATCACCAACAAGTATAATCCGTGTCCAAAATCGTGTCCAAATATTCAATGTTTGCCAAAAAAAAAAAAAAAAAACTTTTGTACCTCAAAACACTTTCATTTCCAAGTACTTGAACACCACCCAAGTTTCCATTTTGTTTCACCAAAACTACCCAAGTTTCTCACACAAGTCAACACTTCGAGTTTCTACAAAACACAGTAGATAGCCCAAAATCTCATTTCTCATTTTTTTCATTGAAGAAAAATCATCATTTTCATTAGTAATATGGATTTAATCCCTCTTTAGGATTCCATAGGCTCTGCGTGCCTCTGCCAGATTCTGTAGGCTCCGCGTGCCTCTGTCGGATTCTGTGGGTTCCGTGTGCCCCTGCCGGATTCCGTAGGCTCCACGTGCCTTTACAAAAAATCTCACCAAATGATGGCATTGGCTTCAACACCTCATTACTACTAAAATTTCATTTCAAATTTTCATAACTAGTCCATTTCTCCATTTTCACTTCACTAAAACACCCTTTTTGATAAAATGAGTTACACACATACTCACACATGCATTCGAAAGTCCAACAAACGTTCATGTGACACAAGATGACTTATTTATTTGTAAAATCATAGACCTCGAGTCAAAACATGGGTAAAGGGGCAGCAGTTTATGAAAGGGGCAGCAGTTTATGAACAGTAAATAGTGCAGATTTTCACCTCTGAGGTGTGGAATTTCAATCCAATCACAAATGAGATAGTTCAGGCATAAACTAGAGATACTAGGCAATAATTAAACATGGAGGGAGATCAATTTCACTATCAATTTTATCAATCAACAAGTAAATTCATAGATCAAAGAATCTAGGTTGAGAAAACCCACACAATTTGGGGAAAGCATGATTTTCAATGAAATTGAAGCCAAGAACGAGATATGTACAACAAATTACAAGTATATAACCAGAGGAGGTAGTAATTGTTTCCCTACCTCAATGATGTGCTTGAAAAATGAAGGTGAGTGAAACCTTAGGTGTAGAAACCCCAAATCCCGAAATGTGAGCTTTCGGTGTGAATCCAAGGTGAACAGAGCTCCCCACAGCGCTTAGAACATGAAAATTGCTTTGGTCCGGTCGGGTGGGTAGGGAGAGGAGAGAGTTATGTATTGATTTTTGCAAACTTACCCCCATATACTTCTAATATAATCACCTAATTACACCTCACACCCAAATGTCACTTGTGTATATAATATGTGACCCCACCACTTATTTTCATAAACCAAACTAAAGTAAAGAATTTTTCTTTACTTTAATTTATTTATGAAAATAAGGAAGTACCCCCAATTTGGAAACAATGACATTTCAAAATTTTGAAATTTTAATAACATAAAAATCTCATCCCCCTACTTTTAGTACAAAACTGAAAAACGACAAATTTTTCTCCGAAGAAAATGGGTGAAAGAAGACTTTGCTTTACTAAAAAATAACTTCTGATTATACCATTGTGATTAGAAAAATCCAAGGAACAATTACTAGGACTTTTTATCGGCCAAATCGAAACTTCTCTAAAAAGTGATTTTTTTTTCATACGGGTCTTTACAAAAACTACCTTGGATGCTTGATTTGATGCTTGGGTGTAAGCTTAAGGTTGGTATAAAGGATTGGGTGGACTAAAATCTGGTCTACTTGAGCTGTGGAGGCTTGCTTATGGGGTGAGTGTATTTAGGTTGATGGGAGGTAACTTGGTGGGTTTGTGGTCTGTTGAAGGGTGAAAGGGAGTGACATAGGTTGAAGATGATATTTTCTGGGTGTATTTGGATAGAGTAACAACATACAATGGAAGGGGATTGATCATCCTCTAAAAATGGGGGAAAGGTAGAGTATTTATAGAAGATCAAGGGTTGGTTTAGCCCTTTTAGGGGGTGTTTTAGGGGTCCAATTAGACCACCCAAACACTCCGCTACCTCTCTCAAAGATCCTTTGCAAATATCAACTGAGAAAATCTTCACCATGATCTTCCCGCTCAAGTTTAACTTTTGAATCACGCAATCTGAAGTGAGGTGTGGACGCCCAAAGCATGAAGTATGAGTGCCCAAAGCAAGTATGGACGCCCAAAGGGTGAGGTCTAGGCGCCCAAACTGGAGACTGAAATATTTCAAACTTCATAGGCCCGCTTTGGGTGCTACCGAACTCCGTTTTGCACGTAGTTTGAAGCGTTGGAAAGGTAGTTGAGTCTACTTTTTAACCCAAGTGATTTGAACACAAGATGATTTGTACATCAAAATCTATGACCATTTTACCTTTAAGAGGTCGAGAAAATAAGTCATTTTAGTAAAATGCGCACATCTCCCTCATTTCAAAATGGATTGGGGCGTATTATATATCAATAAAGAAGGCATTTTGAATGTACTAGAAGGTGGTGCAAGTTTGGGTTTATTTTGGAAAGATTTTTGGCGGGGTTTCCAAGCATTTACTCAAGCTCCATGTGTTTTGTTGGTCCATTTTCATGTATGTTTAGGTATGAGATATCCGAAGTAAATGATCGTATGTAGATTTTGATTGCGAAAAGATGAGTTATGAATTAACCCTATTACATGAAGTTTTTGGCAAAAAATTTATGTTCCTACAAAATTATGATTATTTATATATGAAATTCTTTTGAAACAAATGTGCCATGGAATCCTGATGTTTTGCTCAATTTTTGGAAAAAATAGTAGAATCGATACATTCGGATGATATTCCTGTATCTGGGGTATGTTAAAGATACCAGTCAGAATGGTGTTATAAGGACGAAATGGATAGGTGCACAACCATGTGTCCAACTGAATTGATCAATTCACTTTATGCGCGTTAGGGATCGCTCCTTCATAGCTGGCAGAAAATCGTCAGATGGTATATTGTATATGCTTATGGCATGTTATGTTATATACAAGCTTGTTTATGAATTTTGGTTACAGTTGAAGCTATGGAAAAAAACTGATCATGCCATGACTTTGGTTACAGCTTCATTGACGGAAGTTTTTTTTTTTAAATTCCATGGTAGATTATGTAATTTTGATAGTTCATAAACTCACACAAGAAGTGGCTTATGTCGGTTAAATCTTTCCTTTTCAGGTAATCGGGATTAGAAGGACGGGCCGAGTATCTATATTGTTATTAAGCTTATGGTCATGTAATAAGGAAAAATATAACCAACGTTTCTATTAGCAAATGAATAGAGGACGCTGCTAATTATTAAAATGGCTTCCGCAAATGTTAATTTACTCAATTTGTGAAAAAAGAAAAAGAAAGTAACGATAGAGGCCTTTGGTGAGATGGACTCATTGGCCGGTCACGAAGTTCAAATCCGTTGGATTTGGGTTGTGACAAATACATTTCTAAGCTAACACATTACACAACTAAACTACTCTAAACTTAGAGTTAGAGGGTGTAAAGATCCGGAATTTTACAAAAAAAACTTTTGAATTTAATTTGGGAACATAGTGAAATGTCATTTTAACGTTCAAGTGTGGGTTAATGTGAGGAATAGTTTGGTTTTGGACTTAAGAATTTTACTGAAATTCATACATTACATTTTAGCTTTTCAAATGTAGTTATTTTGAAGAACATGATAGCCTCAACTTAATTTTGTGGTCCTTTTAGTCGAGATTGGTCATTATGGAATGTTTGAATAGTTCGGAATGGGATAAGTGATGTACATATGTAAGAGTGTCCTTAATGTTTAAGCAATAATTATCAGTTCGGGGTATGTGTTCTAAATTCATACAAACGCACAAATGAACTTCATTTTACCCAGCGGTGAATGTCAACGATCCGAGTCTGCTTATTTATCGTTTTGGGTATGGGTTGTTCACAAAAAAAAATGAAGAACGAATCGATAAGATTCATAACGTAACCAAAAAAAAAAAAGAGTTATGTAAAAAACGATTTATAATGTTCCTAATGTAAACAAAAAAAGAAAAGAAAAGAACTAGAAGTGTGATAAGTTTACATAGATGAAACAAAAACATTTGGTTCCATGTAAAACTACAAAATTATAAAATGGAGCGATCGGAATGAAAAATGTAAAAGAAATTGATCGGAAAAGACATAAGCTTCCATGTAATGTTACTTATCACTTGGCTCCCTTTCAGCGTTTGGCTATCCAACTTTTCTTTGGGTTTTCTCTTCTCTGTTTTATTTCATGAGCCTGTTGGTATCACTTTTGTTTTTCTAGAGTTTGGTTATCCAACTTTTCCTTGGTTTTCTCTTCTCTGTTTTATTTTACGAGCCTTTTCGAATCACTTTTGTTTTTCCTTCTCTTGATGTACCCTATCAAGCTTCTGTAAAATTCTTTTCTTTTGCTGAGCAAAAGAAAATGTGAAAGCTATCCAATCCAATGCACAAAATAATTTTGATAAAGCCAAATTCATACCATTGTGCCATATAAAGAGATGTAATGGAACAAAAGAGATGAAGGTAGCTCTCTATAGCATGGTATTTATCTTGTATTGCATAAAAGAAGTAAAATTTGAACAACCCAATCGCCTAAGGAAAATAATTGATTGCACTATTTTTTTCCGTTGTCGCCATCATGAAGGAAAATAAGTGACCACAATTTTTTTTTTTCTATTGTCTCCAACATCATGTTCAGATCGGTAAGAAAATATGTTCATGTAAAATGAAGCTTGTTAAGTTGGTTTGTAAAGACGTGCATAGGCATGCTGCAATTCTTGGTCCCCATAAAAGATCCTGCACAAAAAAGAAAGAAAAGAGGATTGTAAGAAATCATGCATAACAATGCAATTAAAAAACGAAAAGATCTTATATCAAATATTTTTCGGAAAATGCTGGGCAGGTCCCAATTTTGGGAGAGAGTCTTGGGCAGGTCCTGCCACTTATTCTTGGGTCCTGCCACTTATCTGTTTGAACAATTAACACTTCTTTGTTTTAACAGTTAACACTGCACTTTCAGAATACTGTTAATTGTGGATTTTGACAACAATTAACAGTGCTAATTCCGAGAGTGCAGTGTTAATTGTTGAAACAAAAAGTGTTAATTGTTGAAATGCACTGTTAGTGTTAACAACTAACGGTGCATTTTCACAATTTACAATATTTTGATACAACAATTAACATTGCACTTTTGGAATTAGGACTGTTAATTATTGTCAAAATTCACAATTAACAGTATTGGGAGGACTTAAAGAGCAATGGATTTCTGTGTGTAATTTTAACAGTGTATTTCCACAATTAACAATATTGGGAGGACTTAATGAGCAATGGATTTCCGTGTGTAATTTTAACAGTTCATTTTTCCGTGTGTGGACTTAATGAGCACTGTTAATTCACAATTAACAGTGCATTTTTCCGTGTGTAATTGTACCAGGACTTGGTGAAGTATGAGCCATTGCTCACAGGACCGGCCTCTAAAAGCCCCTATATTTTTGTTCTTATGCAGATCCATCCACGAACTCAACCTTTATAGGTGCAAAACTTCAAATTAGTAGTTTGGAAACCTTGAGGGAGACAATATGGGGAAGGAAGGAAATTCAAAACTATCATTCGTGATCAAATTGCCGGGATAGCTGTGATTAGTATTTATCTTCTCCTTTAATGTCCATTGATAGGGAAATAAGACTAATTAGTCCTTCTCTACATGCTGTTTATAATCTTAAAGTTATATGATTTTGTGAATGACAGTAATTTTCTATTCCATTGTTCTTTTGAAGAGGGAAAATGTCGTTGGAGAGTGAGGTTCATCAATTACCAAATATTCATCTCACCAAATCAATTGGTGTTGACTATAATTTTCTTCTTCTTCTTTTTATTTTTTTTATTTTATCAAAGTGTTGACTGTAATTTTCTAGATAAATATATACCTTCCCTAATCTTAAATATGATCGATGAATCCCTGTGTATATTTATTTATCAATATTTCCTTTTTGGTGAGTGAAAAAGTGTGTTATTATTGTCTAAAGCGTATATTGCTGACTTCTAATTTAAAATTTTCATTTCTATATCCTTGCAAAAAATAATATTGTCTTCAATAATATTGTTTTCTTCGAAGGTAAAGTTCATTTTAGAAATTCTACTTTTGACTTTAGCTCCTGCTATGTGTCGCATCCACGGCCCTGCTCGGAAAAACCCTTGCAATACTAAGATACCGCTGATAAAAAAAAAGAGTTTTGTTAAAATGTGCCCTAGGCACGTGATAATGTTCATTAATGAGTCTAATTAAGTCCATTTTTATAAACGGTAAAAGTAATTGATATATTTAGATTTCTCACGTTAAAAGTCGTGAAATAGTTTGTTCATATTGTTAATAACTTAGATTTCCCATGTAAAACAAAAATTTAATTAGACTTATTAATGAACCAAATCATGCGCCTATTGTTAATAACTTAGATTTTCCATGCAAAACAAAAATTTAATTAGACTTATTTAATGAACCAAATCATGCGCCTAAGGTCACAGTTTAATTAAACCCAAATTTTTTTTTGTTGTAAAAGATTCGGAAGAAAATCTCGCACGAAAAGTAGTATCTCTAAACCGACTCTAAACATGCATGCCTCGTGGCGTTCGTCATTATAACCGGAGACTCCGGGTTCACGGTACCATGTGAAGTCTTATTATGCTATTGTCGCCTTCTTCACAGCAAAAACGGGGTCCACCATATAACCAGATTTTCACTAAACAAACGCAAGAAGCAGACGCCAAAAACAACGGCTTCCGTTTCGTTCCCACAGTTCAAAAAGTGGCTCCACCTTTTCCTCGTGTCGCTGCTGCCTTCTGCTGTATACGAGTATATATTTTCAAACCCGTGACGTCGTTTCCTTTCCCTTCTCTCCCTCTCTCTCTCTCTCTCTCATTCTCGCTGAAGATCAGATTCGGCGTTCTTCACCCGTTCGTGCTTCGAATTTGAAGGTTTGAATACGAAGTTTTTGTTGTGTAGACAGAGATTATTACGTGAATCTGTATGTCGTAGTAATGAATACCTTTATCTGCTTGATTTTGATGTTGTTCGGTTGAATTTTGCTTCTTTATTCAATTGATAGGAGTTTTCGAAGGTTTGGTATTAGGGTTAGTGTTTGCGTTTTTCTGGGAGTATTTTGATTCGCCTGAAACCGGACGGTTTTTTTTTTTTGGGTAAACAAACTTTGATGGAATTTGAGATTGCTTGATGCGCAAGTTTGGAATGACTAGTTGTTCTTGAATGGGAAGTTCTAACGTTACTGATTGAGATCTTTTGAATAGTGTCAAAAAAATTATAAATTGGTAGTCAAATGACAAGGTTTACATAGTTATCAAACAAAATGGGAAAAGAGGGGGTATATTGCATTTACTGCGAATGCATTGTTGGTGATTGGGGCACTAAGATTTTTTTGGGCCCAAATTTAAGCTTGAAAACCTTAGGTGTTAGGAGTTGTGTTATGAAAATCTGAGGTTTCTAAAGATTTACTCTCCATTTGGGTATATAAGCAATATAGTAATAAACAGTTATAAAAATGCATTGTAGCAACCGAAAGATACGGTTTGTGAAAATTATACACATCACATATGCTGTATATGATGAAAATGCTTCTTTTTAGAAAGGTTTGTGTCTTGCATTTCCTTGGGCCAACAATGAAATTGACTAATGAAACAGTTTGACCATTTCAACCTATGTATAAAGGATCTTAATACTTGGTTCATAGCATGGGATTTAACGTTCCATATTGCAGCCTGTTTAAGAGGAAAGGAAGCTATGTGGTTCACTAAGTTCATTCATCTCTCTCTACCACTCTCTTTATCTCTCTATATCTATGTATGTATGTATAAAAATGCTGGGTTGCATGAAAAGAGGAGCGAATTCCTATGGCCAAGAAGCCACCATTCTCATTGGCCAAGTGTTATCTGTTGGAAATTGAGTCCTGTTCTTGTCTTCTCCTCTAAAGGGAAAGAGAGGGAGGGAGGAAAATATGCCAGATATGATGGCTTGATGTAGGAATTGAGGAGAGGTACTTATCGAATATGAAGGGAAAAGAATAGAGAAAGTAGTTTACTTTCTAGATTTTATAGGAGAGGGTTTGAAGTGAGAAACAAAGGGACCAAACCGATTTCCATAGCCCGGTTGAATATGTGGATGAAACTTGTCTATCTTGTGAAGACGGGTTGGGATCTATTTCACTTGGCATATCCCATCTATGTCACTTGGCATATCCCATTCCTATCTAGGCATGTCGCAGTGTCACGGGGCGGCACTTGAGGCAAGATTATGCTCAAGAGACACCATGTGTGGTTTCCTCCAAGTCTCCCCTGTAGGCACGCCAAGCTTCCAACGACTTAAAAGCAAGTAGCTAAGCATTGTGTATCAAACCAACAAGCGAGCAACAATATACCTAACAAGATGAAAACGGTGAAGCAATTCAAAGGAAAAGCATTTTAATTGAGATTACAATATAACTAATTGAGATTACAAACTAGACGGTGACTAGAGAAACAAGCACAAAGACACTATATTGACACGGACTGATGGGAAGGAAGCTCCACTACGCATGAATACTATCCTTTCAATTATAGACTAATAAGCTTTTCTCCAAGTGGCGGGCGAGGAGTCATAATTGAAATACAAGGACTCAAAGTGCAACAAACAAAACACCTAAGCTAGGATCAAACTATACAATTGTTTTACAACCATTTGTATCCTAGATGACACGACAAAAGTGCAGGGGTCACTAGTTGGCCCGGTGTTGAAGTCATTGAAATGGTAAGACTTGGCCTTTGTGCACGGCGGCCAGGCATGTTCCGGCAATATGATCGAGTCATAGTACCTTGGAGCTTCTGTGTATGTCCGAGATTTATTACATTAGTTTGGGAAAATATAAGGGAATAATTTCCTTTTGTGCAAAACTATGTGTCAGTGTTGCAAAATGGGATGCTTGATTAGTTTGTAAGAGATCCTCAGCTTACAGACTGGTGCAAATGTCCGAGGTTCTGAAAAAGTTAAAATTGCTTTTGAAGAAAATGCTGATGGAATAATTTTCACTTGATGAACTTTTAGTACTTTGGAGTATGGTGATGGATAGAGGGGGCCAGGGTTTTAAAAAATGGCTGTCACATAATGTAATGGTTTTTGGGAGACTATTGCTGCTACAGTGAAAAATAATGGCGGTGAAAAATACACTTGCGTATTGGCTGATAGGCCCGTTACGTATTGGCCCATTTGCCCGTTACGTATCACTTATCAATCTGTTATGACCGATGCACACTGCTACAGGACCGTTATGCTGATAATGCCCTGAGAAAGCATGTGTAATTGTGTATGCTTGTCTAATTGTGAATCACGGTGCTGTTGTTGGGGTATTTGCATTAATGTAGCAGTATATATTAGTATTCTCTTTCCTATTCTAGTACCAATCGTAGTTTATTAGATAGTGACTAGTGAGATTCTCATCCCCTACGGAAAATTGAAAATACCAATATTAATAGCCTTCAAACGTGACATTTGATTCGATCGTACTTACAAAACTAGTTGTAAAAGTCAAATGTCGGTTTAAAATATCTGAAAATATTCAATATTTTTTTAATAACATTACAACATGTGTATTGATGGATTTTTTGAGCATTTGCTAGTACTTGAAAATAATTGATGAGCGCGGTGGTTAATTTAAGTTACAATGACTGGCACTCCTGGTATCTTTTACTCGCACCCACGACTGTTATGGAGACTAATACCATGATTAAAAACCATGGAGGGGGCTCAATTTGCCTCAAATCATGATCTGTAAAAGAAAAAATGTAAGAAATGCTGGAAGGATAATGATGTTAGATGTCTTTTCTACGAAGACACTCTTGAGAAGTATGGGATTATGGAATTTTGCATCAAAATTCCATTATTTGAGGCTTGAGCCACTAGATTGAGAGGCAGATAGTCTTACCAAATTAGGTTCCTTTTTTGCAAGTGGCGGGCGACAGTCCCAGAAGCTGGCTGTTAAGAAAAAGAAACAGTTGGGTTGTTCGTTTTTTTTATAAGTTCTATATTCCTCACATGGATATTGCGTTTGTTTTTAAGTTGTTGATAATTCATGTGATTGCATTTTGTAATCTTGTTATTCTGAATGAACTCAATGTGACGAATGCAATGAAAGGTTACTCAACGACCTGTGCTGGTAATTTATTAATAAAAGCTGAATAGTCTCAAGGAGAGTTTTCTATTTCTTTGATAGTAATTAGTCTGAAATTAATAACGAAAGTCAAATCGGAGAATGCAAAATAAAACATTGTTGTTCTTGGTGTAGAGATTCTTTTGGAGATAGTAGAAGCAGATGATTATGTATGAGCAAGATCCTGATGTTGTTCGATGGGGTCTTCATCTTCTAGATGTTTGCCCCATACCTTGTGGTGGTGGCTCTCCTAGTAGTACTACTCATTATGAAAAGGATTTATCTAAAGTTGAATGTGTCGAAGAAGGTTATTGTGAGACAAAATGCAACGAAGTGGAGAATGATGAGATTATTGCACATGCTTTACAAGAAGAACTATCACTACTTGCAGCTGCTGAAGCATCTGGATCTTCGCAAGCTGGGGAAGAAGATTTGCAAACATCTATTCTATCCCAGGATTGGCAGACTCCTTCAAACAGATATGGTGCTGTTGGTACTTGGAAAACGGAAAACCAGTTCTGCCATTCTATAATTATTTTATTTGGTTGTAATCTGTTTTTTTTTCCTCTCTGGTTTTTTTTAACATACCATTACTTCTGTAGAGCATGGGGGTGATCATAGAGGCACAGATGAAAGTGGAAAACCTGGTTCATGTTCTAGCCCTGGAGAAGAATCATTTTCTCCCGAGAGCCAGCCATATTCCCCGGAGATAGCGATTGAGTCTGTTCTTGATGGTGAAGTGGGCAAGAGGTTGAATCAGATGGTTCCTATTCCTGTATGTGTAGCTACTTTGTAGTCCTATTTTTTTTTCATATATATTTCAGTTCATTATAAATAGCTAGTCTACTTGAGACATTTGAAAAAAGATATTTATATGTAATGGTTATACTAGACCCTATAGAAGGTAAGTACCATTGTGGTATCGATACCAGGCTACACCACAAAGGCGCAAAGATGCATTAATGCTTTCTTTTACAAAGCTTTTGTCTTCATGCGGGTTACTAGTTTATAATGGAACAAGAAACATTTCACTTGTCGCTGCATTTAGTATGTTCAGTAGCGTACCACCTTGAAGCATGTAAGACTATATTTGACTTTTCTCTGTTTATTCCTCGCCTACTTCAGCATGTACCTAAAATTAATGGAGACATTCCCTCTGCCGACGAAGAAATATCAGATCATCAAAGGTTGCTTGAAAGGTTCGGTGACATAAAATTCTCTTTATACTCTTTCTATTTTCATGTATATGTTCTCTCATTTGATTTCCCCCCGTGGGGGAGTGCATTTCTCACTGGGTTTCTAGTGCTTATTGTGGTTATTTTGTCTACGTTCCTTGATTCTTGGATCTCCATCTTATATGTTCTATTTTTTAAGATATTCCAATCCTACTTTATTTGTCTACATTCCGTTGTGCTCCAGGAATCACTCACACACAATATATAAGAGAGGAAACTGCGATTGTATCAATCCACCAAATGCAAACATGAAAATCTCTTTCTTAGAACTCATTGGTTTTCTCACCCTCTCTGTTCTTCCATGCAGCACACTACCTATCTCTACATGTGTGTATATACAAAAGGCTGTGAACCAAAAAATTGCGAAAATGTAGAGAGAGAGAAAGCATCGTGAAAGAAATGAGTGAGTTAAGGATCCTCCTTCTCACAACTTTAGTTATATGAGCAATGTTACATGTACCAAACTACCCCTAGGTAAATATACAAATAACAATAAAAGCCATAACTTAACACTGCCTCTCAAGTTGGTGCGAAGATATCAGTCAAACCCAACTTGAACACAATGGGATGAAAGTTTTGCTTCTAAGTCCTTTCGTAAATACATCCTCTTATTGGTCCTCAGATCTCACGAAAGGCTTACATATCAACGCATTGCTCAACTCCTTGATTAAGTGCCTTCCAATTTCTATATGCTTCATTCGATCATGTTGAACAGGGTTATAATCAGGGCAGTTTTGTCACAGTAAAGTTTCATAGGACCACTATAAGGAATCCTCAAATTGTGCAAAAAGGTTTGGATCCATAAAAGCTCACTAACACCATGAGCTATAGTTCTGTATTCAACTTCTGCACTGGATCTAGTTACCATCGATTACTTCTTACTTAGCCAAGTAACTAGATTTCCTCCAGAGAAGGTTTAATAGCTAGAAGTAGATCGCTTATCATCGATAGAACCTGCCCAGTCTGCATTGGTGAAAGCTGCCAATTTTAAGTGACCATGATTGGAGAACAAAATTCCTTAACCTGGAGCAGATTTGAGATACGTTGAGATACGATAAACTGCATCAAGATGCACACTACGTGGTTCATGCATAAATTGGCTAACAACTCCCACAAAATAGGAAATATCTGGTCTAGTGTGAGATAAGTGTATAAGGTGACCCACAAGTATCTGATATCTCTCCTTATTTGCATGCTCCCCAACATTGCTTCCAAGATGATGATTAGCCTCATTGGGTGAGTCGGCAAGCTTACATCCTAACATGCCTGTTTCTTCTAAGAGATCAAGAATGTACTTCCTTTGAGAGATAAAAATACCTTTATCAGATCTAGCCACTTCCATTCCAAGAAAGTACTTCATCGACTCCAAATCTTTAATCTCAAATTCTTGAGCAAGGCGTGCCTTTAGGCTTCGTATCTCATCCAATCATCCACATCACCACCTGTAAATATTATGCCATCCACAGACAAAAGAACAACAATCTTACCATCACCTCTTTTGATGAACATAGTGTGATCAGCATGACTCTGGCTGTATCCAAACCTCAACATAGCTTTGAGAAACCTATCAAACCACGCTCTAGGTGACTGCTTGAATCCATAAAGTTCCTTTCTCAATTTTCACACCTTTCCTTCAGTTGCAAAGGAGGAAAAACCTGGTGATATATCCATGTACACTTCCTCCTCTATGTGACCATGTAGAAATGCGTTGTTTACATCAATCTGTTGGAGAGGCCAATTTAGAATAGCAGCACAAGACAAGAGAGCAGAGTCCCAAACAGAGTTCATCTTTGCCGGAGGGAAAAGGTCACCTTATAATCAATGCCATACGTCGGAGTAAAGCCCTTAGCAACAAGTCTAGCTTTGTACCTCTCAATTGGCCCATCTGCCTTGTGTTTCACAATGAACCCCCATTTATATCCCACTGATTTCTTTTCCTCTGGAAGAGTTACTAATTCCCAAGTGCCATTCTATTTCAAGGTTGTCATCTCCTTTACCATAGCTTCTTTTCATTTAGGTATTATGAGAGCTTCCTTCCAACCCTATGGAATAGATATAGAAAAGAGAGAAGTGACAAATGCACAATACGAAGGAGATAAACGAGTAGGTAACAAAATAAGAGATAGGATGTTGGGTACACGTTCTAACTCCTCTATGAGCAATAGGAGCATCAAGATCATCAGAATCAATAAGGGATAAATCATTACCATATGAATCAGCTGAGGAATTAGAGACTGGAATGGGCAATAGTGATTGTCACAGGTAGATTTCCCCTTTTCCCGTGGAGAAAAGGTCTTAAGATCTGGCCTATCTAGTCGTCCAACAATGTCATAATCTTCTCTTGCTTCAAATGTTGGTTCCTTCTCCTTCTCATAGGTCCCTTTCTCCCCCTCATGATGACAAGATAACGGAGAGTACAGCCATGACTTTGGATTACAAGATGTCAACATCTCTTCCTGGACATCATTCTCCCCCTGAAGCGATGAAGAGGAGAGGATAAAAGGATTTGGTTTCCCAAAAGGTGACATCCATAGAGACATACATTTTGCGAGAGTGCGAGTCATAGCATTTATAACCTTTCTGAGTAGGAGAATAACCAAGGAATTTTTTTTTCAGGCTTTCAGATCTAGCTTACCATGAGAATGCCGAGGAGCATGGACAGAACACACAGAACCAGAGACCTTAGGTGGAAGAGATGAGACTCGAGAACAACCAAGGAGAAACTTAAGAGGTGTTTGGAACTAAAGAACACTAGATGGCATGCGATCTATAAGGAAAGAAGTAAGAATAGCTTCGCCCCAAAAATGTTTAGGGATAGTCATGGTGAACAAGTGAAAGCGGGCTACCTCAGCAAGATGGCGATTCTTGCTTTCATGGCGATTCTTGCTTTCAACATCTCCATTTTGTTGTGAAGTGCCAACATAAGACATTTGAAAAAGAATGTCAGTCATAAGATATGCCTGAAAAGTCCCATCTATATACTCAATCCCATTATCACTATAGAGGATTTTAATGTTAGCATCAAATTGAGTGTGCATCATCTGATGAAAAGATTTAAAGCGTGAAAAAACCTCATTTTTAGCCTGAAGTAAACACACCCAAGTGATACAAGAATAACAATCAATAAAGGTGATAAGCCAGCGATTACCAGATAGAGATGTGACAGGGGAAATACCCCAAACATCAAAATGGATAACCATAAATGAGGAATTGCTTCTTTGATTAATAGGAGCACAAAATGAGCGTTTATGTTTCACAAGTTCATAAGCTTTACAAAAGAAATGACTTCAAGGGCATTATTTCTCTAAACTAGGGAATGTTTTTCTAGAATTCCAATCTACAAGGCCACTGATGTAACAGAGGAAGAGCTGAACCTGTATCTGCTTTAAGAGCTTGACCACATGACAAAGCTAGACAAATTGGATTAGGTGCAGATCCAAGAAAATACAGGCCCTTGTGAGCTTTACCACCCTCAATCATCTTCCCCATATCCAGTTCCTAAAAGACACAATGTGTAAAAAAAATGTCAAAGAGAAATTTAAGGATTGAGTAAGACTACCACTAGATAAAAGGTTAGTAGAGAAGTTGGGAACATGAAGAACTAAAAAAAGAGAAATGTTTGGAGAATAACAAATGGAACCTTTCCCCGAAATAGTAGATAACCTTATCCTTACCAGAACATGTAAAGTAAGAGTCAAAGAAAGATGAAAAACTTGTCATATGATATATTGCACCATAATCTATTATCCAAGGAGGAGAGCTAAAGGCAGTAGAAGTACTAGCATGTATACTTTTGTGAGCAAAGAAATCAGAAGCAGTGGTAGATGGAGCGTCAAGCCTATTCTGCAGGCAACTGAGAAAGGGCACCAACCTAAGTAGTTTTGGGAACCTCCACTATACCAACATAAGAAAGGCAGTAAAAGGCTACTAAAATACCTCAAGAAAGAGAACCTAACAACCGGATGACTATCCCAATACTTCAAAAAAGGACTAAAAGATACAGAAAACACCATGAAGGATCAACCCTAGTAGATTCGCGGTCACCATGATGACGGCTTGATGAATACATGGTCATCACAACCAAAATAAGGGGGTGTACCTTATCCAGAAAATCCTCAAAATCACTATATACATAATCCGACCAACCATTAATGTTCTCTTCATCTTCGTCATCATTCTTCACCCTCTTCATCCAGAAAATACTCAAAATCACTATTTATGTGAACCGACCAACCATTAACCTTCTCTTCATCTTCGTAATCTTTTTCACCCTCTTTGTCTAGAAAATCCTCAAAATCTAGATTCATAATCTGACCAATCATTACCTTTCTTTTTATCTTTGTCATCTCTTTCGGATGAAAGCTGATTTTCCAACTTCCTAAAATCATGTAAGAAATCATACAAAAAGCTCAAAATGCTAGAGGGAAAAATTTCTTGAAAATCAATATCTTTGTCGTCATGCTCCATAAAAAAATATCACTTTCATCGCAATCGAAGAAACCAAGACCTACAAGATGATATAGAAGATGATCAGCTACACTCGATATTTTCTGGTCCATGAATGTATTCATACCATGATAATTATTATTTATTAGAGAATAAAATAAAATTTTCACCCAGTCAATTTCAGAAACAAATGATCGTTACCCCGTGGTGTTCAAGCACAAATGGAAGTAGCCCAATACTTTCCAAGAACAAACGGTGGCTGAGAAGGCCTATCGAAGACAGTTGGCAACAAATAAGGCCTTACAGTAAGTGTACGGAAAGTTCCGAAGGCACCCAATAGGTTTTGAACAAATACAGTGGTCGCTTGGTATCACACGAGATTGCTATAGAGTCACCAGGGGTGTCATACCTCGAAAAATCAGGCTCAGAACAAATGATCATGGCCCAGTGGTTTTCAAGCAAGAAACGAAGTCCTTGTGGTTGAATGTTGGCTCGCTTGAGGTCGTCCAAGGTCTAGGACTATCACACGAAAAGGATCAAAGTCAACCCAGTAGGTTTCGAGAAGACGTTTGAAGTTGTCAATTGAAATCGATCCACTAAATGGTTGAAATCCTGTTCATTGAACGACGATCAGACATTGATCAACTGAAAAATACGATGTCAAAACTCTACTAAGCACGATCAATGAAGGATCAAAGCTCTGATACCATGTGAAAATGTTGAGAGAGAAAGCATCGTGATAGAAATGAGTGAGTTAGGGATCCTCCTTGTCACAATTATATTTATATGAACAATGTTACATGTACCAAACTACCCCTAGATAACTATAAAAATAACAATAAAGCCCATAACTTAACAAAAACGAAAGAAAAAAAACTATCGGCAAGCCACTTGAACACTCTGATTGTCGGCAGTCCACTGGGATGACCCTTTAGGTCTCTTTCTAATTTCCACTTGAGCTCTCCCTTTCACCTAGTGGGACGAATTCAACACTCAGAATCACGTTACGAGGAAAGTCCTATTTTTGTGGCCATCAGTTGCCTGCAAAGGTTGATTCTCGTTGAAATTGGTTCTAAAAAGGAACACTTTTCTATTTCAAAAGGAGAATTTTGTACTTAGTGTTGAAAGTTTTAGGTTTGCTCTTGAATGTGAAGTACATAAATTATTTTGCTGGGGAACTCCAAGTTACACTTCACAATGCAGGTTGATTCATGTTTTTTCCACGATGCAGATATTGATAACGATATGTATGCTTGTCCATCCAACTTTTTGTTACTTCAAACCAGAGCTTCACAACCGTTTGCCAATAGCCAACTATCCTTGCCTGACTGCGTTACTCTCCCGTCTTTGATTTATGACGACTTAAAAGCCATCTAGCACTTGTATCACTTATCTTTATTCAGCGTATGCCTTCCCTCTCCTTCCAGTTCTATTATGAAGAATGCAATAACATTACTGAAGACATCATAAAGCAACTAGGTAGAAAACCAATGGATGACAAGGATTGACGGTAAGAACATCATGCACATAATTAATGCTAATAGGAGTTTGGTATCCAGTTACGTTGGAAGCAGTTGATTGATATTCTGAAGATTGAGGTCAATAAATTCATATTTGGTCGACTTTGACAGTGATGGTGGTTGTCACACTTGCAAAATGTACAAGATGTTGAAGGTGGGTGGGTGTTATTTAGTGAAGAGGTTTATTAAATTTGCATTTCAGCTCAGCTTAGGGAAGTCAAACTTTAATAGGAGTCTTCCCGTCAGCCATGACTAGTTGAAGCCGGAAATTTTAGAAGGCTACCTTCCAAATCTGGATTTTGCTTGATATTGGCTTCAATAATGGAGGATATGATTCCGCATATGCCTTGCGTCTGTACAATTCATGCTGGTGGCTCCAGGTTTCAGAATTAGGGTGTTGTTAAGCTTGGTTGAATTTTTTGTTATCATAGCTGCTCTGAGTTGATGAGGTCTTACTCCTGCCTTGGGATGATTCAAGAAGTTAGGGGAGTCGTATGCTCTTCCGTTTATGACAGTCAATCTTGGTTTTTTTTTTTTTTTGTGAGTGACTCCGTGTACAAAAGCTTAATGAATGTTGAAGGGAGCCATCCCAATGGAAGTATGGAATTCTGAAAGGGCACTCTTGCCTTGACTGCCTTGAGCTTCTACCTTTTTATTTTTATCTTTTCACATTTTATCCTTTAGTGGCACATGGGATGGTTTTTCTGTGATTTCTGGCATTACTTGGCCTTTCTCTTCTTTCTGAGACTATTCTATTTCTTCTTTTGGGTAATTTTATTTTTCCTTTTTTCTTGTCATAGAAACCTCGTGTTGTCCTTTCAGTGAGCTCTTATCTCTGCTTTTTGTTTCTTAGAGGGGGCAAAGAGACGCAGTGTTGTCTATTTGATTGCCACTAGCAGCGTCTGCATTCGTTGTTACGAATGATATCTAGAAATAGTGCATGCCTAAAGTCCTTTTGATCCACTCGCATATCTTTTTTTAGTTATTTTTTTGCTTTCTGTTGAGTTTTCATTAAATATTTCAATGCTCATAAATTGGTCTCAATTGAGTAATTCTAATACCAACAACATTTGATCTTTTCAGATTGCGGTTGTATGAACTGGTTGAGCTGAAGGTTCAAGGAGATGGTAACTGCCAAGTTAGTTCTTATCCTTCTTAATGTTGCAATTCAAGATCAGGTGATACCAAAGAGGGACCATTTTAGGTATTTAGGCTCTATTATTAGCCAAGATGGAGAGATTGAAGATAATGTGACACATAGGATCCAAGTGGGGTGGCTTAAGTGGAGAAGCACTACTGGTGTACTGTGTGACAAGAGGGTACCAACAAAATTGAAAGGAAAATTTTATAGAACTGCCATAAAACCAGCGATGCTTTACGGGACAGAATGTTGGCCTATTAAGAAGCAACAAGTGAATAAGATAAGTGTAGCAGAAATGAGAATGTTGAGGTGGATGTGTGGTAAGACTAGACGTGATAGGATTAGAAATGAAACAATTCGCGAGATGGTGGGTGTAGCACCTATAGAGGAGAAGTTAAGGGAAAATAGGTTAAGGTGGTTTGGGCATGTCTATCGTAGGCCAGCGGATGCAGTAGTTAAGAGAGTGGATATGATAGCTTTGGGTAGAAATGCACAAGGGAGGGGAAGACCCAAATTGACTTTAGATGCGGTAGTACACAAAGATCTAAGTATACTGGGTTTAAGCGATGAAGTAGCATTTGATAGAGCTCAATGGAGAAAAAGGATTCATGTAGCTGACCCCAATTGATTGGGACATAAGGCTTGGTTTGGTTTGGTTTGGTATGCGTTCATGGATGTATGAGTTGCTCAGTAATCTCTATACTTGTCCTTAGTTTATGAGACTTTTGAATCAAGTAGTAAGTGGTAATATTATTCAAAAAAAGTAGTACGTGGTAGTGGTAACTCATGGATTACCATTGCTTTTTGATTCCTTTGTGGATTAGTGATCCCTGCATTTGGGGGTTTATGAACTTAAAAACTTATGGTAAACAGAGAGTGGGGATTTTGGTTATATTCAATATCAGAAAAGCTTCTATAGTCTGCCATTTATGATCTCATTACTTTTAATTTTGCAGTTCCGTGCTTTGTCAGATCAAATCTATCGTACTACTGAGTACCACAAATTTGTAAGGGAACAAGTGGTTGGGCAGGTTGGTAATTTTCTTATTGAAAATTGGAATGAGACTGGTCAATTTTTCCTCTTGACTTCATGCCATTTTGTTGGACCTAAAGTTTTGATGTCTGTTGTGAATGCATCAATGCCATCAGCTCCAATTACTCCCAGAATTATATGAGGGTTATGTTCCAATGGCTTATGATCACTATTTGAAAAACATCAGCAAGTATGGAAACATTCTTCACTTGAGCTTTGTGGGATCTATGCTTTTTATAAAACTTGGTCTTGCTCATATCCATTTTTATGTACATGATTATAGGACTGGCGAGTGGGGTGATCATGTAACGTTGCAGGCTGCTGCAGATGCGGTATTAGCAAATCTCTCTCTCTCTCTCTCTCTCTCTCTCTCGTGTGTGTGTGTTTGTTTGCTAGTCAGGTACTTGTTTAGTACAAGAATGATTTCACTCTTTTGATGATGGATGACATGTACCGTGACTAATCCTTGGTTGTAATTTTATTGCAGTATGGAGTCAAAATCTTTATCATAACGTCATTTAAAGATACTTGTTACATTGAGATTCTTCCACACACTCAGAAGTCGCAAAGAAGTAAGTGACGGCACCTTTGTATTTTGTAGTGAAAACTGATGCTGAATTCTCTCCAATAGTTGTTGCGCCGCTAATGGCATGGAAAAGACAGTAAAGTAAAGGGCATTACTATTAGCTGAATAAGATAAACATGGGGTAACATATAGAAGGGAAGAAAGCACAAACAAGGTTCCACGAGTTGATATGCTGTGAATTACAATTTTAATCAATCTAATTTTCAAATGATAACAAAATCTGTTTCGAACACATAATGTGTGGTTCAAGAATAGCTGCACAGAGTCTCTCTGTTGTATGCTTCAGTTATAAGCACTAAAACTAAATATTAACTATTAGATTTATTGATGAACAACTGTGTTAGTTGTGAACCCTAATTGTTGTCACTCGATGAATATCGGATTTATGAAGTGAAGACTGGTTTTCACAAACCGTACACACCTGTATTGGTCCCCTTAAGTGTGATTGGAGAGAGAAGATCGGGGAAAGATCTAACCTAGCCAACATTTGCGCATTAGACCCCTGAAATTTTACCATTATGTGCCTAAATTGGCTGCGCAGCCTCCAACCCACTTGAGCTTTTGCCATACAAAATGTATAGCAATCAGGCAATTAATGCTGAAGCCAATTAAGGAGCTAGACGGTACTGTTCCCAAGGAACGAGACCATTGCCCTAAGAATTTTGGTTGACCCTTGTTAAGTGTTACCTTCACACCCATGAAGGAAATTTGCTAGAAGTCTGATTATAGGTTGTTAAAGAAATTTATATGAAGCTCGTCCAACTTTATACCTATTTGGCCATGTCAGCTTCTCCAAAAAGAATGTGGACCGAGTAAATTTTTTGTTGAAGGATAACAAACAGGAGAAATTAGGGAACCTCATCTCCAGGAGAATATACTGCATAAAGGGTTTGCTAATACAACTGAATGGCTCAAGATTCTGTATTGTGGAAGGCCCAAATGAACCTACCTGCTCCTGTATCTTTTAGAATCCTTAGGTTTCATTCTGTGGAGTTGCTGTTCAACATGGTTGCTACTGCTATCAGTGTGCCATTTTTGGTTCTTCCGATATTAGTTAACATTGACACTTGTCCCATTTGTTCCTTTCGATTTGTATAATGCTGTTATTATGTCTTGCGTCGTTGCGTATCACATTTCAGTTTATCTGGGCATCTATGTCATGTTTCTCATTACCAATATAGCACATTGATTTTCCTCTTGGCTTTTTTTTGCAGTTCGTTTGTGTGATGACTAATCGTGTAGTCTATTTTGGTTTGTTATTGTTAAGAAGATGGTGTAACAATTTTATAATTTCTCTCTCGTGCAGTTATATTTTTGAGCTTCTGGGCTGAGGTCCATTACAACTCCATCTATCCTGAAGGAGGTAAGCCAGATAAATCATCATAGTATTCTGTTTTGGGGTGCCTCTTGTAAGTGTCCATTTTGAAAAGTTAGTTGTTAAATGTTTGTTTGTATTTATTATTTTGTCTTTTTGAAAAGTTAAATGGTTGAAGAGTTAATGAGGACAAGTGGAGGATAGTTTTAGAAATTGGAGGTAAAAGTCGATGCGAAAGGTGTAATGATGATGTTTCTTTAGTAAGTTGGAATTACGAAGCTACACATGTAAAAAGGGACGGATGGAATACTAAACTTTTTTCAACTATTTCAAGATTCTGTTTCTCAAAAAGAATTTTTTTTTTTTTAAGATTCTTAAAACCTCAATGCACATAGTGATAAATTCCATACTCTTCCTTCTCACAGTCATTTATTGGCAAGCTCGATCCTCTTGTAGTGGGTGACTACCCACACTTGGTCTTTTAGTCAGTACATTAAGCATCTACTTATGTTATCGCAAGGGAAGTGAAGTCCCACATATCCTCGGTATCAACGTAATGTGAAGTATATGAGTGTGAGGGCACCTTCATTTCATGAGCTAGCTCTTGGAGTTAATTTCTACCCAAGACCGCGTAACAAATGAAATGCCATGGAAAAACAAAAATTGCTTTGTCGCGGTACCACTACTAAGGTGATTAAATCTGCAATAGGGAGCCGCTAGTGCTTAGCTTATGATCTTTGAAGGCAGTTTACCTATGTAGCACGGACATGGGACGTGGGAATTCTAAAAAAATAGGGACACGGACACGGCAGGGACACGACAGAGATAAATAAATAAATAACTACGTATATAAATCATATATGTATACACTAACAGTTCACAATATATAGATATATGCACTATTATGTGCTGCTATATGCCAGTACATACACACACATATATATGTAAGATATACACACAACGATGGAGATATATATCGAATATATTCTAGTACATATATGTACAAAAGCGCACACACGTCCGCGCGCTCACACACACACACACAGAGAAGGGTTCATGGGGTTCTTAAATCTTTCCTTTGGAGTGGATCTCCATGGCGTTTCCAATTTTGTATAGAGAAACAATTGTTGTCTAGTATATGATGTATGGGGTTTCATGGGAGAAGAAACATACTCAGGGCATAGGAGATTCTATTTGCCCTCCCTAGTTTTCTAAGTACCAAACGGTTAACATGAGTTGGGGCAAATTAGGAATATAAAGTGGGGTCAAATAAGCATAAGTTGGGTGAAGATTTACAAATATTCCTGTTGAAGATTGGGATTATTATGTCTAGGTCTAGAAAAGAGATGTCTACCACTAAGGTAAGTCACTTTTTTTAATTACCATTAAGGTAAGCCACTCTTTTTTTGGGGTTTAGCTTTAGGGTGCACTTTCCTATAATAGGGTTTTAGTGGTTTAGGCACTTTCATAGGGTACCCTAGGATTTTAGGCACTTTCATAGGGTACCCTAGGGTTTAGGTTTAGGGTGCACTTTCATATTATATGGTTTAGTGGTTTAAGTACTTTCATAGGGTACCGTAGGGTTTTAGGCACTTTCATTGGGTGCCCTAGGTTTAAACACTTTCATAGGGTACCCTACAATTTAGTTTTGGGGATTTTAAAATTTAAAATTTAGAATGAGACAAATGTCGGGTAAGTCGGCAAGTTTGACCGTATTTCCCTTCCTCTAGTTTCCCGCACTGACAAGCGGCGCAGGCGAAAGTCTGGGAAATGTGGTTGACTTGCTGGTAATTGCATTTTGCCAATTAGACAAGCAGGGAATTACCCCTTGAAGATTTGTCAAGTGGCCCCATTCGTCTCTGAATGGCTCTTCCCTTGCCTTAATCTAATAGACTTCTGTATGTGTATTAGAAGTGGTACTGAAGATTGCCAAATGCTGTTGGAAAAAGTCTACGTGGAAGAGGAAGTAACTATCCCTTTGTGCAGATAGAATAGCTATCCCTTTGTGCAGATAGAATCATGTACTCATTTTCAAGATTTTTGCGACAAGTAATGACTCTATTTGAAGGCAATACATGAGGTTTTAGTGGATGAGGATTGCTTCCAGTGCCTCTAGACTCCTCGTCATTAAGTGATGTACAGTATAATGCGTAAGATTGTGTTGAGGTACTTTAACTCGATTGCATATGGCTTCATTTTTCACAGTTTGCCTGGCCTGGCCATGTAACATGCTTTCATGATCGAGTTGTTGATTTTTTGCTAAAACATCTTTCTCCTGGGTTTAGATAGCATCTCTCTCCTGGGTTTAGATTGCTCCTACTAAGTTTCACGGTTACAAGAGTCGAAAGTTTTCTTGACATGTTGCTTTGCTCTTAGATCTTCCTCCAGTAGAGATGAAGAAAAAGAAAAGGTGGTGGATGCTTTGATTATGCTAATAATGGGTCTGGCAGCATATTCTATGCCGAACGATTTTGTGCCTGGCAGAAAGCTTCAGGTTGTTGACCTTTTGCCACTTTCTTGGCCTTGGAGATGAAGAAAAGATGTGAATGCTTTGAAGTTGGTCAACTGGGTATGCTCACGGGGTTTGCTGCTTATTTCTCACACAATGCTTCTACCCGCTGGAATTTACGCTTGGACTATCCTTGTACATAATAGTTTTTATTTTTATTTTTATTTTTATGGAAGAGGAGTTAATTCATTTTAGGGTTATTCTTTTGACACTGTTTCCTAAATTTTTATACATTGATTCATTTATAGCTTTCTCGGGACGTTTTGTATGCCGTTGGGCAATTCTACTGCTACTATTTTGTGAATATGATAGATAGCAAAGCATCTTTCTTCTTCTGTTTCAGTTCCCTCTTTGAATTTCAATTTCGTACCCTTCACCCTGAAGGCAATGTTTTGAGTTTGCTGCGGCAATTTGACATCTTCAAATTTATATTGAAAAAGTCAACTTGAATTTGATTTGACTCCCCGTTGGAGTCATGGACTCGTGGAGCTCTTTTTTTTTTTTTTTGTTGAGGAAATGAAAATGATAAAGCTGAAGTAATGTCTAGTTTCTTACCTTCATTTTTGTGCTTGTGTTTACCATGATCCAAACAGAACTTAATTTTTTATTTTATTTTGCTCGGGTCAGAACTTAATTCTTCATGTTATTACGAGTGAATCCCGGTGATGATGAAGGTCGTACATTGTTTTCCCCTAGCTAGGGTATGTTTTCCCCTAGCAGGGTATGGAAATGAGCCGGGTGGTGGATTGCTCAATCTCGACTTAAAAACTTGGGTTTGTTTTTGGAGCATGTTGTAAAATATGTTCAAAACTTCGCTCAATTAAATAGCAAGAAAAAAAAAACTTCGCTCAATTGATCAATCCAAACACAAGAAGAATTCGAAATGTTCATAACGCATAACTAGGTTGAATTGAGTACACAAATTTGCTGGCTTTGAAAATCTAGTCAAGCTTGACTTAAACCTAAGGAGACAATCTCCAATCAGTGTTAAACCAGCTTCAGCAGAACTCCATCAGGTAAAAAGAGTTTCAAATCCGAAAGGCTGAATAGCTTTGATGCTGTGCAAGGATTATGGGGCTGTAGACCTTAACAAGAATAAAGTATAACCAAGACAATTCTATATGCTTAAGAAAATTTCAGCACATTTACACACCAATCACGTTCTCCAAATCACAGATTTCAATCCTCCTTTACCGCTGCCTGACATTTACACTCAAAATTGTTTCCCTTTACAGCCTTAAACCCAAGACGACTCTTAAGTGGGGAATAACAAAACTACGAGCTGAATATACAAAATTAAATAGATTAGCAAATCTTATTTCAGCGGGTGAACTGAGCTCGTGTTTATTTACAACTCTTAGATATATACAGCAAAAATAATAGAACAAGTTGATCAATCCGAATCACCTTCCATGTTAGCTGTACAAAATATGCCTTCTTCTCGAATACCTCACCAAGAATGCGAGGATACCAACTTGCTACACCTCTCTGGAAAAAAAAGATTTACAATACATCAGAAATCGATTCTGTATTTAGTAAACCTGAAGTTGATTAATGATGGGTTGTCAACACGATAACTCTTTACCTCCAGTGGTTATGAGCTTTTCAACGCGTGAAACAATATGTTTACCATAAGTATACTTCTTCAGTGTACTCAAGTGGACCTTGATGCGAGAGAGAAGTAATTCACGGCTCTGATCATCACAGGTCTCAAGAACTTTCTGCACGACGTAGTTTCCGAAAGGATCTTTCATCATGGCCTGCATGCGCAATTTATTGCGTTTTAGTCATTCACAAGCAGGAGCAGTGGGTGACACAGTGAATGAATAACAGAAGCTTTTAACCTGATGAAAAACACACACTAAATGCTCACTAAATAAACAAACTTGGAGGTTCATAGTGACCAATGACCTGTTATGACCAATCAATGAGGCGTGAAGAGGTAATGCGCTGTTCAATGCAGTATATTCCATGCAAAAGTTATAAGCACAGGACAGCACACAGCATACGATGCATGGCTTTAATGCCTAAACTTTAAAACCCCACATCTGAAAGTTCATTGACTTCTTCCAGATGTCTCTGAAAATTTAGCTACATTTCCCCTAGGCAAAATTATTATAGCAGATCGATGCAGAGCCAGGGTTTTTGTCCCGCGCATCAGGAGTGCACTTAGGCAATAGGAGAAAAGAGGTTAGGAGTTCAACTCCTCTAAAGTGCTAATCTAACTGTTCAAACTTTTGCGATAAAAAAAGAGAAAAAACTATTCCTACCACAAGGTAGTAAGCTCACGAGATGTGGGCTTTTTTCTGGTAGAGGAAATAGGTAATGGTAGTCCTCACAAGAGAGGAAGAGGGAGAGAAGGATGAGAAGAAACTGAAAACAATAAAGAGAGAAGAGCTGAAGAATCAATTGGATTGAAAATTGAAAAGAAAAATAAAGGGCAGGAGAGGAAGAGAGAGATCAGAACACAGGTCGAGTGAG
This sequence comes from Vaccinium macrocarpon, assembly GCA_022606695.1. Taxonomy (NCBI): domain Eukaryota; kingdom Viridiplantae; phylum Streptophyta; class Magnoliopsida; order Ericales; family Ericaceae; genus Vaccinium; species Vaccinium macrocarpon. Next base: position 22,407,514 of record CM040171.1, read on the forward strand.
AAAAATTAAAGCAAATCTATAGAACATTTTAACAGGGACCAAGCATCAGGGTGAAGGCCAAATTGAAAAGGGAAAATTAAACTCATGTTAACATTGGAATTTTCAACAACATTCGTGGGGGTAAATTTGAAAACCTCTTAGAAAGTATATGATTAAGTGCAATTATTTAGAAGCTAGACCCGGTCGACAATTCTTAGCTCCGCCCATGATAGAATACTATGATCTGTCCCTTCATAATATAAACTACTGGAGCATTTGAGAGGCTGAGAGATTGTCAAAACCTGTAAGGGAGCATTTTCATCTGAGGAACCAAGCATCTCATTCACCAAAAGCTGACGCTCAGCTGGACCACCAAAAGTTAAGCACTTCTCAACAACATTAGAGGCAAACTTCTGCTGACTCATCTTCACTATCTGTCCAGCTAGCTTGCTAATAATAGCAGATCGTTCATGTGGTTTACCATGTTGCAGGACATGCTAACAACGCAAAAAACATGAACATCAGTGACAAATAACAGCTCCATAGTTTGACTATAAAGCACATTTGATAAACACAGAACCCAAACAAGACACAAAAAGTTACCGCAGAATATCAAAAACTCTTTAAGAATGTCATGGGAATCGACATAAGATTTTACTTCCACCAATTCTTTGACAGTGTCAGAATACATGCATTGAAGCAGTTTTGTGTCCCGTGAGAGGGTAAATTGCAAGATCCAACTCAACCTTAGATCCCAAATGATAGGGACAAGGGATGCAACTGTCTTTTTCTACCCAATATCTCTACCCAGAGCAATATATTCCTGTGTTATAACTGACAACTCATAACCCAAGGCCTCAATCTGAATTTTTTGACTATCCTATACGGCTATACCCATGAAACTCAAAATGAAAAACATTTTCGTTGCATTGTTCCATCTTTGTCTGGAATATCTAGTCAAGTTAAATGCTAACCAGATATTATATTCCAATGGTGCCATTTAATGTTTCAAGAGTTGATTTCTTATCATCCATTTATCTTTTCAATGGTTCATCATATGGGTGTACAAATGTAATAGATTAAACGTATATCAAAACCCTTAACCATGTAAACACTTTTCTTGCCAGCATCTTGATTCCTAATTTGAAATGCTGAGTACCAGAAATAGGATTTCTCTTGGATCAATACTCATCAGTCAAAGTCTTACTATGAATTAAGCCCCTTCAACTACATTGTTTAAAGACAACAGGGATGGCAATATTAAGCGAGCAAATCAGTTACAGTTAAGGATGCACAAACAGTTATTACTACAAACCTAAGAAGCACAGACACGGATTCGGGATACGGACATGTGGACATGTTATTTCTTCAAAAATTAGGACACAGACACGTCGGGGATACGTCAAATATAAAATTTAGTTGTATTATAGAGGTATGTGATGAAGATGAAATCATATAAATGACGAAATCTTTATTTCTATCTAATTTAAGAACAATACAATGAAGATAAATTAGTAGTCTAGATATAAATATACATTAACTGCACATCGGTTGAAATTTTCACCTATGGTTGAATTTTAAAAATTAGATTTTAACCTTTTATGTGTCCTTAACATGTTCTAAGAGTTTTGCCAACATGTCCTAGAGCATCTACCATGTGTTTGAATAAAAGGAATACAAGGGAAAAAAAATTAGACAAGTGTTTAAAGCATGTCCTACATGTGTCTGGAGAGTGTTGTGTCGTGTCCGTCACCGGACACGGATATGTGAGGCCTATAGACATGTCCATGCTTCTTAGCTACAAACTAAACTACTTTCATAAGCTTTAAGGTGAACATGCTGCTACCTTTGTTTACATCTCGAGCTCCTAACACACATTTTCCTTACTTTACTTTTTACTTTCTCGTTTGCTCTAATAGAAACAAAAGAGGGAGAATAATAAAAAGAAATAAATTCAATTTTGTGTATTTGAAGCAAAGAAAACATGGGATATCTTCTCCAAGCATCATTTGATACCTGCAGCTTGCGGACTAAAACATGTAAATACATCATTACCATTACTATTAAGAAACATTAGGCACATAATGTAGGAGTTGAGGAACTGAACACAAAGGAACTACATTGGTGGATCATTACAAATATATTATTTTGAAAAAGTGCAAATGGATCGTATAATTAATCAAACACAAGGGGCGTCTTGTTCTTCATTTCCACCAGAAAAAATAAAACAAATATCCAATATTTTCGATGGTACGTAGTATAAACGAAGACTAGGAGTTGAGTAACCGAACACGAAGGAACTACATTGGTGGATCATCACAAATATATTATTTTGAAAATGATATGGATTGTATAATTAATCAAACACAAGGGGCGTCCTGTTCTTCATTTCCACCAGAAAAAAACAAATCAAATATCCAAAAAATTTGAGGGTACATAGCATAAACGAAGACAAATGGAGATTCCCTGTCTAAGGTAGATGACCTTCCATTCAGGAAAAATGAAAGAAGTTTGCGAGGTAATAACAATAGAAACTCAGACGCAAAACATATTCCCTCAACTGAAACTAGGGATCTCACAGCCAGTGCTGAATCTGTTGATACTTTTATTTGACTAGTATATGCAAATTGTAAGGGAAATTTTACCTGAATCACATAATTTCCATATTGGTCTTGCGCCAGAATACACACTGAATGCAGAATTTCGTCCATGATAGTTTGTTGTGTCTTAGGATCATCACAGTGCTCCAGAACCCTCTGCTGACATTAATTGGCATCACATCATGGATGATATAAAAGACAATTTAAAAGTTAAGTACAAAACTGCAATTATCTAACCTGAATCACACGGCAGCCGTAAGGATGGGTGGAAAGTCCCACAACTTGGCCAAAGAAGGCTGAGATAATAAATTGTATTCGATCTTGTGGGACACGTTCTATCGACTTCTGAATAACATGATTCCCATTCTGATCACGAACACATTTCATGACGGAACCATCCAGCTCTGATACCAGCTGGGTTTGTTGTTCCACATCAACCACTTCCAAGGCCTGAAATTGCCAGAATTACGGCATTATAAGAATTAATAATAGGAAAGGAAGACAAGGTGGTGGGCTGGTGGCTCTGAAAGTCATGAATATTCATTATTTGACAGCATAAACAATTCAAGGTTTACATAGGCTCTGATAATCATACAACGAACAACCTAGCTCCACAGGAGGACTTAAATATACAAGCAGCAGACCACATGAATCTGAGTTTAAAGGTGTGGTGGCTAAGGCAAAGGGTCTTCATGACACTGCACCCCCATGTGGATCTAGCTGTCTTGGGCGAATCTATAACTGAGAGAAAGAAAGATCTCTCTATACATATGTACAGTAGAATCTTCTAAAAACTAGGTCCCTTCGTCTCCAAGGCACCGTTTCCCGCTGAAAGTACCCACAAGGAGCCTAACATATATCCTGACCAATTTCATGTGTTGTTTAGCCAGGAACGTAAAAGTCACACACTTATATCAAAGTGGTGCCCCCTTAAACAAGAGAGAGATGAAAGGGCACTGAAGGCTGAAGAACAACTAAGAGACAAAGCTTTAAGAGGGTACCTTTTGAATAACTCTGCAGCCATACATTTGAAGGCTAAGAGGCAACACATGCCCGGTAAGCTGGTTAGCTAACTCCTTTCTTTGAACCTCTGTGCCATGCTCAAAAAACTGAAATACAAGAAAACTCGTTGGTGATAAATTCAGCATGTCAGAATATTTCTTGAGTTCATTAGATTGTGAAGTATATACTTTCTGTATCACGTAATTCCCGAAGACATCAGTTATCAAAGCACGAGCATGAGGAACAATCTTTGGGAATATCTTTGTCTTTTCTTCCACAGTAGCAGTTTCTAGCTTCTGTTGAATAAAGCGGCTCCCATACTGATCCATACTGCATTACAAAATGAGAGACAATAAACTCTTCAAAACAAGACGAAGGAGCAGGACTCCAATAAGACAACCAAAATGACTCAAGCATACCTGAATTCAACTACATCATCAACCGTGTCAGAGAGTTCCAAAGACCTGGTTTTCTTGTTCTTGAGGTCTTCTAATAAAGAAGATAGAAGTACACCTTCCATGTTAATTCCAGCATCTGAGTGCCACGACCCACTAGAACCACCTGTTGAACTTCTCAACATAGAATCAAAGTGTGAGATCCGTTCCTTCTGCAACATGGGACCCCCAGATCCACGAGATGGAAGTACAGACTCAGCCGTTGGGTTTCCTTGGTATGGAATGGCAAGACCAAAAGGTGGATTCACATAATACTCGCGATTCAAAATGCCAGATTGGCATAAAAGTGGCATCTCATACTGATTTTTCTTTTGAGCAAACAAAGTCTCAAGATAAGCTTTTTGATAGTCTTGCAACTCTCCATAAGCATGTGAAGTGCCCAGATAACCATGCATTGTATAATCGGAAGTTCTCTGCAAGTACTCCATATAATGAGGGTCGTGATGTGGCGAATGAGGGTCAGACCCTCCTTGATTTCTATTTCTTCTCAAACTTGGCCCATTTTTACCACCATTGAAAAATGGAGCTGAAAATAAAACAATTAAGTAAATGATAAAATCCACCATGGTTCACTAGTAAAAGGAAAATCCATAAATGGAACAAAGAATAAAGAATAACCTGAAGAATCAAGCTGATTACCAATTTCTGTATTCAGCTTTTTACTAACAGAATTCCCACTTGGCATTTGTCCAGAGAACTCCACGCTGGAAAAATTATCAGTTTGGCAATATATGTTACATCTTTCCTTTGTTTTCGAGTAAAGATTGGCAGGAGACGATGTTTGGGAAAAGTTCATCTGCCCATCAAAACCAAGTGTATAAACATTTTGGTCTGTCACAATTGCATTCCTCCCCTTAAAATCATCACAGGTGGTAGGAATATTCAACTTTTCAGGTTTGGACCTGTTAACAAAGTGATGATGTTGATGCTGCATGTGGCCATTTGACATACCCAGCTGTTGATTAGGATTGTCAAATACCATTTGGAGTTGAGACTGCACAAGACTGTCTTCATGACTAAGTTGATTTCTTGACAAGCTAAGGCTAGATAAAGAAGATGCAATATCAGAAAGCTTGGTCATGCTAGAAGAATGACCATTGAGGGCATTCGAGCCAACAAGATTCTTCTTTTCGACTCTGTTACCCACAGGAGGAAGACCAGGACTTGAGGTTCCAATCAGATGAGGTTCAGGAGTTCTACTCCGTGATAGAGGTGAAGGCAGAGGAGAAGCAAAAGAATGAGAAACTAGAGAGCCAAGGCTCTGTACCCTAGGCAGGCCATTGTTATTTGACCCATGATGCAAGGCCTCCAAAGATTCCACTCCATTACATAATCCCGCTGAATGGAAGGAATTACGACTTGCAGAGCGTGAGAGATGACCTGATAAGGAAGCAGATCGCTCAAGACCTTCCTGCAAAAACCAGGATTTTTTTTAATCAACCGTCACAAGACATATCTGTAACCACACATTCAATGTTCTCCAGATGTTCTAATGAGCAGTTGTAGACAGGACAAGAGCAAGCAGAGCCTATGGTCCACTAAGAGAACAATTGGACTCACTAAACACGTTGGTGATGTACTTGTTGGTAGCTCATCAATTAAAAGATTGCTCACTGGAACAAAATTTTCCAAGTAAACTGCCCTCCACACCCGCCAGTTTGATCATTTTGAGGCCCCAGTAATGTTGTTAATTGTATTCCAGCATTAGTTGATTACACAATTTTCTCTATTACCTTTCTCTCCAGATTTAACTCTTCCTGTACCTCCTTTGAGGTTCCATCGTCAAATCAGGTCAATCTATATGAGGAAGCATTCCCTTCTGTAAGACAGATGGTTGATGTAGACCAGCAGAGGAAGGCCTTTTTTAGAGCTGATTATGCATTTTTTTTTAGCTGAATAAGTAATAAGATGCAGGTTTTCAAGGGAAGGTGACCAGGTCAGAAAGTTTAACGGTGTCTCTAAAAACGGCTATTCTTTTGTCTGGTATACAATGGGGGGTTTTAGGGTAGTTCTATGATGATAGGGTTGAATGTTTAACAAGGAAGAAGAGTTGATATTGGTGATCAAGGTGATTATGAAGAGCAGAAGGGTTGAAGAAAAATCTTGTTTGATGTTTCAAAGGCTAGTGCGAGAAAACCAAAGAAAATAGAATAATAAGAAGAAACCTTAATCTCTCTTAAGGGAATCCTAGGATCTAACCTAGAAAAAACACAATGTGCAGTTTTACCTCAATACTTCTGTCAGCCTTGCACCTCCATTGAGTATCTTAAATGCTAATTTTATCTCGCTACATGGTACCGTTATGAGCACAAATTTAACTCTTTTGCAAGTAACAGAAACATATCGTGTAATCATTCATTGCAGATTTTGAGACTTTTCTTTTCTAGTTTATATAAATGGTTGTTGAGGGAGTATAAACCAACTCTTGATAAGTTCCTTGACATGTTAGATATTTTCAGCGTTAAGAGAGGTGCATAGGTGCTAGTTACGGGAGTATAAGTGAATGAGAGAGAGCACGACAAAAGCAGTAAAAGTTCCACAGCACATCATAGCCAGTCCTAAAATAAACATGAAGCTAGAAATCTTGAGATGGAATATACAACCGCAAATTACGAGTGAAACAAAATCTTGCCAATAATTATATTCCAGCACAACTGGGATGGGGAAATACAAGGTCATTAGCATTCATCCAACTAAAAGCCCCTTTGAATTGTGAGAAGGGGTGAGATGAGAAAGGGGAAAGAGCGAATTAGAAAAATTCATTTTTTGTACTTTTCTCCTCATTTCTCACTAAAATAATCAATTCAAAAGAGAGATTTAGCAGGAAACTCTAACCCTTTGTTTTCTTTTCTCCATAGGGGCTGTAATGTTTTAATGGCCTCATAAATCGGGGACGACAATACCCACACTTACCATCCAGGTTTAATATGCAGTATGTACTTTAGAACTCATAGACATTCTGCTTCCAAATTCCTCTTAATGAAAAAACAGCAAAGCCATATTACAAAAGTTCAAAAGCTGTCATTTAAACATATCTCCAATGAAGGAAAACATTAGGATTGTCAGAGTATGAAATTACTCAAGAAATCTCTTCTCCATAATTATAAACTGTCACAAATCCCAAAATTGAGTCAAACCCATATCAATTACCTGAAGAATGTCGGCAAAACTCTTCCTCCTCGCTCCCAATCCTGTAAGTGACAACCCAACCGTAATATTGGAGCCTTTGTTTAGCCACTCAGAGGAGGATGGCCGTGAGAGACTCCTTGGAGTGTCGTTCCGCAATTCCATCAACTCATCTTCTGCATTTTTCACTGATAAGCTAGGCTGCATTGAGAACAATGACGAACTCTCACTGACATCGACCAAAGTCTTCTTCATCCAGTCACCACTTCCCACGAAGGACGACCCCCCTGAGGCCTGAAACCTCTGGGCCACACGCCAATCCTCTCGTGACAGTAATGGAGGGGGTAATCTGGGGTTAAGATTTTCATTTGAATAGTAGTATGATAAATAAGCGGGGTGCGATCGGATTTCTTCTTCGGTCATTATTTCAGTGGCATTGCTACTGCTACTATCTATTTGGGCAGAATTCGGATTCATAAACAGACTGCCCACTGCACTCAATGACCCTTCAACTGTGGGAGGAGCACTGCCACTCCTTATCATGTTATAATGCCCCTCTCTCTCCGATCAATAGCGGTTTCGATTATGTTGCTTCCGCAGAATTAATTCGAGCTCGTTCTGCAAAATATCCTCTAAATTACCATTTGATCCTCTCACATCTTCTAGGTTCATTCGTACACTCACATCAGATATCATATCCATCTTACTTCCAATTACCATCTCAAGAAAACCGTAATTCACCCTAAAGGAAAGCAAATAACAATGCATCAAAAACACAATTCGATAACAACACATTACAAAACAAGGAAAACGATTTCGCATTACATGAAACAAAACCTAATTAACAACTGCAAGTTAAAATTACAAACCTTCTACTCAAATTAATGCGTCAATGCGGGATAAATTGCACCATTGATTGTTCTGAAACGGAAAAAAAAAAAAAAAAGAAGCACGAAATTGAATTAAAATCAGAGAGAAACAAAGATTATATAATAATTAGCATACGCACGAACGTGTAAGTGAGATGTGAGTGGTTTATAATGTTGGTTAGACTTACAGAATCAAATTTGCGCGAAAATTGGAGAGGATGTGACAGGTTCAAAATTCACGTGATAATTGTGATTGAATAGACCAAAATCTAGCAACGATTTTGGAACGATTCAGAAGAGAGATTTTTTGCTGTTGAACCGAACAAGGTGGAGATTTTTCGAAACTCAGAGAGAGAGAGAGAGAGAGAGAGAGAGAGAGAGAGAGAGAGAGAGAGAGATGTGGAGGAAAGAAGAGGGGGTAGGGACGATTAACCTTTGATTGAAAATCAAATGCGGATGATTGGGGTGATAGGGTTTACGTGCATGGGAGCTAATATATTGGCAAATCGATACGTAAATATATATACACACACACTATACCTGCGTGCATATATAGGGGAACATAGAGAATGTGTTAGGGCGGTGTTTGCGTTGAAGGAAAGTCGTTAAGGAAAAATTCCTTGTGCTAGTACGGAACGTCAAATCTTGGATTTGGATTTTTTTTTTCCCTTTTCTGTATCAGTTTTTTTTTAAAAATATCAATCATTATCTTCTAAAAACTACTCGGATGAAGCCCATCCAGGTATTTTTTTTTTGCGATTCCTTGCGTTGGCCGTGGAAAACAGGTTTTAAACACATTGAGTGGTTCGGATCATCAAAATTTGGTTCGAAAAATTAAAAAAAAAGCGTTTCTTATGGAGGAGATCTGTGAGGGAGTCCTTAAAAAATGCGCACCACCTGTCACCAGATTCCGTGCGCATTCGTTAGGAAATCTTACTCAGATTCTAAAATCAGTAAAAGGATTCATTGTGGCCCGAGTGATTATTGGCTAGGCTAGGTGTGGATGCTGGGTTCCCACAGTCGCGCTCCCTTAATCATAACACATCTAATTAATCAAATTAGACCAATAGTTAATTAATTAATTCCATAAACCAAAAGGGTGGCTACCTAAGAGCCAGTTCAAACTACACTCCGCATTTTTAAGTCAAGCACTCCATCGTCTCTGTGGTTCGACTCCGGTACTTCCGGAATTATTGTGCTGCACTGGTCAAGAGTCCTACGCTTGGGACGCGTCTTCATTAGTCTTTTGTCAGTTACTTGGTCGGTCAAGCATTTTTGGCGTCGTTGCCGGGGGAAACCCATCTCGGATAATGTGGCGCTCGTTTTTAACCCCCCTCTGATCAATAGAAGCCTCCCATTTATCCCGCTCATCCCGGGCAATCTGATCCTTGGTCCTCCTTCCCCCGGTTGCTTGCTCTGGAGGGGCACTAGAGGATGCTGCCCCCTTTCCTTTAGCGCTAGTGGAAGCCTTCCTAGGTGCCATGCTTTGGAACAAGGTTAGGAAGCTAGGGTTTTGGATCTGGAAAGATAAGGGTTTTGGAAAGGTTTTGAGAGATATATGTGGTAGAGAAGGAAGAAATGAGTGTTTTGGTGAAGTTTGGTGGGATTTGGGTGAGATTTGGTGGGGTTTTTGGAGGTTTGAAGGTGGTGGTTATGGAGTATTTTCGTGGGTTAGGGTTTGGGAAGGAGAGAGAGAGAGGTTGAAGAAGAAGATGAAAGGGTGAGAATGACCGGTCAAACCCTTTTAATTTGACGTATAAGGGATTCGGTATCGATACAGGTAAAACCTTGTATCGATACCCATAGGTTCTGTTCCGGATTAACACTACCGGTATCGATACGGAGGTTTTCCCGTATCGATACCGAACTCCACAATTTTTTTTTTTTTTGCAAAGGAAGGGATAGAAAGGTTGAAGGTTGTGGGTTTTGGGGTTTTGGTTTCCAAACATGACACCTAATCAGACTTCCTCAAGCACTAATCTTTCAAATACCCATTGCTTTACCAAATTTCCCACAACAACACGGCACTTATGATGCATGGAGCTTGACTTCCCCCCAACTTAAATCCAACCAAACACCGGTTTCCTAAGGTAGACACGAGAACTGACTCGGACTGGTTTGAGATTGGTCAAGGGGACTCATATGTGGTTTAATCATGCAAAGAATGCCTTGTATCATCCCCCATGCACGTTATTCGCTCTCACAAATGCATAATAGACAAATCCGGATTCTTAATTGCAGAACAATAGCCTACTATTTTATGCGATTGTAGAAATGAATACAAAGAACATGGGAATGCTATTCAGAATACGCTATTACCAATATGGGGGACATTTATTTACATGCTTCAGCAATGCATCATGCTCAACTAAGTAGCCAAATATATACATGCATTCAAGTTAATCAGGCATATTAATCGGCTAAATCTCATATGCTCAAAGAATATCCACAAGATGCATAACAACAGTACCCCCGAAAACCACCTATCAACGCCATAAAAACAAAAACAAATGTACCAAGTACACCCTCCCCCCAACTTGAAACATGCTATGTCCCCAGAGCATGGAGACAAACAAAAGAGAGAACAAAGGGGAAGAACTGGCCCGTTGGATGGTAGCCAACCATCATGACCCCGGTCGATGTATGGGGAATTTCCTGGCACCGCTGCGGTTCGTCATTAGAACTGCTTCCAGGAGCCGCTCCTTCGGACCTAACAAGGTCCACAGCTAGTCACACAGGGCCGCGCCGAAGCTTTTTAGGACTTACAACCGCCACATTTCGTGGCACCCCTGCTTGAGGCTCTTGAATGCCGCACTCACTTCGGCGGTGAGGCCCAAACTACCAAGGCTGGTGTGGTAGCATGCTCGTCCTGCAAAAGACTTAAGAACCAACTACCTACTAGGCAGCAAATGACATCAGTACCGCCCGCTAGTGGAAGCCGGGCCACAATAAGGAATATCAAATATAAACGAACACCCCAAACAAACCAATAATGCAAAAATCACATACACCACCACTTTCGTCACGTGAAAGGTACGGGTACTACTTTTCTCCCCAATATTCTCACTTAAAGTTGTGTAGAGAAGGTCATCATAACAATCCCGGGTAAGTCACGACTCAACAGGTTAAATCACTCAAGGTTTCTCCTTAAAGCAATCAGAGCCAATCATCTTTTATGACTATCCGAGACAAAGCAATAAGATTGTTAGAAACCCAGATACACAAATTTAAGGCTAGAAATTAGGTGGCTATATCGGACCACATTGTTATATATATATATATATATATATATATATATATATATATATATATATATATATATATATAAAAATGAAAAGCAGACTCTAAAATGCATAACATGCCCTTACTAACCGAAACTGGGCACACGATCCTTATTTTAATAGCGGCGTGTGGAGCTATGATAACCCAAGTCAATGATGGGTATCCCTAATGCTAGGGATCGGGTCCACACTCAATGAAGAGCATGGTACGCGTGGGCTACCCGTCAGAACAAGGCCGCAAAGGCCTACACAACACGGTCATCCGAATAAACAGGATCGACCAACTCCTCATCAGGTTCGCCTACCTCTAAAAATTCCAAATACGGTTTAAGACGCTGTCCGTTGACTTTAAACACATGCTCATCTTTAGGATCAGGGACATCGACCGACCCATTCGGGTACACATGAACAACTAGGTAGGGACCATCCCAACGAGACCTCAATTTACCTGGAAAAATATGAAGACGCAAATTATAGAGTAATACTTTCTTACCAGCCCTAAAGGTTTTGCATAAATAATGTTCCTATCATGATACGTCTTAACCTTAGCCTTATAGATACTCGCATTCTCATACGCGTCATTCCTAAGCTCCTCAAGCTCACTCAACTGCAATTTTCTATGCTCACCTGCCTCAGTCAAACTAGAGTTGACCGTCTGAATGGCCCAATAGGCCTTCTTTTCTAACTCAACAGGCAGATGGCAGGCCTTACCATAAACGAGCCGATAGGGTGAAGCACCCAACACGGTCAGGTAAGCAGTGCGGTAGGCCCGCAACGCATTAGTCAACCTAGTGGACCAATCTTTCCTAGTCACACCTACGGTCTTCTCTAGAATCCTCTTAATCTCTCTGTTCGCTAATTCGGCTTGCTCATTAGTTTAGGGGTGGTATGAAGTGGATACCTTATGAGTGACGTGAAACTCCCCCATTAACTTTTCAAAAGACCTACTCGTGAAATGCGTGCCCTGATCGGAGATAATGGCGCGTGGCACACCAAACCTAGACAAAATGTTAGCCTTTAGGAATTCTAGCACAACTCTCGACTCCATAGACTTAGTGGGAATCGCCTCTACCCACTTCGACACATAGTCCACTGCCAACAGGATGTACTCATAACCATGGGAAACAGGAAATGGACCCATAAAGTCGATGCCCCAACAATCAAATACCTCTAGTACAAGAATGGGCTTGAGGGGCATCTCATGACGCAGTAACTTCTGTGCATAACTTGCCAAGCTTTTGGCAAGGTCACATTTGGCAACGGTCACATGACCTATAAAACAAGTGCACACCCTTAAACATATCGGGCCACGGAACCCACATTGCAAAATCTTGGCGGTGGTCTTCTTAGAGAAAGTGACCCCACATGCCTCACTATGACAGTAACTCAATGACTCCTGGCAGGTGGGACTTCGGGGGCCGCACCTACGCCTGTCGGTCCGCATAGTACTTAAACAAATAAGGGTCATCAAAAATGTACTAGCGGACACTCCTCAAGAAACGCTGCTTCTCCTGGGTAGACCAATGAGAAGGGATCTGCCCAGTCACTAAATAATTGGCGATGTCAGCATACCATGGGCACTCATTAACAGCCAACAACTGCTCGTCTGGAAAGGAATCTCTAATGGGTATATCTGAGGTAGGGTCCTCAAACGCCAGACGTGACAGATGGTCAGCGACCACATTCTCTACCCCCTTCTTATCCTCAATGATGAGGTGGAATTCTTGCAGAAGCAGAATCCACCGGATAAGGCGAGCTTTCGTGTCCTGCTTGGTCATCAAGTACTTAAGGGCTGCATGATCGGTAAACACCGTGATCTGCAAACCCACCAGATAGGATCGAAACTTGTCTAAGGCAAACACTACAGCTAGCAACTCTTTCTTAGTGGTTGTGTAATTCATTTGTGCCTCATTTAATGTCTTGCTAGCGTAGTAGATCACACATGGGTCTTTCCCTCTCCTCTGTCCTAACACAGCTCCGATTGCATAGTCAGAAGCATCACACATCAGCTCAAAGGGAAGACTACAATCGGGGGACTGCACAATTGGCGGAGTCGTGAGACTTCGCTTTAACTTAAGAAATGCCTCCTCACATGCCTTAGACCACACAAAAGGTGCGTCCTTTGCCAAAAGTTGGCATAATGGACGAGAGATAACACTGAAATCCTTAATGAACTGCCGGTAAAAACCAGCATGTCCCAAAAATGAACGCACATCTTTGACAGACCTAGGAGTTGGAAGATTACGGATCAAGTCTATCTTAGCTTTGTCCACTTCAATACCCTTGGAGGACACAATGTGCCCTAACACAATCCCTTGGGTAACCATAAAGTGACACTTTTCCCAATTCAGCACTAAGTGCTTCTCCTCGCACCACTGTAAGACCTTACCTAAATTCTCGAGGCATCCATCGAATGAGTCCCCGAAGACCGAGAAATCATCCATAAACACCTCTAATATGCGCTCAACCATATCACTAAAGATCCCCATCATGCATCTGGAAAAGGTACCAGGCGCATTGCACAACCCAAAGGGCATGCGACGGTATGCATATGTCGCATATGGACAGGTGAAGGTGGTCTTATCCTGGTCCTCTAAAGCGACCTCTATCTGGTTGTACCCTGAGTACCCATCTAAGAAACAATAAAAGGCTCGACCAGCCACCCTTTCCAGAATTTGATCAATGAAGGGGAGAGGAAAATGATCTTTTCGGGTGCTCGCATTGAGCTTCCGGTAGTCTAGGGATGGCAATTTCACCCAAAACCGATGGATACCCAAGCCAAACTGACCTAATTGGTGCGGTTTTTTATATTTTTTGCTACCCATGGAGTGGGTTTGGTTTTGAAAACATAATACCCTGTGGGTTTGGATTTGGGTTTGGTCTTAGCAAGTATTCGGCCAAACCCAAACCCAAACCGATCCATATAATATTATTTATAGGATATATATATATTATTTTTTATGTACATGTAATTTTTATTTTTCAATCCATAACTTTCAGAAACTTTTTATTTTATCTCCATCCTTATTCTTTTCAAATCCTTTAAAAATCTCAAGAGTCTCCATAGGAACCTCTTAAGAAAAGTTTATTATTTAGTAGTTATTTTCTTTGATTATGTCGGAATTTAGATGTTTAATAGAAAAATCATATGATATATTATCTTTTTATTTTAATATATAATCTTTTTGCTTCATATGTTCATTAATGAAATGAATATTAATGCGGGTTTGGTGCGATTTGGATAAAATCTAAATCCATATGGTTTGGTTATGGTGCACTAAAATTCATACCCATCGGATATCGGTTTGGATTTGGGTATAGATAAATACTTTGGGTTTGGGTATGGTAATCGCAAAACCCGGACCAAACCGATCCATTGCCATCCCTACGGTAGTCGATGCATACTCTCCAACTTGTAGGGATGCGGGTCGGTACTAACTCTCCTCGCTCATTGATCACCACTGTGACCCCAGTCTTCTTAGGCACAACCTGTACTGGGTTGACCCACTCACTATGGGCAATCGGGTATATAATACCCGCATCTAAAAGTTTAAGCACCTCAGCCCGTACTACCTCTTTCATGTTTGGGTTCAATCTCCGCTGAGGCTGTCTAGACGGCTTAACACTCTCCTCAAGAACGATTTGGTGTGTATGCACCGTAGGGCTTATACCATGCAGATTTGCTATGGTCCAACCTAGCGCGCCTATGTGCTCTCTCAGTAATTCAAGCAACTTCCTCTCTTGATCTTCCTCAAGGGTCGAGGAGATCACTACCGGATAAGTGTCATTGCCTTTTAGAAAAGCATATTTAAGTGTGTCTGGGAGAGGTTTCAACTCTGGTTTGGGCGGTTGCACTAAAGATGGAAGAACCTTGGGCGGAGGGTTGCCCAAAGGCTCAAACATTAGGTCATGAGCGACCCCGCATATATCCTCACACTCATCCTCAATTGTTAACATCTCACGAAACGTGCCTACCTCTGCAGATTCTAAAAATGAGACCTCCTCAGTGGTAAGAGCCACCTTGAGAGGGTCCTTATAAAGAACTGTATCTATGTGCTCCTGCGTGAGTGTCTCTATCAAACATAATTCCTCTGTCTCCTCATCATCCTCGCCCAAGGTGCTAACACTGTAAACATCTATCTCCATCCTATCCTCGCCAACAGATAACTGGACCTTGCCAGTTTTACAGTTCATGACGGCATTGGAGGTTGCTAAGAAAGGACGACTTAAAATGATGGGAGTCTTTTCTAAAACCTCGGGTCCTGGGCTAATATCAAGGACAATGAAGTCCGCAGGAAATTGGAACTTGCCTACCCGAATCAACACATCTTCCACCACCCCTTTCGGAACCCTAACACTCCGGTCTGCCAACTGGAGTGTGACAGGAGTCTCTCTAAGGTCTCGAAGGCCTAATCTCAAAAATGCTGAATAAGGGAGCAAGTTGACACTCGCTCCCAAATCCAACAAGGCTTTATCAAAAGTCTGCCCTGCAATGACTATGGGTATGGTGGGACATCCTGGATCCTTGCACTTGGCAGGGATCTCAGTCTGAAGGATGGAGCTCACTTGCTCTATCAGAACCACGTTGTTCTGACTCTTGCGCTTAGTCGTGCAAAGGTCCTTCAGTACCTTCGCACACTATGGGAATGACTCTATAGCCTCTATCAGAGTAATAGGGAATTGCACCCTCTTAAAAAGATCGAGCATCTTATGGTTCATGCTCTGCTTAGGCTTTACCGCCAGCCTTTGGGGAAATGGAGCTAATGGTTTTGCTGGCGGAGTTTGAGTCGTGTGGGCTGCGTCAGCAGGCTCCACCACCTCAGGTGATTTCTCGCTATTCTCAGGATTTGCTTTCGGCGCATCCACCAATTCCGGGGGTGGAACTGGTGTTCGCTTTGGCGGAATGGGCTTGTCGATCTCCTTCCCACTTCTGAGAATGGTGACCGACTTGGCTTCTTCGTGATTCTGACCCTGGTTATTCTGACCTAAAGAACTTCCTAAGAAATGGGCTCCTGCTGTACTACCCTGGGCCGAAAATTTGCCCTTCTCCTGCTGCATTTGACTAATTATTGCAGTGAGTTGGGACATCTGTGTGGTAAGGGCCCCTATTTGCTGCCTTGTCTCAGTCTGGAATGTCATCTGAGACTGCATCATGGAGTTGACATTCTCCTCCAATTTATGATCACGACCTACCATCTGGGAATAACCTGGGGGAGGACCACGAGTGGATGGACACCTTTACCGTACATTCTTTGGTAGTGGTATGGAATAACTTGGCCCTGCGAAGGCCTAAAAGACTGGGACTGGGAAAATTGCTGTGGCGGAGGCAGCGCAGGAGGTTGAGCTTGGCCTCCACCTGTAGGTTTGGTATCGGACCACCCAAAATTAGGGTGATCCCTCCATCTTGGATTATATGTGTTCGAATAGGGATCCCAAGTCCTAACTGCGTTTACCTCCTCCTGATTAAACTGACTTGCCCCTTTGGTAGCTAGGAACCCAGGGCAAGCGGTTGCGATGTGCCCCTTGCACTCACACCAAACACATACCTCCTCAACACTGACCTCATGAACTGGTCGCGCCTATCTCACTTCTAATTCCTCTAACCTCTGAGCCATTTTCTCAACTTGAGCCTGAAGTCGCTGATCACGAATGGTGACAGGAACAATAGTGGACCCGGAAGGTCCGGCTCGGTCAAAATCAGATGGTTCTAAGGCTCTCTGCTTATCAGCTAGATCATCTAAGAAATCCCACCCTTCATCAGCTGTTTTGGACAAGAAATCGTCCCCTTTGCAGGAATACTTTATGTGTTGGACGGTCTCAGCGTTGAGACCTAGGTGGAAGAACTCGACTAATTGAATCCTCTCAAAGCCATGGTGTGGCAATCTGAGGATCAACTCTTTAAAGCGCTCCCATGCCTTAAGAAAGGACTCACCTCTCTCCTGTCTAAACCCTTGGATCTGACGTCTAAAACTCATAGACTTAGCCTCAGAGAAGTACTTCCTATAGAAAGCGTCGCGCACTTGCGCCCAGGTGGTAAGAGACTGAGGCTTCTGCATCCTAAACCACATCAGTGCGCCATCCTTAAGTGTTGCCTCAAACAACTTGAGGCATGCATTCTCGTGGGTATTGGGCCTTGAGGTTGCGCACCAATCCCTCGAAGGTTCGCACATGTTCATATGGGTCATCGCACTCCCTCCCATAGAAAGTTGGGAGGCTGTTCAGGACACCTGGTTTGACAGTAAAAGCGTTGCGTGCCTCTTGTGTCTCTCGAGGAAACACAATGGGTCCCTCTGGAGTGGACCTCTCAGGGTATAGGTGTTGCCTCAAAGATGGTCATTCTTGCGAAGTCATTTGATCAAACCATATCACTAACCTCGACTCGACCGTACAAAGGATTACTAACACTGACTGACTCAAAGGGTAATTCGATAAAAAGATCACTAATGGGAATAGACTCTGCCTGAGCTAGGTCTAATCCCGAACTAGAGGATAAAACACTAGGATATGCAGACTGACCCGACTCTAATTCTCTTCGAACTAAACGATGTGTAGGGTCTCGGTAATACAGAGGGTCCTTCCTAGGAGAACCCTTCTTACCTTTACCTATGATGGCTAAACTAAAAGGTTAAACTAAACTACGACTCAACACCTCTGAACACTCGTCACCGTCCCCGGCAACGGCGCCAAAAATGCTTGACTGACTAGGTAACTAACAAAAGACTAATGAAGACGCGTCCCAAGCGTAGGACTCTTGACCAGTGCAACACAATAATTCCGGAAGTACCGGAGTCGAACCACAGAGACGATGGAGTGCTTGACTTAAAAATGCGAAGTGTAGTTTGAACTGGCTCTTAGGTAGCCACCCTTTTGGTTTATGGAATTAATTAATTAACTACTGGTCTAATTTGATTAATTAGATGTGTTATGATTAAGGGAGCGCGATTGTGGGGACCCAGCGTCCACACCTAGCCTAGCCAATAATCACTCGGGCCACAATGAATCCTTTTACTGATTTTAGAATCTGAGAAAGATTTCCAAACGAATGCGCACTGCCTGTCACCAGATTCTGTGCGCATTCGAATTCCGGTAATGCCTGGGTTTGTTCGTTAGAAAGTTTTCAGTTCCCAAAACTGCTTGAAAAATGATTTAATTTGGCCTCGAGGTGGAATATCGACTAGCCTAGATGCGGGCGCCTTCGCCCCGCATCCGCACTCGATGCGACTACTCACTCATGTTTATTAAAGTTGCAAGAGTCAGTAAAAACCTAGAACTATGCATGCTTGATGAATGAAATATAAGAGCGATAAAGAAATAAAACTATAAATTGCAAAGGGGAAAGAACTTAATGAAATTACCAATGTGCGAAACAATCCGAGTACTGGAATGCTGGAAAATTTAACTGTAAACATAGATGGAATGAGGAACCGAGATCCGTAGCCGAAAACTTGAAAAACTAAACCCTAGGTAAAATTCATCGACCCTAATTAACCCCAAAACGGGGTATTTATAATCCCTAATGAAGTCAAAATCCGGAAACAAAGTCAAACGTCAGTCATGTGACCCTCGGTATCGATACAGGAG
Organism: Vaccinium macrocarpon; assembly: GCA_022606695.1. Taxonomy (NCBI): domain Eukaryota; kingdom Viridiplantae; phylum Streptophyta; class Magnoliopsida; order Ericales; family Ericaceae; genus Vaccinium; species Vaccinium macrocarpon. Next base: position 22,426,407 of record CM040171.1, read on the forward strand.
AAGTCCTTTATCGATACCCATTCCTTCTGTTCCCAATTGATGCAATCTGTATCGATACAGGAGAAATCCTGTATCGATACCGGCTCCTTTATAGTGCCTTCCAGGCTTGCTTGGCCGTCCCACTTGGGCCCCGCTGGTTCCTTACGTTCCTTACCGCCGTGTGTCCACTTCACGAGCACTTTTGCGATCTGTTTCCCTACAAAACAGTCAAACACACGAAAAACCAAAAACACACCGCATCAAGTGGAAAATGGAATAAAATTGTGCCTCTAACGCGCTAATCCGCCCTACTTAGGCGCTTATATCTACGACATTACGCGCCTATCACTCTTAGTGGCTGTTCGATCATATTTTGGACAGCTTATGTGTTCGGTAATTTTAATTCAATTTTGATTTATTTTGGTCAGTAAAAATAAAACACATCCGAGCCGTCCCAAACACGATCGGACGTCCGAGGAGCGCACAACACAGTGCGTGGCACGGGAGTGCACATCACCTCCCCGCGCACTACAAAAAATTGATCTTTTAGTGACAACAATTTTGTCACTAGGTTGTCACTAAAAGTGTATTTCTAAAAGTATTTAGTGACAACTTTTTAGTGATTTTGTCACGCCCTCAAATTTAATAAACCAAAGACAAATAAAATCCACGTAGGATCAACCCAAGTCAAACATCTTCCCATAGAAAAGTCAAGTCAAAGTACAATGAGTTCCCAATTAAGGTACCCGTACTCATGCAAAAGTACTCAAGAGTTAATAGTTATTACACAACCGAGTTTAGTCAAAAGATTGAAGGAATTAAAGTTATAAGATCATCTCCCCAAAATATATCAACGATAGAGAGGATACAATAACTTCATGTCAAATGATCTTCATGATATGCGTCCACACACCAAGCATTCCAATCACATGCCTTGCCGAGTACCTGAAAATGATAGGTTGAGCTCACTAGCCCAGTAGGAAAACTTTTCTACCAGCGCTAAGGGTATAGAAGATGAAACATGCACATGAAGATGTGATACACATGAATGAATAGGCTAACATGGACCAAAAGATTGACTTGATGATAAAGTATCCAATAGGTGCCCCAAAGATTGAATCAAACCCAAGTGTCCACGGATTTTCTCAAAAACGTCACGTTTTGTGTCGTAGGTTCAATCATTTCCAAAACATCATCATTTTTGTAAGACATTTCATTTTTCACATCTTCACAAATAACTATTTATTTAAATAGGGAATGAATCCCTCTGCCGGATTTCGGGGGCTCCGAACACCCATGGCTAGGGACGCACCAAATGGTGGCCTTAGAATAAGCAAATTATCATTTTCAAAAGTTTATCAAACAATCAAGTGTCCAAAAACATCCATGTAATTCACTTAGTTCGAAAACTTGTAGTGTGTCGGTTGTGGCAAGGTAAATATGTGTCCAAGAACGTGAGAGATCATGACAAAATATCATTCATACCACGATAGGTTACCAAAGCTTAGAAGTCAATTTAGGGGGCTTAGGAAAGACCAATGAAGGCCCGGAGCAAAGGAACATAAAAATGGAGTTGTGAACCTTGAAAGAACCCAACACCTTGATAGGAAAAAGCAGATTTCTCTAAAATTAAAAAGGCTATGAACATGAGACCAATTGGGTTTGAAAGTAGACTCATAGATCTTTTTAACGGTTCAAGAATCACCTCAATCGGAGTTCGGACGAAGCCTGGGCGTGCCCGCGAAATTGGATCAAAATTTGCCTTACAAACAGCTGGCTATCGATACCCATGAAAGGGGTATCGATACCAGATCACTAAAAACTGAACAGAACGCTGGGTATCGATACCCATGAAAGGGGTATCGATACAAAGGCCGTTACGAGCAAAATTTGCAGATTTTTCCAAAATGGAGGGGATTTTAACCCAAGCTAAAAATGAGGTTTCAAACAACAAACAACCATAGAAGAGGGATATATCAATAACCAATTCATGAATTTATCAACCCAATACACAAAATCCAAACTCATTCATTATCCAAACTCAATTCCATGGAGATAATCATGTTAAACAAGAAATTTGTGAACAAGAACACAAATAATGCAATCATTCAACCAATATACACTTAGAGGAGGTAGAAGATTGTTCCCTACCTCAAAGGTTGAGCTTCAAACTTGAGAAAATTGAATTCTTAGATCCCCAAATTGAAAAATCCCATTTTTGAGCTTCAAGGTGCAAAAAAGTAAGTTCTGAGCTTCAAATCACGCGTAGAACAATATTCCAAGGTCAATTTGTGAAGAGGTTTGATGGAGAGGGAGATTTGTGAGCTTGGAGTGGTGCTAATGGAGGAGGAGGATGGGCTGATTTTTGAGAGAGAGAGAAGTGTATTTTTTTTACAAAATTTTCAGCCATACATTACATAAATACACCCCTCTTATGCACTTACGCCATTCATGTTCATAGTACATCTGACAAAGACCCAAATGCAATACTAACCTTTCATTGACCCTATATTATTCTATTTTCATTTCTTCACACTTCCTCAATATCATTTCCGGAAAATTATTTAAAAACACGAGTCCTTACAGATTTGTCACTAATCCTATAATTAGTGACAGCATAGTACGAAAAACTGTCACTAAATACTTTTAGAAACACACTTTTAGTAACACATTGTTGTCACAAAGTTGTCATTAAAACTCATTTTTTTTGTAGTGCCGGTTCCCTCGTTTGGAGTCCTTGGAGAATATAGAGCACAACTTTTGGGGTGTTCATATTGATTAGAAAGGAAGACGAGAACGCGGCTATGGGTACGCATACTTGTGTACGTCATATGCACGCAACTCATCTCAATTGTTCATTTCAAAAATCAATGGTCTGAATTTTAAATAATTTGTTCGTGCAAACAAACAAATTGTTCGCGTGAATAATTTATTTAAAATCTGGACTGTCGAAAATGCGTATGAATGGTTAAGATACATGGTCTGTGCATTTGGTACGGTAGTATTTTTGAAGGAAGACAAACTACAGAATAACAAATTAACAATGCCCACGAAAGGTTCCTAAAGAAAGTTCCACGCATGCAGGGAAGGAAAGATTTGGATTTTGTTAGCGGCGATTTTTGCACGTGAACTAAAGAATGAATATAATTCTCATCCGTTTGATTTGTTTTCCTTTCTGGTTTTTTCATTTTTTTTAAATTTCTAGTATTGTAAGAAAAAAAAGATAAAGATTTAAAGGAATATGTTCAAATACGTGAAGTGTGGAAATATCCGGAAATATATGGGTGGAAATAAATGGATATGCACAAAAATTCACAATTGCGTGCAATCAACAAATTAAAGTTTTGAAGTTTATAATCTTATAATCGACAAAAAAAAACGCCTATGTGCACCTTAAACGTGTGTTGAATGAATAAGAAGAGGATATTTGGCAGAGAATGGCTACAATATATACACACCCATTAAAAATATGTATTATATGTATCTTTTGTATGTTTCATATTGTGTCAGCTCATTGCACTCATTGCAATCGTAACATTTTTTAGTCTCTCATAACTTTTATATTAAAAACTTATAACTTTACAACAAGATGATTTGTAACGTTTTCTCTATGATTCGTAATATTTCGGTACATCTCGTAAATTTTAGACAAAAAAATACTAATTTTTTTCATTCATAAGAAGTAATCGATTCGTAATATTTTTAGGAGTACATATTATACACACCCAAATAGCAATGTGCATTGTAACCTTTCTCTAATTGGCATTAGCTTTTTTGGGTGCCTAGGTTTTTTATTTTTATTTTTTATCTTCCACTTATCATGAAATTGGAAGTTCAAAAACCTAATGAAAGAGAAGTAGTAAGAACACGTCTATCCTTAAAGATATATATTTGCAAACGGAGACATAAAAACTTACTTTTGTAGGATCTCAAAAATCTTGAGTAAGGATATCCAGAGGACTCATATTCTAACCAAGACGGCTCTTGATTCTTTCATGCACCATCCAGAGGAGATGGAGAACAATTTTTTGATAGAGCTAGGTTTTCAATGTACCGAAAATGTACAAAGAGGCCCGCGGTCTACTTTTAGGTCCTCCAGAAATAATTCAAACTGTTTCATAATTTCAAAATAATTTTTGAGTGTCCCTTAAAAAATCAACTCAATTGAATATGCGTAAGGCGGTGATCCAATATTTCAGTTTTTCATTTAGAATTTTGAACTATTCGGATTCTTGCTTTGTACATTTTTGGCGCCCTAGCATTGTTAGGAGGGAAAACATGACTTTATGCATGTTCCTTTAAAAAAAAAAAAAAAACACATTCTCCAGCTTGAGAAGTTGGTGAGCATCAACTATTCTTTCATCTTTAACGGAGTTTATTTATTTATTTATTTTACTTGTGTAAGAAAAAAAAGATATGGACTTTGCAGAAGAAATGACACAATTTGTACACTGAAAAATTGAATTATCATTTAAATTTTGAGCAGCAATGCTTCGATTCACCGATCAATCATTGACAATTATTGTTGTTCCGAGTGAACAAAGCTCTCACTTTTACCAAGGTTAGAGACAGAAAGAAGTATCCTTCTACATTTAAAAAGTTCATCCCAGCAATTACAACACTTACCAGATGGATTGAATTATAGAAATAGAAAAGAGCTACAACCACCTAAACTTAAACACGAGCTTCAAACTCAACTAGCACATACTGCAAAAAAGCAGAAACCAAATAAAAAAAAAAAAAAAAACGAAGACACGACAACTCAAGACCGTAGTATATTCCAACTACTTAGTGCAAAGGCTGATGCTCGTGAGGAGAATACAAAATAAGGGGCAGAACTAAGAATTTTTTTTCCCAGCGGACACAAAATCTTATCTGATGAGTATCTATCAAATTTCCGAAGCACCAAAAAAAAAAAAAAAGAGTATCTTTCGGTCAATACTAAACTACGTATCCTCGGGAGATTTCAGTCAACACTAAACTGTGTATCCTCAAGAGATAGAAGATAACCACCAGCTTTTAGGCCAGCAGAGAACAGCAGTTTTAACAAAACTTCTTGTTCAAAGTCGGATGCATGATTTCCATCCACGGAAGCATTGGCAAAATAAAATTGCTAGAATTGTGTAATTCTATACATGGCAATTTAACTCATTTACCTTCTTCAACGAAGAATTACAAGTGAATTTTGAAGTTATGAATCTATAAAAAAAGAAAAAGAAAAATCAGGACTAAATGATTTGCATGTCAAGTACTCCAAAGTTACATGGAAAACTCATTGTCGATCATTTCACGAATCTCATTAGCAACCAAATATGCTTTGTGGCCTCCTATTACTTCTGCCTGCTTGTTGTTATCCTTCCACAACTGTTACACAGGCATTCCTCACTATTGGAATAAAAGAGGGATGATACTGTTCAACTATAAAAGGAAAATCAAATCCATAATTTACCTGTATTGTAGGCATTTTCTGCACAGAATTCAGAGTACCCCCACATGCATGAAATGGCATAATTGAACATAAATCACCGGTTTTCCAAATATTTACATGTGCAGTGCAAAACAAAAACATAAGAGCTAGCGAAAACAAAAAATAGTCCCACGGCGGGTTGTCAAAGAAAAAGAACATCCCAGATTCGAGCTTTAGTAGTAAAAACGAGATGACTCATATACCTCTTTTTAGCGATTTAGTTTAGTTGTTTTATTTTCACTTCCACAACGCATAAAAACCTTCTTGTATACTATTTACAGGCAAAAACAAACACGGACATAGGTATTATTTGTACAGTTACTTACAGTGACTCCTGCACGAACCACAAGCTTGTGTGGAACATTATTCACATCTACAGAATAGAATCGTATCCTGCATCAACACATACAGGATTTGATTCACTTATTTTGTCTCACCTCAAGTGAGATGTGGAAAACTTTACTCACCAGAAATAATAGATATAAACATACAGAAATTTAGACATGAGGTGTAACTGGTTTGTGACAACCCACAGAGAAATGTAAACATACACTTGGCGTGAAATGCATTGCACTTCGTTTTTTCCCTTTATCTGTGCCATATAATACAAAAGCAGGAAATGCTCGTAAATTCCATATTTCCAACTTACTTCTTAATTGGGTTCTTTCCTTCTGAGTCCTGTCTTTTTAATGCAATGCCAATTTCATGTAGCAATTCTGAGTCTCTGACTACATGAGAGTCCTTTCAAGGATGTTAACTAACACTGTGTAACCGTGGACGAGGAAAATTGAGCATCACAGATCAACCTGTAATAATTTGTTGAGATTTGTTTGCATGTTTTTCAAACAAACAAAAGTTCATTTAACAATAAAGCCGACACAAAGAGCAGCCCTGTAACTAGCAAAACACCATCTGAGGAGCCTAAATGTTGATAGGAACAAAATAAGCAAAAGAGTCCTAAACAACAAAGAAATCATTTTCCATTTCTTTTGACTACTTTATCAAATTTATTGTAACAAAATCTACTGTATTTTCCTGGAGTTCATTCTCTGGGAATTTTGAAATTATTCAGCAGAGTTCTTGGAATCTACTTATTTTATGAACTCATTGAAATCATGTAAAGACAACTCTTATTCAAGAGAGTCTTGCTAACTAGTGCCCGCTAGGTGATTGATAATATAATGCCAAACGAGTTTGAACTAATTACACATCTCACAGATACCAAGACACTTTTAAGGATATCGATACAATTTTTTTTGGATATTGATGACGCTTTCATATTATGTACCGCCGTAAGGGCTGTGCTTAGCATTTTCCTATTTAATATGGCTATTAGAAAACATAAAAAACTTGCAGCATTCACCGAAAGATGCAAAGCAAGCTCCAAATCCTCAATAGAGCTGTGCAATGCTCTCTCCAAATACACCACAACACCCAATTGACTAGCACTCAATGCCTAAAGGAGTAGCATTCCAAATCTTCAAAACCTCCACACCCAGCCGACTCACCTCCATATCTTCATAGGGTAGTATAACATAAGAGTAGAAGGCCCAGGTATCATATCTCAAGGCTCATACCATCTGTTTTCAATGTTCCAAAAGAAAAGATAACATTGCAATCAATATATAATTAATCTAAATCCTGGATTGGCACCAACCAGGGCAGGTTGGAATTCCTGTGTCATTTTCTACTGCTTTATTTGATGCACGTTGTTTGCTGCTTATTATGGTTAGTGTAATTTTTAGCTTGCTACTGTTTCAAAAAAAGGAAAAAAAAAAACTGTTCAAAATTTTAAGTTTGCTATCAAGGCATCACAATACCAACCAAGAAAAATTAAAGTAGTTTTATACCAGCCAATCCGTTGAAACCTCGATCGCTTGAGGTCTCTGTGTTATAATTGTTGGAAGTTATATTCTACAAGAACATGTATGTTTTAGCATCAGTGTGTGTTCACCAAACTGAATTCCTAGAAAGTTAAACACACGGAAAGATTCAAGGGCTAATGAGTAATTCTTTACATCAAAATCATAATGCAACGACTTGATATTCAGAGAGAGCTTGCAAGTTGCAGAGCTAAAGCTAGAGGATAGACTACCTTTTTTTTCTCCCCCACATCTATAGTGCCAATTTATCACAACTATCTGACAAAAGGACAGAAGGCAAGTAACACTACTCAATTTCTTCCACAAAGCTCATACAATAAAACCATTCAACCACAGTAATTCTTACAAAGAAAAATAAATAAATAAATTGATGGTTAAAAGAAATTCAAGATTACCTGGGATAGTAATCTGCAGCCAATTTTTCCAATTTTGGCTTCAAATATATACATTTCCTGCACCAGCTTGCCATCCTACAAATACAAGTAACAAAACATTACAAATCAGCTGAACTGAATTCAATATCACTTCCCAAAATAACCTTCAATTTTTACAAATAAACTCCAATGTATAAAAATGTATACAACCATATGAACATAATTCATACATGCACAAATGCATCTATTAGATTGTTGGCCGCTAACTCATCTAAAAGCTTAAGATGTTTGGAGAGAGGATAAGAGGATGTACAGAATTCATACGTGCACAAATGCATCTATTAGATCCACTAACTCATCTAAAAGTTGAAGTTGTTTGGAGAGAGGATAAGAGGATAACTTCATTTTTTAGTGATGTCTAAAAGCATGGGTTGTTTGGAAAGAGGGGTAGCTTTGTTTTAATCTTCTTAACACGCTTCCTAAAGGTCTGACAAGCTTAAGAGGGTCAAATATCTATAACGATTTAAAATATCAGGCAGTGAGGTTCAAACATAAGATCTATCCTTCCTCTACTATCATGTCAGAGTTGTCGACCACCAAGTCATCTAAAAGCTTAAAATGTTAAAGATAGTGGCAACTTTGTTATAAATATCGTAATGGCAGTAATGTAAACATACTCATACTAGAATTGGACTCAACTTTGGATAAATCTAATCCAATTACTGAAACCATCATGCTAAATTTGTGCATCATGAATAATAGCGAGAAGCTGATTCAAATGAGTAATCCCGAGATCAATTTGACAACATGTTTGAAACATTAGCAAACATTTTACAGAAGGAAATAAGAAACCTATGCCCCACAAAAAGACAGCCCTTACCCCGTCATATTCTGAAACTGCAATTATAGGTTTGCAATAGCTAGATTTAAGGTTAACTGTTATCATGTATGTGTCCATTCTCTAATCAGGATTGGGACTATATGTTGGGCTAGAACAATGTCCATAGGAGTATGCTTGGTCTAGCTAATGAAAGAACTTGGGGGTGTCGTCATAAGGCAGGTAAATCCTTGGAGCATATTGTATGTATGTTTGCAAGAGGCAAGAGGCTTGATCAATCAAATTGAGGAGGATGTTAGGGCTTGTATTGTCTCTTGGAGGAGCATCAAGAAGAGTGATTCCATAGGTTGCTTGCCATCAGCTGGAGGGTTCAATTCACAATTTTTTCTCCATGGGTTTTGCGTTGCAGCTAATTCTTGTATTTTTCGGTTTCTTGTACGGCTATGTGTAATCAGTTTTTATATTGCTCTGTATTGGATTAGGCCTTTTGTTCCCTTTGTTTGAGCTTAATAAAAATCACAGATTGCCACACCAAAAAAATTGGATCTCCTTTTTTTTTTTTTTTTTTTAATTGTTTGAGTTGCTATAATTTGGCAATATAATATAAATTGCAGCCCACTGGAGTTGGTCTTTAAGCAAATTCAAAGAACCCAATTGCTATAACCTAAGAACTGAACCAAAAGACTTACAAAATTGAACCAGAAACCCATTTACGTACCACAAAATAACAACCGGTTCATCGAGCCGTTGTGCCTCGGAGACGACATGATCGAACTGGCTCTCGCTCGTAATCGGTTCTAAATCAACCGAAACCGGCGAAGAGTCAAGACCCTGAACCGACCCTTCTTCGCTGTGACTATTCAACGCTTTAATACGCAAACCAATCACACGTATCTTACTCGAACGTAAACCACAATCAATCACAGAAGAAGCTGGATTTGAGAAGTGTCGGTAGAACCCAGAAAGATCAAATGAAAAGCGCAAGGGTTTGCTTTGATGTAGAGGATTGAAAGCCGGAGAGATACGCATGGGATGAAGCATTTGTTCATATATGTCCATGTATAATTTTTGCGTGAATTTATTGGGTTTGAACTTTGGAAAACAGTAGTACTAATTTGCAAAGGACGGATTGGTTGCCCAAGTAGTATTTATGTTAAGTCCTCTTGGAAAGTTCAAAGGCTTCCAGGGTTCCAGGTTAGAGTTATCTCTGATCTTTGGTCACTTCTTCACTTAACTTAAACCTTTCTTCTTCTTCTTCTTCTTCTTTTTTTTTTTCACTTAAATAATCATCCTTTTATTCACTTGAAATTAGAAAATCATCCGGAGCATTTTTAGGAGTTATATTTCCATCCCGAGATTTAAATAAACCCTAAAATGTCCTTTATATAGAAATATATAATATATAACAAATTAGGGGATTGATGACTAAATTAAATGTTGCTTATAGGAGGTGGTATGAAGTGAACTAAATTAAATGTTGCTTGTAGGAGATTTGGGACTAAATTCAAACTTTTGAGGATTGAATTATGAGTATACTAATATAGGCCAGGAAATAAGGATTGAATTCAAACTTGAGGAATTGAGCTGTAATTTAGGGATTTGGTGATAAAATCCAATCCCCCAAATTACGCATCAATCTTCCTCCCCATTTAAACTTTGGAAAACAAATCTGAAAAAACTTTACCCAAGCAGCCCCAAATCGCCGTCCCAAACCTTCACCCCTTTCGATCCCAAGTCGTCGGCAACAATATTCTCTTTCAGCGAACTCGGCGTCAACTAATAGGCAACCCAAATCTCTCCCCTTGCCGTCACAAATCTTTGCCCTAAATCTTCAACCATCGATGTTCCAATTCGACGTTTTTCATCACCGTCCTCCATCACTGTTTTCCATTCCTGTCGGTCACCACCATCCTCTATCGTTGTCGACAATCCGGCACAATTGACTATGATACTCGCAAGGCAGAAGAAACAAGCAACTACCAATTGGTTTTTTTATTTTGGTCTTCCATTTGGTTCTCTGTTTGTTTGTTGCTTTACATGTGACATAGGTTTTGTGATTTTGGTAATTAAGGTCTGATTATGTTGACATTTTGTTTGCCCATTTTTTGATCACACATGAAGATGAGATCAACTTTGTCCGAGTTTTTTAGGGGGGGTTTGTGGTAATCGATAGTTGCCATTTGCTCTTTTGAGTAAATTTACCATGTTACTCTTTTGATTTTTTTTTTTTACCATGATCAATGAAATTTATTGTTGATGTTTTACCATTATCTAATTTCGTAAGTTCTCTTAATATACCATGTTTTATAGTCTTAGATTATTTTTACCATGATAATTGGAAGGTGTGACCATATATTTCACCATGATCTGAGTTGCACATATTCACCAAAATTTACCATGGTGATTGTTTAAGCAAACCATCGATATGGTCAATCTGATCATAACAAACCATCGATATGGTAAATTTGAACAAATAATAAACAATGACCATAAAAAATTGATCATGGTAAAAATTAAATACGTGATTTTTTCATGGTAAATATATTCAAAGAGTATGTTAAACCATAAAAATGAGAAAATGGGGTAATTAATTATTTCACCACAGTCACTACCCCCCTTTTTTCAAACATCCTTAATAATCCGGTGAACTTCAACCCATTTTTAAGTTTTGATGGTAAACCACTTGATCACAACAAAATCAATCCTCTTTTGAATTTCAAAAATTATTTCTATTTTGTATTTTTCATCCTCTAATATATAAGAAGGGTAATAATGGTAAATCACATTACAAGAGGATGAAAACATATTTCCATAAATAATGGGGGATGGAAATCTAATTTGCACCAAAAAATCGGATGGATATTTAATTACCTCTTTTTTTTTTATAATAAAAATAGCAAAAACTACAGTATTTCCAACGGTATACCAATTTCTCTACCTAAAGTGAGTTTTGCACGTTTTCCCACCTCGTTTTGGGAAAATCTAAGCTTTGACTCAATTTCTCTACTTTTTTTTTTTTTTTAAGGCAAATCTAAGTGCATCTCCACCTCTTACTAAGTATAAATTTGAATAAAAACTTGATTTGGAATGGAACACTTCAAAGAAAAAAAAAAATCTAGGCATAAATTTGAGTAAATTTTTTTATTAATGTCATTGTTGTAAATTTGAGGGGGAGAAAATAGCTTTCAAATTTTGATGTAGGATTTGGCTCTCTCCAAATTTGGTGAAGAATTTGAGTAATATCAAATTTGGTGAAAAATTTGAGTAATATCAATTTTGAGTAATATCCCATCTTTGCAATGTTGCCATTGTCAGTTTTTTTTTATTTATTTTTTTATAGTAACAATGAGGTTTTTCCGTTGAGATCCCATACCCAAAATGAGTTTTTACTCAAATTTGACTCCAGTTTGGTTAAAAAAGGGTTAGGATAAGATATGCTATTAGGGCTGCAAATGATTCATCGGCTTTATGCGAGCAACTCAAATTTTGAGGTCTGTTTGGAACATAGAGAAAAGGGGGGAAAAAATGGAAATTGTTTTTTTTTTTTTTCCGTCGGTTGTTTGGTTTGTAGTCAAGAAATAAGAAAAGAAATAAGAAAGTTATCTATTGAAGAAAAATTACAGAGAAGAAAAATTGGTGAAGAAAATGGGAGAGAAAACACATCTAGAAAGGCTAGCCTAGGCTTGTCAATGGGTCGGATCCAATCCAAATCCGATAAGCTTGGATCCAAATTTAGATCCGATATTCACAAATCCAAAAACGTTTATCCGGATCCGGTTTACATAAAATTAATATGTGGGTTGATTTGTTGAACTAAAGTTCTAATATTTTGGAGTAGGGTGTTCAACAATCGCTATACTAAACTAAAACTAAAATTTTTACATTTAGTTCTGAACAATTTTTTTTTGAGGGTGTTCAGGTGACCACCCTTTCATGAGGGTGGAGCCGCCTATGGAGAGAGCAATCCACTGTCTTCAAATTTTCCCTCTTTTTCTTTTCTCTTCTTTTCCTTTCCTTTCCGCTAGAACCAAACAAACATTAGTCATGAAGATAAAATAAACAAGCTGAGTTCGACTTGAATAAAGACATATCTTAAAAGTGATTTTTACCTTTGTGACTTATTTTGTGAGACTCAGGGGTGTTCCACTAAGTTAGTTTTTTGAAAAAACTAGTTTTTCACGGTTTTTATGTGATGTATTGTGAGAGAATGACCTGTCTCAGTTTTTGGAAAAAACAGTTTTTTGTTAGTGGAACACCCCCTCAGTTACATTATAAAAGCTTTGCTAGTTTGAAGAAGTTTGGTTGGTTTTTAGAGGCTTGTGTAGTAAACAAATCGAGCATGAATGCTTTGCTAATCAACGAGTAGAGCCCGAGCTCGATTACTTGGGCTTTAGCTAGAGCAGTTTTGAACGAGGCAAATTTAAGCTTGTCAAATCTCAGCTTGACTTGGCACGTTTGCAGCTTTGGTAAGGCCAATGGAGGGTTTGAGGAAGCGGGGTAAGCATGTTAGTTGGAGACATACAAAGTGGTGGTTTCGGTCCCCTTTAGGATAGCCAAACTTGGAACAACCAAGGGAATGACTTGTATTGGCGTGGGCTTATATTCAATTTTCAAAGGTAACGAGCTCCCAAAGTATATTAAAACGATATGATTCAATTTTTTGGACTTTCGTGAAGGTACAAAACGATATCTAATACATAAGACGGTTAACACTATTAATACTCAAGCTAATGAGATCGAAAAAAGGAACAGTCTCAATCACTGAAGTTTGTCCAAAAAAGTTCAAGAACAAGTTGATCTAGACCATCCAATCCATTTTGATTGATTCTTTAAGTATGAGGCTATTAGTTGGAGTTGGAGCAACATTAATGACGTATAATACCAATTTTTATTGTATCGTCAAAGAAATTGTTGTCCCAAAACAAAACATCAACGTTATGTTCTCACCATCGTCACCAACACATTCACCACCCCAGTGCCACATAGGCCACGGGATAGCTATTTCTATAGGGATTAGAGTATCTCTAGTCCACTACCTAAAAAATATTTACTAAAGTGTACACTTAAGCACATGTGAGACCCTATAATGTGTGCTAAGAACTTAGGTAGCTAGTTAAGGAGAAATACACTTTAATGGGGTTCCCTAAAAATGTTCATTAACTTTTAAGTCTTTTCTTTCTCTCTCGTTTCTCTCTCTCCTTAAAGTTATTCTCTCTCTCTCTCTCTCTCTCTCTATCTCTCTCCTTATGTCTTTCTCCAAATTTAGGTAGTCACTTAGAGCATCCACATTGGCATAACCAAAACTAAAAAGTTGCTAAAGTTAGCAATGTTTGTTTAAAAAAGTGCTCACATTGGAATAACCAAACTTAGCAACCTCTTAGCAACTAACCAAATTTTGTCACTTGGATAACCAAAACTAGCAACCTTTTGCCAATAACCAAATTTAATGGACCCCACATCTACCCAATCAAGTACACCCACCATTACACAAAATGACAAAAACCTTCTCTCTCCTCTCTTAACAATGTTTTCAAAAGTTTAATTTAAAATTTTTTTTCTTTTTCAAAAGTTTAATTTTAAAAAACTGGTTTTTTCAAAAGTTTATTTTAAAAAACTGTTTTTTTTCAAAAGTTCATTTTAAAAAACTATTTTTTTTTCAAAAATTCCTATTAAAAACTGTTTTTTTCAAAAGTTCTTTTAAAAAAACTGTTTTTTTTTCAAAAGTTCATTTTAAAAACTGTTTTTTTCAGAAGTTTATTTTTAAAAAATGTTTTTTTTCAAAATTTATTTTTAAAAACTGTTTTTTTTAAACCGTTTTGTACTTAAAGAAAATTCAAAATATTTTTTTAAAAAAATTTCAAAACTATTTTTTGTAGTTTGAAAAAGTAATGTGGCAAGTTTTGTTTATCATTTGAATAAGTGATGGAGGGTGTCCATTATTTTTGGTTATGGACAAAAAACACCAATGTGAGACTTGACATTGCTAACTTTAGCAACCTCTAAATGGATAACCAAAAGCTTATGTGGCAACTTTTGGTTATCCAATTTTGGTTAGACCATTGTGGATGCTCTTAGGTCTGCTACCTAGGATTTTAGGAAGTCAATTTTAGTGCACCAAAGACCATTTTTTTGAGTTTTTCTTAGCTTACTAGTTAGAGAACTCGTTTAGGTAGTGCACTAGAGATGCCCTTACAGAAGGAAAATGTGAGCTATTGGATGATGATGACCCTAATCGTCCGTTGAGGGGGTGAATGGCTATAAAAGGGATTCAAGGGAAAGAATTAGTACTAATTTAGGGATTGCGCTTAATATAAAAGCACACTTGACGTACACTTTGAGCGGAATTGGAGCCTTCCTGGAATGATAGTAAATCGAGGCAAAGCCATGTGAATAAGAACTTACTATTCAAGTTCTTGTACGTCTGTCATCGTAATGGAATCGGGGTGGGAGCAGTGCACTACGGGCCATCCGATCGATATCCGGATGGACAATCCAAGTTTGATCGTGCTATGCACGCCAATGAGCGGATAGGATGCAAAGGGACAGAGATCAAAATTTGGGTCATCCATCCGGGCATCAGACGGCCCGTAGTGCACTGCACCCCCCAAATTTGTAACGGATGTCTATCAATCTCTAAACAATATCCAGCAAGGAGATCGATCTCTATACAACATCCAGCAGTGGGTATATCAAGTAGTGGTGAAGAATACCGAAGAGACAAATTAAAGAACTTCAGCATGAAGTGTACTTAACCATTCACTGGGTGGAGAAGAAACAATTATAAGAAGTCTGCGAAATCCTGAAGTGATCATTTCTTTACTTCGAAACCATTTCAACTCAAATTTTTGATAATTTCAGAGACCGATGAGTAGGTTCCAAAGATCGACGATATCACACCTACTACAATAATCAATATGCACAGCGATCCCTGCCAAAGAAAATGCAGAAGAGAAAAAATAATCAGGAGAGATTATTTAGTTTTATCCAGTAACCACTGCAATTGCTTTTACCTGAAGTCGAGTTATTTTCCCCCTCACGATGCTCATAAAACAGGCACAAGGAAGTATCAAGTTCTGCAGTTGGAAATTAAGTCAGTAACATTTTTTGAACTTGATTCGTAGGAAACAGAAAAAAGGAAGAGTTTACAGACTCCATAAACAGATAGGATGAGGCCGCGTAAAAAGGAGGTGTTCAATAGTGCACTTAGCCACTAGGCGAAGAAGCATTTTGATTTGTGATATCGACATTCTATGTATTCATGGTCCTGTCCAGAAACCACCTTGCAAGAGAAATTTATGGTACAGCCAAGACCCGCGATGCAAAAATTTGAGTCCACACTACGCGTTTTGTTTTTTAGGAGCAAAGATATACGGTTACAGCCTTACAGGTGAATAAGTGGCAGTAAGACACGCGAAGACTTACCACTAGCATTGTGAGTAAAGATCCAATGAATGCCATCACCAAGCCTGTCAAATGAGAGATAGATCAAGATGATTCAGAGTAGGAACATCATAGCTGGAAAAAACAATCCGCGTTTGAAGTTACGCAGGTTACTCAATTGACATGGCATAACATTTTACATTCCAATTGTGATCGATCATGTGCTAAAAATAGGAGCCCTGGTTTTGATTAAGTCTAGCACCTCAGCTTAGCCACACACTACGACATTTTTGAAAGGATGAAAACTTACCAAAGAAGGGGATGGTGAGGCTGACAACCAAGGTAGAAATCACCAGAGCTGTTCTAATGAGGATTGAATAGATGTGAGATTTGAGATGGTTTGATGGTATCAATTCCTCTAGACTCATTGCTACTGGAGTCATGGTCAATGCAAACGTACTCTTAGTTCAGGAAAACAAAGGGAAAGTTGTTGAATAGACAATGAAATTTCAGTGGATTTTTCACTTAAACCATCGGAAATAATTTTGATTCTTATGTCCAATTATTCCGAAGAGTTTCCTTAATAAAGGGAAAAAAAGGGTATTTTCTCAGAAAGGATTTCGGAACTCTATTGTAGAAAGGATATTTGGTAAATGGGTTAACTACCTGCAAAAGAAAAAAAAAGGAGGAAACAATTTATCAGCACCAGTCTGCAATATCATTAATATTGGAAACGACTGTAGATGTGTAATATAACTCAACCGTAAACAAGACAAAATATTCAAGTTTCATAATATTTGTCACTTTTAACTTAAGAGGGAAATAAGCTCAATATAAACTTTCATGCATAATATGATATCTTTTTTTTTTTTGGTTTTGTTTGCATAGATGAACCCTTTAAGTCAATAACATATCCTATAGGAGGAAACCAAAAACAAAAGTTACCGTAGTCCAGACAGCAATTTTCGAGGCAACCAAATTCTGGGGCATGTTAAGAGTGAACTGAGAGAGCGTTGATTCTCCAAACATCAAGTATCCCATCACTGCCACTCCAGCATACAACAGAGTACATATACCAAAACTGCATCCGGAATATGAATTCAATGAACAAAAGAATTACTGAAACTCCCTAAGATTTCATATATATATTTGAAATTTCAAAGAATTACTGACCCTCAAACTCTGTAATTGAAAGCAAATTTCAAGGCTACCAAAGGCCATAAGTATGAGTTTCTCATATTGCACAATATTGGTCTTCTCATAATAAGCTTATTGATAATGAACTTCAAATAATTTGGGACAATTTGTCTCGTCAACAACTCTATGCAACAAAAACGGGAGGTCTTCTGGCGAAACTTTTCGTGAGAAGAATTTTCTGTATATTGCACAAAACAAGTGGTAGCTGCTTCGAAAATATCAAGTACTGCAACAAAACTTTTTGTTGCTATTCAAAGCATATGTCATCGCGACATCTGGTTGTCATAATAATTTTAGACTTCCCGCAATGACTCTTCAGTTTTTGTCAGAGTAATAAACTTACGATTGTAGAGTTATTATGGTGGAAGGGCAAATTGCAATAACATTATGATGACACCGAAAACACAGAAACATAATTATTGAGGTGCATAGTACTTGACCTGGTCAAGAGGACAGCAGGGTATTGGTTTGGCTTTTCCATTGATGTGTAGATATTGGGAAAGACTGCGTGTCCCGAGTAGCAGTAACCGTAGAGACCAAAGGCAACAGGAAGGGTGGTGAGGTTCAGTGTTGTCCCTTTGCTCTGTTCAAAGCTAATTTTGTCCACCAAGCCAACCCAGAACAAGCAAATGACTACCAGTATCGAGGCGATTACTCCACCCGCTGAAAGTAAAGGAAGCACAAACTGAGCATTTCTCGTGATGGATAGAGATGGATCAATGTGGAAAAAAAAAAACCAGAATTTCAATAGGAGCTGATATCGTACTTTGTTCGTTTACAGTAGTCTATGTAACGCGACTGCAAGAACATTGATGCACTTACCGGAGATGTAACTAAGGACACTGAGGTCTCGAAGCCAAACAGTAGGAAGAACAGCTATGACGGTCAGAAATGCAAACAGTTGATGCGAATTCAATTCATACGCGCCCAAATTTAAGTGCGCGTTTGGAAATAGAGCCGATAAGTTATCACTCTCCAAAATAATATGCTCAACACAGCAAGCCTGCAGATGAGGAAAGTTTGAGATGAAATGAGGGTTTTCTATCTTCATTTTTTTAGCACAGTGATTCTTTGTGCTACTAGTCGTCCAAAACTCCACAGATTTCTAACAATTTTTAAGAAGGCTAGTAACAGTAGAAATATAAGAGAGAACCAGATGTAACTTACATACAATTCGGCGTAAAGAATTATCTGCAGCCACCAATAAGAAAACAAATCAAAACCATATGATTAGTGACAGGACATGTTACAAACTTGCAGTTTATCTAATTTACTACTTTTGTTTACCGAAATAAAGCGACCGTTCTCTTGAAATTTTCAGGGTGATTTACATGGAGGCAATAGACTTTAAATCCATAGTTTGAGGACAATAAAAGAAAACTTGTTTGGTTAGGGACACCACCATGAAAATACTCGACCAACACCTCCCGTGACACTATCAACAAACACCTCACCATTACCATCATAACACAGAAAAGTTACAAAACTAAATGACGTTCGTTGTCAACAGGATAATATTTCAGTAATCAAAATTCGGTATAATTTTCAGCATTAGAGTTGGTGAAAAGTTTCAATTCAGAGGTAAAAATTAAAAAATGGGAGCCAACATGTAATACTATTTCTACCTGAATTGTATTTTCTTTTTTTATTTTTGGTGTAACTTCACTATAGACCGCATTGTAAAAGTTAGAAGAAGCACAAAAAAATAGTACAAATTAGAAAAGACATACGGAGATTGCTAAACGTCCGGCAGTACCAAAGGCTGCCTGGCCGATGTCCGGGTAAGTCTCGAGCCCAGGTTGGCTGTCCAAGCAGTAACGCAAGAGGAGTCCAGTGTAGTAAGAAAGGGCTGCGAAAATGAACAGAATAGACATCCCAACCCATCCACCTTCTTTAACAGCATAAGGAGTAGAAAGTATTCCCACTCCGCAAAGAACATTCATTCCTGTCACAATAACGTTCCATTTATTTTAACTTTGATTGGTATTTCCAATGGAAATGACTACGTAAACGTACCGTTTAGCACAGCTTGGCCATACGAGCTCTGTCGAGAAGCAGGAACTTCGTGTGAGTCAGCCTCGGTGGATTTCTTCCCGGAGGCCTTTGTTGGCGGAATAGGAGGAAGGAGAGAGTGTGAGCTACGCCTTCGTTGCGGTTGTTGCTCGTCCGCTAATGTTGGCAACAGAGGTTTGGCCGCAGACTGGAATATTTCAGGAGTGTGTCTCCTCTTCAGTGATGAGGAAAGAATTGATCCGCTTATTCTTGACAGTGTAGGAGTGCCAAGAAATGTAATACTTGGGGATGGTACACTGCTATAAAGATCAATTGATTGCCTGAAATTTTAGCTAGAAAAAATCAGTCTCTTGGCACTACATGGAGAAGCAAACACGTAATCGCGTATTTGAGCATGTATAAGAGCATCTCCAACCCACTAGTCATTTATGGCCCGTTAACTGAAATGACAAGTCACTGATGAATGAAAATCCTAGAGTAATATAAACGGTCACTAGAAATCTTCGTAATTTTTTCACTGATGAATGAAAATCTTAGAGTCGCCTGGAGTAATTAAAAAAACACAGAATACAGAGGAACAAAGAATTCATGAACTGAGCAGAGCAAAACAGAGAAAAGCAGAAGAAAGGGTAGAGAGAGACCTGTAAGATTGAGGCCATGTGGTGTTGAGAGAATTGGGTTTGCTGTGTTGTTGGATTTGATCGTTGGAATAATCGTTGGAAGAATCCGAAATGTTCCCATCTTGTTCTTCCTTACTAAATTCCTTTTCTTGATCATCTTCCTCTTCGCTCTCAATGTATAAACTCTGTTCTGAAACAGAGCTTTTCATTTTCCCAATTCTCTCTCTCTCTCTCTCTCTGGAATCCTCTCCTTCTTGGTGTATCTGAAGATGTCTGATCCTAAGCCATCAACCAAATAAAGGAAGGAAGCCGAATTTCACTTTCATTGTTTCTTCCTTCTTCTCTCTCTGTCTTTTTTGTTTTTATTATTACAAGCGGTACAAAACGATGGAAAGAAGAATTTTCATTAAAAAATGTATTCAGCATATCATATCATGTAGCTTCTATAATAAATTACTAAATTTATATGGCATTGTTTTGGTTTTTATTCAAGAGACATTTACCATTAGGTCACCCTTGATCCCATAATTACCATAAGATCAAACCCAACTCTAAAAAATTTTCATTAACTCCTCAACCTGTATAAAAATGCCTAAATCATAGGGTACCCTATAAAAGCGTATAAAATTCTCGGGTATCCTATGAAAGTATCTAAATCACTAAACCTTATAATAGGAAAGTGCACCCTAAACCTAAACTCTAGGGTACCCTACAACTAGGATGCCCTTATGATTAGGGTACCTTACGACTCGGGTACCTTATGAAAGTGCCTAAAATCGTAGGGTATCTTATGAAAGTGCCTAAAATTCTAGGGTACCCTACGACTAGGATACCCTATGAAAGTGCCTAAAATCCTAGGGTATCCTACGACTAGGGTACCCCATGAAAGTGCCTAAAATCCTAGGGTACTCTATGAAAGTGCCTAAACCACTAAAACCCTATTATAGGAAAGTACACTCTAAACCTAAACTAAAAAAAAAGTGACTTACCTTAGTGGTAATTAAAAAAAATGACTTACCTTATTGGTAATTAGACGTCTCTTTTCTAGATCTAGATGTAATAATCCCTTTATTCAACTATGGTAATGCTCATGTGTGATTACTTTCTTCTAAAGAATGAAAATGAGAAAAATTGATATGACAATGTATAATTACTTTATTTTATTGGGACACTTAAATAATCATCCTTTTATTTATTTGAAATTAGAAAATTATCTTGAGCATTTTCAGAAGTTATGTTTCCATCCCGAGATTCAAATAAAACCTAAAATGCCCTTTATATATAAACATATAATTTATAACATATTAGGGGATTGAGGACTAGATTAAAAGTTGCATACAGGAGGCGGTACAAAGTGAACCATTTTCAAATTAGGAGGTCTTCCACTGCAATTACGGGATTTGGGGATAAAACTCAGGGGGTGTTTCAATAAAAAAAAAACTAGTTTTAGTTTAAATGAAAAATTACTTCATTCCACTAAACAAAACCCCACAAAAAATTAACAAAAAAACCACTTCATTCCACTAACTTAAAAAAAACCAAATCATTGCACAATCAAGTACATGTACTTTAATCATGTAAAATTACGAATCTGCCCTTCCTTCAAAAAAAAAAAGAGCAATAGTTGTTTGGGTAGAAGGGTAGATTTGTAATTTCATAACACAACTAAAAAAACCAAAAAACCAAAAACTTGTTAGTGGAACAAGTGAGTTTTTTTAAAAAAACTAAAGATACCAAAAAACCAAAAAATCACTTATTGGAACACCCCCTCAATCCCTAATATCTCGTTCTTCAAATACAATCATCAACACCAGAATCCTAAATCTAACACTCAGTCCATTCCATCATCCTTGTCGTCCCGATGAAACTCAATCACTAAGTTAAACACTATTGGGTGCCCTCGAATGAATGGGCTACAATCAGATTCACCAGGTAATATTATTGATTGCTTTTTGGCATTATAATTCGTTTCCTTAGCCTTAAAAGGATGATTATCAGATTGGTTTTTAGACTTAACATCAATAAGTGTATGGGATTGCTTGTTCTATCGTGTCCTATTTCAAAACCTTTTTTTTTTTTGTCAAACGAGTCTTTCTGACTTTGATCTAGTGGTAGAAAGAAAGTTAGTCCTCCTTTTCTGAAATGGAATACTCGGCTTTGACTCAAAAGTGTAATACGGTGTCGTTGGAAGACATCGATCAATAACAGGTGTGTATGTTTACCATGATAGTTGAAAAAGTGTATACTAAGAATAAGGTAAATGATGAATGTGTATGTTTACCATGTTATTCGGAAAATAAAGTGGTTATAAAATATACCATAGATCAAGTTAACAAGACCAATAAATTTGGTTGGTTACTGTGATCATCTGATTTTATTTTTATGGTATTTTGAATGTGCATAGATAAGAGGTATGTACACTGTGAGCACAATTTTTATCATGTTTCTTTTTTTCTTTTCTTTTTTGTTTTTCATTTTTGCTCTTTGCTTTTTATCGAAACCTTATGTGATTTTTTTTTACCATGTCTTATATAAGAGAGCCGTCGCTGACCAACATAAATAAGGAGTATATTACAAGGAGAACATACATACTCCTTATCTATATAGGCTTGCGCAACGGCTATAGTATCCTAAAATTTTTACCGCGAATATTATGTAAGGCTTCCTTGTTTACCATGATTTTTGACATTTTTTTTTACCATGATTCAAGAGATTAATTCAATTATTATTACCATGTTTACAAGTCATTAAGTATTTTTTACCATAAAACTGGGGTTTGTTGTACTATTTTTACCATAATTTTTAATCTTTTTTATTTTTACCATGAAATATCAATTAGCCTCATCCAAGAGAAGTAGTAATCAAAAGGAGAATATAATTCGCCGCAAGTATGTTCTTTCTCCTCATCTAGTCCTCTACTGGTTTCACAGCACGTATAATTCCTTTTTGGAATTTCTCGACATCGTTTATAGTATCTTATTAGATTTGTGTTTTCAAATTATGTTTTTGTCCGAATTTTCACGAGGATTTGGACTTTTATCACTTAGGTTGGTTATTGAAGTGTTTTTGTCTTTTATTTGTTTTGTGAGTGAAAATGGCCGACAATTGTTGTAAATTGGTAAAAGTGCTTATGGGACTACAAAAGTTTGTTTTTGTTTTTGTTTTTTGTTTCTTTGAAAATGGTGTTTAGGGGACTGAAAACGGTATCTTTTGTCCTTGCTATCCCAAATCGTGGTTCGAAATCTTCACCAATCGGCCTCTCAAATCGTTTTCCATAAACATCTCCCTCTCCATGCAAATTTATCTTTTTTTTTTTTGTGGTTACTTTTACAGTAATAGTAAAATAGGTTGTGAACAAGTAATCATTGAAATAGGTTGTGTATTTTACAATGATTCAATGTAACAAGTATTAATTTACCATGTTATTGTTCTGTGTGTGATTTTACCATGATAATGTAACAAGTTTTCAACACGATCAGAGTTGTTAAACAAAGGTAACGATTTGTATAAATTTACCATAAACATTGCGATATGTTTTGGAGATGTATTTTACCAATATTCAATTTTGCTATAAATTTAGTTTTACCATGTTCGTCGTACAACTTCTGTTTTTTACCATGCTTTTTATTCTTCATTCATTTTTTTTTATTGTAATGACTGAAATATGATGTGGACATAGTTTACCATGACTACTTACAATTTTCCATGAGAACTTTTGTTTTTTTACCCATCACTTTCATTCCCACCACTTTTTCAAAAATCCCTTAAATTTCGATACTCATAGGACTAATATTTGGAAATAATATCATCCCACTCAATTTTGAGTCTCCACCATTTCAAAGATTCCATGATTTTAGGCAGCACAATCGTCTACCATTTCAAAAATTCCTTGATTCCAAAATTCCATGATTTTAAGGAACACAATCATCAACCATTTCAAAAATTTCATGATTTTAGGCATGACAATCATTTCCTTGATTTTTGGTAACTAAATTTTTTTTATCATCCCAAAAAAAAGGTAACTGAATTTTTTTGATCGTATATATCAAAAAAAGGGTAATAATGGTAAATTGCATTGAAAGAGGATGAAAATATAACTCCATAAAATTGGCGGGATGAAAAGGTACGTGGTGTCAAAAAAGGATGAATATTTAATTACCTCTTTTTTAGTTACTAGATCAAATCCAATTTATTTTAGATTTTCAAAATTTCATACTTAATATACTAATATAAAAATAACTAACACTTTATATTGTTAGTTCAATTATACTGCCAAGTGCCAATGGCGGAGGAGATTACAAGAATCAAAATTATTATGAGATTGGAAACAACTACAGAGCCATCCAAGGAGAGATAACCAAGTTACTGTATAATGGCAAGTTTTCTCGTTTCGGAATTTGATGAGAAAATATATCTTTAACCGAAACACTGATTCGGTTTTTCCATAATCAAAATCGCTTTAACCAATTAAAGGTAAAAAAACTGATCAAAATCTCTCGATTAGGTTTGTTTATGAGGCTTGAGCGATTTAATTGGTAATTTTTTACCTCCTTAATCTTGGCCAAGTCGAATAGAATAAACGTTTCCCACTTACAAGCATAAGTTACCGGAAATATATGGAGTGATCCGATTTGGATCCGGGCGGCCTGCTGGCCCTAAAACTGTGTCGTTGGATAAACCCCTCACACAATTTGCACCCCTTCAAGTCTCCGTTCGGCTGTTGCAAGCACAAAGAGGGGAAAAAGTTTCTATCCATCTCAGTTTACTTTTTCATCTTTTTGGGGTTTGTGAATATTTATTTATATTTTTTAAACAATAAAAGTTAGTTGGAAAAGAAGAATGCAAACATTAAAAAATAAAATGGTTAACACAAAAAAAAAAAAAAAAACTACACACATATGATACCAAACTGTGTCATTGTTGAACAAATACTTGTGTCCTTATTTACACAAATTCAACTCATATTCATCCCTGTTAATTTTGGTTTATCGGTAGGGGTGTTCACAATCCAAATTGATAACCAATCAACGGTTGATTTTAGTAAATGAGAAACAACCGTTAAATTTGTATTAAGGGATGGGAGTCCATGGCAAAGTGGGTATGAAAAAGCAATAAGGGTTTGACCATGAGGTCGCATGTTCAAATTTCGCGGAGGCCAATCATTCCAAACCTTGGTGCCATTGGGGGTTATGCTTGATTGTTACCTTCAGAGTTGCAGAATTAGTCGAAGTACGAGCATGTTGACAAAAAAAAAAAAGGCTTAAAGTAAATCAAATTCTTTACAAAGCATAAATAAAGAAAATAAAATATATATATGCATATGCATAGGGAAGAAGCGAAAACCACGTGAAGGAGAGGAGTTTGGAGTCCATGCTGTTCTTCTTTTGGCCAAGTGCATGCCTTACGTGAAAGCCAAACGGAGACTTAAGGGCTGCAAACTGGGTGGGGAGTTTATCTATGGAATGACAGAGTTTTAGGGTCAGCAGCCCCTGTGGTCCCCAAAAGGACAACAGCCCCCCGATTCCGATTTCTTCTGTTCTATTGCTATAATAATTGCTCATTCATACTATACAAGAAAATCCAGTGGTGTTGCCAAAATGACTTCATCATTTTCATCTTTGGGCCATGAAATGGTGACATTTTGCCCAAAAATGGCAATGTTGTTGCAATAGTAGTGCAAAGCCATTTCTTGGCCTTTTTTTTTTAAATTTCAATTTTTATTGACCCCATTTTCAACTAACTTCCATCAAATACCATCTCTTGGTCATGATGGAATGCGATACTAGCTCCGATACACACTCCCGTATGGCGTAACTAGTTACGCTCTTAGTGGTTTAACGTTATGCGATCTCTCTCTATATTAAGTCTGTCATTTCTACTGGTTATGCCTTTAGTGGTTCAAGGTTATGTCGTTTACGGGTCTAGTGTAAATATGATACACACCCTTTATAGTCAACGTAGGTCAATGCCTATAGATGCGTAATAGGTTATGCCACTTAATGGGTTCTTAGTGGTTCAATTATGCCTCTTAGAGCATCTACAATGGTCTAACCAAAATTGGATAACAAAAAGTTATCACATCTGCTTTTGGTTATCCATTTAGAGGTTGCAAAAGTTAGCAATGTCAAGTTCTACATTTGTATTTTTTGTCCATAATCAAAAGCAATGCCCCCCATCACTTTTTCAAACTTAGATAACCCAAAACTTGCCACATCACTTTTTCAAACTACAAAAAAATAGTACTCCTCTTTTTTTTAATAAAAAAACAAAATAGTTTTAAAAAAAATTGGGAAAAATATTTTGAAAACTCTTTTTAACTTAAAAAAATAAAACTATTTTCGAAAAAAAACAAATTTTTGAGTAAAAACAATTTTTTTTTACCAAAATTCAAAAACTGTTTTTTGTGTAATTTTTTTTAAAAATGTTATTGAAAAAATAATTATTTTGAAAAAAACAGGTTTTTTAAATTGTTTTTTTGAATAAAAAATAGTTTTTTTAACATTGGAGAGAGAGAGAGAGAGAGAGAGAGAGAGAGAGAGAGAGAGAGAGAGAGAGAGAGAGAGAATGTTCTTGTCATTTTTTGTAATCATGGGTGCACCTAATTGAGTACATGTGGGATCCATCAAATTTGATTATTAGTAAAAGGTTGCTAGTTTTGGTTATCCAAGTGCCAAAATTTGATTTCTAAGGGGCGGTTAAGTTTGGTTATTCTAATGTGAACACTTTTTTTTTTTTTAACAAACATTGCTAGCCTTAGCAACCTTTTGGTTTTGGTTAGGCCAATGTGGATGGGATTTGGGGTGGGTGTTGTGCGGTAGGTCATGTGCGGCAAAATGACGTAGTTTTGGGCACACCTTTGAAGCTTCCAAGGGCTTTGCTTGGAGGAAGAAAAAAAAAACTACAAAGTGCCACACCCAAAGTGCCTAAACCCAAAGTGCCTAAAACCACTATGTCCTACCTCAAAGAGCCTAAATCCCCTAAAATTGAACCCCAAAATTAACTCTCCAAACAAGGCCTTAGAAGTGTACCAAGAAAATGAGCAAAACTACGTCGTTTTGCCACGCAACATGGCGCACATCACCTACTGCACAACACCT
This sequence comes from Vaccinium macrocarpon, assembly GCA_022606695.1. Classification (NCBI taxonomy): domain Eukaryota; kingdom Viridiplantae; phylum Streptophyta; class Magnoliopsida; order Ericales; family Ericaceae; genus Vaccinium; species Vaccinium macrocarpon. The sequence goes on from CM040171.1 coordinate 22,453,255, forward strand.
CCCTCGGATTCATGTGGATCTTTAAAGGGGTTGCTAAGTTTGCTTATTCCAATATTAATACTTTTTTGAACAAACATTGCTAACCTTAGCAACCTTTTGGTTTTTGTTAGGCCAATGTGGATATTCTTAGTGGTTTCGTTATGTTGTGGCATGCCAGATGCCCCCCAAAGGGTGTGTACCAGAACATCTCGCATTGATTGTTAATATATAAAGTGACTCTTAATTTATGAAACTATATCACAAAAGTGATTTCCATAATTTAACCTGATAAAGTTAGTTTTATACATTTTTATGGGCTTTTGATGACTTAAAAATCAAATTTTAAGTATAAATCTGAATCCTATTACTTTTACTTGCATATAGTTAGCAATTATTGTGAGCCGCATTTCTTTTACTGACATATAGTCTGAAGTTTGTACGGGGAATAAATCCATGTATGGTTTACCTTCGTCCTTAGGAGATCAATCACGTGTTACTTTGTCAGAACCCCAATGTTGCAAAATGAACAACTAGTTAGAGCACCTTCGTATCTCATCAACAAAGACCCTCTGATGCTTAAGTTAGTAAAGGGCTATTTACTAACTTAAGCTTTACTAACTTAAGCCAAGAACACAATGCATAACAATGAGTTACAACGCACCTTTCTTTATCTGTTTGACGCTTTATTTATATGTGTAGGTTTACTTGTTGATCAGGGCTTCTCGTAGCACTAGTTTCCCTATTGATTTAGGAAATCCTTCCCAATAGGATCCATCCCATTCAGTGTAAGGATTTGATATACGCAAGACCTCTTATTGTGATTGGATTCTTTCCATATTGGTCTTGTTTCCTATATGGTCATGCTACTAGATCTTTATTAGGACTGTATTCCATATTGCATTGCTTATTTGACATGGAATGGCCACGTCAACCCCTTAAATTATGGGATTTGCCTCTTATCACAAAAGAGGTTATTCTGGATCCTTCTAGGACGATCCACTGCCTTATTCTTCCTAAGTTGGTTTGGCTGTTGTGCTATCTCAGCAAGGTTCTTGCAAGACCTTTCCTACATGTGTTGAGCTAGTCCAAGCTTGGTATTTAGTTCTAGCATATGGCTTTGGCCATATTTGTGGCCTGACTTGCTTGGCTGTAACCTGGGTCACCCTATCGTGGCTGGTACTGAGCTAGTTTCCCCTCACGTGGTGCTTCTTTTATTACTTTGGCCTTATTCATGGCCTATCTTGTTCGGTTTAGGTTTAGGGCACTCTTTTGAGGTCCCATAGTCCTAATGAACTGATTTACCCTCTTATGGTGACCATGCCGAGCACGTGCATTGATCGTGTGATTTGTTTTTACCCTCACCAAAGTTACCATGAATCATATTTATTTTTTTGTGACAGTTGGACTTCAAAGAAAAACCCTATAGAGCTCTTCAATGATTTTTCACCAAATACTCTCTCTCTCTCTCTCTCTCTCTAATCTTCATTTAGACCACTGGTCTAGTAAGTTGATTTTAAATCCATAAGGCACACTATATGGCCTAAAATCATAAGCCAATGTACTTGTAGTAGCTAACATGATTTCTTGCAGATCACCCATGTAGACTTCCGATATTATATGAGGTGTTACAATGTTCCCAAGAACAAAAGGATGGAGGGATTTAGTGGTTGGACGAGGTGTTACAATGTTCCGAGATAGAACTTTTCATTTTCCCAATTCTCTCTCTCTCTCTCTCTCTCTCGGGGTATTTGATGCTAAGCCATCAACCAAATAAAGGAGGGAGGTGGAATTTCACTTTTATTGTTTCTTCTTCTTCTTCTTCATCATCATCTTTTCTCTCTCTCTCTCTCTCTCTCTCTCTCTCTCTCTCTCTCATTTTTATTATAAGCGTTAGGCAACAGTGGAAAGAAGAATTTTCATTAAAAAATGTATTCAACATATCATGTAGCTTCTATAGTAAATTACTAAATGTATATGGGCATTGTTTTGTTTTTTATTCAACAATGGTAATACTCATGTGTGATTACTTTTGTCTAGGAAAGGAAACGAGAAAAGTTGATATGACGTGTACAATTACTATTGTTATTTAAATCATATCCAAATTATTTAGATTTTCAAAGATTTTATAATATACTAGTGAAAAACTCGTGCTATGTACGGTAAAAATGTTTGTGCATATGATTAAATACGAATGCAATTACACGCGGTTAACTATGGTATGCACAAAAGGAAAATTATAATTATAATTATAATTACATCTCTTTAAGTACCAGTTTAATCTAAGACACATGCTAAGGGTAACCATGATCTCTCATACAATACATATTGTTGACACTGGATTTTACCCCACCCTTATTTATCAAAATAAATTGATGACGTCAGGTCATCAAAAGTCAGAAATAGCCTTACCGAGTAGAACACGCGATTCCCAGTAAAGGTAAATCAGCACGGTACAAAGTACCGATACCGTAGTAAGTCAAATATCAATTTATAGTATCAAATAATATATAACATGTGCGTGTTCATAACTTTGATGATAAGCATGGCATTTCAGAGGGCCATAGTCCTCCCTATTTTATTTTGACAATTAGCTCCCGAAAGCTCATTTCTGGACCATTCGGCCAACTATATCTTCAGGACATCCAGTCGAGCATTAAGACCATTTGATGCCATTTCAAAGTGATCAGTTCAAGCCACATCAAGATTAGAGGACGTTTGACCGTTGAACTATTACCCCACTATACCCCTTTACTTGGTAAAAATAGGCGAACAAGGCCAGAAGACCCAAGTTTTGTCTATATAACTCCAAATCTCACCAAACTTCATATTTAAGCTAAACGTTATGAAAATAAGTCTCACGTTATGTTTCAGGTGATTTCGAGCCTGTTTACTATTTTCGGGGACACTACACTTCTCGAGACGACCGATTCCATGATCATGGACATCGGGACCTAATTTTTAAAATCTAAACCATTAATAATTCTTTTCTAACCATATTGAAGTTCATTGTAAAACTCAATCGGACTTCGTTTGGTCATCCGATCACTTACTGCGCTCCAATTTAACCGAGAGCTGGACGATTGCATTTCTCTATCTTTGTAGCATAATTTGAAAAAACCGATGCCACCACAATGCTTAGAACACCTCCAAACCCTAGGGATGCCTCCTTGGATAATTTTGGACCAAAGGACTGCACACGAACATAATAGGGTCGGGATTGCACGACGCAAAACAGTGCAAATCCCTAGGCACCTCATGAATAGGCGCCTAGGTTGTGTTCCCAATGAGGGGCTGCTACATGGCAGGTGCCCAATCTTTGGGAGCCTAAGGCTCCCCAAAATTTCTATGCAAGAGGCTAAAGCATTTTCCATCATGAGTCAACAAACAAATCACTAGCTTAGGCGGTAACTCTGTCAGAGAAAGAACCTTGATAGCTAGAGTTGTGCTAAACCTTTTCTGGATTCCATAGGAGGAATCTCAGGATATATATACTTTTGCGTACCCCTTACCATCGGAGAAAAACCAGCAGAGCTTCCGCGTGGACCTACTAGGTTTTCTCCACAAATTTCATTGGTCATAATAGACCACAACACCTAGACCTGTCGTTACTTTGTCCGAGCATCGACTTAGATCCTTTAGTCCTGTCGTTACTCTTCCCAAGTACCGGTCCAATTCTCTAGTCCTATCATTACTCTGTTTGAGCACTGTCGTAAAATCAACCAGTCCTACCGTTACTCTATTCGAGCACCAGGTCAAAATCAACCATATTCTACCGGAGGCTATATCGATTTTTCTAAACAATATTATTCAATGGAAATTCTGTCCGATTCTCTACCCAGGGTTCAAGCCCGGAGTCTATAAGTAAGTAAATATACCGTAGTGATCATGGTTAAAATCGAACCATCAATCATGGTTAAAAACGATCTAGCAGTCTATATACTAGATTGACTACTGGATAATGTTTAACCATGATTGCTGGCTCAATTTTAACCATGAAAGTTATGGTATATTTAAGGATTATGGTAAATTTTTTATTTCACTTCCCTTTATGAATTTAGTCCGCGCAACAATCATGATATTTTTCTCTTATAGATGATGTATACTTTTTGTTACCATGATGTTTTATGAAGTTTACCATCTTTACCGATGTGTACCAAGTTTCAACATAAGTGTTAGAGTTTGTCCCACATTAGTTAATTATCACCTTGAAAGGTAGTATATGAGCCTGGGCGGCCTCTCCACTCATTGCCAATTAGTTTTGGATGCTTTAACATGGTATCAAAGCTAGGCTTCAGAGGATTTTAGACAAGACTCCCTTGGTTATTGCCCTATTGTTTGTGCCATAAGTGCACCATGTTTCGTTATGATCCCAATGTTGTGGATCTGTTGTTTACCTCTCCACGTGCAGATCAGGGGTCGCATGTGCGGGGGAGTGTTAGAGTTTGTCCCACATTGGTTAATTATCACCTTGAAAGCTAGTATATGAGCCTAGGCAGCCTCTCCACTCATTGCCAATTGGTTTTGAGTTGGATGCTTTAACAATAAGCATTTATAATGTGATGGAATTATTTTTATCCTGATCAATCGTAAATGTTGTGTTGACAATATTTACAATAGTTATCAGACATCAACGTATCTTTGATTGATCATATACCATTTTCATTGGGTAATTATTATAAGTTAACCACTTTTCTCATTAAATTTCACTACGTTTCTTTTGTTTATTTTAATTTTTATTTTTTTGCTTTTTATTTTATACCAGAACCTTATGTTATGATTTTTTTTACCATGCCTTTTTATAAAAGAGTCACTATGCGGGCCTACATAGATAAGGATATGTACAAGGATAGCTTGCATAGACCTTGTTTGATAACCCAGCCTCAATACTTAAAACTGAATAAATTAATTAATAAGTGATTAAGTTTGATAACCACATTTACATTACTTAAAAGATTAAGTGCCTCTTAAAATGTAAAATTAAAAGTTGATAAAAATTAAGTAGCTTTGAACTGCTTAATTTTGGCTGAATTTGTGTATATTTTCATTCAACTCTTTTCTCTTCCACCACTACGCTGTACACAACTGCTATTATAATTGTTGTTGTCACCACCTGTAGATACCTCAAATCGAGTTTGAACCTTAAACAGGGCTTTCACTACACAGGATTGCCATTTTAGATGTATTGGGATTTTGAATACATTGGCGTATTTTAAACTCTCTTTCATCTAACTTTTATAATCCACGATGCCCATTGCGCGACACCGTTCCACTGTTTAGAGTTGCCACTTGGTTTAGGCTAAACTAAGAAAAAGCCTGACCAGAGATTCTAGACATGGATTTGCAAACCAAGGGTACAGTGAAAGGAAGGTGTTATGCACTCCTCTCTGCCTAGCCACAAAGACTAGCCCTTACTCACTCAACATAAAGCTGTTAAATTATTTTAAAAGATTTTGTAAGTGAACTGATTAATTAGCCATTAAATAGATATAGGTGACGATAGAAAATAAAACACACAAGAATAGGGAGAGAGGATCACACAATGTAGAAACATTAAATAAAGAACAAAATTATCCACTCTGTATGCATATCGATCTGCCGGCTGCCATGTAGATATGTCGGCTGGCAAAATCAACAATTGAAACAAATTGATTAATCGGTTGTCACAATAATGTGCCAACTGATACTCCACATTCAACACCGGAAAAAGGAAAGCACAAACAAATTGATATGAATAGAGAGTTTAGAAAATATTGACAGAAGTAAGCCAAGCAATAAGGATAGTTTAGAGACTGTGCAAAATCTCCACCACGATACCTCAGTTGTTTGATTATACAATCAAGGCTTGATTTGTGTAGAACTCCTTTGGGTTTGAAAGTTTTGACTGCTCTCTTGGTGTTTTTCTCTCACAAAATTACTAGACTCTTGAAATTGATGTATTGTTGGTGCTAGGTTTGCAACCTGTGCTGTGTATTGAAGGTGATATGAAGAGTGGGTGTATAACATGGGAGAGAGATAGAAAATCTGATTTAAACTTATAGGGAGGGGTCCTATTTTTAGGGATTTGAAGCTAGGGCTAGAGATAATTATGAGAGAATTAACTAAATTAAAAAATAGAGTTACTTTTCCATAAAAACTCTTCCTAATAATGTCCATAATGTGCACAAGAAATTGGGCGACTGGGGGATGGGAAGATTTAGGATGGAACTCGACAATCGCAAAAGCTTCTGATTCTCTGAGAGCTGATTTTGAGGATGAAAATATTGATTTCAGGGCCGATACTTCTAGACAGCATAGGACCTCAACATCGCGGGCTCGCTCCGGGCTCTATTGAACTCCGATTTTGACGTGGTTTGAATTGTTAGAAAGCTTATTTAGTTTGCTTTCCAACCCAATTGGTTTGAATAAAAAAATTTTTGTACAATTAAATAGATTCCGATTCTACCCTCAATGGGTCGAAAAATGAATGATTTCAGTAAAACACTCACATCTCCCTCATTTTAAATCTAATTGAGACTTATTATATATTGACAAAGAACATTTTAAAAGTACTAAATGATGATAGAATCCAATCATAAAAATAAGAAAGTTTGGTTTATAAAAAGTGGTCCGAAAGCAGACCAAACAATAATTTATCGAAACCAACTAAGGCTAAAATGCATTCAAGTGTGATGCGTCACTTCCCTCCCTAATTCTAAGGCATTTTTCATTCCTAAAGAGTTCCACATAGTTCAAAAGCATCTCATTGCTCATCAAAGTCTAAGTAATCAACCGTCATCAATACAACGCCACCACTTTACCACCACTACCATCTTTACAACTTTACTATCACCACCATCTCCACCACCACCACCACCACCACCACTAATACTATAGACACTACCATTACTCTACTACCATCACCATTATCACATATACTCTTCTGCCGCCTCCATCACCACCACCACCACCACCATCCCGCAACCACTTATTGACACTCCACCACCATTACCACAATCAATCACGTCACCGCCATTCTGCCACTCCCACCACAACTACCACCCCCGCCATCCTGCAACCACTTTGACACTCCACCAACATTACTATCATCAATCACACTACCACCACTCTGCCACTCTCGCCAAAACAACTACCACCACCACCAACACACTCATGTCGCCGCCATTACTACCACCACCATTGCCACCATTACACCACCACCACCACCACTTTCATCATCACTTTGCCACTACCACTACCACTACCACCACCACCATGACGATGCCACCACGCCACTACCATCATCACCACCATCTCTACTACCATTGCCACTGCCATCAATACTATAGATACCATTACTTTGCCACCACTACCACCAGCACTCTTTCTCCATAAACACTACCACAGCTCACCGCCACCACTCCTGCCACCACCACCACAACTACCATTGCCACTGTCGCCACTATAACACCATTACCATTACTTTTCCACCGTAACTACTCGCACCATCACTCCACCATCACCTCCCTCGTTCACTGCCACCACCATTCCACCCTCCAACCACTAGATACCACCACTTTACACCACTACCATTACACCACCAACACTCCCACTGTTGCTCTACCGCCAACACAAATGCTACAACTCCAATCAGTATTCCACCACCACTCCACCACTCCATCCTTGAGCTGCCACAATCACCATTATCGCAAATACGTGGTGACCATTAGTAAAACTCCATCCTCGAGCCATCTTGTCAATATTGTGTATATTTTTTTATGTGGATAACTATACTTTTTCATTTATTGATTTGATTTTTGCAATCCAGTATGGATGCACTAAAATTGTTAAGTAGGAAAATCAGTGAATTTAATACTTTAGCTCCTTGTACACATCAAACAGCTTATTTTTTAGTGCTTAAAATTCAGTGCATATCATATAGCTTATCAACTTAACAAATTCCTCATTCAGTGTTCAATACTTAATTCTCAATTTTCATTTTTTAGCTTTCAGCTTCCTTAAACAGCACCATACTCCTTATCTATATAAGTCCGCACAGTGGCTACTAAGCCATTACTTGATTATGGGATGAAATCATCCCACTAATATTCCCCCACTATTCCAAAATCAAAAAACCCTTAATTCTAGGTATTACCCAGCCCAATCAATTACAAGTGGGAATGAAAGTAAATCCTTCGTTTTGAAATTTCATCCCATAGAATCCCTAATTTTTGGCTCTATATAACTAGATAGGAAAATAAATTCCCATTTCTTCAACCCTCCTAAAATAGCACCATCCTAAATTTCAAAATCAATGTAATTAGATCAGATATATAAAGATCAACCGCCCTCCTCCAAATATCCTAAAATGTCGACATCTTAGTTATTTGAAACAATTTTGATTTAGTTTTTATGTGTATAATAGATATAAGTATATTAACATTCAAGTATTTTACCATGATTGTGGGAGACTTATATAAATATAATGGTATATGTAACATAAGTGATTTGTTCATGGTAAATATATTCAAAATGAATGGTAAACGGTTATGGTAAAATTTGTTTGTTTACGTGGTTAATTAGTTTTACAAGGAAAATATGGTAAAAATTGAATCTTATAACAAAATGAATATGGTAAACATTCTTTGTTAACATGGTTTATTCAATTTCCAATAAAAATATGGTAAAAGAGTTATCCAATAACACAAAAATAATGGTAACAAAGAATGTCCCACCACTTTGAATTCCATCATGCCCTAAATTTTGGTGCAAACTTGCCTAAAACCTTGGAAACAAGATCATCCCTAATTTTGCAGTATTTTGAATGTCTATGTTTTTTGAAGTTCCTAGTTTTTGGGAAAAGAGAATCATTCAACATTCCTTGATTTTAGACAAGAGGATCCAAAGAAAATTTTTGGCAATCCATAAAGGAAGTAACTGACAAAATTTCAAAGATTCTTTATTCCCTAAAAAGAAGGAACTATTTTTGGAAGTCCCTATTTCGTACTATATATGTACATTTATCAAGAAAGGATAATAATAGTAAATCACATTATAGGATGAAAATGTGACCCATAAAGTAAGGGGGATGAAAATCTATGTGGTATCCAAATAACAGATGTATATTTAATCATTTTATAACAGGTATATTCATAGGCTCTGATATGAAATTGACTTCTATGTGTTCACAAATCAAGTAATGGAATTCTATCCAATGCTTTTCAAATGATAATCCCATTTTGAAGCCTTTCCAAATTCAAAAACTTTACCATAAATCAATGATAGATAATAGATTAACCATTGTAGATGAGTTACAAATTCAAGCAAGATTTATAACAAATCTTTGATGTATATAATTAAGTCACATGCTTCTCCCAAAACTCTACGTTACAAACCAATCAATTCATGCCACTTGTTGCACACACGGTCCTTCTCACAAAAAATCAATCTGCAATAATGTATAAGATTATTATTATTTACATAGTGTTTTGCAAAACTCAAAACTGGCCCTTCTGGTGCCGTGCATAGCATGGATATTTTTCCAGTGCATGGTAATTGCAGACCAGGTACGTAAAGCAATGATCTTCTAATGTACCAAACAAACAAAACATGTGGCAGATTTTATTTTCAAGTTTTATTATGACGGGAAATCAAATGTTTCAATCAAAGGGAATATTTAATTAAAATAGCTTGCTGGCCAACCACATGAGTTATAATATTGCTAAGTTACAAACTTTACAGCACTCTAATCCTACTCACTCTTCCACTTCTGGACAAATGCGCATAACGCAATGGGATGGAATCTCTTTAGATTCCCAGTGTCCACTATGTGGGGGTTGTAATTAAACAAAACTGGTGATCATGTAATACAATATTCAACTGAATTATTGAAGCCTATTATAGGCTTGGTAATCGTCAACCTTTTGTTGAGAAAATTTTGGGTGCGGATTGAGTAGAGATATGTAGTGCCCGGCACCCAATTCGTGTCATCCAAATATGTTTTGGACGGCTCAGATTTAAGGGGGGCATTTTTGTAAATTTTGAGAGAAAATTTACCCCCTCAAATCTGAGCCGTCCAAAACATGTTTGGACTGCTCGGATTGGGTGCTGGGCACCACCCTACCCAATCCGCACCTAAAATTTTCTCCTCTTTTTTTGAGAGCAAGTTGCTTCAAATGGGCCCCAGTAATCAATGGTAGGATTGATCTTATACTGTTTTCACATGGGCTCCAGTAATCAATGGTAGGATTGATCTTAGTACTATTAGTCCAAATGAGCATGTTGCTTCAAATAAGCTAGTCCAGAAGGTTATCAAAATAAAAAAGACAACTTTGATCCATATATAACACAATAATAAAAAACAAGAAGACCTGTTCAAAGGTAAGGCCTAATGTAAATTGTAAATAATGATGTCTAAAATAAAGAAAGAAAGAAAGAAGAGAAGATCAATCCCTTGTACATAAATCTGATGTTTCCGCAACTTTAAAACACGCCTCATCAACTTGGGACGGAGACTATGAAGTATTCTTAAGCGACACAAGGGGTGACCGGACCCCTGCACAAATTCTAAATATTTACGCTAGTAGTACTAATTTTCTAGTTTAATTTGAAAAACTTTTATAGGATTGGCCCTCAAAAGTTCGCTGAAAGCATAAACTTTCTTATAACTCTCGTACGTGTGGGACCTTAAAATTTCAAGTCATCGATTATTTTTGAGTCATGCGTATAAAATTCAATGATGATTACATATACACAATTTTGTCGCTTTGTCTAACTTAGCAAGTGAGATGCTCATACGGTAGAAACATATATGGTTCAGCCTGTTAAGTACAAATCCCGCATACACCATTGATAGTGTCCCAAACCCCTCTATGTCTATGTGGAATTTACACATAGCCGTTGCTGGTCTCATAGGAATGTGTGAACATAAAAATGATTTAGGCATCGCATGGTGACACTCTGACACTGACGTTACGTATGTTAAATAAAAGTCCGCTACCCCCAGGTGTTCACTTAATGTGGGTTTAAAGTATAATTAGTTTATTTAATTATCCTGCCAACTTATCGCCAAACAATTTGGACGACCGGAAGTCAATATACAAAAATACAATAATCTCGAAAAATAGATAATTAAAGAAATAATCTATCAATAAATTCTATTAAATAATCTGGAAAAGTGATGTGTGAATCTGTATGATTCCAAATTTTTTGCAGACGATTATCTCTTTCTTTAATCTTGCAATAATGATTGCCACGCGTCGTCAAAACATTAGGTTATGCAATCCATGTGTATATCACATTCGTATAGTCCAGAACTCCAGATATTGATTGATCGTCGTAAGAATTTATATTTAAAACTAGTGCGGATAAACGAGTTCTCAACTAACCTAGCAGTAAATTGTTGAAGTTTGGTTTGAATTTTAACGAGCTTCAAAAATATATTTAAACTCAATTGCCTAATAAAAGCTCGGTTGTTTGTTAGATAACCGATCTTAAATGTTTAGCTCTGATCAAGTAGATACAGTGTTTTAAATCCCGTACCATATCGGCCAGTATTGAGTGATACATATTGTACGGGCAATAAAATGGTATACTTTGGTGATCCATGTACCAACCAAAATACCAGGCTATGCGATACCAGGTATCCCGACTTGTACTGATTGATACTGGGATCTAGGCTGGTAAAAAAATACTTGTGTATTTTTTTTCTCATACTAAAAAAAGTGTTGAACTTTAAATAATTTAACAAAATTTGGAGTCCATCAAATGTGAACCATGCCAACTTGTTATGACAACTAATATTAATATATACTCCATCAAAGTGCTAGAATTTGTTTTATTTCATTACTATTCATTTTTGTAGTTATTGATGAATATAGGAGTATTAAAAATACATGAAATATATATTGTGGTTAATCCGAAACACTACTAAGTTTTTGTGTATTGTTGTACGCTCGCCAGTATGGGATTAACAACTTTGAGTAGATCACAAGTTGATCTCAAGTAGCTTAGATTTTCTACCTATTACGTGCTGAGCGAAGTCGAGTAGCTAGCTTTTTCAAACATAATGTAAAAGATTAAAAGAACTTCAAAAAATATTCAAGACATAGTTGATTAGGAATCAAATCGATTTCAAATCAGCTACTGTTAACGAGTGGAAAATGAATTTAATGGGGGAGAAAACGGTAGCCCACACATTTTGTATAACTTCTGAATTTCCGTAAATAGGCCTCTTAGGAAGCCCATATAAACCTCATGCTCATGTCCACCTGGAAAATCGGACCATTTAAAGCCCATGAGTGTGGTTTATACCCAAGACCAGTGGAAGCCCAAGACCAGGCTTTCAGTAAAGCAAATGCCAATTTTAAGCAGTTATTTTTGTTTAATTAAGTAACTAGTAGAGGAGTTTATTTATTTATTTATTTTGATGAAATAGAGGGGTATTTTAGTAATCACGGAACACTTTTTTTTTTTATGTTTGATTGCAAAAGTTCTTTGTCATTCCCTTTAAAAATGTCAAATGTTTTGGATTTTTGGCTATGTGGCCCAATATTTAATCCACTCAATGTGGATGGTTTTCTGCAATCTAAAACCTTTACATTATGGTATCACGATAACTCAACTGTGTTTTGTATTTGTGTTGTGTGATAGGAACAAAAGTCAACTTATTATAAACGATAACGAGTGGAACATGTGTATAAACGATTTCCTCTTATTTATGTATTTATTATAATTATAGGAATTCGCGGTAATTAGAGTATGAATAGTTAGTTAATTTCCGAGACTTTTTCAGAGAAACTAAAACACTCTTAGATTTCGCCAATAGCCCAAACATATAAATTCACTTACTTTAGTGACAATTTTTTAGCATTTCAAAAATTAATTACCTTGTTATTCTTGCATGGGGTGCAAAAGAGTAGAGTTTAGTCTAGTCAAGGAGCAGTACACAATTCAAGCTTGATTAGAAAATTTACCCGATTTTGATAATACATCCTAGCTTGGCATATTTTTAAGAGTTCAAACGACATTCATAATTTTAAGAAGTCATCAATTGAAAAGAAACCAACGTTCGAACGGTCAATTCGTTGATTCAAAGAGTTGAAAAAATATTATTTTAAACGTCTTAGAAACTTTTTTGAAAAATGTAAATTCCAGAATAAGATAATGGGTCAAAAGCCAAAAAAAAAAAAAAAAAAAGTTCAAAAAAATAACATTTGGTCAAGTTGATAACATCAACCAACCCAAAAAAGATACGGTCAAGTTGAAAACAACATCTAGCCAAAACAACCTTGTCTATACCGTGGATATAAAAGAGAGTCTTGGTTCAATTCAGTGGCTTGCCGTTTTTGCTCAATTCATAAAGTTTGTCTATTATTGTTTTTTTTTTGGTGGCTGATGTTATATTTTTTAGCAAATCTTATTAATTTGATGCAAATGGCCGGTATGAGTGTTTATAAAAAACTATGACCTCCTATTCAAGTATTTTTAATTTGAAGTGATTCAGTGAGGCATATGATAAAAAATTAAATAGAGATGTGTATTGCTATTTTTCCGGGAGCTTCTGTCATCAGTTTTTGCTATGAGGTGTCATTTGGGAGATACTAGTTTTGGCCCTTTTGGGTAGTTCTTTTGGTTCTATTACTGTTTTGGTCTTGGGTGCTCTTGAGTGGGCTGTTGGTAGTTTTATTTTCCCTTTCATGAGTGTTGTAGCCGTATGAGCAGGTCTCTTTTTCTATTTTTTTTTGGTTAGTATCTTGCCAGCATCCATCTTGGGATCAAGTACTCATTGTGATTAGTTGGTGTCATGCTCTGGATTTTCGACATAAATAAATATACACTTCCTCCTTATGGGTGTCATTAATTCATTGCATATTCTGTTGGAAATATGTGAATGAAACTGGGGCACTAGGAGGGTCTCCCGAGGCAACCGAGCCAACCCCACGGATTCAAACGTTATTGTTTGGTTCTTTTTTACTTCTTTGCAATGGAAAATAATTGTGTGCGAGCGTGCCAGAGAGAGTTTCAATCTCCCCCCTCAGATTAACTTTGAAAAACCAAACCTAATCAGACGATTGTGTTTTTTTTGTTCAATTACATCAATTAAGAGGATTTTTCTTAATAAGTGAAGAAATGCAAACCAATAGACTTAGGAAAATCAAAGAACAATAAAGAAACGAGACACTTCGATTAATGAATCAAAGACAAACTTACTTCAAAATTGTCTCCAACTTCAAATATAGAGTAACAGAACTTCGAACAGGTGATTGTTGCAAGAACAATCGAGATAGGGGTGATTGTTACCAGAACAATCGAGATAAATCCTAATCTAATTCCTAATCTACTTCAAACTGCGTTCGAAATCCTAAACTACTTCGAACTGAGTTCGAAATCCTAAACTACTTTGCCAATGAACAAACCAAGCATCAGTTTTTTGATAGCTGTTTGTTGAAGATTTGTCCGGGGGGCTTTTCACTCTTCAATTTCTTCTATTTATAGACGTTGCTTGTAGTTTGAACTTCCCGCTCCATGAATTTGAATCTAGCTTGCTTCGAACTCTAACTTCCACTCTGATAGTTGGCAGTTACTCTTCCTCCACGTCTGATCTTGAATTCTCTCTTCTCCCAGAAGCTTTAAATCTGCACGTTGGCTTAACAAACTCAAATGATGACGTGTTTAGGGAAATAACTGCTTCCCAGAAGTATTCCACATGTTCTAATTGCTAATCGCCTTGTTTCTTAAGTTTACACGTGGAGCTTGTGCGTTTAGTAGTTGATATCATGGCTTCGAGGCCAATCTTTATTTTAGTAATGGCTCGTAACTGCCAATAATTGCCTTTCTAAATTGAGAAGTAATACGACATCGTATTTAGTCAATTTTATCTTATTAATCCACTGTGTCTTCATTGACGAGTAATTGCCAACGTTTGGCACTTTTGATTACGTGTAAATTAATCATTGGATTGGTTAATTTTATATGTAAACAGTTATGTAATAAACGCTGGGTAGCTCCCCTCATGAAAGTGGTGATTATGGTAGAATTCAAACCTCTATTCAAATTCGTATTGAAGTTGGAAGTTACACATTTTGGAATTTAATTGTAGAATTCAATCTCGCTATTGAATGGGGAGGCTCCTCCATTAATCCCATATTGAAGTTTTTAGCTCCTTCTTCAGCTATATAAAGACAACTTTGGCCTTTGGTTTCTACACCAGAAAATTCATCTAACACTACAAGTTAAAAAATTCATCTTTGAGAGAGAGGCAAATGCAAGTCAGTTCACCAAGGCTATCAATGGTGGTGTTTCAGTGGTTAGTGGTACTAGCAATTTTTGTAAAAATCTATATATGTATTTAAACTATTATGCGGAAAATAGATATAACACAGATCTTGAATTCAACACATCTCAAGAATAATAAATTTAACGTAACTTTGTTGGTCATCAAAATTAGAGAGAACAAACCCCTTAATTAGAATCACCTTAATTTTTGGCTCACCTTCTCCTCTCTATCTCTAAACTTACAGAATACCTGAACACTTTAATTGATGGAAATTGTATGTAGAAGGGGTGAGTATTCTACCTTTTATAGAGGAGGGGAGAGGGCCTTAGATATAATTATAAAAGACTCCGAATCCATCAATGACTCTTTTTTTATCAGAGTTTTCCTTTATTTATAATTCTAATTAGTTATCACAATGAACCTAATTACTAATTGGCTTATTTGTTTGTGGAGTCCCAACAGTAACCAACTTGTGCAAAGTGTGGAGGCTAGTGGGCCACCATAATTAGGAAAAAAATCTAACATTCTCTCACTTGGCCCACTAAGCCTATTGTGATGCAAAGTGTATTTTTTCAAAATAGGCATTTGTTTAAAAATGACTTGAATGGGCTCCATGCTAAAACTTAGACATGTGATCACGAATTTAAAAAAGCCAAGAGGTTCAAACTAATTAGAAACTTTAATACTGTGATTAATTCAGATCAACAATGTGAGTCATAGCGGTTCTATGACACAATCCCATGTTCCCTTCTATGCACCATATCATTGATAACCATCATTACCCAAGTCCATTATAGGAAAGTACCAATATATTTAGGCTGCAATGCCTAAAAGCCCCTCAAAGTCATCTTGTCAGGACATTATTCCTATGTAACAAAAATCTAAAATAATATGTGCACACATAATTGGAAATAGGAAAATCAGAAACAAACTTTTATTTGCGCTAAACAGTGTCAAAACACCATAAACACTCAACTTCTCATATCGTGGATTGCTTAGAAGATCCATCCTAAAAACATGTTATTTGTATGTCTTTGGTGGCAATCCTTTTGTTAGCAGATCAGCAACCATAAGAGTAGTGCTTATGTTCTCAATAGACACTTGTTGCTTCTTGAATCTTTCTCTAACAACCAAGTACTTTAGTTCCATATGTTTTGAACCACTAGAGTACTTGCCATTCTTAGAGAAGAAAACTGCAGTGGAATTATCACAATAAATCTTCATTGGCCTGGCAATTGAGTTGACAACACCAAGACTTGTAATGAAGTTTTGCAACCATAAAGCATGACTTGTGGCCTT
The DNA here is from genome assembly GCA_022606695.1 of Vaccinium macrocarpon. Lineage (NCBI taxonomy): Eukaryota > Viridiplantae > Streptophyta > Magnoliopsida > Ericales > Ericaceae > Vaccinium > Vaccinium macrocarpon. The sequence continues at coordinate 22,469,786 of CM040171.1, forward strand.
AAAGCACGCCACAAAACTTGGCCTCCATTGTAGATGAAGCAGTAATAGATTGCTTCACACACTTCCATGACACGGCCCCACTCGCCAGTAGAAAGACAAAACCTGATGTAGACTTTTTGCTGTCATGACAGCCAGCAAAATCAGAGTCTGAGTATCCAATCACATCCAAATGATCCGATCTTTTGTAAGCAAGCATATAGTCCTTGGTTCCTTGAAGATATTGCATAACCTTCTTCACTGCTTTCCAATGTTCCATTCCCAGATTACTTTGATATCTTCGCAACATCCCAACTACAAAACTAATATCCGATCTAGTGCAAGTTTGGGCATACATCAAACTCCCTAATGCTGAAACATATGGAATGTGATCCATTTGCTTTCTTTCTAAGTCATTATTTGGGCACTGGCTTTCACTAAATTTGTCACCCTTCACAATGGGAGCATCACTCACTGAGCAAAGCTGCATGTTAAATCTCTTTAGAACTCAGTCAATATACCCCTTCTGAGACATTCCTAGCAATCCTCGAGATCTATCGCTAAAGATCTCTATGCCAATAACATAAGTTGCCTCACCCAAATCAACCATTTTAAAGTTCTTAGAGAGATATCCCTTAGTTTCATGTAATAAACCAAGGTCATTGCAAGCTAACAAAATATCATCCGCATATAGTACTAAAATGATAAACTTACTCCTGCTGACCTTCAAATATATACACTGATCAACAACATTTTCCTTGAATCTGAAGGAGGTAATGGTATCATTAAACTTTAAGTACCATTGTCTGGAAACTTGTTTAAGACCATATATGGATCTCTTTAATTTTGCAAGCCAAGTTTGGGCACATTCAGGCATATGAACTAGTTTGCTGCTTATTTTGTTTTAAGTTACCTTTGTTATGGAATTGATACTTGACTTTTATTCTAACAGGCTAATGAGACACGAATATTCAATGTTGAATGTGCACCAGATGGCTTCAATTTTGTCCAGGAGAATGGAGAGCGGAACGATGATTTCGGGGCTTGATGTTTGGGACATCTTATTTGAGTGTGTAGATGCCTTTTGGGCATGATAGTAAGAATATTGGGTCGACTTTTGGGCATAACTTTAGAGACCTAGCTAGATGAACTGAATGAACTTATCTTATATTGTGTCATGGAGACGCGCTTTGGTATATATTTTGTAGTTATGTAAATGCTACGTACTTCTATCCTTTTGACACTTGAAACTTCAATATTTAGACATGTAGATTGATGATGCATTTTGGGCATTAAGTGAAACTTGACACTTGAAACTTCAATATTCAAACATGTAGATTGATGATGCATTTTGGGCATTAAGTGAAACTTGATTCGATCTAATGGAACTTTATTTTGTATGACATGTTGGTACGAGCATATTTATTTGTTGAATTCATTGAAAAATGTGTTGAGATCGAAAAATTTGATGCTACAGGGACGATATGGGTGATAAGCCCTTAGGCTGGCATTGTTTTTGAATGGATCTTTGCCGATGCTTATATCTAGCCACTATTAGTTTAAAAATCACTTCCATTTCCAGCACTTAAAAATTGCCGTTATTGCTCTTTTTGCCGGTGCTTATTGCAAAGTGTTGTTTTAACTATTTGGACATCAAAATTATTACTGGCACTTTATAAGAGCCACAAAAAGTGCCATATTTTATTACCGGCACTTATGTAGCGCCGTTTTTTAAAAACAACACTAGCATAGACTATACTTTTTACTTTTGTCGTAAAAGTGCCGCAAATAGCTTTAGTGACGCTTTTACTACTATTAGTGGCATTTTTTGACTGCCACATAAGGCAACATTTGGTGTAGTGACAAGACAAGAAGTAGGATAATAAGAACCAGAACAAACACAAGTAGCAGCATAAAAAAACTTTAAAAACTTCATATTCTCGAATGCAATGTTCCAATCACCTTAAGATGAAGAACAATCACCATACTTGGCATTCACATAAGAAGTAATAACATCAACATGTTTCACACAAGATTTTAACATAAGATATTTCGAATTCCAACGAGTTTTCACATCAGTTTTCATTTTCCTTGATTTCACATTGAAACTAGCACACAACCCTTCAAGTTCTTGGGTCCTAGGTTAGGAAGTTGATATAAAAAGAATTGCATCTCTAATTTTATCTATATGTGCTCATATATGTTTCAAACCATCTTGCACAACTAAATTAATGATATGGCATACACATCGCATATGAAAAAAATGTACCAGCATGAGAAGTAGACAAATTTCGTTGGAATAAAACAATAACAACAGTATTAGCAGTATGGTTATCAAATGTAATACTAAATATTTTATCAAGAATATTAAACTCCCTAAAAACACCATTTATACACTGAAAAATTTGATTAGCATTGTGAGGATACTCCATCAAATGGAAATCAATGATTTTTTTTATGCAAAATCCAACTATCATCGATATAATGAGCAATCACAGCAATATAACTAAGATTATTGTTCCACAAATCAAAAGTAAAAGACATTGTACTACCAAGTTGACCAATTTCAGTAATCAAATTTTTACGGACTTCAATAAAAGCTTTCAAACAATCAACTCTCGTAGTATTTCTAGAAACTTTAGAAAAAGTAGGATTTACACTAGTTTGCATGAAATGTTCAAATCTAATATCATCGCCAAAAGTGAATGGTTGCTCCGCTGCAACTACATAAAAGACCAATCAAGGTCTCATTTTAGGTTTTGTGTATACGAAATTACAAACACCAGTTACGCTACTATCACCACCAACTATGCCAATTTCCTCTTTATGTTTCTTCCTAACATGTCTCTCAATATGCCCCGTGCCACCACTATTACTGCAAGAATAATGATTTGAACAGTAATTACACACACCTTTCATTCCTAAATCAACCCCTTCTTTGTTTTTGTAATGTTCCTCAATTTTGACATGATTCCATACCCATGAAGTGCGACTCCTTGTTGCGCCAATAGGTTGTGTAGATGTCGAACCTGAACCTGTTGGTCCAAGTCCAATAGTGTTTGAAGCGGCTTCACCTAGGGAACTAAGTCCATGTGGTGGTGAAAATATAAGAATTTATGGTAGTGGATCTTGTGACTCATCAGAATCTGAATTAGGGCCATGTGTAAAGTCTATATGAATGTGTGCCATAACAAACACAATAGTAAACACGGAGATACAAAATAATGGTAAACACAGAGATACAAAATAATGGTAAACACAGAGATACAGAACAATAGTAAACACAATGGTGGTGGTGATAAACATAGAACCACCGTTATATGGTAAACACAGTAAACACAGTGGTGGTGGTGATAAACACAGAACTAAACACACAACCACAGTTATATGGTAAACACAGTAGACACAGAGATACAGAACAACAGTAAACACAATGGTGGTGGTGATAAACACATAACTAAACACAGAACCACGTTATATGTGTCACAGAGAGAGATCACAGTAGTAAACATAGAACCACACACACACACACACACACAGATCACAGTAGCAGTGGCACAAAACTAAGAGCACAGTAGCACAGAACTAAGAGCCCAATTGCACGCACAGGACCAAGACCAGAAATAAGAGAACCAACACCAGAAATGAGAAAAACCAAGAGCCCAGTCGCACGCCTAGTCGATTTAGGGTTTGATTTGTGGTTTCAATTTAGGGTTTCGATTTTGTGGTGGTGTAGTGGTAGACCGATGGTGAGGGGTTGTGGTGGTGAGGGGTTGTTGTGGTGGGTGGTGATCTGGGTCGTGACTGGTGGTGAGGTGTGGTGGTGGTGGGTTTATGGTGGATCGGTGGTAGAGATGAAAGATAGAGAGAGAGAGCCATTTTCGGTGAGCCAGAGAAGAGAGAGAGAGAGAGAGAGAGAGAGAGAGAGAGAGAGAGAGAGCCGTTTACGATGACCAGTGGAGAGAGAGGGATGAGATCAATGAAGAGAGAGAGAGAGAGAGAGAGAGAGAGAGAGAGAGAGAGTCTGCCGTTTTAGGGTTGATGATTAACCATGTAGCAATGTAGCATGGTATTTATACCACGTAAGAAATCTAGTGCAGTAGTCACACCATGTGCCTATGCACGCAACGGTAAAAATTTGGCCTAAAATTGTAGTACTCGATGGTCGTCATAGTATTTTTGTTCAAATCGGAAACTTCTAAGTTTTACGTGATAGTGAGTATACTCTCCATGCGAAAAATGAAGTAAATTATATTTTTGTTATCAAAATTTAATTTTTTTTCCCATAAGTTTTTCATTTATGTTATTAAAAAATTCATTTTTAATTTCCCACATTTTTTCCTTATTATGGAATTTGGAAACTTAATTTATTTAATAAAATTATATTTTTGATTTATTATGTATTTATTTATTTTTTCTAAGTCCATTTATTTAATTAAAATTTATTCACATATTTCATTTTATTCCCCACTTTTCCCCCCAAATTTTGTCCCCTCAAAATATTCATTTTAATTATTAAAATATTTTTTTCCTTATTTTCAAATAAAATTTAATTTTTTTATAAATTATTTTCAAAATTTATATTTTTGTTATCAAAATTTAATTTTTATTTTACTCTTAAGTTTTTTCATTTATGTTATTTAAAAATTCATTGATAATTTCCCTCATTTTTCCCTTATTATGGCGTTTGGCAACTTAATTTTTTTTAATAAAATGTATTTTTTTTATTTATTATGTATTTTTTGAATTCCATTTATTTATTTAAAATTTATTCAAAATTTTTTTCCCTCTTTTTTTTCCCCACTTATTTGGCAAGTCCATTTATTAAATTTTAATTATTATTCAAAATTTTATTTTTATTTTCCCTCATTTTTTTTTCTTATTATGGCAAGTCTATTTATTAAATTCTAATTATTATTCATAAATTCGGTTTTAATTTCCAGCTTTTTTTTCTTCTTTATTATGGCATTTGGAAACTTCATTTATTTTATAAAAATTTATTTTGTATTTATTTATTTTTCTAAAGTCCATTTATTTAATGAAAACTTATTCAAAATTCAACTCTCTCTCTCTCTCTCTCTCTCTCTCTCTCTCTCTCTCTCCCTTCCTCCCTCCTGTGATACATTGCGTAATTACAAAAAAATATTTTTCACCTATCAATTCAAAAATCAAAATTTTCACTTTTATTATTCAAACATTCATTTTTTCTTTTATTATTCAAACATTCATTTTTTCATTTTCCCTCATTTTTTGAAATAAAATAAAATAAAATTTTCTTCATTTTATTTTTATTTTTCCTCATTATTTTTGTTATTATACTATGCCATGCCCGTGCCCGTGCCAGACTAAGACCGTGCCATGCCTAATTAAGTCCGTGTCGTGCCATGCCGTGCCACACCTGGGCCAACTACCGTGCCGTGCCGTGCTCGGCTTAGATTGTGTTGTGCCGTGTCGTGCCAGGCTAACTATCGTGCCGTTCCCACCCATTTGCGTGCCCCATGCCCATGCCTGTGCCCATGCCGCCTCAGACCGTTCCGTGCTGTGTCCAACTTTTACCGTGCCTGTGCAGGAGTTTTTCGTGTCGGGCCAGGCCGGCAAGGCCCATTTGACACCTCTAACTCTTGCCTTCGGGTCAGTAATGCGACTCACCCCTTGTCGGATCTGTACTAACCAGATAAAAAAATGCAATAAAACAAAAATAGTCCGTGAGTATGGTTTGAACTATATATTTTCGATCGAATAGATAAATTAGATGGCAATAAATAAAATGCCTTTATATGATTGGCGAAGGCACTTTTTTTTGGTTAGAAGACAAATAAAATGGCGATAAAATGAACATCTTTTGATCAAGACAAGTAATAATAAGATGTATGATGTATCAGGATTAGACTCTGGCTTTTCGGACATTAATGCGACTCGCCGCTTCTCCCAGTATTATCGCATGTGTATTTCTTGATTTTATTCAAAAACCCTTGTGGCCTCTGCTACGGGTACTGAGATATTTTCGACTACTGCCAAGCTTTGGAAATCTGACGAAGAAAGCACTGCATGCATACTGCAAGCTTTAGCGAAAGAGTTTTTAATTGAGATTGTCTGTGATCCTCCTTTTCGCTGAGAAATTTCACCGCCTGACAGCAATCTTGATTTCAAAAGCGACATCAGTCCGAATTACGTTTGACCTGATTCACCTTTAGCATCAAGGGATATGCAGGCAGCCAGCTGAGAGTTCGGTCACAACTTTCCTATTTTTCTTATACATCTTACTACTATATTTCCAAACTTGAAATTGTTTTCAGGCATCACTTTTCATCTAATTGAGATTGTCTCTAACCCTCCTTTTCGCTGATGATTTGGATCATCATTGGTAGTGTTGTAGGCACGAGTATTAAAAAATTATTAACTACACTAAAACTTTTATGAGTAAGGACAAAAATAATCTAATAATGCATAAAAATTTGGATTAGTTTTTGTCTTTAGTGAACTTTTTAAATATTTTTATAATAATTTTTTACTTTAGATTCCTTTTATCGTGAAAAACCAATAATCTACAAAAAATTGGACGCAAAACTAACAAATAATTTTTTTTTTCAGAAAGACAAAAAATAAACTAAATAGTTTATTTTCTGCAATTAACTAAATAGTTTATTTTCTGCCAAAACACCCCTGGGTTTTTTTTTTAAATTTTTTTTATCACTAAAGCACCCCTAGGTTGATAAGGCTTTAGGAGGAAAAAATGTTACAGTATTTACTATTTATAGTTACAGGCCTTCATATTTTGCTTTTAATTGCTCGCTATCCCAGGGAGAGTGGGCGTGAGCTTGACTGGGTTACGTAGTATTAAGGACAAATTTTATGAGGTTTTTTTTTTGTTCCATCGTAAATTCACAAATTTTATGAGTTGCCTCTTAAGTTCGAGTGCTAGTTGTTCCATCAACCTGTAAAAAAGGGGGGCCAAGGCCAAGTGCTATGAAAACCCACAATGTTTCCATAATTCCATTGAAGGGTGAGTTTCCGAATGGATTTTATCTAGATTTTATCAAGATTTGATAAAATTCATTCAGAAACTCACCCGAAGTGTGAAAGTCTTATGGATTAGTTAAATAAACCTATGCATTTTGAGTTACAAACTTGGCAACTTCTTGGAGCAATGGGTTAAGCTTGAAGTAAAAATCTCTTGTAAAATTTCCAGTATTAACGGAGATAACCTACCTTTGACTGAAGTAGGAAGACGAACAGTCAAAGTGCGCGTGAGCTTGTCTGAATACCCTTAACCGTCAAACCAAAAAGATTAAAAAGCAAGTGTACAGGTGTACCTAACTTGAAACTGTATAACCAGTGGTAAGTAGTAAGTTCCTCATTCTATATATTGATAGACAAATTAAGGCCGTTTTTAATCATCAGAAGAAATGTTTGTCGAAATTTATAAGATTCAAAAACAACACTTTAAGACTCATCTATCAGCATAATTGGGATAATACCCAAAAAAAAACTAGATTGAAAGTTTTTGCTATTTCAATTTTTGACATTCCAAGCACCTTCAATGTGAAAACAAGATCAGGGTAAACTGTAATCCCAGCATAGGATTTCACCCCCGTACGGACGGAGGCTATTATTTCTGAACAAACTTAGCTCATTCATTTGAATGCGTGACTTAAAAGATCAATGATTTCAATCACTTCATCAAGAACAGTGTTTCTTCTGGGTAAGTCACTCTTCTAAAACTTATGGAGTAAGAATTAATTCTCACATCAAGAAGGCCCACTAGACAAGAACTGACCACTAATGAAACTTTTCACGTTAATGTTAACCAAAGTTCTTTGCTTAATTATACTAACAACTAAGAAGAGAGAAATGAGAAGCCAAAAACGGTTGTCTTCTTGTATTATTTTAGATGGAGTCATCAACTGGGCTAAGAATCTTACTTACCTTAGAAGAAACTGCAAGATTATATTGTCATAAGAAATATCCGGAACGAAAAAACATCCCAAGTGCTGATAATGTGGCTAGTAAACAATTTCCTTAATTAAAAAAAAAAAAAAAAGCCTTGCTGAGATAAGAATTTCTTAATTCCTAATGCTAATGGTACCCAATCCCATGTAGTTTGTGATGCATTTGAACTTAAATCTTTAGCAGCACCCACAAAAGCTCTCCATTTGATTATGGGAAACCCTCACAAAATCCAAATAAAATGCCCTAGTACACAAATGAAAATCAACCCATCTGTATGCACCCAATGGGTGTATGTAATTGTGCTGGTTTGTGTTTATAAAAGTATTCAAGATTTCAAATCCAATCTTGGGCTTTTAGTTAGAAATCCAGAGAGATTAAATAAAAATACAAGTAATAATTTGTATACGCATCTACATCTACTTATATAATGTTGTTATAACATTAAATGAACCTGATATGTGTATAGACAAATAATCAAAATCTTTGAAACCATGAAGGCTAAATCCAATTACCTTTGTTATAATACCACTCCCATCGCCTCTTTGATTGGAATCTTTTCGCTTCAGAATGAGCATTCAAAAAATCAGAGAGAAGAAATGTCGCGAGTTGCGACTTATACTGAACTCTGCACATAAAATGCTCATCAAAATCAAATTAACAATAGAAAAGGAGCCAGATTTAAGAAAGAACAAACCTTTTGTAATTTGGATGCAAAGATGGGTTCTTAATCTGTAGGTAAAGCAGAATTTATAGTCGTCGGATTGCTGATGCAGCATCATCAAGATTCTCATTTTATTTGGAATCCAAGATTCTCATCTTGAAATTTTCATGTGAATCTTGATAATGCCGCACCCGCAAACAATGACTCATGATTTGAACAAAATCCAATTTGCTTCATAGGAGATAACAAATTTTCAACTTTCTGTTCAGAACAGTATCTGCAGATCATTTTGTAGATAACAACTGAACGATATAGGAAGAAAGAAGATTAGAAAGTAAAGGAGGAAAAAGAGTGAGATATATAGGAGTAGATGTGTGTGTACTTTCAAAATTCAAGACCACTAAAACTTGCTGACGTGGCACCCAATACTGGTGAAACGTACGGAATGACCCCATGGAACCCTAGAACAGTAGAACAGTTTCAAAACAGAACCCCATAAGATCTCTGACTCTGACCCCTTTAAAAAATAAAAATAAAAATCTTTACAAAAAAATTTTGAATACGAAATATGGAGATCTCCAACACTCATCAGAAATTATATAGGAGAGATAGCAAAAATTAGAGAGAGAGAGAGAGAGAGAGAGAGAGAGAGAGAGAGAGAGAGAGAAATAGAATCAAACCACAGGGGTTTCAAAAAACCCATTAGAACACACTAAAAAAAAAACTCAAATTTTGGTAGATGTCAATAGAAACAAGAGATTATAAACACAATAATCATAAAACAAAAGGTCAAGAAAATCGGTGACCTCATTACAGGAGAGCCGGCGACAGCCAAAAAGAAGAGAAATTGAGAGAGAGAGAGAGAGAGAGAGAGAGAGAGGGCTTGCAGATGTGTTGAGATTAACAAGAGGGAGAACTTTTGTACAGACAGAAGGTCGACACAGAGAGAAATTAAAGACAGAGAGGGGGTTTGAGAATGAGAAGAGTAGGTGATGAAGGACTTTTGGAGGGGATACTTCTATTTATACAGTCTACTACTGGTTGGAGGAATGCTTCTGTGACGTGTGGGTGATTCACAGTTTCTTGAAATGGAATTATTTGGTGGGGCATGGGTTTTCTGTAAGGTAAATTTATCATTTTACATTATTACTGTACAAAACAAGAAATATATACATACATTTATATCTTGTACAAAAATGCTAGAGACAGTGACTAATATACTACTAAATAATATATTTAATGTACATGTAATATTCGTTTAGTGGATGAGTGTATCCATGTATTGTATCATGCATTGATGTGGTAATGACATATGTATTTTTAGTATAATATTTAGTACTCCCTCCGTTCCAAATTGCTTGTCACTTATACTATTTTGAGATATTGCAAATTGTTAGTTCTCTTTCAAAAGTCAAAACAGAATTTATTCAATCTTCCAAAATAATACATTTATCAACAACCATCATTTCATTCAAAAGTTGAAACATAAGGGCATGGTTGAAAATTAATGAATTTGTTTAATGTGAATGTATTTATTAAATGCAGTTATTACATGTTTGTTTAAAAAGTTAGAATTTCCAAAGTGACCAACAATTGTAAACGAAAGAATAAGTTACTTAGTGCCTCTAGCAATTTGAGGAAGAAAATAAAGGTATTAAATGCTTTGCCTTTGAGGAGTAAGGTACCATAATGCAATAAGGGAAAATCCCCCAGGCCTTTTCGTTAGCCGAATTAGTTTTGAGGGATTAACTAAGAAGGGTGATAACAAGAAAATATGGTAAATTATTGGAGATTAGTTTAGAAGAGATAATAATATAATCCTTGATTTGGTTGGTAGTTTACGTGGGTGGACATAATGAGTGGATAGTTGGAAAACAAAAAAGGTGTTAAATTACTTGCTTATCTTTGAAAGTACTTTCTTTTTTTTGTTGGCAATTGACATTTGCATTCCCCAAAATTGTTAATGACACACCCTTTTGAAGAGTGCCATTAACAATTTACGGAGTGACAATGTAAATTTGTTTTTTTCCTTCCTGTTTGCTAAAATAGAAAATCCTATAAAAGTTGAGTTTAGCTTGGTTGTTGTAATCACTTTTGTTTCCCATTAGCTAAAAGCTAACACACTCCTATAGCTAAAGTTGCTAAACTACCATGTTGCATTTCGCAAATGAAAATCAAAAGTGTTAAAAAGCAAACAGGAAACTCAAAATTCACAAGTGATTTTTATGGCTATTATCAGTTATAAGTTGTAGCTATTATTAAAAGCATCTTAACCAAAATTGAATATCAAAATTAAATTTTGAAATCTTTAAGATTTTTTTTTGAAGATCTGATATGTGCCACCTAATGTTGACATTAAATATGGACAGAGTATAGGGCAGCTATAAATAATACAGGGGTGTTTGGCCATCTACTTTTTACATTTTGGTTTTTGCATTTTCTACTTTTAGGTGTTCAGCATACCACAGTGAAAACACATTCTGCGAAAAATGAGTTTTTGGTTTTTTAGTTTGGAGAAGAGAAGACAAAAATAGGTTGAGAACAACTTTTTGATTTCTCATTTTCCACTTTTTCCATTTTGATTAACAAAAAGATTTACAGAATGTATTCTGCACATCTCTCAAATACTACTCATGTTTCAAAATGCATTCTGCACATTTCTCTCAAACACTCTTACCAAATTCAAAATACATTTCACCATAATTCAAAAAGGCCAAAAGCCAAAAAGTGGAAAATGAAAAAGTAAAAATGAGGCTCCCAAACACCCTCTAATGCTACAGGGGATTAAATCTTCTAAATATTTGTGTCTACCAAACACCGAATTAAAAATAGTGAATCCAACAAAATAATCTAGTTAACAAAGGACCGTGATTGTTTTTTGTGTGTGTGTGTGTGTGTGTGTGTGGGGGGTTGGACACCTTAAAGATGATAAATAAATTATTTCTTTTAAATATCAACTTTATTTAATCAGTATAAATTTAAACCTCAAGTTTAATAACAGTAAAGAGGAAAAATTCTCTAACTTATTACAATTCGAGAGATATAATCTCAAAATTGGGGTGGGTAGAACCTAATTGCCTTTAGGAAGGGTAGATCGCGTGTTCTAATTAATCACCATGGGAGGGTGAATAGCTTGGCACCACATAGGGAATCCTTAAGCCCTGTGTCGAGCTGGTTTGACTATGAATAAGATCAAGATAACAAGAATAAGCAAATAAATCAGGATGCACTAGCTCGGCATGAGTCATAAAGGGATGCCACTGACATGGCCGAGCTAGGAAGGTTACGAATATAGCTTAAGCAGCATTCTGGAATACATAATTTAGCTCGGCAAGATGAGCTAAGTTATGTATGTGTTACTCAGAGCTACGTGTAAGCACGACATCGCTACGAATTGGGTGGTGAGACATTCCAGAATGACCTAGGGCGGTTCTTTACAAGATAAGGAATAATCCTGTGAATAATGGGATTGACATAATGTGATTGGGAAAGTGCTGCACTTAGGGAAGAATCCCATATGGAAAGGAAGATTGCTGCAAAGAATATTTGGAGATTGGCACCTAATAGGAAATTCCTCTTAGGAAAGGATTCTTAAAGAGAATAGGAAACAAGGGCAACATGATGCTCTAATAAGCAAACTATCCCCCCTGTAAATATGACGTCAAACCCACGAAGTAAGGTACGTTGTGAATTGCTTTTATATGCATTGAGTGATTTGAGAGTTTGGGTACGTGATACTAACTTAGTCATCAGAGGGCCTTTGCCGACCAAAGGCAAATGTGCTCTAACTCTATTTTTGTCTTGCAGATCTAGGGCTGTACCAAGAAGGCACATGATCTAGACTTACATGGATTTTATCCCCATACAAAACTATAACATTGTCTAAAAAAATTCTTCAACTTAATAATAATCTGATTGATCCTCAAATTAGTAACTACTAATAGAGTCAATGCTCCACTGATGCATCCTCATTAGTTTACTCCACCACTTCACATTCTATGGATTGCTTGTTGCATCCCTTGCTGTCTATAGAACCTAGCATAAAATGCCAATGCCATAAAGTAGCATCGTGAGTGGAAAATATTAAGTAGGACACCCAAAGCTACCCCATTACTAAAGTATATTCATGCAACATTTAATGACATTTAAAATGTAGAACAAGGAGATTTAATAGCACACTCATTAAATATTAAACAAAATAAATTTAATGAATTTCACAATCATATTTTCAATTCAATTCCATTGTTCTACAACACAATCCCATTTATTGTCTTTCATTATAAGCTTTCCTTCTTTCAAATAGTCACACTATTCATCGCTAGCTCCCACCAACAATATGCCCTAGGTGCCCAATCACAAAGCAAAGCTATCTCAGAGTATGTTGATGTAGATACCCTAAGTTGGCTCGATAGATATTTCAAATACCGCTGTAAGCGAATTCCTGATGATGAAAGCGACACCTGAATACTTTGAGGGGATGCACACGGATCTTAGAACTTTTGCAAGGGACTTGGCAGCCTAAACCATAAATCCTTTAGGTGGCTGACAAATCAAATTCTTCTAGAAGTTTTCGAGCAAGAGACCGACCAAAACTCTATTTCTTCTTCACCGATTGGATTAGTTTGTTTTATGTGGTAAGCAAGGTTGGGAATCTTTTTGATAAAGCTTACCCACATCAAACCATTCCTAATTTGAGTTGTAATCAAATCGGGACTCTCCCATTTCAAACCTTATGAATAGGCACCTTCACTTCCGAAATTGATAGACAATTCTCAAGCCTCACACCCCCTGAAACTCTGTGCAAATACTCCCCATATCTCCATCTTCAAAAGCCCCAATACCTCGTTGATAGAAAATACTCTAGTGCAACCCCCAAATTCAAGCTTAGGGCTTAGGGTCTCATGAAGTTCAACATCAAAGCAAACAAATCAAAAAGATATTCCGTCGCTGAGGGAGTAAATTACGAAGGTTGCAACGCTTTTAGTCGGTCAATTTCTCAACCCTGCTTAATTCAAAGTTTGATTTTGTATATTTAGCTTTCTGTTTCTATGTTTCCTAGCGTTGGGAAGAATACTGGCCGATGGTTTGATGTGCTAGTCGGTACGTTAATCAGCGTGATCTACTGGCCACCAAATCCATTGGCCGACCAGCTGATCAAAATGCTGGTAGATTATTAATTTATGTCCCCTATTGTATATATATACTCCCTCCGTTCCTATTTGTTTGTCCTTTACGAATCCCTTCTCCTTGTGTGCTTGTGTTTTACTACTTATATCACTCGTATTTGTTAAAATGATTTCATAACCAATTGTGTGTGAGATCTTTTAGAACATTGAAGTAATTTTATGTCAAATGAGTATAGGCAAGCCTTTGTGGTTAAGCGGAGAGGGGTGCCTAACACTTTTCCCTCACCATATCCATGTTTCCCGGACCATGAATCTCTAGCAAGGCTTATTCTTTGTTTAGCCTCAAACCAAGTGGCGACTCTAATTTTTGAGATTGGTCATCTTGTGCAGTGAACGCTCTCATCAAAAGTGCTAGCTTTTGAGCGAGGGTATCTAAATCAACGCATGGCTGACAACCGGTCACAACATTACTACAAAACTTCATCCGGCATCAATTCCTACCCACAATATACTTCAGAACCACGATCACAAAGCAAAGCTATCTCGAAGTATACAACTCTAAATGGTTCAAGACCCATACTAGATAGGTGCGTCCCTACCCACCATTTTGTCCATCAACTGTAATATTCAATAAACTAAAGGTTAATGAGGTCTCATGTATCATGTGGCCCGCTGTTTGTACATAAGTCTAACAATTAAACTTAACAAACGAATAATAACAAAGAGTCAATATATTCAACATAAATTGACCTAACAACTTCAATCTACTAAAAAAAGCTAACAAACTCCAAATTCACGAGATTTGACGGGAGAGTATAAGATCAAATTTGGAACAACTTTTTTATTTTATGAAAACTCCAATCTTCACTTTTAAAGAGGTCAAATTAAGTTTTTCAATCAGAACTTTATCTGTCCAGAAGTTGAACAGTACAGTCAACTTCAAAACATCATAGTAAATAATTCTGACCTCGGATTGAGATAAGTTCTGCATAAAAGTTGCTTAACTTTTCAAGATCTACAACTATAATGTTTTGAGTTTTTCTTGAATCCGAATTGAATTGGCCCAAAACATACGGAACAGAGGGCGGGTTGCAAAATCACATTTTTTCAAAGTTAAATCATTTAACTCCTGTTTTACATTCCCAAATCAATTCTCTACAATATACTTGATTAAATCCACTACTACGAATTCCTCACAATAGTAATGGTGTAGACGCTGCCATGGGACTCTCGACTGTCAATTCGGAGTCGCCACCTAGGTTTCAGGATTGTCACCCAAGAAACCGAATTTGAAAATGACTTCCGCGCCGTATTTTGGAAAAAGGTTTTGTTACTGGCCGTCACAACGATAATATTTTGTCTTCGAAGCCAGGTTACGAGCGTGGAAGGGTTTTATGGCACCCCTCTCCCGACATGGGGCCAGTCTCTACTTTAATGTCCGTGGAATTTTCCGAAAATATTTCATTATCAAACTTTAGACATATAAAGGGGATAGGAAAAAGATGAAAAGAAAGTAAAATGATGAACAAATAAGATGGATGTCATTTAAATGTAAACAACAAGATATCTAAACTAAAAAAAAATTAATCACTGCAACCAGCAACCTATGCGTACAGGTGAACAGCATGGCGCATGGGCACTCAACACGTGCACACAAATACTCTTCACTCAAATATTCCTTTCTAAGTTCCTGGTTTTTAAATAAGGGACTGATTTGACCGAAAGGAAAGTAGAAATTATGAAGTCTTGCAAAAATTGGTCTCAAAAACATTTTTTAAGAACCAGAACCCTTGCGCAAGGGTTGAAACTGGTGCACAAGGATATTCAACCTGTGCGCCCTGGTTGATTTGGAAAGTTAATGTTTTAAAAATCTATTTTTTGTGTATGCAAACCCCTTTAAAACCCACCTCCAGCATAAAGTACTGGAGTGAGTTTAGAAGGTCCCCTCTGGAAGCCAAAATAGTGGCCCAAAAAACCACCTTACCATAAAAAAGCCTTGGACAGTGCTCTTTTGGATATGAAAGGTAAAGATATTTATGAAGATTGATGTTTCTATAGCTGATCGACTATTTTGGATGTAGGGATGAAGAGTTTGAACTTGAAATAAGACTTTCAGAGGTATGTTTGGATGATTTGGAGGCTGGTATAGGAAAGGAGTATGGTAGTAGAGTGTGAGATGGTATAACTTAGGTTTTAGAATGCCTGAAAGTGGTTGTTCTTCTGTTTAATTTGCAGGGTGGAGACTGGAGAGCTTGTCTCCGATTTTTGAGGGGATGAAAGCCTTATATAGTCTAGGGGATGCCAAAGAAGAGGACAAAGGGGTCAAATGGGTAGTGGAAGACCCATTATGGCTCTTGGAAATAGGTATTCGAGTTTTCAGGTGAAGACCTAAAGGTGGCTGGTTCTTCTGTGTAATTTGCAGGGTGGAGAGCTTGTCTCTGCTTTTTTAGGGGGTGAGAGCTTTACATAGTTTAGGGGATGGCAAAAAAGAGGACAAAGGGGTCAAATGGGGTGTGGAAGACCCATTATGGCTCCTGGAAATAGGTATTTCAGGTGAGGAGGGCAGCTGGACGATCCCAAAGATCAAATGGCCATCATGAGATTTGACTATCAGATCTCTGAAAAGGGCTTGGCTTGTGACAAACAACCAGGGCACATGGGTTGAGACTCGTGCGCACAAGTTGTCACTGGGGTGCAAGGGCTGATTTCTGGCATTGGTAATTGTGGTTGATTGCACTGGTGCACAAGGGTTGATTTTAAAAGGGTTTTCGATCTTAGGTAACTCAAGAGCATTGATTCAAATCAATCAAGGTATGTTTAGGCTTATTTTCATCATCAGGCGATGCCAGTTAGGCCATGGTCCAAGAATCGTAGAGGGTCCGAATTAGGGTGCATGTCTACAAACAGTTACACAATATCCACAAGCAATATGACTAAAGTAAAGGTTACTTCCATTTACTCAAGCAAAAACAATGGGCTACAAACGATCAAGTGTCGAGATTGTGAGAGAGAGAAAAGGAGAGAATTTATGTGTCTAAGAGAAGTGAAGAGGGAGCCGAGAAAGAGTGGGAGAAGTGTATGGAAAAAGAAAAGAATAAGGGAAATATTTGACGGCAGACCCGGTTGCGATCCTACAGCGGGAGTGCAAGGTCTAGTTTGGTGGTGATCCTCCATCCACCTAGCTCAATGAGCATTACATGTGTTTAAAATGTGTTTTTAAGATCCACTGCGAGGATTCATCCAAAAAAATACCCGGAAGGACTTCATCCGATCGATTTTTGTTAAAAACGCTATATAACGATTCGGATCGTTCAAAATTCATTCAGAAAGTGGAAAAATTGTTTGGTCCTCTCTTATTTAAAATGAGGATCCCTCATTTAGAAGTTGATCCATATAGGAAGAGCTTCTAATGCGGACCCTTATATGAGGACCAAAGTGACGACCTCATCCTATAGGGATAGCTTCTAAAACGAGAATCTTGTTTCCGAACCTCCATGTTGCAATTTTTTTTTAACGATCTGAGCCATCCAATGCGTTCAGAAGGTGTTTCCAAGGGTTCACGAGGAAAAATCTTCAAAAAAAAAAAAACTGGGAAGGGCTTGATCCAAGCAGTTTTCGCAAAATTTATATTTTTTGCGAAAACTGCTTGGATTAAGCCCTTCCCGGTATTTTTTTTTGGGCAACTTGTTCATAAGTCTTAGGTAAAGAATTTGTAATCCCATTAATCCACCAAACAAGTTTATAACCTATCTAGTCCAAACGTGTCATCTCTTTTTTTTTTACCAAAAAAAAAATGTACATCTATGAAAATGGCAAAAAAAATTTGTACCCTGTGAAAGTGCCTAAAATTCTAAGGTACCTTATGAAAATGCCTAAAACCCTAGGGTACCCTAAGAAAGTTTTTAAACTCTACAATCCTATAATAGGAAAGTGCACCCTAAAACCTAAACCCTAGGGTACCCTATGAAAGTGCCAAAAAAGTTGATACCCTATGAAAGTGCCTAAAACACTAGGATACCCTATGAAAGTGCCTAAACTACTAAAACCCTATAATGGGAAAGTGCACCCTAAAGCCTAAACCCTAGGGTACATTTTGAAAGTGTCTAAATTCTATAAAAAAAAAATTGGTAGACTTTAGACTTTGTAAAACTTTAACATGGACTAAATGACACAATAAGTCCACACTTTTGGACTCTAGAACAATTACCCCTTTTTTTTTTTGAAGATTTCTCACGTGAACCCTTGAAAACACATTCTGAACATATTGGACGGCTCGGATTTTCCAAAAATAATTTTCAACACAAAAAAAACTTCTAATAAAGGACCCTTATCTAAGTTAAAATGCGGACCTCTACTTTTCGGACCAAATTTCGACGATCCGAACCGCTCAATGTTTTGAAAAAGTGTTTTTAAGGGCCTACGTATGTACAATTTTTATCGAAAATTGTTCAGATCAAACCCTTCCGGGTATTTTTTTTTTTGGAAATTTCCCTCGTAGGCCCTTAAAAGCACTTTTAAAAAACATTGAGCGGTTCGGATCGTTGAAATTTGGTCCAGGAACACAAAAAAAAGACTAGGTCCGCATGAAAATCTTATATATAAGGGACCCTTATTAGAAATTGTTCCTATATATATATAATGTTCTTAGAACGTATTATAAAAGACCAACACCTCAAGATCTTCTTTGGGAAGAAGAATTTTTTCATACTCAACAAGCTTATAGTGCTAGAACCATTTATGAATGGAATATAGATGGATTCTCAGAATATCAAATTTATGGAGTCATTCAAAAAATGATTTTGTACTCCAGTGTTTGTAGAGCTGCGGACAACAAAGATAGAGATATCACTATTCTCATTATTAACGGCTTCACTGGCAGTCTCAAAGGCTGGTGGGATAATTACCTCTCTATTGCCCAACAATCTGAAATATTGGGTGCCGTTAAAATAGAACTTGTCACAGATATGATTATTGATCAATCAACCAGTACCTGGAGTTCGAGAATAGCCAGTTCAAGACGCTGTTTATACTCTTATTCAAGCTATAATTTTACATTTTATAGGAGTCGTAGAACAAAGACAAGAGCGTGGGAGAGAATTGTTGCAAAATTTAAGATGTCCATCTTTAACACATTTTAGATGGTACAAGGATGTTTTTATCACTAAAGTTATGCAACGCAAAGACGCGAATTCTGAACATTGGAAGGCCAAATTCATTGATGGCTTACCTCCCTTATTTGCTCAGAAGGTTCATCAAAAATTGATGGATCTTAGTGTTGGAAATATTATTCAATGGACTAGCTGTACCTATGGACACCTTATAAGTGTTTGTGTCCAAGTGGGATTAGCTATCTGTAATGATATGAAGCTACAATACCAGCTTAAGAAATAGAATCTCACAGGGAAAAGAGAAATTAGAGAGTTTTGTCAACAATTTGCCTTTGGCATGCCCATAAACCACCCTAGGAAGCATTATAGAAAAACTAATTCAAAATCTTCTAAACCATACAGAAAGAAATCTTATAAAAAGAAAGTCTTATGACAAAGATTATTCTAAAAAGTCTAATAACAGAGAAAAAGGGAAGACCAATAAGTTAAGTTCAAAGAAGAAACCCAGATCCGAAGTAAAATGTTACAAATGTGGAAAATTTGGTTATTATGCCAACAAATGTTTAACTAAAAAGAAGTTAAATGAGCTCCAACTAGATGAAGGGCTCCGTCTTCAACTCAGCAAATTGCTTCTAAATTCTAGTGATGAATCAGAAATTGAATCAGGAAGCGACGAGATTAATGATTTGGAATACTCTTCGTCTGAATCAGAATCAACTGAAGATTGCACAGGTAAGTGTTGCTCATCTTCAAATCCAGATCATCTTAAAGTTTTTGCTAACCTTAATGGGTTAAGTTTAAATGTTTTATCACAATCTCAGCAAGAAACTCTTGATCTTATTGATAAAATTCAAGATCCAGAAATCCGAAGAAAGATTATTGAAATCTCGTTGAATTCTTCTATACCCAGTACTGAGCCAGAAAGACCTAGTATCTCTAGATATTATAGTATTAACGAAGTTTTTAACCGAATGGAAGGTATTTCTATTAAACTAGCCACATTACAGGATCTTCAGAAAGGGGTCAATGATCTCAAAGCAGAATTAAAATAGTTAAAGTTATCACACCTTAAGGCTCAAGGTAGTATTTCTTCTGTTAAGGTTAGACTCTCTAGCCTAGAACGGTTGATTCTAAAACCCATAGAAAAACCATAATCTGAACCTCAAACTCTTGAGGAACCTACCTATTTAAATAGTATCAACAAGGTTACACATCAAAAATGGTATATCCAGATTAATCTTGTAATTAATCAAGAGTATACGATTCAGGATATAGTGGGATTAGTAGATAGTGGTGCAGACATGAACTGTATTCAGGAAGGATTAGTTCCTACCAAGTATTTTAAAAAAACTGTTCAGTCCTTAACTGCAGCAGAAGGAAATAGACTGCACATTCAGTATAAATTATCTGATGTTTTGATCTGTAACGATGGTACTTGTTTACCAACTATGTTTTTGCTTGTTAAAAATCTACAACAACAGGTAATTCTAGGAACACCTTTTTTGAATATGATCATGCCAATTAGAAAAATTGATCCTTTTGGTATATACTGTAGTATACAGGATCACGATATTTCTTATCCTTTTGTTAGTGATCCTGAAACCAAGATTATTCAGGAATTACAAGGATTTCTTCAGAATAAAGAAAAACAGTTAAATTTTCTTCAAAAGGAGAACCAGATTATGAATATCAATCAGAAACTTCAATCTCCTGGTTTACAAGAAAAAATCAAAGAGATTGAAAATCAATTTTTAAAAGAAGTTTGTAGTGATTTACCAAATGCTTTCTGGGAAAGGAAACGTCATATTGTTTCTCTTCCTTATAATCAGGATTTTGATGAAAAACGTATACCAACCAAAGCTCGACCGAGCCAGATGAAATCTGATTATTTGGAGCTTTGTAAAAAGGAGATTCAAACTCTTCTTGATAAGAACTTAATCAGAAAAAGCTATTCTCCTTGGAGTTGCACTGCTTTTTATGTTTTCAACAATGCTGAAAAAGAGCGGGGCGTTCCTCGTCTTGTTATTAATTATAAACCATTAAATGATGTTTTAAAATGGATTAGATATCCCATTCCAAACAAAAAAGATTTGTTAGATAGATTACAATCCGCAGTCATTTTCTCAAAGTTTGATCTAAAATTTGGGTATTGGCAGATCCAAATTGAGGAAAAAGATTGTCCCATTTGGTCACTACGAATGGAATGTTATGCCATTCGGTTTAAAAAATGCCTCATCAGAATTTCAGAATATTATGAATGAAATATTTTCACCCTATTCTGATTATTGTATTGTTTACATAGATGATATTCTTATTTTCTCATCATCTATTGATCAACACTTTAAGCATCTTAGAAGTTTAAAGGATGCCATTAAACGAAATGGTTTAGTTATATCTGCACCCAAAATAAAATTATTTCAAACAACAGTACGATTCTTGGGTCATAATATAAATCAGAGAACTATTATTCCTATTGACCGTAGTATTGAATTTGCTTCTAAATTTCCAGATGAAATTAGGGAGAAAACTCAACTTCAACGATTTTTAGGTAGTTTGAATTATATAGCAGATTATTATCAGAATCTAGCCCAAGATACTGCTATTTTATATCAACGTCTGCAGAAGACTCCTCCTCCTTGGATAGATGAACATACTAAAGCAGTAAGAAAGATTAAGCTTAAGGCAAAACAGTTACCTTGTTTATGTTTAGCCAACCCTACTTGGCGTAAGGTAGTAGAAACAGATGCCTCCAATATTGGTTATGGGGGAATTCTTAAGCAACAGAATCCTCATTCCCAGAAGGAAGAATTGGTAAGATTTACATCAGGATCATGGAAAAAAGCTCAGCTTAATTATTCCACAATTAAGAAAGAAATGCTTTCTATTGTAAAATGTGTTTCTAAATTTCAGGATGATTTGCTTAATTAAACGTTTCTTATCCGTATTGATTGCAGTTCTGCTAAATTTATTTTAGGAAAAGACGTTAAAAATCTTGTTTCCAAACAGATATTTGCTAGATGGCAATCAGAATTATCTGCCTTTGATTTTGAAATTGAATATATAAAAGGTGAACAGAATTCTTTACCAGATTTTTTAATGAGGGAATTCTTAACAGATGCATGAAGCTGAACGCGAACGCATCAGAATTGAGTAAAATCGCATTTAGGTTCAATCTATTGTTAAACCTTATTCAAAATCTAATCTCCGATTCTGGATTTCTAAGCTTTCCAGAGGCATTTCTCAACTCTGTAGTAATAATGACATTAGTCTAGAAGATAAAGCTTTATGCAGACATATGAAAATTTCTATCCACAGATTACAAAGAGCTCTGGGTATCTTATCTCAAGTTTAACAGATTTTCTCTTAGATGCAAAGATGGAACCTCCCCGACCGAGGTCGTGGGCGTAAAAAATCGAGAATCTAATCAGTATGGAAGAGGCAGAATGCCTCTCTTTTTATCAGAATTTCTGACTCTGGGAGAATCTTCCAGTCAATCAAAATAGAAAACAACAAAAGAGGCTTTTGAGCTGGGGCGTCAATATGTTAAAAAAAGTATATCAGAACCGTTGATCACATTATCAGAAGGTGATCTCAATTTACCGAAGGATCCTTGGTGTCTTAAAGAAAGGTATCTTCAACACCAGCAGTATACTGTCCAAGAAGGGAAGTCTCGGTACATTTATGAGGCTATTCTTTCAGAGATATCATCAGTACAAATTACTCATCATTATCTAGAAGATGGAAATAGCAGGACACCCATTACCTATTCAAAATGTTATATTGTCAGGGTAATGCATCCTCAAGAATGGGGTCTTTCAACTTTTGCAAACTGAACATTAAAAAATTAATGGCGCGTAAATATAATTATTGGGACTATGCAAGGGCATGGACCTATGCATTCTATTATCAGAATCCTGTAAGAACCCATTCATGGTTCTTTATTCTCAATCCGGAGATTGAGCAGAAAGAAACTGGATTTCCATCTTGGTTTCTCCATTGGTGGGAATACCATGCACCAGAAATTGAAATTTTTCCAGAATCAATCTAGAAACAATTCCGTATTTGGTACAAATTTCATCCGAAGTTAAAGGGAATAACAACAGTAAATCCACCAGAAGGACAAGACCTCTTATGGTTTTGTACTGAATTCAAAGTTAACTGGATTTGGCAATGGGATTATGAAATTACCGAAGATCATCTTCGTATCCCAGGAATTCAGAGAACCTTTTTTGTAAAATGGTGGTCTCGTTTTGAGACTGATAAATGTTTAACATTCATCAAAGAAACAGTAGAGTAGTATCAGGCTGACTATAAGAAACAAGCCTCAAGCAGCAACCCGTCTCAGGGACCAGTAAATTTTATCCAACAGATCAAATTGATGATTCAGAATCAGTATCCAAATTTATCTGAACATGAGCAAGATATTAAGCTCATGGAGATTATTAAAGATCAGTATTTAGCTCTGCAAGAACCTAATTCTTCCCAAGCAGACTCCAAGAGTGACGTTTCTATGTCCTCTCAAGATCAGAATCCGGGACAATTTGCCTGTCTTGCTGGTGAATCTCAGGATCCCAATGACGACACTGAAGTATATCCCGAAGAAGAGGATCTTTGGGACTCCATAATTGAATTAAAAATGCTAAAGGCCAAGGAAAAGAAGAAGTATCGGTAAAGCGTCATCCATGACAACATCAACAGTAATCGTTGGCACAAAACGACAACAACAGTAAGAAACGTCATCCATGACGACAACAACAGTACTAGATATTTTGTGTAACATCATTAGTGACGTCATCTACAATAATTGCTACAGTAGGTTGTAGCGTTTATAAATAGCTGTATCCTAAATCTTCGAAGGCAGGATTCAAAGTACCCTTTCTCTACTCTCTCTCTACTGTAATCCTTCTCCCTCCTTCCACTTGTAAATTACCTTCATCTTCCACCACAACCATCATAAATAAAATTACTATTTTTTAGTAAGTACCTTGCCCTCTTAATTAATTCTTTACTAACGATCCTCTATTGTTTTGGTATCATATATATATATATAAAGGACTGTGATAGTGTGTGAGTTGGAAGATATACTTCAATTCAGTATTTACTTTGTTTCTGTGGGTGAGGGTGGGATGTTCGACAAACCAATAAATAATTAGTCAAGTTCTTCTTTCTCTTTCACATTTATCAACTGTTTATTTTTTAAATTTCTTTATCATCAACAATATATTTGTCTTGATTAGGGCATTGGCCTGACATGGTGTTCAGTTAATGAGTATTCAGTGAGAAAAACTTACGTGCAAATAGGGCAAGAGCTGACGTGGTTCCCCTTCTTCACATTCAGGCCATTCAAAAATATATTGGACAGTTTAAATTAAAACACTGTCTCACCTCTTTCTATCTCCTCTTCCTCTCTCTTGTTTTTCTCTCCAAATTCGAACCATTCAAATATACATTGGACAACCCAGATATGCTGAAGGGCACAACGTGGTACCCTATTTGTACTCAAGTTTTTCTTGTTTTTAATTAAGGTCTTCAAGATGCTTAGTAAAGATACGAAAAGTGGGGAGCTTAGGTCATACTCCCTCCATCCTAATTTGTTGGTCATGTTGGGATTTCAATGTAATTTTAAACTGTTCATATCTTTCCATTTATAACATTTAGGGATTTTAAAAACTTTGCATAATATAACTAATTGAGATCTATTAAATAAGATCCATATTGCACATAAAATACATTATAGATTAATTGCACATATCTTCCAATATTGCACAAAGTTTTTAAATAAGATTTTTCTAAGATAAGATCTATATCAAATAAGATCCATATTACATATAAAATGCATACACACTTTGCGAGTAATCACCATACGAGAGTAGATTTTCTGAAACGCGTACACTTTCCCAATCATCGCTATATTTAAACGACCTCGACAATCTAGTTGACCCTACCTTCTATTATGTCAAAGGACAAGTCGAGTAAGCTTGCATGCTTGTTTGATGTGTTTCTTTAAATATAGTTTTGTTTCATAACATATCAACTTGCATTTGCATGCATTTGCCCCAACGAACTACGCTAGTCTAATCCTTACAGGGGTACATCGTAAGCTCGAAAAGCACGACCTTATGCATTGACTGCTTGCATTTGTTTTTTGGGAAAATTATCCAAATGGTCCCTGTAGTTTCACCCGAGTCTTGATTTAGTCCCTCTAGTTTCAATTGCACTCCAACAAACCCTGTAGTTTCAATTTTGGTCAATTTTGGTCCAATTGATAATGTCCGTTTGCAAAGTTGACGGAAAATTCAATTTGGGGCTTTTTTTAGGGGTAAAAAAAACTTTTTGCCCACCCTCCCACACAAAACCAAAAACCTAACTCTTCCTACCCTTTTTACCGTAATTTTTCATCTCAGGAGTAAAAATAAAATAAAATCATTGTTCTTCTTCTTCTTCTTCTTCTTCTTCTTCTTCTTCTTCTCTCTCTCTCTCTCTCTCTCTCTCTCATAAAACCCTAAAATCATTTGAATCTTGTTTGGCTTCAAGGACTTTTACATTGCTGTTCCAATGAAATCCCAACAATCCAAAGGAATCCCATTTATGGGTTCATTCCCTTTACTAGATTTTCCCATCATCTTCCCCTCAAAATTAACCAAAAACTACTCTTTCGATTAAAAAATGCCCATCATCATCATCAGAATAGAGGTATTCTCCTCTGCGTCTCACATCTTGGGATACACAATTGTGGGTCGGATAGCTTTGTTCCTGTTCAACCTATGAAATCCGCTCAATCGGCAGAGAAACAAATGGTGGATTTGTCACGGGATAACTATATTGAGATCGATTTCACGAATTCGAAGTTCAATTCTTTCAACAGCAGCGTAAGCACTCGATTCTTTCACCTCAGTCCCAGATTACTGATAGAAAACAAAATACTATCGCAGTTGAACTTTGCTCTTTGGGATTAAAATTGATTCAATTTCAATTTTCATCATTGTTGATGGGCGTCGGAGTTGTGCCTGATGGAAGCTTTGTGTCGGAAATTTCCTATAGCTGCAGAAAAATCAGTTACAATGATTTAGGCGGCTCTGGCCGGGGAAGGGGAAGTTGATGTTGGTGGTGGTGGGAGTGGGGATGATGAGGTGAGTGTGGTGGAAGTTGTGGTCGAGAATTCTGGTAATGAGAGGGAAGCGGGTGGAGGGGTGAGAGGTGGTGATTCGTAGCCGTCTTCCTTGTGGTGGAGTTTTTATGTGAGAGAGAGAGAGAGAGAGAGAGAGAGAGAGAGGAGAAGAAGAAGAAGAAGAAGAACAACAACAACAACAACAATGATTTTTTTTTTTTTTTTTACTCCTGAGATGAAAAATTACGGTAAAAGGGGTAGGAAGAGTTAGGGTTTTGGTTTTGGTTTTGTGTGGGAGGGTGGGCAAGAAGTCATTTTTACCCCTAAAAAAGCCCCAAATTGAATTTTCCGTCAACTTTGCAAATAGACGTTATCAATTGGACCAAAATCGATCAAAATTGAAACTATAGGGTTCGTTGGAGTGCAATTGAAAGTAGAGGGAGTAAATCGAGACTCGGGTGAAACTACATGGACCATTTGGATAATTTTCCCTTGTTTTTTGGATTCTAGGGAGCTCAAACTAGGGATGTCACTCGTATCAAACAATGACATCCAAGTTTCGTCAAAGAAGAGTAACTGTGGAAACCCTAATTTGGACCCTTTGGATGTCCTCAAGTAGTGGCCAGTTGACTCCCCAATGATGAAATAAGTTAAAACAAGTCTCGAAAGCTAGAACGATGCTCTTTCACTTTCAAAAACCTAAATAAAAACCTTTTCAAAACAAACATTAGCATACACTATCTTTTAGTAGATTCTAAACCCTCCTTATCGATATATAATGTCTTAATCCATTTTGAAATTAGAGAGACACGAGTATTTTACTAAAATGACTTATTTTCCGACCTTCTAAGAGTAGAATTTTTTAATGTACAAAATATCTTGGGTTCAAACTACTTGGTTAGATAATAGACTCAACCAGCTTTCGAACCCTTCAAACCACGTGTAAAATGGAGATCAGTAGCACCCAAGAAAGCCCCGCGAAATTTGGTCAGCCATGCAGTCAAATCTGGACACGCAGATACCTACCCAAGTGCTCAAAGAGCTATCTGGGTGCCCGGATAGCTTAGTCAAAGCAATGGGGCCCACCCAGGTAGCAACCCAAGTGCTCAGATTTTCTGCAATGCAAGCATGACAGAGGCCGTCTACACAAGTATGACATCACTTTAAATCTTTTATGCTTTAGTTTTCCAATTCATATATGAAAGAAGACGATTTATTTAATTTGCCCAATCATATTCAATCGATGTAAACCACCCAATCGTTGAAAGCCTTCTTTTAAATTTTTTAACTACTAATAAAAAGGCATGGGACCTTGTGCGCTATATCGGCTAACCCGGTAGCTTAACCCAATAAGAAAGCGATATTCAATCGATGTAAACCACCCAATCGTTGAAAGCCTTCTTTTAAGATAGGCTGTAGCATTCCTACTTCTGGCACTTGAAACTTGAACGATCAGATCTTATGGAGGGAAAATAAATTACTGGAGCTACATAGCAAACATAAACTTAGAGTAAGAAAGCGATATTTAATTGTTATTAATAAGAGAAAGTTAAAAGGGCGAGTTCCATAAAAATAACCAGAGCATTCATTTAGAGTAGTAAAAGGACTCAATTGCATTGACACTTAGAGCATCCACAATGACTTAACCAAAATTGAATCACTAAAAGTTATCTCATCATCTTTTGGTTATCCATTTAGAGGTTGCTAAAGTTAGCAATATCTAAACTCACATTAGTGTTTTTTCATCCATAACCACAAACAATAGACTCCCTACCACTTTCTCAAATTTGAATAACCAAAACTTGCTGCATTATTTTTTGAAACTACAAAAACTAATTTTGAAGCTAATGGAGCAGAAAATTAAAAATGGACTCACAAAAATATGAAAACAGAACATATAAAATCAAACAATTGAGGCTTCCAAAACCTGGAAATTTGAAGCTAGAAACAATTAGAACATGCTATTCCATGAATCATGATTATTTTTAGAAATAAACGAAGATCAGACAATTTGGATTATTGGGAGTAAATACAAACTACTAGTAAACTTTGTTAGCAATTAGCATTAATTTCTTCGTGGAGATCTAAATACAAACCCATGTTTCCATTTTACCCCAGATTTTGGCAATGCACAGGGCACCATATTTCGTCCATGCTCCATCTGAGTAAAAACACTTTTTTGAAAAATAAAACATTTTTTGTGAAAAACGCTTTTCAAAAAATAATTTTAAAGGAAAAATAGATTTTGAACAGTTTTTTTTTTTTTTTAAAAAAAGATTTCTAAAATAATTTTTTGAAAGCATTGTTGAGACTTGAGAGAGAGAGAGGGAGAGAGAGAGAGAAGGTTTTGTCATTTTGTATAATGATGGGTTTACTTGACTGGGTAATGTGAGGTCTACTAAATTTGATTATCGGCAAAAAGTTGTTAGTTTTGCTTATCCAAGGACAAAAATTTGGTTAACTGTTAAGGGGTTGCTAAGCTTGGTTATTCCAATGTGAGCACTTTTTTGAGTAAACATTACTAACCTTAGCAACTTTTTGATTTTGGTTCGATCATTGTGGATGCACTTATGCGAGTAAGCGAGTTCGAGAGGAGCCAAGAAAGAGTATCTTCCGTGGAAGCAAGAAAAGAAGCACTGGCGTCACTGACTCTTGATTCAATTCCACCAAACCCGAAAACAGTTTCATAGGAGCTTGCATTCGAGTCCTTTTCTTTATATATGATATCACGTCTTTCCCCTGCTTTTAGTGAAGTTCTGAGCCTGAGTTTAGTCCATCCCAGCTGTCAAAAAATCTATGTGCAAGGGACGAAGAATGCTTAAAATCCCGGTTATTCCTTGATAAGCCCAAAATATTGACATGTGGCAAGCTCTAAATTGCATATTGTTAGTCCTTTGTCATGCTTAATTCAATATTATTGTTATCTTTTTAGTAATTCACACTAAATTATTTATTTGCAGAAAAAAATAGAAGAAGATGATAACAAGTTATGCAGCCGCAACGTCAGACTTTATGTGGTGCGCAAACCATGATCAAGTAAAATTTGAATTGGAGATCCAAGCTCATTAAGGAAATCAAGGGAAATTACGCTAAATCACAATCTTGTTCAAGTCCCATATGAATTGTATGTATTATATCTTGGTATTGTCCAAGATTGTGCTATAATGTTATTGGCTGATACATGTGCAAGAATCTGCGGCAGTAATTTAGGATTCAAATTCTAAAGTAAAGATTTGTTTACATAGGAAAGAATCATAACGTTATTTTATTTTCTAGTAGTGGTTGCATAGGAAATATTGGATTCTGTTTTTCTAAGAGCATCACTAGTGGTATACTCAACTATGGATACTCAAATTTATCACATCACATTTTGAGTATTCATTTAATGAGTTTATAAGTTTGAGCATCTACCCTTCTACAATGGTTCTTTGTGTTCATAATAAAAAAAAGTATTATTCACTCTATTTTTATTCCTAAAATGGGCACAACTTTAAATTTGTACATATATATTTTTATAATATTATTACCATTTAAAATATATTCACAATACGTTTAAAATGAGATCAATCTTGAACATATTTTGGTAAAGATTAAAAATTTATAATTTCAATTTTTGGGAGAAAGTGCAAAAAAATTGAGTTTTGAATTAAGTATTTGAAAAATGGAGAGAGAATGTTGTTACTTTTGATATAGTGTGGTCCCCAAAATTTGGTTATTGAGAAAGATTGGTAGTTTTGAGTATCCAAATGTCAAAAGTTGAGTATTTGTAACAAATGTTATTAACTTTGAGTATTTATCCAAATACCATTGTGAGCCTCTTTTGTGTATCAAAATACTCGTCTTTGACTATTTTTATATTTGAGTATATCATTAGTGATGCTCTAAGGAGACTTTCATCAGCTTGTACAAGTTAATGACACAATAGTTCGGCGTGGAGAGGAGACCACACATCAAGCTGCTGCAGCGAAAATCAGAGACCACGATTGCAACTAAGAACAAAAAGAAGAGAAAGCTTCATCATGTCTATTAGAGGCTAAATATTCTCGACTAGGGTTGAGGATGAAACCTCATACTTCGTAGTAAGTACTTACAAATTTTTAGCTATTTTCCTAATGTTTGGTTTATTCATATAATCGTTCTTACCTCATTTTAATTAAGTTAGTAATTTTCGATATGGATTCAATCATGTTTTTCCATGATTTGAGATTGCTAGCTAATTAATCACCCCTGTTATGTAGCTTTTGATTTCAAGTATTGAATATCTTTTGGTCTTTAACATTAAGGCGAGGAAGAGCGTACACAAGTTAATTTCAGTAAATGGTCTTAATAATAATATTTTCCACGGTAAAAGAGTTTAGCCACAAAACTACTGCGAAGAAGATTAGGAGAATGAGTAAGAGTTTGTCAGTAATTGCTACGGATATATGAGTGTGGATTCTGAAACCTTAGTCACTTTTCCCATTATCAGGTTTGTTCATTTGTAAATTTTATTTATTTACTTTCTCCATTGCTTGTTTAATTCTAATTTTATAAAATCAACCACTACTTTTGTCAACTATGTTAGGGTTCAATCAATTTAAGTTAATTTAGTTTTCCTATAAAAAACACACAAATCCCTGTGGGTTCGACCTCGCACTTGCATAACTATACTATCAATCCGATTCGTGCGCTTGCAAGTACTTTAAAATTTCACAACATTAGCCTCCAAAGAAATCCCCGTATTCTATTCCTCAAGTCCCACATAGGCTTGATGCCATCATCATGAAGGAGAATGCCCCAAAAGCGTTTGCTAAGACCTCAAAACCCCAAGTAACAAAGGTAAAGAATGTAGAAAAGACACCAATTTCTATACCGATTCGAAAGAGCGAAGAAAAAGGGGATGTTTTGCTAATAGGAATTTTCACTCCTCTATATTCTAAAAATGCCTTTCTAGGAGCATTACGATCTGCAGCTCAAATGGTCTCTTATGAAGTCTCTATTGGTCTTATTCTTATTGTATGCCTTGTAAGCTCGTTTTCATCTATGAAGGCAATCGCTCAGATGTTCCCCTAAGTAACCCAACCCGAGAACAAGCCAGGGGGAACCGCTGCATGGGGAATGTCTGGGTCTCATCGCAAGGTTCATTTTTTGTTGCGGGTTGCTTGTGACCTTAGATTGTATCATAGATGGAGTCGCCCCAAGCATAGGGCTAGGTCGACGGTAGCATAATAACCGGTAAGACCGGGTCGAATCCACAGGGACCGAACACACCTGGCATGAGAGTTGTCTTGCGAGTAAATGTGTAGCCTTGACGCGGAAAACTTGACTTGTGATTTGAGGGCGGAATTCGCTTAACTCCGTGAACGACTCAGAAGATTAAAAATGACAAATTAAACTAAGGTAAAGTCCAGGGTATTTTAACAACCATGACCAAAGCTAATCTGTTCCTCTCTTGATTACCAGCTTGGGGCATCGTTAAATGCCCCCGAACGGAAGATTTAGATTTTAAAACCATTTACAAGAAAATGTGTTTACCACAGATTAGGGTTTTTCGGTTCATTTGGCAAACGATTAAGTGGACATCGCCCCAAGCATCACACGTGTCAAGTAGTCAAGCTCTTGGCTAGTGTGATCAAAGAGATTAACAAACTCAAACTTTGATACATAAAATGAAACACTAAATCATTGATAAATAGGAAATGAAAGATTTTGGATGAGATGAATGGATTAAACTCGAGTCATGGTGTGTTAATAACCCAAGGACTAAGCCTACGTAAACCACTCACAAACCATAACAAGAAATAAGACTAGAACTTTGAAAGAAATGGAAAACATGATTTATAAATTTAAAAACTGATTTTAAATGAAGATCCTAGGTTAGCCTACAATATTAGTACTTGAGAAATTATCAAACAACTTCTAAAAATAAGACTTTACTAAGGAAATAGCAAGAAAAAAACATGAACACTAAATACTTGAGGAAAACGAAAATAAACAAGATTTATAGAATGATCTAGATGAGAGGAACAAGTTTAATACATGGGAAATGAAAGCTTACTTGAGAATTCTAGAGAGAGAGACCTTATACTCTCTCCAATGGAGGAGAGAGGTGAGAGCAAGACTAACTAAGGAGGAAAGAGTAATTGTGTGTGAGAAGGAGAGAGGAGAGAGCCCAATATAGTCTTCCCTTTCTCTCTCTACATAATATTTAATAAAGCACACACAACAACCCAAAGTTTCCATGAAAGGAAAGTGCAAAAAGAGCTTGAAAAATGGTGCCCGAAAGGTTTTGGATCGATCTAGATTCGTCTGTTTGGGCAAAATTTTGACCCAACTTTGCGGGCATGCCCCGGCTTCGTCCGATCTTGGAATGAGGTGATTCTTGAACCGTTGGAAAGCTCTATGAGTCTACTTTCAAACTCAATTGACCTCATCTTCATAGACTTTGTATCTTGAGAGAAATGAGCCTTTTTTCTATCAATTGGTCAAATTTTCTCGAGGCTCATAACTCCAAATTTCTTGTTCTTTTGTTCCGGGCATTCCTTGAACCTTCCAAAGCTTCTTAAATCAACTTCTAAGCTTCGGCAATTGTCCTCCATGGCATTGCGGGACCTTAGGTACTTCTGGATACAATCGGGGATTATTTGGAGCTTTGGACACACCTTCTAGCTCCGATTTTCTGAAACTCATCAAAAACACAACTCGCGCAAAATCAATCGTAGAAAGGCACAAAATACACGTGTGTGTGATCACAAAGAGAGAGATAAGACCAGATATATACAATATTTGGGGCTTATCATGGGTCATATATAGCGCGGTCTTCGGGAGGAACTGATTTCCAAACCCAGCCTTTCCTAACAATAGTTTGCCTTTGAATCAGATATGGCTCCCAATTAAATAAACTTTGCACATGTGCATAAAGCTCCTACTCGTACATCGTCCACTTCTTTTGAGTGTCACTAAGATTCTCATTGAAGAAGGCTATTGTTTTACCTATTGTGGGCTTTCACTACACAGGATGGCCAATTAGATGTATTGGCCCTTTTGCTTTGAATCCATTGGTGCATTTAAGACTCTTTTTCATCGAACTTCAATAATCCTCAGTGTTCATTGCGTCGCACCTACCACTATTTGGTGTCGCCACTTGGTTTAGGCTAAACCAAGAAAAAGCTTGACTAGAGATTCTAGCCATGGATTCGTAAACCAAGGGTACGGTGCGGAGAAGGTGTTTGGTACCCCTCTCCGCCTAGCCACAATGGCTAGCCCATACTCACAAAACATAAAGCTATTAAATTATTTTAAAAGACTTCGCAAACAAACTAATTAATTTTCCATTAAACAGATATGGGTAATGACAAGAAATAAACATACACGGGATAGGGGCAGGAGATCACACAATGCAAAAACATAAAAATAAAAATTAAAAAATAAATTAGGTACAATGTATGCACATCGATCTACCAGCTGACAATCAAATATGTCGGCTGGCAAAAACAAACATCTGCATAAATTGATTTTGTGCCAGCCAATATTTCACACTTAATACCAAAAAAAGAAAAACACGAACATATATGAGTAGAGGTTTTAGAAAGTACCGACATCAATAATCAAAGCGATACGGGTAGTCGAGAGATTGTGTAAAAATCCCGCCACCATACCTCAATTGCTTGATTATACAATTAAGGCTTGATTTGTGCAGCCTTTATGGATTGAGGGAACAAAAAGACAATGAACAATATAGAACTCCTTTGGGTTTGAAGGTTTTGGCTAATCTCTTGGTGTTTTTCACTCACAAAATTTCTTAGACTCTCGAAATTGATGTGTTGTTGGAGTTAGGTTTGCAACCTAGGCTATGCGTATTGAAAGTAGTATGAAGAGTGGGTGTATAACATGGGAGAGAGATAGAAAATCCAAATTTCCACTCATAGGGAGGGGTCCTATTTGTAGGGATTGAAGGTAGGGTTAGAGATAATCATAAGCGAATTATTTAAATATGAAAATAGAGATAATTTCTCATAAAAACTCTTCCTAACAGTGTTTCGAACGTGCACAAGAAGTTGGGTGACCGGATGGAAAGAATTGGAATGAAACTCAGCACTTGCAAAAGCTTCGAATTCACTAACAGTTGATTTCGCGGCCGACACATTGATTTCATGGCCAATACTTCTAGACAGCACAAGAGCCCAAACTTCGCGAGCTCGGTTCGGGCTCTTCCAAACTTCAATTTTGACGTGGTTTAAACCGTTGGAAATCTTGTTAAGTCTAATTTCTTACCCAATTGGTTTGGATCAAAAATAATTTGTACAATTAAATAAATGGCAATTTTAGCCTCAGTGGGTCGAAAAATGGATGATTTTGGTAAAACGCTCGCATCTCTCTCATTTCAAATTGGATTGAGACTTATTATATATAGATAAATAGGGTTTCAAGAGTAGTAAAAGATGATGGAGTCCAACATAAAGGTAAGAAACTTTCTTTATCAAAAGTTGGCCCAAAGTTGACTAAATGACAATTTATCGGGGCCAATAAGGCTAAAACACATTCTAAGTATCAAGCGGCACTTCCTTCCCTAATTCTAAGGTATTTTTCATTCCCTAAAAGTTTCATATAGTTCAGAAGCATCTCGTTCCTAATCAAAGCATGCGTAATCAATTCGTCATAGGTATCTCGCATGTGGCGAAACTTAAAATATCTACTGAGCCAATTTAGGGTGTCTACATCATTCTAACAGACTATTCTTGAATCCACAACAAAAAGATGATCAACCTTGAGCTCAAGGATAAGAGAAAATACTTGAAATATATGAAGGTTACAACCCTACATATAGTAAGCAAACCCTAATTTGACTAGGACTCGAATTAATTAAAGAAAGACCAAAAATGAAAAAATTGAGTTTGACTAAAAAACAAAAACTTAATCTTGAAAAATAACGCTGCCAAAAACCTGGGTTCATTCAGACTTGTTTTGACCACGTAATTACTAAACTAAAGCTTTCCTAAAATGCAAAATGCCCTTGATAAGCACTGAAACAACGCTGAGTTGCATTCAAATCATTGTTTAAATGCAATCTATAAACACCTTAATCTGGCTTTGCAAACATCTAAGTCCCCGCCTTGGGGAAATCCCGACGATGAAATGGTATTCTGTATGCCTTGATGAATTGCGGAAAGCCCGATGAACTTTGTGGAACTCTTAGGGAATGAAGGAATACATTAGAACTTTGTATGAGAGTGCCAAATAAGACTTAGAGTGTATGGATACGTGTTTTGGTTGTCATGGCACTAACAATCTTTGGTTTAGTCAACTTTGACCCACTGCTCACAACTTTGACCCACCACTTGAGGGAAAAATGGCCATATATGTTTATGTACAAATTATTTTGGGTCCAAATTGTTTGGGTTATAAAGTAGACTTAACATCAATGATTCCAACAACGCACAAATCTAAGTTCATTAGTGTCTGGGATGAGCCTGCGAAGTTTGCCTTCCTAGGCTATCTCAAAATGGTGGCCGCTATTCTAAATTGCAGTCGGCATTTTTCTTTTCACTTAGAATCTTCTAGAATCCAACTTTATGCCAGACACATCTTGCTCACCCTAAACGCATTAAAGCCTTCCATTATACTTTCTTCCCACTCCAAGAAAAGATCTTGGGAGATTTTATTCACTCCCAGAGATACTATTTACTTTCCGTGCAAACCCTAATTCTCAATCTATAACAAGGACCTCTTTTATAGGTTTTTGACACACAATTAAGCCTTTTATCTCCATCTCGAAACTCTGTTGCCACCATCTTCTATAGTAAACCCCTAGCCATGAAGTCCTAGCCTACGCAACTCTGAGTTATATAACACGAGAGAGTTACAAGAGTAGCGAAAATAACTTGGGAGTATCTGAAAGTCTTCAAACCTATTAAGTTCTGCACTACCAAAAAGTCAACTGATTTAACTGTAATCACTTTTACCATTTAATATTATACCAGATATTGATCGGGGACTACCAGATGCCTTTTTTGGGCTTTGGACATGATTTTTAACTTTTTACCATAAAATTTGTAGAGGATATGTCCAAAGCTCGCTAGCAGCCATTTTTGGCACAAGATGAAATTTTTACAACTTTTATATGGTTGCATTTTAAACCCATTTTCAACCATGGGACCACCCAAAAAACATCCCGAGACCTTTTGTCATCTATGGACAGCCCTGGTCGGCTATTTGAGTCGGGCCCTCTTATTAATGCTTATTTTAATAAAACTACACAAGTCTAATTAAATCAAGATATGCATCAAAGAGAGTCCCCAGCGGAGTCGCCAACTTGTGGATGCCCCTCCGGAGATCTCGATATCTCATCGATTTGGAGTCGCCACTCGCGTTTTAACTAATTGTCCCTGAGGAACCGAACTCGATTGACTTGTGCGTCATTTTTAGGATAAGGTTTGGATACTAGTCCGTTATCACCATATTATCTTAGGTTCGGGAGCTCAGTTACGAGAGGGGAACTGTTTTACGACATCCCCCTCACCTGGTTTGAAGGTCGGTCACTACTTGACTTTTATGGGATCATGGAAATTTTTTATAATTCAACTTTGAACAAGTATGGAGAAATGGGGATGGGAACCATGTATCAATGCTAGCACGACAATAAACTACGGTGCATGCATGTGCATTATGAACTACATGAGTGATGATAATGGTATGCAAACAAGAACTACTAAAGACATCAAACAACAAGTAAGAGTGTTAGCATGTACCAAACAACAACAAAATGACAAGAAATAACACCACAAACTGCTGTGAAGCTTGAACCAATCGATCCCCTATCAGGGGTTTGAGCGCTCAAAGGGAGGGTTTAAGCGCTCAAACTCTTCTCAACCACACTTGTTTTTGCTGATTCTGGCTTGCTAAAAAAGTGATTAGAACATTGTTGCTTGTTTGAAAATAGGACTTCAATGGTTTAACACTCAAAACGCAGTTAGTAGACTAATATGATCAAAACTCTTGATGCACTGGAAAAAACAGTTTGAGCGCTCAAGGGGAGGCTTGGAGCGCTCAAACCATCTTCATGGCTTGAGTGTTTACATGCTTTACTGCCTTTATTGGGATTGTCAACAAGCTCAAGACAGTATATAATGACGCACATGCAGTTGACCTTCCAGAAACATCAATGAATAAGCTTAAAATGTTTGCATGAGTGAGTAATATGCTTTGAACCAAGCATAAGCATGGTTAAAATGAGAGAGGGAGAGAGAATCAGACCGGTTTGAACTCCACAACAACACACACACACTTTAATGAGCATAAGACATGAGGTAAAGCAAAAATAAACAAGAAACAATGGCAAAGCAGAATTGTGTTGGAGCGCTCAACCCTATCCAATGGATGTGAGCTTTTGTGGTTTTCAAGCCATTCTTCTTTCATGACCCTTTACCTTTTGATCATCTTTAAAAAGAGTGAGTAGTGTTCATTTATTCCATAAACAGGGTTTATTCTTTGCTTTATGATGATAAAACATCATTTCTATGGTTTTTGGGTTCATTGATAAATGATCAAGAGTGAAATAGACTAATTTTATGACGTATCAACCTTCCATAGGACACAAAAGGTGTTCCCATCACAAGAGAAGACCAGAAATCACCAAAAAAACATAAAAGGGGCCAAAATAGTTCAGGAGCTCAAATTGTAGTTTGAGCACTCTAACTGTGAGTGAGCTCACAGTTGAGTGCTGGAAACCATTTCGAGCTGAGATTTATGAAATAAGATTTTTTTTTAATTTATATTTAAGACCTTGTGAGCTCATAAAAGGTATAGTGGACCTCCACGAGCTCACTGGTCTCCACTCAGGTTGACCAACCTATAGGCATTTTCATGATTTTCTACCTTTTTGGCTTTGATCAAGACTTGAACTTGTGGTTTTGATGGTTGATTGAGTAATAGCTTGAAATATGGGCTTGAAAGGTGACATTTTGGAAAAAGAGAGAAGAATATAGGTGTTGATCACATGATTGATTGAGTGGATGGGGGTGTATGTGAGGTTATATGATGATTTTGGACATGATTAAGTGGGTTTTGTTGATTTTGGTTGAATTGGATGAAGAAGATGAAGTGAGTGGACTGGAAAATAACTGAATAGAGCTAGAGAGAGAAGTATATTAGCCAAGAACCTCTAAACAATAGGTGGAGGGTGGTTTATATCGAGAGAGAATGAGAGGAAAAAATGAGTTTTTGATTTTTAAACAAAATTAGGCTCAATAGGGGACAATTTAGGGGCCACTATATGTATAGAGGGAGACGTACAACGGTTAGTCGCTCCCAAGTCAGAAGAATCTCATCATTAGATGCTCTGCAAAAAATAAACTGGACAGAGTTCGAGCGTTCAAACTAGGGGTTCGAGCGCTCGATGTGTTTGCATGCCAAACTTTGCGGGGCTTTCTCGGGTGCTACTGAACTCCGTTTTGTGCGTGGTTTGAAGCGTTGAAAAGCTTGTCGAGTCTAGTTTTTAACCCAAGTGGTTTGAA
Source organism: Vaccinium macrocarpon (assembly GCA_022606695.1). Lineage (NCBI taxonomy): Eukaryota > Viridiplantae > Streptophyta > Magnoliopsida > Ericales > Ericaceae > Vaccinium > Vaccinium macrocarpon. The sequence goes on from CM040171.1 coordinate 22,508,206, forward strand.
CCCATGATAATTTGTACGTCCAAGTGTATAACCGTTTTACTCTCAAAAGGTTGAAAAAATTAGTCATTTTTGTAAAACGAGCACATCTCCCTCATTTCAAAATGGTTTGTGATGTATTATATATCAATAAAGAGGGTTTTGAATGTACTAGAAGATGATTTAGGCTTGGGTTTGTTTTAAAAAGTATTTTGGATGGTTTGAAGGGTATTTTGGTCATTTTGGTTGGTTTAAGGTTGTTCTCGGAGCATTTAGAACGAATTATGGTGGTTTGGTGAATTCAAGCCTTGTTCTTAGCCTCAACGTATGTACAATTGGTGTATTTCATCATCGGGAATGCTTGATACATTTCTTGGATCAAACAAAACCGGGTCTCTTGACCCGATGCATTTATTTCTCTTTTTCCAAAATATTATTTATATGGTGACTTGACACACCTAAAATCATATCACAAGTGCTGACTCTAAGTTATTTTAAGCCAAAATTTTCTAGCTCAGTTACAACTGTAAAACTTATGTTTCATAAACCACGTCTCTAGAATATCACTTTGATCACTTCACCATAAACCCGTTCTCCAAAACCCCTTCGACAAAATCTCAGGTGCGACAGTATATGTGAAATCAAAAGAAAGATTAAGTTATTTTATATCAAACGATTAGAGGCCAACCTTTTGGTTGGACGAAGTGCCTAACACCTTCCCTTTATAGTACCCTTGGCTCCTAAATCCACAACTCGAATCTTTGGTCAGGAATTTTTTTGGTTTAGCCTAAATCAAGTGGCGACTCTAACAATTGTTGGTGTCACGCAATGGGCACCATGGATTATCGATGTTGATTAGAGAGAGGCTTAATTCACGGCAATAGATTCAAAGTAGAGACGAACACTCATAAATGCTGCCCAATTGTGTGGTGACACTCCAATTGCTAGAGGAACTCCTCGGTATCCTGTTTTATATCACTAACAAGTAAGTGAAGGCTTAATGGTCTCTCAACTAGGGGAACGGGGAGACATCTGTATGCCTCCATTCAAACAATCTCAGATATTTAGAGAAGATACTTAAAGAGCACACAACCAAGGAAGTGGGAGGTATTTGTATGCCACTATCCAAACTATCTCAAATATCGGGAGGAATTGCTTTATAAATTTTATAGTTATATATTTCTTTCCTCCCCAAACTATTACATTTTTTCTTTGACGGTGTACCTCAACTATCAATTGAACTAATGTAGTCCTTCAATTATTCAATTAAGTTCAATGAAGCCTAATTACCTACACTGTTAATAATCAATAGTTAAGTATTTTGATGTAGAATCAGTCGCGTCCATATTCCTTGAGTGTTAGGATCATTCATGGCCAAAATGAAACTAGAGGTGAACCAAGCCAAACATGACAGCTAGTGGCAGATTGATCCATGGCTCTTATGGTTGATGCGAAATAACCCAATGATCAAAACCATCAATTGCAGTGGTTTTCCACCTAATTCTTTCATTTAGGCTTCCGAATCATCAAATTTGCCATTTTAAGAAATATTTGAGTTGCTTTTAACTTTCAGTAGGAAATTTCATTTTAGTTGCCATTTGTTTTGTTGTCAACTTTATATTTGTTTCTAGTTTATTTATTTCCTAGTCAAATTAGAATTTTGTTGGGGTGATTATTGTATTTCCTTTAGTTAAGGCTTCCCGAGTCGACAAGGCTTCCCGAATCAAAACACTAAAGGAAACAAACAATTTCCCATGAGTGGCCAAGGCTTCCCGAGTTGAAATGCTAAAGCTAACAAATGATTTCACACGAATAGATAAGGCTTCCCGAGTTGAAACGCTAAAGCAAACAAATTATTTCAAGGGAGTCGGACAAGGCCCCCGAATCGAAATGCTAAAGCAAACAAATAATTTCACGCGAATCAACAAGGCTTCTCGAGTTGAAACACTAAAACAAACAAACATCCCAAGTCATGATCAAACACAAATCCATGCAAATGATACCATCAATTCATCCATATGCACAAGCTTGGTGGCTAAACTAATTCGTATTGTACATGATTAAATGTAGCTACCCCTTGAACAATGGGGAGGCTAAATCTGATGGGGTTATGCCTTGAGCAAAAAGATGGCCAATGATAAGATGATTGTCTACTAAGCAACGAGACAATTGAGGAAATGTGATCGCCTACTGAACAACGGGGTAATCGATGCGCTATCGATCCAATCATAATAATATGATGGTCTTAGCAACACAATGATTCGTCAACAACCAATTCTTAGAACAACTGATTACATGCACTAATTGGGTGATTAAGATGACTAACAACTTGATATGATTGATGCACCAACTAGGTGGCTAAAATGATCAGGGTGCGCCAGCTAGGCGACCACACAATGATTTTTCCAAATGACTTGATTGAAAAGGTGACCATGTCTGGTCTTGAAATTGAATTTTGGTTTTGAAGGTGAACATTTCTGTTCTTGAAATTGATTTTGAAGTGACCATTTCTGGTCTTGAAATTGATTTTGAAAGTGACCATTTCTGTTCCTGAAATTAAACTTGAAACGACTATTTTTGGTCTCCAAAATTGATTTTGAAGGTGACCATTTCTGGTCTTGAAATTGAATTTGAAGGCGACCATTTCTGGTCTTGAAATTGATTTTGAAATTGATTGAGGATGATTGAAAAGTTGTTGTCCCGCAAGACGGTTGATTGAAAAAAGTTGTCCCATAAGGACGATTATGTGAGACTCATGTTTCGACACTTGACGACAACAAGAGCAACATTCCTTCCTAAAAAGGTAGGTGACGGGGTGCCTCTTTACTTTACTGTCTTTCCTTTTGGCCAGGGCTTGAGTTTGAGCTTAGCGAGCTTGTATCTTGGGTTTCGAATTTTGGGGTTGCCCTTCTCAAGACCCAAATTTTGGGTTTTTTTTTTTTTTTTTTGAGGCTCTGGGCTTCAAATTGGCTTTTGTTAGAGGATTTGACTTGGAGCTTTGGGTTGAGTTTAGGTCGGTACTTTGTTCTTTAGATTTGCTTTTGCCAAGGATTTGAGATTTGGATAGGCTTCTGGCGAGGGTTTGGGCTCTTTATGCCTTAGTCTTTAATTTGACGCATGCTTCCCTCAGTGGATGGCAATAGGCTAACGTGCCCCAATTTTGGACTAATCACGAACCTCAATTCTGATTCCCATTCTTGGCTTTGCTGATGGTTTTGGCAACCAAATGACCATGTACCCAAAGATGAGTGCAAGGACAAACAAGGCTAAGATGGTTTGACTCTTTTGACACTGAGGTGGATTTTGACAAGGCTAGCAAGACCAAGGGATTTGATTGGCTTCTTTGACCAAATAGTGGACTTGGACAAAAATCGAGGAATTTGATTGGTCTTTTAGACAAAGGAGTGGACTTTATTAAGACCAACATGGAAGAGGAATTTGATCGCCCTTTTTGACAAAGGGTGGACTTGGAAAAAATTGAGGAATTTGGTTGACCAATTGACGAATAGGTGGACTTCAATAGGATCGACTAAAAGGATAGGAAATGTCTCTTATCAAAATTTAGGAAAGAACGCGTTGACTCGAAGGATATTGAAGACCACGTTGACTTGGAGTTTTGAAAGATGGCAAACATGCCTCACGATTGATGCTAAAATTTGTCAAGACAAAATTTGATTTTTGATGACTTTTCCCTCGAGATTTCAAAATTGTTTTGCTCCATCGAGTGACCTTCATTCAAATCAATTATTTTGTGAAAATACAAGATTTCTTATAATGAACCCATGCCCTAGATTGCTGATGATGCCACACTGATTTTCCATAAAAATGCCCCAGTTTGGAAGGTTGCTGATGAAGACCTCTTGATGTGCCCTAGTTTGGAATTTTGCTTTGTCTAATGCCACTGTTTTCACAATGCTTTGACTTTTACAGGAGATTAGACTGTACCCCTTTTTTACTTGAATTCCCGTTATCAAGTTGCACTTTCCAATCTGAAAGGACCTTATCTAGATTATGACATGGCCAAGGTTATGGGCTTAACAAAGAAAGGATAATAGGCTCGAAAATCTCATTTCTATTGGGTTATTAGCACTTGCAGCTATCTTGAATTTTTTTTTACCCATTTTGCTTTTTGATGAGCACTTTCTTCTTTTATTCTTCTTTTTCTTTGTGATTGCTTTTGATTGGTGCTTTTTCCATTTCATCGGTACTCCTCATATTGTTGTGTATACGTGTTTGGCATTTTCATGTGCCAACGAGTTTGACACTTCTATTCCTATGATGGCTTGAATTCTCATGCACCTACGTCTCGGGCACTTTTTATTCTTTCCTTTCACCCTAGTGTGGGAGATAGCCGGGTTTTTTTTCCCAAAGAAATTGATTCAGGCTCAAAGGGGCTTGCAATGGATATTTATATAAGGAATCAAACAAAGAATGCCTTTCTTCATTTTGAATTGTTCAACTTGATACGGAGAACTTATGCACGATTTAACTTTTGCCTAGATCTCATTTTGAAGTTTTATCTAGTGAGTGTTTTGCCTTAACTTTTGCCTACGCCGCCCTTATGGGTTTTCGACCTAGCAGGTTTTTTCTGTGTCCAAGCATTACTTCTTGATGGCACCGGGGAATGATGTCTTGAAAATCCTCCGTGTGTGGGGTAAGGATTCACTCAAAATTCATTTCCTGTTTTGAAATTTTCATCATGTTTCTTAAATGATGGTAAAAAGCAATTCAAAGTTGAGGGATTATTGCAAAAACCCAAGTTTATAATGACAATTTCGACACAACAGGGGATGACATTGATTTTTAAAATAAAGCGACTGAACCACTAAGGGTTGCCTACTTATCCCTTTGCAAGGAATTGGGTCATGCATAGATCGGGACTACAAAGGTTGACTCTTTGTTTTGCTCTTTTTATTTGGCTTGATGACGACAAGATATTACAGACTTGAACTTGAACTTGAAAAACACACAAGCACGAATGCATGACAAACTTGAAGTACAAACTTACTCAATAAAAGTGAACACTTGAATATTTCCAAGACTTGTAGAAGATTGAATTATTGCATGGCCATTGATGGTTCATTGGTTCGACAAAGTGTTCGGCTTTGCTGGTGGTGGAAGGATGGATTCGTTGTCGATGAGATCATGAATCTTATGGCGGAGGCGGTGACACTCATCGGTAGCATGATCTGGCATTTGACAGAAGGCACAGGAGACATTTGGGTTGTGGTAGGCTGAGAGCTTTTGAGGTAGAGGAGTTGGAGGGAGTGATTTGAGAACACCGGCTTCCTAGAGCTCTTTATACACCAAAGATAAGGGTGAGGAGAACTGTGAGAGGGTTTTTTTTTATGGTTTTTTAGAGTGGTGGGCTTCGACTGTGATTTTGTTGATGGGTGCTGATTGGTTTGAGTTGTGTTTTGTGGAGCTGAATGAGGTGGTTGTATATAGGGTGTTGTCATCCCCGGAGGTGATGCTCTTGGTATTTGAAGTGGGGTCACCTTTTTCCAGAATCCTGTCCTATATTGCTTCCTCAATGGACAGTCAAAGTCGTGAGCTTGGGCGGTGACCATGTACTGGGCTACATCGGGCTGTAGATTCTGGGTTATGATCCTCATTTGATCTTTGTCACTTGGATGATCGATCATCTGTGCAGCCTTGGCCCTTTATTAATTGACAAAGTCCACAAAGGACTCATTTTCCTTCATTTTAGTGGCCTCAAGCTCGCGAGTGGTCATCTTCAACTAGACATTGTAGTCGTACTACTTAATGAAGACAACCATGAGATCTTCCCATGTCCTTTTACAGACATCGAGAGAGAGGAACCATTGAAGAGCGGGTCCCGTTAAGCTCTGATGGAACATTTGGGCCATTGTTGGCTCATTGACATTTTGGAGGGAGTGCGAGCTCACATAGGCTTGAATGTGTCCTCTGGGGTTCCCCATCCCATCAAACTTCTCAAAATCCACTGGCTTGTATTTCTTGGGGAGCTTAGCATTAGGGAACAGTGCTTGCTCATGTCAAATCCGGTGGCCGCTACCTTCTCACTTTTAGCAACTGATTCTTCAAGCTTAGCGATCTTTGTTAACATCCCAGCTATGGGTTTTCAAAAGGTTGCTTTTGGCGTTCGTCCTTAGGGATTTCTTGATCATTGGGAATCCCACTCGGAGGTGGTTGCAACGGGGGAAGACGACCTTGAATGTTAACCAAAATTCCCATAATTTGCATGATTTGGGTATTCTGATTAGCTAAGCCATCTTGCATTTTTTTCTCAACTGCTCAATCTCATTCAAATGATCCATGCACAACGATGATTTAGGTTTGGATGTGGGTAAGGTCTTCTTGCTTGGCCCAATGATTTGAGACTAACAGTAAAACAAAAAGGTCAAATTTAGGTTGTGCCCCTGGTTTTATTGAAAAAAATGTTGTGTATGTGTCATCGTCATGTTGTTCTAAGATATAGACTATTGGTCTCAATCTCACTTAAGACATTGCACGAATATTTGGAACAACAACCACGGGTAAGTCATGATAGGCAAGTCAAATTCCAAGCATCATGGAATCAAAGCCAATCTCCTTGTAGACCATCCAAGACAGAGCAATAAGGCTGTTGAAATCTGGATACAAATGCACTTAAGGCTAGCTCGAGACACAGGGAGCCGTTTGAGCAGGGTAAACATTAGAGGTATCTCAAACTCCATCGATTTAAAGTCTCTTAGACTAAAAGCACAACTTTGGAAGGTTGCCCCAATCCTCAAGTTTTCTTTTGATATTAAGTCCTCCATGCTGGACAATCGGATTTGGGAAAATGAAAACTCTTAAATCCTCATAAAAAAATATAACTCCAGATCTTAAGGATAATTGTCCCTAATCTCGGGCCGATCATCCGTAATTTTTGTTAGATTGTTGTCAAAGACTCGACGGTTCAAGTTTTCCCACATCCAATTATCCGAAGGACTATTTCAAAAGACAACGTGCATTTAGAATGCACGACTCATCATCGGGCCAAGGAAACCTCCCACTAACTGCACAGACTCCTGAGCTATGCTACAATTGACTCGAAGGGACTATATACAAATGCAAATACATGCATGAATACAACATGACAAGATAAGGAAAACGGAAACACGTAGCACATAATAGGATGAAACATGTAAACTTATCAAACGGGATGACCACCTAACGGGGAAGTTCTATGGTTAACTATATGCAACAAGGCCTGATTTGGCCTCACAAGGGTACCACGGACTAGGGTCATGATTGTTTTACATGCCTAGGATACCTTGGATAGTGGTAATAATGACAGGTGTGACTTATCATGTTTGAGGGCTACTGGGCATTTTGGGATTCCCCGTCACTGGCAAGCTATGTGGGATTGTCAAAACACACCAAGCAGCCTAGAAACGAATGCAAGTGCAATGCAAAAGTTGAACTACAAACATCTCAAAAATCCTACAAAAGCTTTTCAAGTTAAGCCCTCTTATTAATGCATATTTTAATAAAACTACACAAGTGTAATTAAATCAAGATATGCATTAACTAGATTCCCCAGCGGAGTCACCAGCTTGTGGACACCCCTCCGTAAAGATCTCGATTTCTCATCGATTCGGAGTCTCCACCCGGGTTTTATCAGATTGTCCCCGAGGAATCGAATCGATTGACTCGTGAGTCATTTTTAGGATCAGGTTTGGATGCTGGATTGTCATCACCATATTATCTTAGGTTTGGGAGCTCAATTACGAGAGGGGAACTATTTTATGGTACCCCCTCGCTTGATTCGAAGACCGGTCTCTACTTGACTTTTGTGGGATCATGGGAAATGTTTATAATTTAACTTTGAACAAGTACGGAGAAATGGGGATGGGAACCATGTATCAATGTTAGCATGACAATAGACTACGATGTATGCATGTGCATTATGAACTACATGAGTGATGATGATGGTACGCAAACTTGAACTACTAAAGACATCAAACAGCAAGTAAGAGTGTTAGCATGTACCGAACAACAACAAAATGACAAGAAATAACACCATACATTGCTATGAAACTTGACCAATCTGATCACCTGTCAAGGGTTTGAGCACTCAAACCCTTCTCAACCACACTTGCTTCTGTTGATTCTGGCTTGCCGAAAACATGATTAAAACACTATTGCTTGTTTGAAAATAGGACTTCGATGGTTTAACAGAACAGAATGACCATGCAAACATGGATTTGAAGCTTATTAAGGAAAACAAGGCAATAATGGCAGAATGGGTGAAAATATATCACTGTGAGGCATCCAAAACACTCAAAACGCAGTTAGTAGACTAATATGATGAAAACTCTTGATGCACTAGAAAACAATTTGAGCGCTTAAAGGGAGGCTTGGAGTGCTCAAATCATTTTCATGGCTTGAGTGTTTACATGCCTTACTGCCTTTATTTCGATCGTCAACAATCTCAAGATAGTATATAATGATGCACTTGCACATGACCTTCCAAAAACATCAATGAATAAGCTTAAAATGTTTGCATGAGTGAGTAATATGCTTTGAACCAAGCATAAACATGGTTAGAATGAGAGAGGGAGAGAGGATCAAATTGGTATGAACTCCACAGCAACACACACACACTTTAATGAGCTAAAATAAACAAGAAGCAATGGCAAAGTAGAATAGTGTTTGAGCGCTCAACCCTATCCAACAGATGTGAGCTTTTGTGGTTTTCAAGCCATTCTTCTTTCATGACCCTTTACCTTTTGATCATCTTTAAAAAGAGTGAGTAGTGTTCATTCATTCCATAAACAAGGCTTATTCTTTGCTTGATGATGATAAAATATCATTTCTATGGCTTTTGGGTTCTTTGATCAATGATCAAGAGTGAAATAGACTGATTTTATGAAGTATCAACCTTCCATAAGCCACAAAAAGCTGTTCTCATCACAAGAGAAGACCAGAAACCACAAAAAACATAAAAGGGGCCAAAACAGTTCAAGAGCTCGAATTGTAGTTTGAGCGCTCAAACACTCATAGTTTGAGCGCTCCAAACTATTTCGAGCAAAGATTAACGAAATAAGTTTTTATTTATTTATATATTTAAGACCTTGTGAGCTCATAGAAGGTATAGTGGACCTCCATGAGCTCACTGGTCTCCACTCAGGTTGACCAACCCGTAGGCATTTTCATGATTTTCTACCTTTTTGGCTTTGATCAAGGCTTGAAGTTGTGGTTTTGATGGTTGATTAAGTTATAGCTTGAAATATGGGCTTGAAAGGTTACGTTTTGAAAAAAGAGAGAAGAATATAGGTACTGATTGGATGATTGATTGAGTGGATAGAGGTGTATGTGAGGTTAGATGATGATTTTGGACATGATTAAGTGGGTTTTGTTGATTGTGGTTGAATTGGATGAAGAAGATGAAGTGAGTGGACTAGACTAGAAAATAGCTAAATACCGATAGAGAGAGAAGTATATTAGCCAAGAACCTCTAAACAATGGGTGGAGGGTTGTTTATATAGAGAAAGAATGAGAGGAAAAAAATGAGTTTTTGATTTTTGAACAAAATTAGGCTCAATAGGGGTCAATTTATGGGCCATTATCCGTTTTGTGCATGGTTTAAAGCGTTGGAAATCTTTTTGAGTCTAATTTCTAACCCAAGTGGTTTGAACCCAATATAATTCGTACATCCAACTGTGTGACCATCTTACTCTTAGAAGGTCGAAAAAAATAAGTCATTTTGGTAAAACGGGCACATCTCCCTCATTTCAAAATGGTTTGATATGTATTTGTTGGGAGTCTGATCCGTCTGAGGTTCTTCCCATATGCGCATAGGCCCAATCCGTTGGGGAGTATCCACAGAGTCCACCACATCACATGGCCCCAATATACATTGAATGACCCATATCCACTTAAAAGGCTAAGCCTTGTAAGTGGTGAGTTATCCAATTGTATATTAAGGTCCAACTCTTTTTTCTGATTATCCAATGTGGGACTCCAATCTTTCAAACATGTTTCCAATAGTATTATATATCAATAAAGAGGGTTTTAAATGTAATAGAAGATGGTTTAGGCTTGGGTTTGTTTAAAAGAGCATTTTGGATGGTTTGAAGGGTATTTTGGTCATTTTGGTTGGTGTAAGATTGTTCTAGGAGGGTTTAGAATGGATTAGGGTGGTTTGGTGAGTTCAAGCCTTGTTCTTAGCCTCAAGGTATGCACGTTTGGTGTATTTCATCATCGGTAATACTTGATAAGTTTCGCGGGTTAAAATCGGGGTGTCTACACGTCGGCTTCCCTTTACGTAACAATAAACTACCGAACCTTTCTGTTTTTTTATCTACAATCGCAGACTAAACAATAAACTGAGTCATTTATATCAAACAAAATTGGGTCTCTCGACCCAAGGCAATTATTTCTCTTTTTCCAAAATACTATTTATATGGTGACTTGACACACCTAAAATCATATCCCAAGTGACGACTCTGAGTTATTTTATATCAAAATTTTCTAGCTCAGTCACAGCTGTAAAACTCATGTTTCATAAAGCATGTCACTAGAATATCTATTGGATCACTTGACCATAAACCCGTTATCCAAAACCACTTCGACAAAATCCCTTGCGCGACAGTATATGGAAATCAAAAGAAAGATTAAGTTATTTTATGTCAAACGATTATAGGCCAACCTTTTGGTTGGACAAAGTACCTAACACCTTCCCCTTATTGTACCCTTGGCTCCTGAATTCACAATCGCCAAAGATTAGAGTAATCTTTTTCAATCTAAACTATGATAATGTTTGGACTAGAAAACAAGGCAGTGAGTATGATTTGATGCCATTATAGAGGCAGAAGATAACACCAAAGCACAATATCTTATCATTATAATTAGAAACTGTCCTTTTCATTTCACTTGTTTCAAATTAGTCACAATAGTAATACTACTACAAAATATATATTCTCTCCGTCCCCAAATGATAATCTATTTCATTTTGAGTTGTCCATTAATAAATATCCATTTTGAAAAGTTGATAGATGTGTAAAAGGTTGTCACATTTATTATTTTGTTTTTTTAAAAAATTAATGGGGTAAAGAGTTAATGAGTAAAAAATGGAGAATAATATGAAAACGTGCATCGATCAAAAGGTGAATGCTGAAGGGACCGGTCGGCAAACAAAATAGGTTTGCCTCCTAAATGTGACAAACATCTCGGCGTACCAAAGAGGCTCTGAAGGCTCGGTCACCTATCTGCTATCAAGAGCAACTCATACTTGTGGATGTCACCCGAGTACGAAGGGGCAAAGGTGTGATGCATGACCGAACACATACTCATAACCATTTCCAATCATGACAATGACGTCAGTAAAACGTTATATTACACTTGTCCTTACACTATTGGAGGCATGTATGCTTGTAACCAACTTTCTCACATTTGTGATGATGACGTCAACTAATAGTTACCTCGGCGTGTCAACACGATTGTACTTGGAGAACAAGTCACTCAATCCCTATAGAAGGTTACGTTCAGCCAAATGAAGGTACACACAATGGAACCATTAAACCTTAGATCTGAGTTTTGCTCCTTGTTTTTCTTGATATACTTTACTTGACTGTCAGAATGCCGTTCTGGACTCAATGGTCCAGTTTGGCGCTAACAGGGCTATTTAAGTGTGCAGGCAAGGAGCTAAGGTAAAGGGACGATTCACTTCACTGTCTTCGTGTTCAAGGATTGATCAGAAAGGCTGTAGCCCCACATACATTGAATAGTACCTTATCCTAGTCATGGTTGTTAGAAACTTATATTAAAAGCCATTCTTTTGTTTAATGGATTAATATTTAATTAGTTAATTATTAATCAATTTTATCATTTTTTGATGAGAATCTATTATGGACAATGTTTGCATGATATAATTGTATGTTGTGCATGTGTCTTTTATTCTACATAGTAGATGATCCAGTGTGTAGAGTACGGCTTACACATAGAAGATTGGATCATCGGTTCTTGTGAAATATAAATTTTGGTTCACAATCGTAGGTGGAATTTGACACACCATCAGTAGGATTGTAGTACAATGTTTTAGTAGGTTTATCTTGACTATAGGGAACGGTTCTAGTTCCGACTCATTGTGCTAGTACATTTTGTGTGTATTGAACAGGACCGCTTTAAGGTAATTGTCTTAGTATTGACATTTTAAGACAATTAGAACCTTATAGTTATTAAGAATACTTATGCTCTTAATCCAGATATAATTAATACATATATACATTTAATGTTGTTGACTTTGATTCATTATAAAGTGAGATTTTTTTTTACAGTCAATAGTCTTGGTGAGTTGGGTCACGACATTATATGCATGAAATATATGGATATTAATTATTGATAGAATCCACTTCTCGTTAGAGATTGATGATACCCCCTTGAGTAAACTTATAAGTTTCGGTTATGTCAAACCCTGCAGTGGATATTTGTGTTCGACATATCGAATAAGTTAAGTGGTTAGTCTCAAGGTGTTTTATAAGATGTTGATTAGTGGGAGATTGTTAGTCATCGACATTTAATCAACGGGTATCTGTAATCTTAACGTGGAGAGATTAATAAGTATTTAATAACGTAGAGCTCGAAATATAATCGAGATAAAGATGGGAGTGCAATTATAATTCTTTAGTGGTGTGAATTATAATTTGTGAAATAAGAATAGAATCCGGATGGGATTAGGTTTTCTTATTTACACAAGGAGCCCAGAATTATTTCTCCTTAGGTCCCTGCTCTAGCCCTATAAATATATCGTTATGTTCTCTAGGTCAAAAAAACAGTCATTCAGAAATTTAGAATAGAGGCTGTGAGAGAGAGAACAAAGAGATCATGTAGAAGTCCACACTTGGCTACATGATCGAGATATAAGGGAATATGATAGAAGATCATGAGGTACTGTCGAGCAAAGCTTGTTGCATACAGTAATTAGATCTGTCAAGTTCTCAAATAAACAAGTCAACCAGCATTCGTGTATACGGATGAGAGGTAAACCCTAATTCCGCCTTGTAGGGTTTGTGTTTATTTTTGTTGTTTAATTTGTATGCGCAATTACTGGGTTCTGGGATTCGTTTCCCAACAGTGGCATCATCACACTTCCACTAAGAAATTATTGTCTTGTATACATATACTTGATGGCATGGCCCTGAATACAATAATCAAACTTAACGAAATCAAATTTTCCGATGGATTTTCTTTTTCCATTTTTGAACAGCAAAAAAGACTTATATAAAAAGAAAGGAGGAGAGTACAAGTAAGAGGAAAGAACCAAAAAATGCATAACAATACAGAGGATACATCCCAACTAAGTTGGCATTAATCCCTGTGACAATCATATGCCAAGGATCCCGCACAAGATTGATTGGCAATCAACCGAAAGCAAGCAAAACAAAACACCTTAATAACCATAGGATAGGAGATAACATACCCATACAAATGCTGAGGAGAGTCTCAAAAGGAACATACCCATATATGATTCTGATGGATTTAAAAGTGGTAATTAACATACAATTAAGTATTGCTGATAAAAAAAAGTGAAAAAAAAAATGTATCCGTAACTAAAGGACCTAATTCGAGCATGAACTTAGTTATCTGCGAACTATATATTCTATGCTCAACTCGTAAAAGCTCGTTTTAAGTTTGATCATCAATTAAATGAATTGAACTTAAATATTAGTCTTCGTTTCTTTTAATTAATGATTTTAGTCATGAGTCTAAAGGCATTCAGTTCGATTACATTTGCAAACCTAGAATATAGTAGCATATTATGAAATTTTCGTCTTTATTCTTATGTGGATGCGATAAGAATTTTACATTTGAAAGTTCGGTGGTGCACAACGACTGGGGCCTCGAGCGGAAAGGTTGGTACCGTCAGCTGAAAGGAGGCTTAAACAGACCAATAACTTTTGAGTGGTGAGAGATATATGAAATTTGAAGAAGAATGCTGAAAGAGACACTGATTTGAGAAAAAACGATTTTTGAGAAAATTGTTGATAAATGAGTTAAGTTTGAGAAACCGAATAAAATTTGTTCTGAGAAAATGACATGTGGCACAGTTCTAAGATACTGAAATGAGATTTTTTTTCCTGCGCATGTTTACTCTGATCCGTATAGACACGCATGGTGCATTGCATGGTTTTACTGCTCATAAGTTACATGTACTGTTTTTGCACTTATTGTTCTAGAATTGTTACTTAGAAGTTTAGCATAGTGAACTACTAGGCTTTGCTCACGGTGTTGCACTCGTGTAACCCTGGCATAATACCATGATGTTATCTATGCGAATCGGACGTATTATGTCAGATTATCTAGATGGATAGGAACAATACTGTGGAGACCAGTCCTATGGAGCAGGAAATGCTGCCAAAATGGGGAATGACGCGGCGCAAAGATAGACGTCGACCTAGAGCCACCCCGATTACTATTTATATAGTGATTAAGGATATTGTAATTTGTATTGAAGTTTAAGCATTAAACTTAATTACGGTTTGTAATAATAATTAATGTGCCCAAATTTTGGGGGCATTACAACTTGGTATCAGAGCTTTAGGTTCAACCCCCAGGCTTTGGTAAATAGGTAGACACTAAGCTATTAATAAAAAACTCAAGAAAACAAGGAGATAGAACTCGATAAGAATTATTTCTCCCTAGTGCTTTATTAAGCCTATGTGATAGCACTTATTAGATATTTCTCTGTGTAGATGGCCCCTTTGAGCCCCGAGTTGCTAGAAGCGATCAAAGAGTTTAAGAGGAGGTTTAGAATGCCACTAGCGGACCTTGATCCGGACTTCGACTAAATGACCCACTATCTGCTTATGACAGCTTATCTTTGTGAGCATGGCACATTTTTGCCCATTACCCTAAGCGATTCAGATGAGAGTGATCCAGAGGAACCGCAAGATGAGGGAGGATATATGTCACACCTGGAGTTTGAGGATGATGAGAGTTATGAGGATGAAGAGGACTTTTATGAGGAAGAAGATGGACCCCCACCAGGTTTGGACTTTAACGACTGGCTGGTTGACTATGAGGCCATAGAAATGGAGGCTGCCCGGGAAGAGAATCAAAAACCCCAGGAATTTGAACCCGAGAGTGAAGTGGAAGATCCCATACCTTACCCATTGGGAATTTCATTACCACATTTTTCCTCTTGGCACAGCCACATGACTAGCCTTCAGCCCGGCACATACTGCTACATTGAGGTTTTCCCAATTTACCCCTGCCCCGCTGAAACCCCAAACCCAACAGTACTTCATGGGTCCAATCTGCATTGTTCAGCCGTGTGTGGACCACCACTATACCCTAGTGTACCTCAGGACTATGCTCATGTATACTCCAACAAGGTGTTGTTTACCCGAGTATTTCATACCTGACCTGCCAATGAACACCATACCATCTCTAACCTTTTGGATTTCGGAGATATTGAGACCTACACTGAAGTGCCCATGCATAAGGACCCTTACCTTGATCCAATGGGACGTCACTATCAGAACCCAAGGCTGAGGATCACTCTGAGGTGTTTTGGACTGACAGAGGTAACTGTGGAAAAGGAAAGCACCATGAGAGCTCATTACCTGGGGATGTTTCTGTAGACGGGTGTAATCTGATGAAGATGTTAGCTAGGACCTAACAGTAGTTAGGCTAACTATTTACTATCTATGTATTTGGAGAATATGCTGATTTGTAGTCGTAATTTTGGAAACTGTGTTGTAGTGGTCGTAAGGGTTGATCCTAGACCCCATTTTGTAACAAGTCAATAGACTCGTCAGATTGTAATAAAAAGTAGCACTTTCAATTCTAGTATCCACAGCTTCATAGCATTGTACTTAGAGTTTTTGTTGATCTGTTTGTGTCTATATACTTTAAGTCTAGTATATAATTCCTATCTTGTAGGTTATGGCTTTCGTTACCCTGCCTGGAGAGGAGTATACTGCCAGTCTGTCCTGCACTCAGATTATGACCTTGCTAGACAGTACACCAGTGGACCCTACGCCGTCTTAGTGCCATCCTTACACCATGCTAGCTACACCACCAGTGGTGATGTACCAGCCCAGACTTGTATATGATCAAGACTTAGGGTGCAACCTGTATGAGATCCCTATGATGGAGCAACTACTGCCTCTGCCTGCACTGATAGAGCCGACATACCAGTTTGACCTAGCCATGGCAGATTTAGCACCATTCAATGTTGAGCCGTATTATTTTGAGATTCCAGTGCTAGAGCCGCTAGTGGAGGAGCCCCCGTTTACCCCAGACCAGGTTTTTGAGCAGATTTCGTAGCGCCATGAGATTGAGTTGACCATGGCTAAGCGAGCACATGGAGAGGCCCTTAAAGCCCATTTTCATATTCAGTAGACAACCTTAGTCAACATAGTATGAGCTGATATTATCGCATTGTATTAGGACTAGTATTTTGATGTAACCTATTGTAATGGATGTAGTACTCGGCTGATGTACCTTTTGACCACTGTATCGACATCATACCTCGGATGTTATATTGTATGCAAGGCTTATCTATAAAATATCAAATTTCGGTTTCTAAATAAACGAATCTTTTACTCATTAGACCTATTCCCCAAACAATTTCTAGCACTCAGATGGCAAACACGCGAAATGGACATAGAAATGGAGACGATTCTTCTCCTAACGAAACCAACGGAGCCGATATTGCACAACTGATGCAAGCATTTATTGCTGCACTTAACGCTAACCGACCCCCACCTATTGCCAATAATAACCACCCACCTGCCCTTATGAACCGCATGCAAGCCATAAATGAGTTCTGTAAGCGCCAACCCCCTGCTTTTCATGGAGAACCCAATCCGATTGTAGGTGAAGTATGGCTCAAGAGCATCAAGGTTATCCTGAGTACCTTGGGAATTGAGGAAGATGGACATTGTGTAGCATTTGCAGCCTATCAGCTACAAGAAGCTAGATACTGGTGGGAGCTAATAGAGAGTATCTACAATGTCAACACTATGACATTTGTGGAGTTCGAGAATCTGTTTCTCGATAAATATTTTCCTACTCCGGTCAGACAGGCCAAGGTTCTGGAATTCTAGGAATTGCGCTAAGGTTCAATGACTGTATCTCAGTATGCAGCAAAGTTCGAGGAGTTGTCCCGTTATGCTCCTGTTTTAATTCCCACTGAGAAAGCAAAGGCAAGGAGTTCAAATGAGGACTTGGTTGTACCTATAGAACTGTTGTGGGGCTCAGACTCCCCACTTATGCTGAAGTGGTGAATTGTGCGCTGAGGTTAGAGCGAGAGGAACAGGACTTCTGCAATAAGAAGCCAGTAAGAGGAAGTGGAGGATTAATTCGGACCAACCAGAGTAACTACAACAACCGTGGACCCTATCCAACTAGGCCTAACCCTAACCATTCCCACAACCATAACTAGAAGAGGAACGACAACCGCCAACCACCAACAAGTATGGGACGTGAGAGTCAGTTAGTGTGCTGTTACAACTGCTCGGGTTACAGATATATCAGTTGCAATTGCCCACACCCAAGGAGGGATGGACAAATGAACTTTGGGAACCAGCACCTGTAGCAGTATCAGAATTTCAAAAAATAGCTTATGAAACAGATTGCGAGGCCAGCACCCCTGAATTAGTGGAATGGGAAGCAGCCAGATAAGGCACAGCTAAGTATGAGAGGCCGTATTTTTGCACTATAGGCTGAGGATCAGGGATAGGACCCGACTGTGATCCAATGTACGCTACTGTTATTCAGAACTTGCGTACAAGCTTTGTTTGATTCTGGAGCATCATATTCGTTTATTTCCTCGATATGTGTATCTATGTTGGAATTATAGATTGAGCCTTTAAGAATCGGAATGACAATAGAATCACCACTAGGGGATAATATACCAGTCAAACTCATCTGTAGAGGGTGCGAGATAGAAGTCTCAGTGTCCAATTGATTGTGATTGGCGTGTGATGGAGATGGAAGATTTCAACATAATATTGGAGATGGATTGGTTATCTAGGCATCGAGCGGTCATAGATTGTCATAAGAAAATAGTAACAACTTTTACCCCTAAAGGAATCTGTTTCCGATTTAAGAGGGATAGATAGACCGTGAGTTCTATGACTAAATGCTCAAGAAGGCAGAACCAATTGTGTGGATGGCTTGCTATTCTCCAATTGGAAGAATCTGACCGAGAAAAGCCTGGACTGCCACACATTGTCTGTGAGTATGTAGACGTGTTTTTGGAAGATCTTCCCAGATTACCACCTAAGAGAGAGATAGATTTCACCATTGAATTGCAACCCAGAACTGCACTGATCTCCATAGCCCCATACAATTGGCACTAACTGAGTTGAAGGAGTTGAAGATTTAGCTATAAGAATTGTTGGATAAAGGATTTATTCGACCTAGTACTTCACTGTGGGGAGCGCTGGCATTATTTATGAAGAAGAAAGAGGGAACTCTTCGTCTATGCATTAATTATAGGCAGTTGAACTAAGTGACAATTAAAAACCGTTATCCATTGCCTAGGATCGATGACCTGTTCGATCAGTTGAGAGGAGCAACATGTTTCTTGAAAATTGATCTGAAATCTGATATCATCAATTGAGGATTAGAGACGAGGATATTTCTAAGACTACTTTCAGAACTAGATACGGACACTACGAGTATGTAGTAATGTCGTTTGGTCTGACAAACACTCCAGCAGTATTCATGTGTCTCATGAACAAGATATTCCAGCCCTACCTGAACAGATTTGTAGTAGTGTTCATTGATGACATACTGATATATTCAGCCAGAAGAGAAGAACATGAAGGAAATCTCCGTATAGCCCTGCAAGTGCTTAGAGACAGCCAACTCTATGCCAAAGACAGCAAGTGTGACTTTTGGCTAGAAACGATCAAGTTCTTAGGACACATGGTGCCTAAGGTGGGAATAGTGGTGGATGACAGCAAAGTGGAAGCTGTGTTGAATTGGAAGCGACCAACCTCAGTGTTTAAAATCCATAGTTTCCTAGGATTAGCGGGATATTATCGGAGGTTTATACCAGATTTCTCTATCTTAGGCAGACCAATGAACCAATTGACACAGAAAGGTATCAAGTTTGAATGGTCTGACAAATGTGAGAAGGTATTCCAAGAATTGAAGAAAAGATTAACTTGTGCACCAATTCTAATCATTCTCGATAGAGATATTAGTTATCAGGTGTACTGTTATGCTTCTATGGAAGGATTAGGTTTCGTTTTAATGCAAAACGGGAAGGTTGTAGCATATGGATCAAGACAGTTGAGACTGCATGAGAGGAACTACCCTACCCATGAGTTTATCCAATCTCAACTCTGAATGGGGAAGGAATTGATAGGATGGACGATACACGCTGTGGATAACAGCTTGAGAATTCGAGGATCAATATTCGTGCCCAATATCAGTACACTCCGAGAAGCGGTACTTCGAGAATTTCACCACTCGAATTTCATTGTTCATCCAGGTAACACTAAGATATATCACGATTTATGAAGAACTTACTGGTGGCAAGGAATGAAGAAAGACGTAGCTAGATTTGTGTCGACCTGCCTCGTTTGTCAGCAAGTTAAAGCCAAACACCAAAAACCCGGGGAGATTTACAACTATTGCTTGACCGAAATCCTAGACCTAATTAATGGGTTGCCCCAAGCATAGGGCGGGGACCGGTGTAGCACAATACCCGGTAAGACCGGAGTCGAATCGACAGAGAAGGTGGAAGTGCTTTGGTAAAAACTTGGGAAAATAGTTTAATCATGGCTCTTAGGTGGCCACCCTTTATGGTTTGATTGGTGAATTTACTAAACTACGGAAGAAAACTAGTTTGAATTGAATTATTAAAAGGCAAGTACAGTCGTAGGGATCATAACACTGGTGATTAGATCTAGATAGTTCTGCTCCGCTCGATGTTCTTAAAACAGTAGATTTTAGAGAGAAAAAGATACCCTGAAAGATGCGAATCCTCTGGTTGCCGTTTACCCATGTATATCGTAGAACGAGTTTTGGACCCCCGTTCTCCGCATTACATGGGCTCCGACAATGCCCGAACACGTCTGATGGATGTACTTTACTGACCTAAAATTGCTTTTCAAATTATTGGTTCAGAAAACAAGAGCAGAACGGATCCAGACCTAGCCACGGTGTGTTAGTCACCCCGCGACCTTACTAAATGGACTACTCACTCATATTAATTTGAACAGATAACGAGAACATGGAAGAAGACATCCTAGAATAATTAAATCTAGATTAAAAACTAGGATTCAAGAGCAAAACCGCGGACAAACTCCCGCGAACTAAGAGTTAATACTGATAACTAAGAAATACCCGAAGCAATACTTGAACAACGAACAAATCTCTAAAAAGTTCAGTGCAAAAGCCTCCGTAACGTCAAATCTCCAGAGCAAAAACAAACGGCCGCAAGAAAAGTTAAGTAAAACAATGTGCGAACCCTAATTCGACCTAAAATCGGGGTATATATCTTCCCCCAAAGTCAAAGCTACGTGGCAAAGTCAACTGTCAGTATGAGACCCTCGATATCGATACTAGCAAAATGTTGTATCGATACCCGTGCTTTCTGTTTTCGTATGCTGCCATGGGTATCGATACAAGACAATCCCTGTATCGATACCAGTGCCCTTAAAACGCCTTCCAAGCTTGTTTGGCCGTCCCCACTTAGGTCCCACTGGTTCCCTTCGTGCCCGACCGCCATGTGTCCATTCCACGCACTCTTTCCCACCTATTTCCTACAAAACAACCAGAAACAAGAACAACCACGGCCAACACCGCATCAAGTGGAAAATGCAATAAATCGCGCCTCTAATGCCCTAATTCGCCTTACTTAGGCGCTTATATCCATGACATTGCGCGCCTATCACACCCCCCAACTTGAGCGTTGCTAGTCCCTAGTAACGAACGAAAATAAAACCAACGACAAGAAACTAGAAAACACCAACGGGGGTACAGTGGTTATGCCACCTGTAGAAACAATATAAATCACAGCGATAGATACTCGCCTCTCAATATGCCTGAAACTTACATGCATGCATGCTCTGACAAAACATTGAAAACAACTAGCATCACTTGACACGTGAACATGAATACCCCACAAGACAATTGCGTCACACAACTCACTGGAACACTCAACATCTCATATAAGCGCTTGGCGAATTTCGTGGAACCGAACAACTGGTCGCCACGTGCCAATCAAAAACAACGCTCACAAGAATACACGCACATCGAAAAATGATTCCACAAAATAAGAAACATCATTATCAACCACACATAAGTGAGAGTATAAACACATGCACAAGATCTACTAAGGACTTTTTGGATTATAAATCATTAATCGGTAGCACAAGGAAAAGAACTGCAAAAATCAGGTGCCGGCCTATCGAAGCTCAAGGTTAACTACCTACTGGCCGCACCCGTCATGTCTACTACCTATCAATGCGCCCATCGGCGCCACCCAAACCAAGTTCACAAAATAAAAACATAATCCATGCAAGTTATATTACAGACCCCAAATAAAAACGAACATAAGTAGCACATAAAATAACAAGTTCCTAAACATGAAATAACAGAAAACTCCACATAAAATAACACCTCCTTAACATATTACCTACCCTACAATCAACTCCATGCAACATAAGCATCCCAATCACCAAGATCATCCCCACTCTCCTCACCGGCCCCTCAAGATCATCATCATCTGCAAAATCATCACCGACCTCCAACTCGGGCAACTCCAACAAAGACATACCGGCCTCAGGTCGACCCCTCAATACGCCTCACCATCCACTCCTCCCTGTGACTCATCTGCTGCAGAACCCTCGCATTTTGTCGCACCTCCCTTTTAAGCTTTTGCTGACTTCAAATAGTGGCAACACCTTGGCAAAAGATCTTCTGTAGCCAAGAGGTGCTAGATGCATGGGGAGGTGGCTCGGTAGTCAGAAAGGCTCCGCCTCTGGTGCCACGAGTCTGGGCTATGCTCTTAGTAAGAATGGAGCCCAGGGATCAGTGGGTCATTGTTGAACCACTTGGCCCCCGTCAACCCAGAGTCTCTAGCAATGGCAGTGATCAGGCAAGGGAACGGCATGCGGGTCTATGTTGGGGCATCTCGAAAATCAATAATCTTAGAGTAGATAAATAACGCCTAGTCACAAACAGTGTCGTCCTCCATAAAAGCGGCCAATAAATTCCCCGTATGCTCCGATGGTTTGTTCTCAGTTGCCCTAGGGTCTATATTATAGCATACCACTTGGTTCAGGAATCTAATAGCCGGCCTGAACTTGCCCGGACGATGAGGGATATTAGCATCTTTACGTTTCTCATATAATATACCCGCCACTCTACGCGCCAAACTCCTCACAGCGGGGCAAGGGTAGTTGGTTTCAACAATAGGCCTCTCATATCGCAAACTTGCAGCAATAATATTGGGAGTGACCGTAATGGGAACCCTGGCCACTCGTGAGGTTATCTGGGACTCAGCACTAAAAGTAGTCCCGGAGGTGGGAACATGCATATTCTTATAAAACTCCCTTACAAGATCTAAATTATACCCAGGGTTCGGTTCGAACCAAAAAGACATACCTTGCTTCACGATGGCTTGAATGGTACTGTTGTTCGGGGGAAACCCATCCCAGATAATGTGGCGCTCATTTTTAACCCCCCTCTGATCCATAGAGGCTTCCCATTTATCCCGCTCATCCCGGGCAATTTGATCCTTTGTCCTCCTACCCCCGGTTGCCTGTTCTGGAGGGGCACTAGAGGATGCTGCCCCTTTCCCTTTACCGCTAGTGGAAGCATTCCTAGGTGCCATGTTTGGAACTAGGGTTGGAAATTTAGGGTTTTAGATCTGGAGGAATATGGGTTTTGGAAGAGGTTAGAAGGATATATGTGGTAGAGAAGGAGGAAAGGAGTGTTTTGGTGAAGTTTTGTGGAATTTGGGTGAGTTTTGGTAGGGTTTTGAGAAGCTTGAAGGTGGTAACAATGGAGGATCTCGTGGGTCTTTAGGGTTAGAGAGAGAGGAAGAAGGTTGAAGAAGATGGGAAGTAGGTAAGAATGATCGGATGAACCCTTTAAAATTTGCGTTTAAGGGTCTCGATATCGATACGGGTAAAGAGCCGTATCGATACCCATGTGTTCTATTCCGGATTGAGGCCAGAGGTATCGATACAGATGTTTTACTGTATCGATACCGAACCTACTATAATTTTTTTTTTTTAAGAGCAAAGGCTGGGGTTAAGGTTATGGGTTTGGTTTCCAAAACATGACACCTTCTCAGACTTCTTCAACCATTAATCTCTTAATCACACAACACTTCGCAAATTTTATCCCCGGCAAGATTTATTACTCATGATGCATCGAGTTTGACTTTCCCCCAACTAAACTCCAACCAAACACCGGTTTCCTATGGTTAGACACGGGAACTGACTCGGACTGGTTAAAAGTGGGTCAACGGGACTCGTATGTGGTTCAATCATGCAAAGAATGCCTTGTGTCATCCCCTATGCACGTTATTCACTCTCACAAATGCCTAATAGACAAATCCGATTTCTTAATTGTAGAGCAAAAGCCTACTATTTTATGCGATTGCAGAAAGGAATACAAAGAACATGGGAATGCCAACAGGAATACGCTATTATCAATGTGGGGACACCTATTCACATGCTTCGACAATGCATCATGCTCAATTAAATAGCCAAATATATGTATGCATTCAAGTTAATTAGGCATACTAATCAGCTAAATCTCATATGCTCAACGAATATCCACAAAATGCATAACAACAGTACCCCCAAAAACTACCTAGCAACGCTATATTCAAAACAAATGTACAAAGTACACCCTCCCCCCAACTAGAAACATGCTATGTCCCCAGAGCATGGAGACAGACAAAAGAAAGAACAAGGGGAAGAAAATGGACCGTCGGATGGCAGCCAACCATCATGACCCCGGCCGATGTATGGGGATTTGCGGTCACCGTTGCGGTTCGTCATTGAAACTACTTCCAGGATCCGCTCCTTCGGACCTGACGAGGTCCACAGCTAGTCACACAGAGCCGCGCCGAAGCTTTTTAGGACTTACAACCGCCACATTTTGTGGCACCCCTACTTGAGGCTCCTGAAGGCCACACTCACTCCGGCGGTGAGGCCCAAACTACCAAGGCTGGTGTGGTAGCATGCTCGTCCTGCAAAAGACTTAAGAAACAACTACCTACTAGGCAACAAACGACATCAGTACCGCCCGCTAGTAGAAGCCGGGCCACAACATGAAATAATATCATAAACGAAATCCACATGCAAACCACCACTTTCGTCATGTGAAAGGAACGAGTACTACTTTTCTCCCTAATATTCTCACTTAAAGTTGTGTAGAGAAGGTCATCATAACAATCCCGGGTAAGTCACGACTCAATAGGTTAAATTTCTCAAGGTTTCTCCTTAAAGAAATCAAAGCCAATCATCTTTTATGACTATTTGAGACAAAGCAATAAGATTGTTAGAAACCCAGTTACACAAATTTAAGGCTAGAAATTAGGTGGCTATACCAGACCATATCATTTTATTTTATTTTGTTACAAATACACAATTGCCCTTAGTAACGGGAGCTGGGCACACGATCCTTATTTTATTAGCGGCGTGCGAAGCTACCAATACCCAAGTCAATGATGGGTACCCCTATCGCTAGGGGCCGGGTCCACACTCAATGAAGAGCATGGTACACGTGAGCTACCCGTAAAAACCTAGCCCAACGGCTAAACAGCGGGATCATCCGAGTAGATTGGATCAATTAAATCCTCCTCTGGTTCACCTACGTCTATCATCTCTAAAAATGGTTTAAGACGCTGCCCATTAACTTTGAAAACATTATTATCCTTAGGATCGCAGACATCTACCGAACCGTTCGGGTAAACCTTATGGACAACATACGGCCCATCCCAACGAGACTTCAACTTCCAGGGAAATAAGTGAATGCTCGAGTTATAAAGTAAAACTTTCTGCCCAACACTAAAGGTTTTACGCTGGATATTCCTATCGTGGTACGCCTTAACCTTAGCTTTGTAAATGCTAGTGTTCTCATACGCATCATTCCTTATCTCCTCAAGCTCACACAATTGGAGCTTCCTATGGGCACCTACCTCTGGCAAACTTGCGTTCTCACCGCCCTAATGGCCCAATCAAATTTTATGCTCCATCAAGCATCGGCGGTGGCGTGCCTTACCGTAAACAAGCCGATAGGGTGAAGCACCCAACACGGTCTTGTAAGCGGTGTGGTAGGCCCACAACGCATCTATCAGTCGCAGAGACCAATCCTTCCTACTCGGGTTCACCGTTTTCTCTAGGATTCCTTTAATCTCTCGACAAAAATACAAACCGCCATTGGTCCGAGGGTGATAGGTCAGAGACACCTTGTGAGAAATGCCATACTTCCTCATCAACGCCTCAAAGGACCGACACAAAAGTGGGTGCCCTGATCCGAGATAATGGCGCGGGGCATGCCGAATCTCGATAACACATTGCTTTTCAAAAATTCTAGCACCACCTTCGAATCATTGGTCCTAGTGGGAATCGCCTCGACCCACTTAGACACATAATCTTACGCCATAAGGATATACTCGAAACCATGTGATACCGGGAATGGGCCCATGAAATCAATGCCCCAACAATCAAAGACCTCCAACACATAAATATTGTGGAGGGGCATCATATTTCGCGGGCCGACCTTACCTAGCCTCCGACACCTCCACAAGACTTGCAAAACCGTGACGATCCTTAAATAAATTTGGCCAAAAGAAGCCACACCGTAAGACCTTGGCAAAGGGTTTTCTTTGGCGGAAAAATGACCGCCACACCTCCTCAATGACAAAACTCTAGAATGCCCCTCTGATCACCTTCGGGGACACAACGGCGCACTATCTGGTCCGCGCAGTACTTAAATACATATGGATCATCGAAAATATACTGCCGGACCTCTCTCAAAAATCGCTACTTTTCAGGTGTGGTCCAATGGGGAGGAATTTGCCCAGTCACCAAATAATTGGCGATATATCGCAAAACCACAAAAGTGCACGATAGCAAAATAAATAACCGCGGAAAAAAGAATCCGCGATGGGCAGATGAGAGGTGGGGTCCTCAAATTCCAAATGAGACAAGTGATCAGCCACTACGTTCTCTACCCTTTTCTTATCCTTAATGATGAGGTGAAATTCTTGCAACAAAAGAATCCACCGGATAAGGCGAGCCTTCGCATCCTGCTTGGTCATCAAATACCTCAGAGCCGCATGATCGGTGTAAACCACAATCTGCGACCCCACCAAGTAGGACCGGAATTTATCTAAGGCAAACACAACTGCTAATAATTCCTTCTCAGTGGTGGTATAGTTGAGTTGTGCCTCATTCAAAGTTTTGCTCGCATAATAAATCACACAGGGATCTTTCCCTCGCCTCTGACCTAAAACTGCGCCGACTGCATAGTCGGACGCATCACACATAAGCTCAAATGGCAAACTCCAATCCGGGGGCTGAACGATAGGTGGAGTTGTGAGACACCGCTTCAATGTCTGGAAGGCCCCCTCACAAGTGTCGGACCACACAAAGGGTGTGTCCTTTGCTAACAACTGGCACAAAGGTCGGGAGATGGCGCTGAAGTCCTTAATGAATCGCCGGTAAAAACTGGCGTGACCTAAGAAAGACCGGACATCCTTAACAGTTTTGGAGTGGGAAGATTCGCAATTAGGTCGATACCCTTAGATGAGACAATATGCCCCAAAACTATCCCTTGGATCACCATGAAGTGGCACTTCTCCCAATTTAGCACAAGGCGCTTCTCCTCGCACCTCGTCAAGACTCTTCCTAAGTTCTCAAGGCATCCGTCAAACGAATCCCCAAAAACAGAAAAGTCATCCATAAAAACCTCGACTATCTTCTCTACCATGTCGCTAAAGATTCCCATCATACACCTTGAGAAGGTGCCAGGAGCATTGCACAAGCCAAAAGGCATGCGACGGTAGGCAAAAGTACCATATGGGCACGTAAAGGTAGTCTTTTCCTGGTCCTCCATGGCTACCTCAATCTGATTGTAGCCGGAGTATCCGCTCCTAGGAAACGATGGAACGCTTCGCCATAAGAATCGCCTCTAAAATCCGGTCAATGAATGGGAGGGGAAAATGATCTTTCCGAAAGTGCTCGCGTTGAGCTTCCTGTGAGTCAATGCGAACCATACCACCCTGGTCCCAACACGGGTTGGTACTAACTCACCCTCCTCGTTCCTCACGACAGTCACTCCTGCCTTCTTAGGCACAACCTGAACGGGACTGACCCACTCACTATGAGCAATCGGGTAAATGATACCTGCATCTAACAATTTAAGAACTTCCGTCCGAACCACCTCCTTCATGTTGGGGTTCGGGGCGCCCAAGGTTTAGAAGGCTTCACATCTTCATCTAGAAAAATGCGGTGTGTACACACCGTGGGGACTAATACCCTTCAAGTGCGCTATGGTCCAAACCGATTGCCCCATATGCTCTCTCAGCAGGGGCAAGCAATTTAGCCTCTTGGTCTACCTCCGTGGGAGGAGAAGATCACTACCGAAACGTCATTACCTTTTAGGAAGGCATATTTCAACGTGACCGGTAGGGGCTTCAATTCAAAGCCGGTGGTCGGGACCAATGATGGGAGAGTTTGAGATAATGGGGCTTCAAAGGTTCGAACTGGGTCCCAAGCGGCCAAGATATATCCTCGACGACAAGCATCTCCATCAAACTCCCTACCTCCGAGAATCTAAAATGACGCCATCGGGCGGGTCAGCTATCTCCAGAGGATCCTTATACAACACATTCTCGACATGCTCTTGCACTAGCGTGTCGATTAAACTCACCTCATAGACCTCCTCATCATCCTCCACTCGACTATCTACGTTGAAAACATTCACCTCCATTTTCAAGTCCCCAAAAGATAATTGGACTTGTCCAGTTTTGCAATTCATTACAGCACTGGAGGTGGCTAAGAATGGACGGCCGAGAATAATGGGAGTCTTCTCTAGTACCTCTGGGATTGGACACGTGTCCAAGACAATGAAATCCACGGGGAACAGAAACTCCCCTACCTGAATCAACACATCCTCCACTACCCCCCCTTAGGGATTCTCACACCCTGGCTACCAAATCGAAGGACCGAGTGGCCTTAAGATCACCTATGCCTAGTCTCAAGTATACTGAATATGGGAGCAAGTTAATACTCGCTCCCAAATCTAGCAAAGCCTTATCAAAACTCTGACCTGCAATAGCTATGGGGATAGTGGGACAACCTGGGTCTTTCCGCTTAATCGGAATATCAGCTTGGAGAATGGAGCTCACTTGCTCCGTCAGTAGCACGTTGCACTGACTCTTAGTTCTCTGTTTCGACGTGCACAGTTCTTTCAATACCTTAGCGAACTGAGGAATAGCGTCAATGGCTTCCATCAAGGAGATAGGAAACTAAACCTTCTTGAACAGCTCAAGAATCTGGAAATTCACATTTACGCTCGGTTTTGCCACCAAACGATGGGGATATGGTGCAACGGGTGGCAATGGAGTTGTGGGGGCCGCGGGTGCGGGCACCACCACCTCAGGTGACTCCAACTCTCTCTCTTCCTCAGTACACTTCTCCACAGCAGGGGCAACTACTAGTGCGACAACCGGCTCCGGAGGTGGAACCGGTTTTGGCTTCGGAGGGATTGCCTTATCAACCACCTTCCCACTTCTGAGAGTGGTGATTGCCTTTCCTTCCTTCGGATTGGGGTTCAGATTACTCGAGCCTGACCCATCTCCCAGAAAATTCGTACTGACAGCATTGGTGTGAGGTTGAGAAGGGAATCTTCCTCGCTCCTGTTGGGTTTGGCCAACTGCTGCCGTCAGCTGAGTCAACTGGGACCTGATATCTCCTATGGCTTGCTTGGTCTGCTTAGTGAAAGTCAATTGAGACTGCATGAGAGCCTTCAACATCTCATCGGTCACTCGTTATCATTGGAGGATGATTTATGCCCGGGGTGGTCTAGCTTAATGAAGGATCAACCCCCGCCGGTTCTCGACTAGGATAACGGTGATTGGGGTGCTTGGCCTTGAGGAGGCCAAAGATGGTTGCATCCATTCTTTGAGGTGGTGCCCGGGGTGGCACCGCACTTTAGGATCTCTCCAACTCGTATCGGGTGATGAGCCCAACCCGGATTATAGGTGTTAGAGAACGGATCCCAACGTTGGTTCACTGCATTCACCTTTGCCTGGTTACTCTGGTAAGCTTCCTTAATCATCGGGAAAGCGGGGCAGGCAGTCACTGCATGCCCCAGACACTCGCAAAGCGCACAAACTTCCTCTACTCTCACATCATTCACCTGTTGGACTTGCTTCAGCCGCAAGTCCTCCATCTGCTTAGACAACTTATCCAGCTGAGACTGGATGGTGTGCTCTCTCACACTAAGGGGAAAAATATCGACCCATCGAGTCCCCTCAGGCAGCTATGGCCCCATCATGTGTAGGCCTGAAGGTTCCCAACTTCGATGTTTTTCGGCCAACTCCTCCAGAAAATCCCATGCCTCATCTGGAGCCTTGTCTAAAAAATCACCATCTCGACATAAATACTCGATCTGCTGGGCCGTCGCAATGTTTAGGCCCAGTTGGAAAAACGTCACCAACTGATGTTTCTCATACCCGTGGTGGGGAAGAGCCAACAATAGTTCCTTAAACCGCTCCTAACACCTCAAAAATGACTCGCCCTCTTTTGGCCTAAAGGACTGGATTTGGCGAGTCAGGTGTTGTGACTTACTCTCCGAGAAATATTTCTTATAGAACAACTCCCTAACAGCTGACCATGTCGTGAGTGACTGCTCCTTTTGCATGCGAAGCCACTTATCCGCACTATCTTTCAGAGAGGCAGGAAAAAGCTTAAGGCAAGTGTTCTCCCACTGGGTTGGTGGCTAGGGTGCGCACCAACCCCTCAAAATGGCAGATATGCTCATATGGATCCTCATTTTCCCTCCCATAGAAGAGAGGAAGAGCATTATGGGTCCCTGGTTTGACTGTGAAAGCATTGTGTGCCTCCACAGTTTCTGTTGGCAGAATTATTGGACCACGAGGGGTGGTCCTCGAGGGATGCATATAGTCACGCATAGATCTCTGTTCCGCCATTGGTGGTTCACTCTCTGCGACGAACAGTGGATTAGGAAATTCTATGAACAAGTCGTCAATGGGGATGGATTCCGGTTGACCTATAGACGACTCACGAGGGACTCCTACTGACTCAGACGAAGAACTAGACAACCCCAATGGACTCGACCCCTGCTCAATCCTAACCAGACGATTAGTACGATCGCGATAATAAAGAGGGTCGGGTTTTTGTGGGAGTTGACTATTTTTACCTATTTTGACTCAATTCTAAATATTATCAACTAAAAATTTCCTAATGTTATCTAAATAAATTTTTTTTTTGTTTTTTAAACGAGAAAATTACAACTAAGGTTTAACAGACACTAACGACCCGAATTCTTAGCACCTATTACCTTCCCCGGCAACGGCGCCAAAAATGCTTGACCGAAATTCTAGACCTAATTAATGGGTTGCCCCAAGCGTAGGGCGGGGACCGATGTAGCACAATACCCGGTAAGATCGGAGTCGAATCCACAGAGAAGGTGGAAGTGCTTTGGTAAAAACTAGGGAAAATAGTTTAATCACGGCTCTTAGGTGGCCACCCTTTATGGTTTGATTGGTGAATTTACTAAACTACGGAAGAAAACTAGTTTGAATTGAATTATTAAAAGGCAAGTACGGTCGTAGGGATCATAACACTGGTGATTAGATCTAGATAGTTCTGCTCCGCTCGATGTTCTTAAAACAGTAGATTTTAGAGAGAAAAAGATACCCTGAAAGATGCGAATCCTCTGGTTGTCGTTTACCCATGTATAGCGTAGAACGAGTTTTGGACCCCTGTTCTCCGCATTACATGGGCTCCGACAATGCCCGAACACGTCTGATGGATGTACTTTACTGACCTAAAATTGCTTTTCAAATTATTGGTTCAGAAAACAAGAGCAGAACGGATCCAAACCTAGCCACGGTGTGTTAGTCACCCCGCGACCTTACTAAATGGACTACTCACTCATATCAATTTGAACAGATAACGAGAACATGGAAGAAGACATCCTAGAATAATTAAATTTGGATTAAAAAACTAGGATTCAAGAGCAAAACCGCGGACAAACTCCCGCGAACTAAGAGTTAATACTAATAAATAAGAAATACCCGAAGCAATACTTGAACAACGAACAAATCTCTAAAAAGTTCAGTGCAAAAGCCTCCGTAACGTCAAATCTCCAGAGCAAAAACAAACGGCCGCAAGAAAAGTTAAGTAAAACAATGTGCGAACCCTAATTTGACCTAAAATCGGGGTATATATCTTCCCCCGAAGTCAAAGCTACGTGGCAAAGTCAACTGTCAGTATGAGACCCTCGGTATCGATACTAGCAAAATGTTGTATCGATACCCGTGCTTTCTGTTTTCGTATGCTGCCATGGGTATCGATACAGGACAATCCCTGTATCGATACCGGTGCCCTTAAAACGCCTTCCAAGCTTGTTTGGCCGTCCCCACTTGGGTCCCACTGGTTCCCTTCGTGCCCGACCGCCATGTGTCCATTCCACGCACTCTTTCCCACCTGTTTCCTACAAAACAACCAGAAACAAGAACAACCACGGACAACACCGCATCAAGTGGAAAATGCAATAAATCGCGCCTCTAATGAGCTAATTCGCCCTACTTAGGTGCTTATATCCATGACATTGCGCGCCTATCAACTATTACGAATTCCTAGATGGAAATGGGAACATATTTCGATGGATTTTGTGATGGGACTACCTAAATCACTGAAGTCAAACACAGCTTTATGGGTGACAGTGGATCGACTCACCAAGTCTGCCCATTTTCTTCCTGTGAAAATGATAGAAAGCATGGAAGCATTGGGAATGCTTTATATCCAAGAGATAGTTTGACTTCACGGTGTGCCATTGTCCATTGTATCTGATTGAGATCCCAGATTTGTATCTCAGTTTTGGAGTGGACTACAAAGAGCACTAGGAAGGAATCTGTGGCTCAGTACTGCTTTTCACCCATAAACAGATGGACAAACAGAGAGAACTATTCAGATCTTAGAAGACATGTTGAGAGCCTGTGCTCTAGATTTTTTGGGATATTGGGAGCGACACCTGCCATTAGTAGAGTTTGCCTATAACAATAGTTACAAGGCTAGCATTGAGATGGCACCTTATGAAGCATTGTATGGTCTCCCGTGTCGATCGCTTGTTTGTTGGACTGACGCCGGAGAATCAAGATTATTGGGACCCGAGATGGTTAGAGAGACGACCGAGAAGGTCAAAACCATCCGATAGAGGCTACTCACCACGCAGAGTCGCTAGAAAAGCTACGTTGATCGAAGGAATCGACCCTTGTCATTTTCAGAAGGAGATCATGCTTTCCTTAAGATTGGACCCCAGAGAGGAGTGATCAGATTCGAGAAAAAGGGCAAGCTTTCACCACGATACATAGGACCCTTCCAGATCCTGGAGAGAGATGGAGAATTGGCTTATAAGTTGGCCTTACCACCACAACTTGATTGAGTACACGATGTATTTCACGTCTCAATGTTGAGAAAATACTTAGCACTGTCTACGCACGTGCTCAATTGGGAAGATCTCGGCATCAATGAAGATGCCACTTTTGAGGAAGAACTAGTGGAAATACAATATGTAATGGAGAAGCGTATTCGTAATAAGACAATTCGTCTGGTTCGAGTTTTATGGAAGCACGAGGAATGGAAGAAACTACTTGGGAAAGGAAAGAAGATATGAGACTTAATTATCCACATTTGTTTCCATCTATGGTGCGATCGAATTTTGAGGACAAAATCTGTCAAGGGATATAGGTTGTAACAACCCGGATTTTCGTAAATAAAATTTTTGTTTAAAAGTTAATTAATTATTTTTAATTTTTGGTTTATTGGAATATATTTTTTTAAAAATATTATTTAATTCTTTTAATTCAAATAAATAGAATTCTAGCCATGTATATGTGCATACGAGACTGAGTAACACATCCATTACACTACCGGAGCAGCCGGGTACTGTGTTTAATACCCAAAACCGACCCAACCACCGTCTTTACTCCATCCAACCATATCGTACCTTGGAAAGTACCCACCATCCTTACCTTGGAACTTGGTGTTGACCAAGTTAGAGAAAGAGAGCAAGAGAGAGAGTAATTTAGAGAGAGGGAGAAAGCCACAGGGAGAGAGAGAGAGAGAGAGAGAGAGAGAGAGAGAGAGAGAGATGCCGAGAGAGAAAGAGAGAGCTCGGTAGAGAGAGTGTGTGTGTGTGTGTGTGTGAGTGTGTGCATGCATGTAAAGTACACTTACACATCCAAGTTCACTTGCACAAGCAATGGATGATTGAGGGAAGCTTCCTAAACCTATATTTTGTACACAAAACTACTTGGAATAAGCCTTGGTATTCTAGGAGTAACCTATGCATACCCACACAATACATGAATTAGAGCACATTCTACACATCTTAAGCTTAGCTACACTAGACCTTGGGTCCCAAGCTTCCTTGAGACATGCTTCCATGTTTTAAGGGAGAATATTCCCCCACTATTAGCCCATTAAGGCTACCCCTTAGCCATTTATTGCATTCACATGCATATTGTACATATTTGCTTCTTAAAACACCCCATAACAAAAGTGACCATGCAAAAACCTACACAGCGAAGGGTGTAATTTTTTTTCCCCCACCCTAGTTCCCACGTTGGTTTCCCATTGTGCTTCCCAAATTTCATTTGTGTGCAAGTAAACTAACCTAAAACCTAGTCTAACCCTAGAAGTGCAAGTTGGAACAACTTGGTACTTGACCATGTGCCATCAAAGTACCACATTTACACCTCACATGGGCAAGTTTTGGCCAAGAGAGAGGGAGGACTACCGAAAAATTCAAGAGGGAGAGATAGGGCTCTCACTTTCAATAAATAGCCACATTTTGTATTCTCTAAGACCACTTTACACCCACTATATTTGTGTTCTCTCTATTTTCCAACAAATTAACCTTTTAGCCAACTTATTAGGATACTAATTAGCTACTTACAAAGTTAATTAGTGAGTGAGCTAGGTAGATTAAGGAGTCTCTACATCAAGGATAAGTTTTTCGGCTTCTGGTTTACACCCGAAAATTAAGGTAATTTACTAAACTAACCTTGTCTTTAGTTATTTCTAGTGCCATTAAGTTGTTCTAATTAATTTTCTAAGCTTGATTTTGAATCTTGATTGGGTTAATTTATGCATGTATTAAGTCACTCAGAATGTTACTTAGTGTTTAAGAAAGAGGATTTCATGTTGAAAAGCTAATAAGAATGTTAATTATGTTCTACTTAGAATGGTTCTTCATGAAATTAGAAGTGGGATTAGTAAGATTAAAGTGATTAGAAGTTGATTAGAAGGAATTAGAAAATGTGTATTTCACTAGACAAGATTCTAGCATCATTACGTTAATATTTCTTGAAAGATAATTTGTCTTAAAATTAAACTATTGATTGTTGATTAGATAATTTGTCTTAAAATAAGTAGATTAACTTATTTTAATGAGGGACTTATTTCTTACTAGAAAGAAATATTTATTGTTTTATGAAATTTCTTGTAAAAGAAATAAGAAGTTTTTACTAAATAAATACAAGGGAGAGTGTTGATAAATGTTTTCCTAGAAATGTTCTTACTAATTAAATTGGTAAGCATATTTTATGGATTTGATAAAAAGAAGAGGAATAACTAGAGTTGACCAAACTTCTTCTCGAAAGAAAGTTACGATTTTACTAGATATAGAAAAGATATTTTATTTAAGTTTATTAGAAAGAAAGTTTTTTTGTTTTTGGAAAGGTTAAATATATATACATTTAGAAAGTCCATAACTAGATGAGTTAAATTTATTTTTGGCAAGAGATTTCTAGAAAAAGAAGTTTATGTTTAAATTATTTTAGAGAGAGTAAGTTGACTAGTTTCATTTCTTTTGAAAGAAATAAAATAGTTTTGAAAGAGAACAAGGAAGAAATGAGATTTTTTATGAGAAATAAAATTTGAGAGAATTGGAAAATATTGTTGTAACGCCCCCAATATTTGGGCACGTTAATAGTGTTATTACAATCATCATTAAGTCAAATCTCTAACTTAAACCCAAATTACAATATCCAAAATAATAATATAAATAAAAACTAGGGTAGTCCTAGGGCGACGCCTATCCCTGCGCCGAGTCATTCCCCATGCCGGCAGTAAGCCCCACTCCAACAGACCGGTCTCCATGATAGTGTTCCTGTTCATCTAGATAATCTGTCATCTAGGCAACATCATGGTATTATGCTAGGGTCACACGAATACAACACCGTGAGCAAAGCCGAGAAGTTCACTACACTAAACTTCTAAGTAGCAATTCTAGAACAATATGTTACGAAAACCATGTATAGAACTTATGTATGGTAAACCATACAATGTCTCATGCCATCAATGCGGATCAGAGTAAACATGCGCAGCAAACAATATCTCATTTCAGTATCTCAAAGCTAACCATGTGTCGTTTCTCGCATCAATCTCAATCGTTTTCCTCGTTTCGTCTCGTTTATCGTTAATTTCTCTAAAATCCGTTTTCTCAAATCAGTGCCTCTTTCAGCATTCTTCTTCAAATTTCATATATCTCACATCACTCGAAAGTTATTGGTCCGTTTATGCCTCCTTTCAGCTAACGGCACCAACCTTTCTGCTCTAGGTCTCGGCCGTCGTGCATCACCGATCTTAACAGCTTGTTTGCACGGTCCGTCCAACCCGCGACTCACACGACACAGTCCCGACCGTCTCATATCACTGAACTTAACCAGTCTGTTTATGAGGTTCGTTCACCGTTTGTTGTGCACGCTTAGCCCAAACATCCAAGTTCTCTCCGCGAACTGAAAGTGGCGCTCTCGCTGCACTACCACATCACGGCCATTCCTCAAAGTTCTCTCCACGAACTTGAGGTGGTATCAATTCATCTCATCACATATCATTTCATTTCATTTCCCGAAAATCTCAATTTCTCATTTCAAAATCCATTTTCATTCTCATCTCTAATTTCCCGCAAAACGTTATTCAATATTTTCAAGTTCGGTGTCGTAATCGTATCGCGTATGCTCTCAATGCCACATACAAAATCATGCTCATGCAATATTTCATAATTCCCTTCAAATTTCATATATTTCACTTAGTCATTTTTCCACGTAAAATCATACAACTAATTCCACCCTTTCTCTATAATAAAATATTTTCTCACATAAAATCACACTTTTATTTCACCAACTTTCTTCTAAAACAATATTTCAACTCTTAAAATCTCTTTTCTTGTCAACCTCATTTTTCATCTTTTCTTTTTATCCTCTCCAAGGAAATAAAGTTAGTCAATCTACTTTTCAAAATCCATTAATCACATACTTCTTTTCTAAAAATCCCTTGTCAAAATTGAACTCCATTAATTTTGAGCTTTCAAAATATTCCATTCCTTCCAAAATTTTATTCTTTAATTTCTAGGAAACTTTTCCTCCAATAATCTCATTTCAAATCATCTCCTTCTTTATTTAGTAAAAATTTTCTTTCTAGAAATCTCACCAACTTTCTCTCTACTTATTCCCTTTCTCTTATCAAGTCCATAATTTTGTTCACAATAACATTTATAGTAAACTTTTATAAAACTTTTTTCTTTTCACATTTATTCAATTAAGTTATCATACTTTCTTACGAGCTCTTCATAGTGAATTTATTCTTTCTTTCTAACAATTTTCTCCCACACTTTATTTAGAAAAAATCATTTTAACAATAACCATTTATTGAATAATTATGAATATTTAATCTTTCCATGAAAGGTTAACTTAATCATGCTAGCAACTTGTCTAGAAAATTATACAACTTATCACTTCTAATAAACTTCTAATCACTTCAATCTTTCTAATTTCATTTTTAATTTCATGAAGAACTCTTCTAATTACTATCTTATTAACATTATTATTTATTTTTCAACATGAAATCCTCTTTCTTAAACTTCAAGTAACATGTTTATTCACTTATTGTGTATATAAATTATTCAACCAAACTTTAAAATCATGCTTGGAAAACTAATTAGAACATCATAATTATTCTAGAAATAACTCAATAGAAGGTTAGTCTAGTAAACTACCTTAGTTTCCGGGTGTAAACCGAAAGCCGAAAAGCCAATCCTTGATTGAGAGACTCCTAACTTGCTCACTAATTAGCTTAACAAGAAGCTAATTAGGACTCAAAGAGGTTGGCTAGAGAGTAGTAGTAGTAATAGGTGGTTTTTTGGGAGATAGAAAAGCAATACAAAAGAAGAAAGTGCAAAGGTGATACAAGGCACAATAGGTGAGCTATATATAGCAAAACTTGGACCTCTCTCTCCCTCTAAGATTTTCGGTACACACAAACACATATAGGGCCGAAAGTTTTGAGTGTGAGGGGGAGAAAATTATGCTTGTCATGCACATGGCAGGTACCCTAGGAGATTCTCTAGGTTTAGGGCTAGTTTAGGTAGTTTCCTGCGAACAAAGGGAGAATCTTGGGTGAGTACAATGATGTGAAGGTGGGAAAGTATAGTGGGGGAATATCTGCTCCTAGTTGTGTAGGTTTTGTGTGGTAACCTTAGTTATAGGATGTTTGTAGTGTTAGATATACACAAAGTGCTTGTATGGTGAGGTTATGTATAGGCTACTACCCAAATAACAAAGCTTATTCTAACTAGTTGGGTATAAAATGTAGGCTAGGTGGGAATCTTCCAAATCCCCTAACTTGCTTGTGCAAGTAACCAATCAAGGAATCTTGCATATGCAAGTGTACTTATGTACATTTACACACTCCATCTCACTCTCCTCTCCAAGCTCCCTCTCTCTCTCTCTCTCTCTCTCTCTCTCTCTCTCTACCGAACTCTCTCTCTCTCTAACTCTCTCTCTAAAACTCTCTCTAACTTAGTTAGTACAAGGTCCTAGAGTTGAGAGATAGAGGAACTAGATGGTATTAAGGTGTCCGGTTAGGGTAGGAACGGCGGTTGGATAGGTTTCGGGTATTAAACTCGGTCCCTAGGATGATGGTAGTGTATTGGATGTATTACTCGGCTTCGCACACGCATAAACATGGCTATGTTATAATTTATTCAAATCAAAAGAATTTAATTAATATTTAATAGGAAAATATTTCAATTAATCCCAATTTAGATTAATTAATTGGATTTATAAACGAAATTTGTATTTACGAAAATTAGAGTCGTGACAATTGTTCTGGAGAAAATTGGTGTATTGATATGTATGATTTTATGTGGGAAAGTTTCTAGAGGAAATATTATTTTTTTTGAGAGAGATGGTGTTAAAAAGTATGATTTTATGTGAGTGATTAAGGATAGACGTTGACCTAAAACACCCCGGTTACTATTTATATAGTGATTAAGGATATTGTGATTTGTATTGAAGTTTTATGATTAAACTTAATTATGGTTTGTAACAATAATTAACGTGCCCAAATTTTGGGGGCGTTACAATTTTCTCTACTGGGGAAAAAATATATAAATAAATAAATATATGTCTACAGAATTGTTGAATTTAAGGAATCTTTTCGTTCTAAAAATATTCAAATAGTACAATACACACCCTTTATTTAAGTGTATCATATGCACCTATTGTATGTTGCAGATTGTATCATCTCATCGACAATCGTAACATTTTTTAGTTTTTCGTAACTTTTTAGCAATATGATTCGTAACATTTTGGTGTGTCTCGTAACTTTTACAAAAAAAATTCGTAACCTTTACAAAAAATTTGTAACTTTTCGCAAAAAATCATAATTTTTATAGGAGTGTGTATGATGCGCACCCAAATAAGGGGTGTGTATTGTAGCCTTTTCCAAAAACTTATATCATGAACGACACACGAATCTCTAAGGTAGAGCCTTTCTAGTAGTACCGAGCCCAGATAAAACCTCCAAAGTAAATTAGACAACCCCTTTCCCATTCCAAGCTCATCTCGGGGAGGCATCACTGCATCCCTGTTCTTGTCACAAATTTTTTATTTGTAATAAAGTTAAAGCCACATAATCTCTGAAAAGAATTGCCTCAATTAATGAAATAATTAATAGTTAAAAAGCTAACTAGTGTGAAGGAATAGTTGACGTGGATTAAAGAAATGGTATTCTAGCTTTTCCGTTGGCAGGAACAGAAGAACTGACGGTGAGGAAGAACCAATTATTTTTTATAATGCCTAACTGATTGAACATTATTTTAAAGGGATTTAAAATAAATAAATTGCATTGGATAAAGGATTATAATGGTGTGATGGAGCAGGTGATGGGCTAAAGCTGCGAATTGAGGATGTGGGAGGTGTTAGTATCCCTTCATCTCCTTCGGTTGTGAATGCAGAAGATGAATGCACTCTTAATAGAGGTGAGATTGTGTTTCAAAATAAAAGTGAGGCATAGCTTAAAAGGTTAAGGGCAAAAAAGATCCTTAAAGGAAGGTTTTGGTTTTCGAATAGTTCAGATTTTCTTAGAGCGCAAAGGAAATATGGAAGTCCACGCATGAAAATTTTAATATTTGGAGTGTAGTTGTCGAAGGGTGTATCCCAGTTAGGTTGTCTTTTTGACGAAGGTGACTTTGTCACCGCCGGTTGGGGGTTCCATATGCACATTGCCTGGTTTCTTCCTGCAGTGTCATGGCTTGTGCCATTATGGGGCAGCATCAGGGGCTAGTATCCAAGTTTCGATCGCAAGGGGTCTTTGGTTTTGCAGCAGTAGCGGGTTGCTCGGTTGTCTCCTGGTCAACCTTCAACCTTTTGGATCTCGAGAAGCAGATGATAATCATTGGTTATTGTTCCAATTGGTTTCCTTTTCCTCGTTTGATGTTTTATCTCTTGCTCCTTTTAATCTTGTATCCCAATATTTGATTAATAAAATTTTTTTGCCATTCAAAAAAATAAATAAATAAATGGACACTGAGTGAGCGGCCACCCTTCACTTGTTTTACTTTATTTTTGTGGCTAGAGCGTTTGGTGTGTTTCGTCTAGACTAATCACTTGAATGCCAATTAATTAACCGCTTTGTTACAAAAACTAGGGATTCAAGAAATTTTTCATCATTCTATAATGATAGTTGTAAACTTGTATCAAGTTTTGTAATATGATTTATTTCTTTCAACGATTGATAATATCATGTTCACCTTTTCGGGCCCTTTTAACAGCAGCAATCGAATAGTAAACCTAATTTGAAAAACAAATTACAATAGATTAAAAAGGGGATTTTGCCGCATTTTTAGCTTTAATGAATTTTTGTTTCATATGATGTGGTTCATTTTTGTCCCGGATCCCCTAGTCAGTACTAACAGCAACAAAGTGAATTTATATAAAAATTTGACTATTATATGATAGAAAAAACTCACTGAAACCGAAGATTAAGGAAAAATATTGCCTATTTTACCACACCTAGCTAGAAATTCTATTCAAAGACTCATGTAGCAAGACTTTTAGTTGACTTTTATGCAGTTAAAGTCTTAAAGATCTGATTTGAGAGCTTTACAATGGCTATTAATTTGAGGATATAACCTCTAGCTACTATCTGTGTCCATCCTCTACTCCATAAATGTACACAATTTTAGGAAATCCAACCTCAAACCTGCATAATAATCCATTCATATCTGTGCCCCATTTTGTCTTTTGAAAAGCAAATTTATATCTATCCGATTGCAATGGACATGCTTGTTCGGTTATGCCAAATGGGTTAAATTAGTTTGCTGTGCTGGAAAAAGGAAAAATGGAGTATTTCATTTTCCCATCGAAAAAAAGGGATAGAAATCCATTAATTCAAAGGGACCATTTTGTATTTTTATCTATCACCTGTATGGTTAAGTTAACTTGTGTTGGAAATTTTGTCTGGAAAGTACGAGGATGATTATTTTATTTTATTGCACTTATTTTAAGTTTGAAATTAAAAACAATTTCGTCCAGATTCCAACTTAATATTAAATTACGGTCCACGAATTGACGCCAGATATTTGTTATTTATTTGTTGGAGGCCTTACCTGTGGTGGCCATTGCACCAGAAAATAAGTGCCTTAGTGTCTGCAGTCATAGCATAAATCTAAGCTTTTAAATAAAATATCCATATCTAAAGGTTTAAAATATCAGATTTAAGAGTGTGGTACCCAGAAACAACCTAGTACCACAGATACATCTGCTTTGGATTCCACAATCAACCTATAATATCCAACACTTAGGTTTTTAATGGCCAGCTGGCTACACAGTTGTCACTCTTTGTCTACTCTTCAACGACGGTCGGCTGATCTGGCGGACTATTATTAATCTGCACCCGAATATAACTATTTAATCAGGCTCACATGGATAGCTTGGTTTAGAGCTCATTTATAATCCGGACTATTTAATCGATTAACCCGGCCTAGTCCGGATTAAATATGGACAAGGTTTATATGGATAAGAGAGACCTTGTCAAAATTTAATCTGGGTTGATTACTCATCCATAATCCAGGTCAATCCACCACAAACCCTCTTATTCATCCTTCTCCTCATATTTAAACTACAAAACAAACCAAATATTGCTTTATACCACTTATTACCAAAATCTTTCAAACCTAATATTATTTAATTATCCTTCATAAAAATGACATATCAAGGTGAATACACCATGCATAAATAATACGCCTCACTATTTTATCCACCAATAACTAATAATCGAGCCGTTATGGAAATTCTTTCTTTGGTTATTTTTTTAATTATGAGACTATTTTTCGGATGGCCCTACATGGTCACTAGTAATAGAGGTCCAAAAAGTAAGTATAATAATAAAAATAAGGGGCAGCTAATTAGGGGTCCTATACAAAAAAGATCATTTTTATTCAAGATTTGAATATTTATGATTCCATCCTGAAATTCAAATAATCCCTAAAACACCCTTTATCTCTCCTGATTTTCCTAATATATTTTCTCTCCTAATCTTTTCTAATTTATCTCTTCCCTAATCTTTCTTAATTTATCTCTCTCTCTCTCTCTCTCTCTCTCTCTCTCTCTCTCTCTCTCTCTCTCTCTCTCTCTCTCTCTCTTCTAATATTTTTAATTCTCTCTTCTTTAATCTTCTCACACCTAAAATCTTCAAACAAAATTAAAAGAAATAATCATGATATTTTGATCGAATGCACCAAAAAAATGGGAGATTAATGAACCACAAAAAAATGGTAGATTAACCATGAAACATATGGCAGATTAATGCACTGATAGGCGCGTGAGAAGCTTGCTTTTGAGCGCCTAAGTATGGTGGTTTAGCATGTTTGACGTGCGGTTTAAGCTTTATTTTTCACTTGATATATGCATGGTGTGTTTTTGTGTATTGAACATATTTTGCAGGTAATTCAGGGTTGATGGTGCAATTTCATGACATTGGGAGTACATGCACGTAGATCAAGAGTTAGAATGGAACAGAGTTTGCATGGAAGTGATTGAAACTCGTCGGGAGCGCTACCCCAATTCTCTGGAGCGCTCAAGTTTGGCACAAAAAGCTCAAAAACATGAACAGAAAGATTAGGAGCGCTACACCAAAAGTGGTGTAGTGCTACCGTTTTGCTGAGGGTCAACAGTCAAAGCAAGGGTCAGCCGGTCAACGCAGAAGTTAGTAGGGCGGGAGTGTTTGGATTCCAACAATGCACCATACGCAACAGAAGCAGTAAAACGAGAGAAAACACAACACACAATATACGTGGTTTGGCCAAATCCGACCTACATCCACGGGGAGGGGGGTTTCACTATAATCCGGAGGAAATCTGTGATCTTGTGTTACACACTCACACTCTCATCTCACAATAATGAAACCTCACACTTCTCTCGTGTATCTCTCTCTCCGGGAGAAGCCACAACCGGCTTCCCCTCACACACTCTCTGCCTCTCTCTACATTGTGCTACCACCCTACAATTACAAAAGGCATCACAGAGTATTTATAGAGTTACACAATAAAACCCTAATACACTCCCTTTGGGCCTAAGCCCAATTGGCCCACACGGGGTGGAATCCCAACAATCACCCCCTCCACACCGAGTGGGCAATGTCGTCTGCAACACCCCCATGTCGCCTCCTCCAATCAGCTACCTCTAGCAAGCGCCTGTGTCACTAACCAATTGAGCATCCATGCACCACCAAACAGAGTACATAAACCGAAAGAGTGTATCCTTGCAAAACCAGACTCCGCAGGCAATCAGAAAATCCCGAGTACCGCACCCCCTCAAAAAGAATGCTTCCACTCGTCCGAGTACCGCACCCCCTCAACTAGGATGCCTCCACTCGCACACCTTAAACTCGAAATGTATGCACTCACCAATAGAAGCGCCAATCTATGCGCTCACCAACAGAAGCACATGCACCCCCTCAACTAGGGTGCCCACACCCCCTCATTGAGTGCCCGCAACTTCATTACCGCGCTCCGCCACTCTAGCATCCTGTCCTGTCAAGAGAATGCAGCAACCCTCTGCCCACACCAGAGGCTCACTCCTCCAAATGATCTCACACACCATCTGTGATGAGGTTGACTCCTTCTTTGACACCGCATCCCCCACCGAGTGCCTCCGCACCCCAAACCGGGATACACCTCTCGTGAATCCGGGATGTGAACAAATCCTGCTAGATATCCGTGGCTTAAACTGATCTACCGCTCTGACAGGCGCCTGTGTCATTCCCAAACAAGCATATCCGCACCCCAACCAGGCACACTACTCGAATGAATGTATCCCTGCAAGCCAGATCTTCCGCGATTGATCACAATCATGCACCCCCTAATCCGGAGTGCCCGCACTTAGGCATCCAAAACCCAAATGCTCATGTCCAATCACAGGACATAATCCGTGACTCCATCTCTCCATACTACATGAGCTCATAACTGGAAAGATAATCCGCCACAAAAACACAGAAGAAAGAGAATACCAGTATGCATCATCTGATCTCCATCTCAATCCCTCTGTTCGGAGCTCCCGTGAACATATCCTGAAAAACCAATTGCATCCCCATTGCTAGCTAGCATCTTGCACACTCCTGATTCGACTCCCAGCGCATCCAGTACCATCCCGGTCACGACACCTTGGTACAATCTCACGCT
Organism: Vaccinium macrocarpon; assembly: GCA_022606695.1. NCBI lineage: Eukaryota > Viridiplantae > Streptophyta > Magnoliopsida > Ericales > Ericaceae > Vaccinium > Vaccinium macrocarpon. Next base: position 22,552,402 of record CM040171.1, read on the forward strand.
TATCGTGTGTGCATCCACAATGGTCGTCATCCCTGCTCACGTCACAACACCCATACTGCCTGACCATGCCTAACATCAGCTCCAACTGTCACTGCACTCTCACAAGCCTATATGGTGACCCATCATCCAATCCAATGCAGCTCAAATCACAACTGCAAATCCTGATGGTAGGTCTTCAAATCCGATTGAACCAGACTGCCTCCGATCACTGCTGACCAACTCCGACCTGTCACTCTAGTAAGCGCCTATGTCATTACCAAACAAGTGTATCCGCACCCACCAAACAGAGATGCAACACCTGAGAGAATGTATCCCTGCTCACTAGCTTCTCCGGCTGATCACCACGGCTCAAATGCCGTAAATTCGCAATCATCCGACTGCCCTGGTCAACCTCCGATCTCTGCAAAGTCTGTCCAATACTCCTAATGTGTAGCCATCCAACTCCGCTCGTCTCTTTGTCACCAATCTGTCACCTATCTACCACTCCTGCCACTATCCTGGTCTTCTCGCCACTCTCCGCCAGCTCTCTCGGGTCTCATCCTATCCCTTGGTCCATCCATGTTCCATCTCCGGCCTTCCTAGCACCCCCTGGACTCCCATCGGATCTCCCAAAAAAATCATTGCTCCAGCAAGAGCCTGTTATCACTAACTAGATGAGCCTCCATGCACTCCTAACCAGCGTGCAATAACCGAAAAGAGTGTATCCTTGCTTGCCAAACGCGATTGATCATCCCTGGTCTACCTCCGACTCAATAACATCCCATCCGACTGACCTGACCACTTCTGATCATCCTCAATCTCTCTGGATGTGTTTAGGACCACAAAATCCGACTCGAATCACTCAAATCCAAGCCCACCAGTGAATTTGAAACCATCCAATTAGCTAGGATCAGCCTCCTCACAACCCGAAATGCCTCCGAATGTCTAAATCTGGCTCAATCCAGCAACAAAACCTGCTTCCGAGCCTCTTCACGAAAAACAGAGCACGTGGTTGGATCCGAAACAAAAAACCAAGTGGGGAACCGGTCTAAACCGGCCGTGAAGTGGTCAAAATTGCACTGAACCGGCCAAAAAACATAATCTGGTCTGCCTCCAAACCGTTATCTGGTCTGAACCCGGTCTACCTTTCCCTAAGCCGTCGGTCTAAACCGGTTTGACCCCTTTGAACGCCGGTTTGACCCCTTTGACCTTGACCTTGACCATTTTGACCTCTTTGACCCTGAACACTAAACCTTATGACCACTTTGCTGATGTGTCACTGACCTGCTGACGTGTCCCCTTCGTGGCATCCGACGTGGTCGCTGACTCAGTGCCATGTCACCATCCTCCAGAACCACCCGCGCGTGTGACACACGGCTATGCGGGATCTAACATGCCAAACTTTTGGCGGCGCGTCCGGCGGTTTCTGGCGACCGGGCTTCCATCACCATGATCGTCTTTCCAAGACAAACACAACTCCATGATCAAATCTTAATTTCAATCACGTTTTACGAGAAACCCACCAAATCTGCCACTCGCCTCTGCCCGCCTCTGTTCAGACCATCCGTGGGACCCTCTCTGGTGATGAAAAATTGACTCCGAGCACTCCGTTTGACTCGTCTCGGAGAGTAGCACCTTTCCTTCTGATCAAAAAAAAGTTTCATCAACTGTTTTGTCCGACCAAAGCTTCAAATAGTGCTTCAATGGCCTCCGAGTGATTTTCCGACTGCTCTGCGCTCTCTGGTGCTTTAACCAAAGCTCTGATACTAGTTGTTAGGATTCCAACAACGCACCACACGCAACAGAAGCAGTAAAACGAGAGAAAACACAACACACAATATACATGGTTCGGCCAAATCCGACCTACATCCACGGGGAGGGGGTTTCACTATAATCTGGAGAAAATCCGTGATCTTGTGTTACACACTCATACTCTCATCTCACAATAATGAAACCTCACACTTTTCTCGTGTATCTCTCTCTCCGGGAGAAGCCATAACCGGCTTCCCCTCACACACTTTTTGCCTCCCTCTACATTGTGCTACCACCCTACAATTACAAAAGGCATCACAGAGTATTTATAGAGTTACACAATAAAACCCTAATACACTCCCTTTGGGCCTAAGCCCAATTGGCCCACACGGGGTGGAATCCCAACAGGGAGCGCTACCCCTATTTTAGGGTAGTGCTACCAAGCGCGTATCATGCACAGTGAACGTCGCCGTTTTGGGTTTCGCGCGAATATTTTCAGATTTTTGTCATTTTTCTTGAGGATTTACGAGATTAAGTATAAATACTCTTATTAGAACTCAGATTAGGATTCCATGAATTTTTCTTAGGTTTTTAATTTTCGAAGTTTTCGGCTAATATTTTCAGAGCTTTTCTACATTCAGCAGTTACATTCAAGTTTATTTGTCGGATTTCCAGCTATTGGATTGGTTTTTTTTTCAAGTGGTATTCAAGTTCGTTCTTTATTACAATCTACGGTATCGTTTGCTATCTTCATATTTTATTCTTCAAGCATGCCTAGATCTAGGTTTAATTTGATTTCTGCGGTTATTAAGATCATGAGTGAGTAGTCGTTACGAGTGCGGCTACGGGACGAAGGTGCTGCGAGTCTAGACCAACCAATGTTTCACCTCGGGGCCAAATTAACTTAACCTTCAAGCAATTTTAGGAAACAGAAACTTTTCGAACAAATAAAACCTAGGCATTACCGGAATTTGGATGCGCACGGAATCTGGTTACAGGTGGTGCGCATTTGTTAGGAAGCCTTTCTTTTATTCTAAAATTAGTGAAAAGAGGAATTGTGGCCCGAGTAAATATCAGTTAGGCTAGTCACGGACGTTGGGTTCCCTTAGCTATGCTCTCTTTATTAATCTACTTTCAGTTAAATTAGCTCAGTAATTTAGTTAATAAATTTCATCCAATCAAGGGGTGGCTACCTAAGAGCCAGGTAAAACTGCACTTTCACACTTTTGAGTCAAGCACTTAAGTCGTCTCTGTGGTTCGGCCTCGGTACTTTCGGATTTATTGTGCTACACTGGTCGAGAGTCCTTCGCTTGGGATGCGTCTTTATTCGTCTTATATTTAGTCACCTGGTCGGTCAAGCATTTTTGGCGCCGTTGCCGGGGACGATAACAAGTGTTCAAAGGTGTAGAGTCGTAGTTTATTTTTGACTTTTAGTTTAGTCATCATAGGTAGAGGTAAGAAGGGTTCTCTTAAGCAGGACCCTCTTTATTTCCGTGACCCTACCCAACGTTTAGTTCGACGAGAACTAGGGTCGGGTCAGCCTGTGTCGCCTAGTGTTTCATCTTCTAGTTCAGAGCCAGACCTAGCTCAAGCAGAGTCTATTCCCATTAGTGATCCTTATATCGAATTACCTTTTGAGTCAGTTAGTGTCAGTAATCCACTTTACCAGTCTGGGTCAGTGGTAAGTGATATGGCTGATCAGCGATTAGCGCAACAACCATCTTTGAGGCAACACCTTTACCCAGAGAGGTCCACTCCTGAAGGATCCATTGCATTTCCTCGAGAGACACAAGAAGCACGTAATGCTTGCACTGTTAAACCCAGCGTCCTGAACAGCCTCCCTACTTTCTATGGGAGGGAGTGCGATGACCCTTACGAACATGTGTGTACATTCGAGGGATTGGTGCGCAACCTTGCGTCTAATACCCAATACGAGAATGTCTGTCTCAAGCTGTTTGAGGCAACATTAAAGGATGGCGCACTAATGTGGTTTAGGATGCAGAAGCCCCAATCTCTCACCACCTGGGCGCAAGTGCATGACTCTTTTTATAGGAAATACTTCTTTGAGGCTAAGACCACAAGTTTTAGGCGTTAGATTCAAGGTTTTAGACAGGAGAGAGGCGAGTCATTTCTCAAGGCTTGGGAGTGCTTTAAGGCATTAATCCTCAGATTGCCACACCATGGCTTTGAGAAGATTCAACTAGTCGAGTTTTTCCACCTGGGTCTCAACGCTGAGACCGTCCAGCACGTAGAGTATTCTTGCGAAGGGGACAATTTCTTGTCCAAAACATCCGATGAGGGGTGGGACTTCTTAGATAACCTAGCTTATAGGCAGAGGGCCTTAGAACCATCTGATTTTGATCGAGTATGACCTTCTGGGTCCAATATTGTCCCTATCACCATTCGTGACAAGCGACTTCAGGCTCAAGTAGAGAAAATGGCTCAGAGGTTGGAGGAATTAGAAGTGAGACAGACTCGTCCAGTCCATGAGGTAAGCGTAGAGGAAGTTTGTGTTTGGTGTGAATGCAAAGAGCACACCGCGACTGCTTGCCCTGGGTTTCTAGCGGCCAAAGGGGCAAGTCAATACAACCAGGATGAGGTCAATGCAGTGAGGACTTGGGACCCTTTTTCGAACACGTACAATCCAAGGGGGAGGGATCACCCTAACTTTGGGTGGTTAGACTCCAGACCTGTAGGTGGAGGTCAAGCTCAACCCCTTGTGCTACCTCCACCACAGCAATTCCCACAATCCCAATTGTTCAGGCCCCCGTAGGGCCAAGTCATTCCATACCACTACTAGCAACAGCTTAGTAGGGGGCAGGTCCATCCACTCGTGGTCCTCCCCCAGATTATTCGCAGGTAGTTGCACGAGATCATAAGTTAGAAAAGAATGTCAACTCTATGATGCAATCACAAATAACATTCCAGACTGAAACGAGGCAACAAATAGGAGCCCTAACCACACAGATGTCACAACTCACTGCAATCATTAGCCAAATGCAACAAGAGAAGGGTAGGTTTCCAGCCCAGGGTAGTACAGCGGGTGCTCATTACTTGGGAAATTCTTCAGGTCCAAATGTTCAAAGTCAGAATCAGGAGGAGGCTAAGTCGGTCACCATTCTCAAAAATGGGAAGGAGATCGATAAGTCCATCCCGCCAAAGCAAAAATAGGGTCCACCCTCGGAGCTAGTGGATGCACCAGGCGCAACTCCTGAGAGTGTTGAAAGGTCACCTGAGGCGGTGGTGCCTGCTGATGCGGCCCCCAAGACTCTAACGCCGCCAGTGATACCATTAGCTCCATTTCCCCAAAGGCTGGCGATGAAACCTAAACAGAACATGAACCATAAGATGTTAGAACTTTTTAATAGGGTGCAATTCCCTATTACCTTGATGGAAGCAATTGAGTCTTTCCCACAATGTGCGAAGGTTCTGAAGGACCTTTGCACAACTAAGTGCAAGAATCAGAACAACGTGGTTCTGACAGAGCAAGTGAGCTCTATCCTTTAGACAGAGATTCCTACTAAGTGCAAGGATCTAGGGTGCCCCACCATACCCATAGTAATTGCAGGTCAGACTTTCGATAAGGCATTGTTAGATCTGGGTGCGAGTGTCAATTTGCTCCCTTATTCAGCATTCTTGAGATTGGGCCTTAGAGACCTTAAAGAGACTCCCGTCACACTCCAGTTGGCAGACTGGAGTGTCAGGGTATCGAAGGGGGTGGTGGAGGATGTGTAGATTCGAGTAGGTGAGTTCCAATTTCCCGCAGATTTCATTGTCTTGGATATAAGCCCAGGTCCCGAGGTTCTAGAAAAGATGCCCATCATTCTAGGTCACCCTTTCTTAGCCACCTCCAATGCCGTCATGAACTGTAAAACTGGCAAAGTCCAGTTATCTGTTGGCGAGGATAGGATGGAGGTGGATGTGTACAATGTTAGTACTTTGGGTGGGGATGATGAGGAGACAGAGGAGCTATGTCTGATTGACACACTCATTCAGGAACACATTTATACAGTCTTGCATAAGGACCCCTAGAGGTGGCTCTTACCACCGAGGAGGTATCATTCTTAGGGTCAGCAGAGGTAGGCACCCTCTGTGATATGTTAGAGGTTGAGGATGAGTGCGAGGAGTTATGTGGGGTCACTCATGACCCAATGTTCGAGCCTTTGGGCAACCCTCCACCCAAAGTCCTTCCATCTTTAGTCCAGCCACTTAAGCCAGAGTTAAAGCCTCTCCCGGACACACACAAGTATGCCTTTCTAAAAGGCAATGATACTTATCCGGTAGTGATCTCCTCAACCCTCGAGGAGGATCAAGAGAGGAAGTTGCTTGATGTACTGAGAGAGCACATAGGCGCACTAGGTTGCACCATAGCAGATTTGCATGGTACAAGCCGCTCGGTGTGTACACACCAAATCATTCTTGATGATAGTGCTAAGCCCTCTAGGCAACCCCAAAGATGCTTGAACCCTAACATGAAAGAGGTGGTTCGAGCAGAAGTCCTTAAGCTTTTAGATGCGGGTATTATATACCCAATTGCCCATAGTGACTAGGTAAGTCCTGTGCAGGTTGTGCCTAAGAAGGCTGGGGTCACTGTGGTGACCAATGAGCAAGGTGAGTTAGTGCCGACTAGGATTCCCACAGGTTGGAGAGTTTGCATCGATTACCGGAAGCTCAATGTGAGCACCCGGAAAGACCACTTCCCTCTCCCTTTCATTGATCAAATTTTGGAAAGGGTAGCTGGTCGAGCCTTTTATTGTTTCTTGGATGGGTATTCGGGGTACAACCAGATAGAGGTCGCGTTAGAGGTCCAGCGAAAGACCACTTTCATGTGTCCGTATGGTACATATGCCTACCGTCGCATGCCCATTGGGTTGTGCAATGCGCCTGGTATCTTTTCTAGTTGTATGATGGGGATTTTTAATGAGATGGTTGAAAGGATTGTAGAGGTCTTTATGGACGACTTTTCAGTCTTAAAGGACTCATTTGATTGATGCCTTGAGAATTTAGGCAAGGTCTTACAGAGATGCGAGGAGAAGCACTTAGTGTTAAATTGGGAAAAGTGCCACTTCATGGTAACCCAAGGGATTGTGTTAGGGCACATTGTGTCTCCAAGGGTATTGAGGTGGACAAAGCTAAGATAGACTTGATCCGTAATCTTCCTACACCTAAGTTTGTCAAAGATGTGCGTTCATTTCTTGGACACGCTGGTTTTTATCGGCGGTTCATTAAAGATTTTAGTGTTATCTCCCGTCCCTTGTGTCAATTGTTGGCGAAGGACACACCCTTTGTGTGGTCCGAGGCATGTGAGGGGGCATTCTTACAGTTGAAGTGGAGTCTCACGACTCTGCCTATTGTGCAATCCCCTGATTGGAGTCTTCCCTTTGAGTTGATGTGTGATGCTTCTGACTATGCAGTCGGGGCTTTTTTAGGACAGAGAAGAGGGAAAGACTCATTTGTGATTTACTATGCGAGCAAGACACTCAACGAGGCACAAATGAATTACACCACTACAAAGAAAGAGTTGTTTCGATCCTATCTGGTGGGTTGTAAATCACGGTCTTTACCAATCATGCGGCCCTGAAGTACTTAATGACCAAACAGGATGCGAAAGCTCACCTTATTCGGTGGATTCTGCTTCTGCAAGAATTTCATCTCATCATTAAGGATAAGAAAGGGGTAGAGAACGTAGTAGCTGACCATCTATCTCGTCTGGAGTTTGAGGACCCCACCTCTAATCTTCCCATTAGAGATTCTTTCCTTGATGAGTAGTTGTTCGCTGTTAATGAGTGCCCATGGTATGCTGATATTGTCAATTATTTGGTGACTTGGCAGATTCCTTCTCATTGATCTACCTAGGAGAAGCAGCGGTTTTGAGGAGTATCCGGCAGTACATATTTGATGACCCTTACTTGTTCAAATACTATGCGGACCAAATTATGCGTAGATGTGTCCCCGAGTCTGACCAGCAGGGAGTCATAGAGTTTTGCCATAGTGAGGCGTGTGGGGGCCACTTCTCTGCAAAGAAGACCACAACCAAGATTTTGCAGTGTGGGTTCTGGTGGCCCGATATGTTTAAGGGTGTACACATGTTCTGTAGGTCATGTGACCGTTGCCAAAAGCTTGGCAAGTTGTTTGCACGTCACGAGATGCCCCTCAGGCCTATTCTTGTGCTAGAGGTATTCGATTGCTGGGGCATCGATTTCATGGGTCCATTTCCTATATCTCATGGTTACGAGTACATCCTATTGGCGGGGGATTATGTGTTGAAGTGGGTAGAGGCAATTCCCACTAAGTCTATGGAGTCAAAAGTCGTGCTAGAGTTTCTTAAGGCGAATATTTTGTCGAGGTTTGGCGTGCTACGCGCCATTATCTCGGACCAAGGCACGCACTTCACGAGTCGGTCTTTTGAGAAATTGATGGGGGAGTTTCATGTCACTCATAAGGTATCCACTTCATACCACCCCCAAACTAATGGGCAGGCCAAATTAGCGAATAGGGTGATCAAGCGAATTTTAGAAAAGACCGTAGGTGTGACTTGGAAGGATTGGTCCACTAGGTTGAATAATGCATTGTGGGCCTACCGCACTGCGTACAAGACCGTGTTGGGTGCCTCACCCTATTGGCTAGTTTACGGTAAGGCCTGCCACCTGTCTGTTGAGTTAGAAAAGAAGGCCAATTGGGCCATTCAGAAAGTCAACTCTAGTTTGAGTGAGGCGGGTGAGCATAGGAAATTACAGTTGTGTGAGCTTGAGGAGCTTAGGAATAACACGTATGAGAACGCTAGTATCTATAAGGCTAAGGTTAAGGCGTATCATGATAGGAACATTTAGTGTAAGACCTTTAGGGCTGGTCAGAAAGTGTTACTTTATAATTCGCGTCTTCATATATTTCCAGGTAAGTTGCGGTCCCATTGGGATGGTCCCTACGTTGTTGTTAATGTTTACCCAAATGGTTCAGTCGATGTCCATGACCCTAAAGATGATCATGTGTTTAAAGTTAACGGGCAGCGTCTCAAACCTTATTTGGAATTTTTAGAGGTTGGTGAACCTGATGAGGAGTTGGTCGATCTTGTTTATTCAGATGACTGAATTGAGTAGGCCTTTTGCGGCCTTGGTCTGACGGGTAGCTCACGCGTACCATTCTTTTTATTGAGTGTGGACCGACCCCTTGCGTTAGGGGTACCCATCATTGACTTGGGTTTTTCATAGCTTCGCACGCCGCTATTAAAAGAAGGATCGTGTGCCCAGCCCCGGTTTGAAGGGCATTTTTGTATCTTTATGTTTGTTTTTCAGCTTTTAAAAAAAACAAAAAAAAAACAACAAAAAAAAAAAAATCATGCTGGTCTTGTATAGCCACCCACTCTTCAATTCAAGTTGGGGGATGGGGAGAAAAGTATGACACGTGCGACTGCGTGAAGGTCTCGTGGTGTTTGTTATTTCCTTTATTTTATTTGTGGTGGCTCGGCTTTCCCTAGTGGGCAGTACTGATGTCATTTGTTGTCTAGTAGGTAGTTAGTTCTTCAATCTTTTGCAGGACAAGCATGCTACCACACCAGCCTTGGTAGTTTGGGCCTCTCTGTCAGAGTGAGTGCGGCATTGAGGAGCCTTAAGCAGGGGTGCCATGAAATGTGGCGGTTGTAAGTCCTATAAAGCTTCAACATGGCTCTGTGTGACTAGCTGTGGACCTCTTTAGGTCCGAAGGAGCGGATCCTGGAAGCAGTTCCAATGACGAAACGCAACAGTGGCAGCAAATTCCCCCTACATCGACCGAGGTCATGATGGTTGGCTGCCATCCGATGGTCTATCTCTTTCCCTTGTTCTTCTATTTTTCTATTTTGTCTTCATGCTCTAAGGACAGAGCTATTTTCAAGTTGGGGAAGGGGTGTACTTTGTACACATTTATTTGTGTTTTGAGCGTTGTTAGTAGGTTTAGGTTTTATTTTTAAATTTTTGGTTAATTTTTGAATAAGGGGATACGATCGTTATGCTTGTTTGTGTAAGTGAGGTGAGCATGCTAAATTTTTGTCTCATTGGTTGCCTGTCTAACTTGTGCACATGCATATATCTAGCACCCATGTTTGAGTATTTTTTTTGCACCATAAGCAAGTTTGAGTAGGTGTTTCCACGTTGTGCACAGTATGTCCTTAAGGCATCCCATGTTTCCTTGTTCTCCACTTTCCATATTCGCATAAAATAGTAGGCGTTTGTACCGCATATCATGAGTTAAATATTTTACATGCATGTGTGAGAGTTGGTGACATGTTCAGGGGATGAAACAAGGCCATGTTTGCATGATTAAACCACTAAATATGTTCCATTGATCCCATGATTAACCAGTCTGTATCAGTTCCTGTGTTAAACTTAGGAAACCGGTGTTTAGGTGGTGAGTCAGTGGTGGTCCAACTCTGTGCACATTTTTGAGGGGTTGAATCAAGAAGCATTGTTGTTAGGAGAATTGAAATTTCGCTTGCAGATGTCATGATCTTGAAAAAAAAACAAAAAAAAAAAAACCGTTAACCTTGAAGCCCAAACCTTTTATTCAAAAACCCATCCTTCCCCACTACCAAATTCTTTTTCATGAGAGAGAGTAAAACTTTCGAGTTCTTTATTGCAAAAAATATATATATATATCGGATCACTAGCGCTACACCACTTTTTGGTGTAGCGCTACAATGCCCTCTGCCCGGAAAAAAATTCCATCCGTATCACTATGCTCTCTCTCTCTCTCTTCCCCACTTTTCTTCTTCTTCTTCCTCATTCTTCTTCTTATTTCCTACGCCCTAAACTCCATTACCCACAAAACCCTAACCTTTAAACCTCCGTAACTCTTCCAAAACTCCACCAATCTTCACCAAAATTCACAGAATCGTTCCTCTCACTCTCTTCTACCATAATATCTGAACCAAATTTCTTCGAACCCACCGAAATTCCCAGATCAGAAAACCCAAAAAAACCAAACTTTTTAAACCAAAAACCCTAAAGTCATGCCCTCTAAAAGGCAACACATTGGTAAAGGGAAGGCAGTAGCAGGGTCTTCGAGTGGAGTGGATGAGATACATCCGGTCCGGGACAAACGTATGGACCGGGACCAGATAGACAGAGATAATCAGGTGAAGTGGGAGGCCTCAATTAAGCAAAGGGGGGTGAAGAACGGGAGGCCTATAATCGAGGATGGTTTATGGCCCGAGAACTTCCCGCCATTCCAAGCCATCCGGGACCAAGGTATGAGTTTCTGGTTTGAACCCAACCCTGGTTATAATACTGCTTTGGTTAAGGAATTTTATGACTCTAGAGGCACGGATTGTCTCCAAAATTGGTAATACCCCCGCATTCATTAGTCCTGCTGAGATAGCCCATGCATGGGGCTATGTGAGGCCTATGAGGCCAACGAACTACCCTAGGCCGAAGTCGACTTTTGACGATGATGAGGTGAATGGTTATTTGTATGATGACCGTAGGAATGCTAGGACTCCCCATTGGCCCGGTAGGCTCACACAGGATTATCGGTTTATGAATCAGGTGGTATGCTATAATCTGTATCCGAGGGGTAAGGAAGGTGTGCCCCAGAAGTATGTGGGAAATCTTATGTTTGTATTTATGGGGGAGGATACGGTCTGTGATTGGGCCCTATTTGTATTCGGGCAAATGTGTGATGTTAGAGATGCTCCTACTTCACTAAGAATGCCGTTTCTGTGCTTGGTGAGTAAGATTTTGAGGAGTAGGACTGTCTTGGCTCAGAAATACCTCAACAACGATCCATTGAACCCCAAGGACATGGATTCCTCCATTGTCACCCGGAGTAGGGCACAAGTGAAGGTGGCGGAGGGGTCGATGCTTACTTCGCCGCCACCTAGTGCTAGCACCAAGACTTGGCTTGAGAAAATATTTGGGTGCTTAACAGGTTTGGCAAGGAGCAACCAGAAGCTGAAGAGAGGGCAAGCATAATTAGCTCGAGATCAGACAGATTTGCTTGATAGGCAGCGCCACTTGGAGGCACGGCTTGCTGGTCATAATCCGGGACCCTTCCAGCCCAGGCAGTGGCCGGAATTGGAGGTACGTGATGACTTCGTGGATGCACCAGTGGAGGAGGAGCAATCTGATGCTGAATTTGGAGGGGATGATTGAGCATGGGTTGGACATCGGTTGGACTGGTGGCGGTGTTCGTTAGTTAAGTTGTTATTTTATGTGTTTGTTGGGTTGAGACCTATGTTATTTTGTGTGTTTGCTTAATGTCGGTGATCTATGTTTGTGGTCAGTGGTTTGTGTTGAACCTAAGTCGTGATATTCTGTTTTTTATTATTATTTTTTTATTGTGCTATGAATTAGTGGGTATTACATGTTTATTGTGATTGTGTTATCTGTGTTGGTGACAGCCAGTGTGGGTAGATTGACCATGAGCTTCTATAGGCCGTCACCATTTGCATGTTTCCCGTTCGCTTGTTAACCGCGGTCGTTATAAGCCTAACGAAGTCCTTAGTTGACCAAATGCACTTCGTTTAACTCTCTTGCATGCATGTGATATTTAGATTACCAATGTGTGGTATCTAGATTTGTGAGCTTTTGTTGCGTATCTTGGCGTTGTTTTGACTGGCACGTGGTGATTTTGTTCAATCCATGTTGATCGCCAGGCGCCTCACATGGGATGTAGAGTGTTCGGTGAGTATGAGTGATATTGTGCCACGTGGGAACATTTTATCTCAAATCTTGTTGAGGAGTGGAGTTATTCAGATTTTTTTGCTAGGGCATGCATGTGACCGAGTTGTGGGTAATAAAGAGATGATGTTTGAACTGTTCATTTGATTTCGTACTGGTTGCATAACCCTCGTATCCCTTATTGAGTCATTGTGTTGTTTTTATTATTTTCGTTTCGTTTCGTTCGTTACTAGGGACTAGCAATGCTCAAGTTGGGGGATGTGAAAGGCGCGTGAGAAGCTTGTTTTTGAGTGCCTAAGTAGGGTGGTTTAGCATGTTAGACGTGCGGTTTAAGCTTTATTTTCCACTTGATATATGCACGGTGTGTTTTTGTGTATTAAGCATATTTTGCGGTAATTCAGGGGTTGACGGTGCAATTTTGTGACATTGGGAGTACATGCACGTAGATCAAGAGTTAGAATGGAACGGAGTTTGCATGGAAGTGATCGAAACTCGTCGGGAGTGCTACCCCAATTCTCTGGAGTGCTCAAGTTTGGCACAAAAAGCTCAAAAATGAAAGAAAGATATTAGGAGCGCTACACCAAAAGTGGTGTAGCGCTACTGTTTTGCTGAGGGTCAACGGTCAAAGCAAGGGTTAGCCGGTCAACGTAGAAGTTAGTAGGGCAGGAGCACTACCCCTATTTTAGGGTAGCGCTACCGAGCGCATATCACGCACAGTGAACGTCGTCGTTTTGGGTTTCGCGCGGATATTTTCAAATTTTTGTCATTTTTCTTGAGGATTTACGAGATTAAGTATAAATACTCTTATTAGAACTCAGATTAGGGTTCCACGAATTTTTCTTAGGTTTTTACTTTTCGAAGTTTTCGGCTACAGTTTTCAGAGCTTTTCTACATTCAGCAGTTACATTCAAGTTTATTTGTCGGATTTCCAGCTACTGGATTGGTGTTTTATCAAGTGGTATTCAAGTTCGTTCTTTATTGCTATCTACGGTATTGTTAGCTATCTTCATATTTTATTCTTCAAGCATGCCTAAATCTAGGTTTAATTTGATTTCTGCAGTTATTAAGATCATGAGTGAGTAGTCGTTACGAGTGAGGCTATGGTAGATTAATGCACACCAAATTACTAAACCAGTGAACCATATTTTATGGTACCAAATCACCTAATATTGTAAATCAATAAACCATGTTCAGGTGTCAGTGAACATGGTTTATTAGTTTACCACTTTTACGATATCAAATCACTAAAATGGTAAATCAATAAACTATATTCGATGTGTGAAATAGCCATCTTTAGAAAGGCATATGAACATGGTTTGTTGATTTACTATTTTTATTGTATCAAAGAAAGATACCAAGCTTGCATCGAAAACAAACAACCATTGAATAAAAAATACCGCCGCCATTAACAAGATCTGAAACCCACCACCACCATACAACAAAAACAAAAGATTACAAGTAACCAAAACGAGATTGTAAACAAAAGATTACAGTAATCAAAACGAGATTGTGCAATTGATCGAGATTAAAAGGTTACTCATTGGGTTTTTCTATTGTTGTCGAGATCGATTGATTCTGAGTTTGGCGGCGGTGCACCGTGTGGCCAAATCATGAAGGAGCTCTATGCCAACACCACTCCATGCACCGCAAAGAACTTTCAGAGCACTGTCTGGCCAAAACGTGATAGAGCTCTTTCCTTCCGATCTCCAGCCTTCGATCTCCAACCACCACCGCTATGTGGTGGTGGTGGCACTCCGTCACCACCATCCTTGTTTAACCATCTTGATCCAGAGAGAGAGAGTGAGAGTAATTTTAAGGTTCTTCAAAAATACCTGAGAGAGAGAGAGTGATCTGTATAATATGTTACCAAGTTATCGTGCAAGACAAGCTTTGATTTTTATAGAACTAATCTTGGTTCTATTTTAATCATTCCGTGTAATATGCAATAAAGGAATAAAGGAATAAGAAACCAAATCCCTTGAAAATTGGAAGTGTTGATTTGATAATTAAGGAATCCAATTGAAGTTGAAACCAAATCCCATAAAAATATGAATTGTAACCGACAACAAGTGTAAGTAAGAAATATATAATTATTTAATGTGCATATATTGATAGTGAAATAATTAATAGGGGCACAATGGTCCAAATTTGTATCGCACAAATTTCAAGTCTGCGAAAAAGACGGAAAGATGTTGACCAAAGAGTCAATTTTATTGATTGAAAGATTAGGGTTACAATCTCCGATACAATTTCAAGTGAAAGAAATTAATCCTTTGATTCTTCTCTTCAAGAGTTTGATTCGAGGGCTTGGTGCTTGTTCTCAAATTTAACGGCGAGATCTTCTTTGGTATTTACGAAGATGACGGCGAATTTGACGGATTTTGACTTGAGGGTTTTAAAGCTTCTTCTCAAGTTGAATTGCTTGATCTTCTTCAATTTTGTTGGAAAAAGAAGACAAATTTGTGACCGTTGACTTGAGGGCTGTAGAGCTTCTTTTTAAATCGGTCTTTGAGATCTTTTTCAATTTGGTTGAAGGAGATGCAGATTTGCATATGTTGATTTGAGGGCTTGGAGCTTGGTCTCAAATCAGAATCTGAGATTTTCTTCAAATTGGTAGAAGGAGATTGTTGACTTGTGGATTTGGCTCGAGCGATCTTCAGAACTTTGAAGCTTTGATCTGAAGAAGCGTCTTGCTTGATGTGGATTTGAAGAATTCTGAAGGTCTTTACAGGCTTGATCTTCGGAGCTTTGAAGCTTTTGATCGAAGAACCGTCTTGTTTGATGTGGGGTCGAAGAATTCTGAAGGGTTTTAGAGGCTTTGATATTCAGAGCTCTCAAGCTTGAATGTTGGATGGAAGCCCTAATGTGTCTTGATTGAAGCTTCACCGTCTTGATGTAAAAATATGAGAGAGAGCACCTTTATTTATGGGGATGTGAGATGGAGAGTTTGTGCAAGACTGTAATTCTTTCCATACTTATCTCTTTCATTTGAAGGAAAATAATTAGAATTATATAAATACCTATTTATTTATTTTAGGAAAAATAATTATATACAAAGAGATGTAAAGTTTATTTCACCAAGTGGAATAATTTGATTGCCCAGACTTGATAAATATATAATTGTGTCATTTTGACATGTGGCTCCATTTGATTGGACCCTCCACACATCTTTGACCTTTGACTTACAGAAACGTGGCAATATTTGATCGGCCACTTATTCTGCTTGGACTTTTAACCTACAAACACTTGGCTGCATTTGATTGGCTCGTTCATAAAACTTTGACTTGTGGACAGTTGGCAACATTTAATTAGCCGATTTATGTTACCTACCAACACATGGTAGCTTGTGATAGGCCACAAATTTTATGTTTCTAAAGGGGAATGGCAAAAAATGGATTATATTCTACGAAATTATGGGAAAAATTCACAAGGAACCACGGAAAAATCCTATTTTGAAGAATTGTTTTGGAATACTTCGTCTTACAAATGTGGGTATCATGCCCACTCCGGCGTAAAGCTTTCCTCTTCCACTAGACAGGACCGACCAATGTTAGCACCAGCGCATGTGCCCGAGGTGCCCATTGCATCACACCTCTTTGTGAGTTTGAAGTCACCACTTGGTTTATGGTTCACCAAAAAACCTTTAATCAAGATTATGTGTTCAAGAGCCAAAGGTACAGTAAGGGGAAGGTGTTAGGCACCCCTCTTTGTCCGATCTTACGACCAGCCTTTACTTTGTTTAACCAAAGTTACATTATCCATTGAATATGTTTTCTACATGCACTACTTATTAGCCGTCGGACAGTTATGGGTGAAGAAAGTAGTAAATGCATATGCAAGAGAGGGAAACGACAAACTTGAAGATTCTATTGTTGGACCTTCTGGCGGCTGACTTATTGAAGCATATCAGCCGACACTCTAAACAATAGCCATTGTTTTAAACCACTCGGCCAATTATGCGATACAATAGCATTCACCGGCTGACATTCGTTATGTCGGTCGCTTTTCCTCGTCTTTGCACCAAAAAATAATTGATCTGTGCAATGTGTGAAGTGGTACAAGAATTGAGGAGAAGCGTATCCCGTACGGGTTACTTGTAGTATTATGACCTTGGATCTCTCAACGATTTGCTTGCTACTTCGGTGGATTGAGGAGTCCAAAGCTTTGTTTCAAGTTTTGGACCGCAAACTGGATGAGAACTCGGGTTTTAAGGCTATTTTTGTTGGAAAGAGGAAGATTATTAGGGTGTTTGTGTTGTAAGGATTTTGGAAGAGGGACAAATACTAAGACAAGAGTGGGGAAGTAAGCACTTTGTATTACACTTGGACATAAACTTTTTTTTGGCATAGTACAAAATGACTAGAACCCATCCATATTTATACTACTCATGGAAGGTTCTAGATTTCTTTACAAGATAATATTTAAGTAGATTCTAGATTTTACACATGTGATAAATACATACAAAAAATATCTAGGATATTTCTAAAGGCTTTTCTAGACATCTTCTAGATTCTAAGTATTCTAGAACTCTTCTAGAAACTACATACATCTCCTTCCAAAATATCTTCTATTTTGAGCTTCTTGACTTGGGCTTAACTTGGGCTTTTTTTTTCCCTTGGACCAAAATACTAAATCTAGTTTATGATCCAACAGTTTTCTTGTGACTCAGGGTTTCCGAAGCTCAGTTGTATGTTGAACTCAGGGTTTTTGTGCACACTTCAGTATTTTTCAGTGTATTGCTCTGATAAGATGTGTTTAAATGTGTTGAAACTCGGTGTGTTCAATACTAAGGCACAGGATCCTTTAATTAGTTTCAATTTGAATCCGGAATGGAAACGAATGAAATCTTTATAGAATCTTCATGGCTACACACACATTAGGCTTAGGGTAAAACCCTAATCGCTAACAAAATTGTGTGCAATTAAAAAGGAAGGTTTTCTTTGCGTTCTGTAATTCTGGAATGTTCTAGAGCATAAACATCAGCCAACATTTAAAATAGCGGCTTATATTCCAACTACTGACCAACAATTCAGAACCAGACAATGATATAGAGGGCAACAGACATGGGTCAGCCAACATAGTGAATTCCGACCAATAGTTGGAGAATGGCAACCAATATTCCTCTATAGGATTTGTGATCTGTGTACGGTCGACACACTTCTAGAGCTTAGGTAGGGGTAAGGTATAAGTGGTGAGACAGACGCGGGCTAGCGATGGGCTGGTAAAGGGTAAGTTCTCATTAAGTCCATGTGTCCAAAGCACAAAACAAAAGCTCTACGCAAATCAATCGCAGTAAACAAGCAAAATATGTTTCATCATTGGGACCTCCCCGAGGCAGGAGCTTCACTACCTGAAACCAAATTGGGGTGTCAACAACAAACAATTGAGTTAGTTCCTTTAATAGAAATGAATCAATAAGAAAGAATTTGACTGAAAACACTAATTGTTGGTTAAAAAATGTTTTGACATTTTAGGCATCGCAAATGAGCATATGTTTCTAATATCTAGTTGCATGCCCTTTCTCCCGCATTTCATGTTCCTATCTATGTATATTTTTATGTCCTTTTTTGCAAGAGAAGTGGAATTTCAAGAGTACGCACTCTATACTCTCAAGTATTTTGCTGAGGTTAATATCTCACTAACTGTAATAACCCTAATTTTCATAAATAAAAATTTCAATTTAATAATTCGATAATTTCCTTTTAAATTATATTATTTCCTTTCCAATTATTAAAATTCCTTTTTAAATTATTTAATTTGATATATCTAGTCATGCACTCTAATGTACAAGTCACGTAATACACCAACTACACATCAAAACCTACCCAAAATTCCCCAACAATATCTTGCCACCTTTTTCCCACCATAATTTCATTTTTCTTTCTTTCCATGTAAGAATAAATTCCTTATTCTTATTTTTATTCTTATTCTTGCACCAACTATGTTCCTACTCCCCATGAATCTAGGAATTTTGCCTAGATTTTATCCTCCCATAATTGGAAAGATTACCAAATATTTTCTTTAGATTTCCTATATTTAGTAGGCTAATAGGCTTATGTCTGTTTTTAGTGTACACTAGTGTGCATAACTAGCACCAAAAACTCTATTCAATAGGGTTTTTTCTCTCCTAAATATCGAAGGAATATATTCCCCCATTTAGAAGAGAATACATTCTTATTCTCTAATTAAGACCCTAGATTGTCTATGATTTTGTACCCCTAATTAGGCATGTGACGTAGTAGGAAATAACTAGTACCCATAACTCCCTAAAACAAAGGTGGCCATGCAAATTATACACTACTTAGAACCAAGAAAATTTCCCAGAAAGTGCATCCCATTAAAACCCTAGAATTTGTCATTTAAACCCTAGGATTTTTATCTGGTTTTTTTTTTCCGTACAAAACCTTGGATTTTATTCGAGCAAAATCCCTAAAATCCATGGGTTTTTATTCTTGCATTAAACTTTGAGATTTTGTTCACCTGGTAGAGAGTGGGGGTGGTCAAGAGAGGAAGGAGAGAAGGTTACCCACTACCTATAAATAGCAAGCCCATTCTTCATTTGCTCCTCAGAACAAAAACTCTCCAACCTTTGTAGTAGTTCCAAGTAGAAAGTTTCTTGAAGTTCTTGAGTTTTCATTGAAACTCAACCTTGTTCTTGCAAACTCAAGAAAAACCACCACTCAAAGCCACCACTCAATCCAAAAAGTACAAGTTAGAAACTTAGAAACTTGTTTCTAAGCTTATGACAATTTCAAGTTCGGAGTCTAACCCAACTTTTCGGCTTCTGATTAACACCCAGAAACTAAGGTAGATTTTTCTATCTAATCTTAATTAGTAAATTTTTGTACCGTTATAATGCTCGTGTTATTTTTAACTTTTTCTTGAAGTTACTTATTTAGCATTTTTTTGGAAAGTTAGTTTCTTGGTCTAAAAAACTTACGGTAAAAGTTAGTAGTAATTAAAGAAACTTTTTTCTAAACCTCATGTAGTCGTTATAATGCTCAAATAAATACTGACTTATCAAATTACGTTGTTATAATGTGTGAATAAAAATTGACATTTCAAAATTACGCCGTCATAATGCCAGACCGATTTTTTGGAAAATGAGGCCGAATAAATTTTTCTTAAAAGTAACTTAACTCAAGTAAATGTTTGGACTAACTTTGGACGGTGAGATAAGCCAAGGCTAACACCCTTGAAAGTGTGGACACCCCAATTTGAACCCACGAAAAATCCTTGGCAACCCCCAATGATGAAAATGCCTGATAAGAGCACACGAGGCTTGATTGTGAACTTGGAAACCCCTCCTAAACCTCTCCAAAATAAACCCAATATTGCACCACCTTCTAGTACATTCAAAACCATCTTTTTTGTATATAATACGTCCTAATCCATTTTGAAATGAGGGAGATGCGCACGTTTTACCAAAACGATTCATTTTTTCGACCTTCTGATGGTAAAATGGTCACATATTTTGATGTACAAATCATCTTGGGGTCAAACCACTTGGGATAGAAATTAGACTTTCCAAGCTTTCCAACACTTCAAACCATGAACAAAACGGAGTTTGGTAGCACTCGAAGCGGCCCTGCAAAATTTGGATTGTTGTGTAGTCTCCCAGTCCAGGCGCCAGGATTACCTTAATCAAGATGCCCAGACTTAATCCAGGTGCCAGGCACCTGGATTCCCCAATTCCAGGCGCCTGGAATCACTTCCAGTGAACAATTTGCTGCTGGTTTTTGATAAAATTATGGGCTCCCCCTACATTGTCCCACATTTTTCTGTACTCAAATCTCCCTCCAACAGATTATCCCTCCACATTTGAGTTCAAATCTCCATTTCCCTCTCTTGTTTTTACCGAAAACAACCCCATTATTTCCCTATAAATACCCCCAATTCTTTTAAGCTCATATCATGCATTTGAGTTAAATTTAAGATTCATGTATGCTACTGTGTTGTTATACATCTTTTAGAGTGCATATAAGTTAGTCAAAAGCATTGTATTTGGTGTTTGCTATAAGAAATGAAGTTCTAAGATTTCTGTCTGGGAGGCAATCTAGGCGCTTGGATTGGCCCTTTTCCAGGTGCCTGTATTCAATTCAGGCGCCTGAATCTGCGTAATCTAGGCGGCCGGATTACAATCTAGGTGTGATGTGTAGAGTGTTCGTGATTAGTTTCTAAGACACCTTGGACCAATTTGAGCATGATTTGGTTAAGTTTCAATGTTCTATGTATATAAATCATTCACTCATGACATTTTGCACAAGCATTCACCCATATTTCATTGATTTATTTGATGCATTTGTCGTGCTTTCACAAGAATTCGTGTATGAAGTCCATTTAAACAATGTTTTCAAAATCCTTTCAAACATTTAGTAGATACCAGTGATCATACCAAGCGTGAGGGGTGGTTTAAATTCCTTCCCCTCGTATAACCTAGCTCCCGGACCCGAGAAATCTCATTTTGAGGGGCCGGTAAAGCATTTTTCCATTTCTAGGGCAAAATAGTCATTTTTCAAATGGTTTCTCGGGGATGGTCCTCAAATTCGGGTGGCGACTCCATTCAATCAATCAAAACCGCTTTCCAAACCAAATCAATTTCGTGGACATTCTCGCGGGGTGTTCACAAGCTGGCAACTCCACTGGGGACTCTGGTTAATATATATTTTAGTATTATTACACTTATGTGTAATTTTATTAAAATGTATGTTAATCTTTGAGAGCTAAGCTTGAAAAATGTTTAAAGGATTTTGAAAATATTGTTTTTATGGACTTTTCGCATTGCACGTGCATGGTTACTAGCCTCTCGTTGGCGTGTTTCGGCAATCTCACCCGGCTTGCCGCTATCGGGAATCCCGAAAATGCTCAACACCCGCCGACCGTGATAAGTCACAATTGTTGTTATTACCATCGCCTTGTGGGATCCTTGGCGGTGGGAGACAGCTTTGGATTTGAGTCTGGGGTACCCTTTCAAATCAAAACCAGCCTTTGCATATAGACAACCATAGAACCCCACGTTAGGTGGCCAACCCACGCGTTATGATTATGTGTTTCATCCTGTTTACATGCTAAGTGTTACTGTTTTACCCATCATGTCATACTGCATACATGCATGCACTTGCATTTGTACATACAGTCCTCAGTGTTTTGTGCACCGTTAGTGTAGTATAAGTCAATTCCTGACAGTTAGTAGAAAGTTGTCCCGGCCTGATGATGAGTCGTGCATTCCAAATGTGCATTGTTCTTACAAGTTAGTCTTTCAGACGACCGGACGTGGAAAAATTTGAATGATCAGATTCTTGACAATGATCTAAATGGGTTTTAAGGGACATTAGCCTGAGAAGGGACAATCGCTCTTAAATATCCGAATTTAGATTATTGCCGAAACTTTTGTAAATCATGCTTTCCCAAATCTGCTTGTCCAATATCGAGGAATTGTTTCTTAAAAAGAAAACTTGAGGATTGGGGCAATCTTCCAAAACTGTTGAATCTAGTCTAGGGGACTTAAAATCCATGGAGTATGAGATACCTCCGGTGTTAGTCATGCCTGAACAGCCGCCGTGATTCAAATCAACCTTAGAGTTGTTAGTAACTGGATTACAACACCCAAATTGCTCTGTCTCGGATGGTCAAGAAAAGCGATTAGCTATGATTCCAACAAGTTTGGAATTTAACTTGCCTAGTAATGGCCTACCCGGGGTGTTGAAAAATCTTTTGTGCAACAACCTTAAGTGAGATTCGGATCCGGTAGATTAACCCTAGGTTATATGTCAGTCTAGGAGACTTAAAATACATGGAATTTAAGATACCTCTAGTGTTTGCCGTGCTCGAATGACTCCTCGTGTTTCGAACTAGCCTTAAGTGCTTTAGTATTTGGATTTCAACAACCTTATTGCTCTATCTCAAATGGTCTATAAGGGGATTGGCTCTGATTGCACGACGATTGGAATTTAAGCTGCCTGTCACGACTTACCCATGGTTGTTGTTTTGCACATCCGTGCAATGTCCTAAGTGAGATTGAGACCGTAGTCTAGATCTTAGACATGACATGACAATGACACATTTACAACATTTCCTTCAATTAAACTAGGGGCATGATCTAAATTTGACATTTTTGCTTTACTGTCAGTCCTGAATCAAGAAAACCTTACTTGTTTGGATCCAACCGCCCGGGCAAATATTGTCATGACCTTCATTGCCAGTGTCTGAAACAAGTATGTCGGCAGATCAGGAACAAGATCCCCCAAATGAGATGGAGCAAATAAGGAAGGAGATACGGCATGTGAGGGCCCATAATGACACTTAAATCGCCCAACTCATGTCGATAATGGTAAACATCCAAAGCCGGCTGCCTCCTCCCCAACTTCAAATGCCCGAAGATGGGCCCCAAAACCAGGAAATCCCTAATGATGACCATCAAGAGCAACCTGCTAAAAACACTCAATTGGCCAAGATGCTAGCTAAGATTGCTAAGCTTGAGGAGTCAATAGCCAAGAATGAGCAACGGGCAACCATCGGATTTGATATGGATAAGCTTTGTCTGTTTTCGGATGCTAAACTCCCTGAAAAGTTCAAGCCGGTGGACTTTGAAAAGTTTGACGGAACTGGGAATCCTAAGGGACACATTCAGGCTTATGTAAGCTCCCTCTCACTTCAAAATGTTAATGAGCCAACTATGGCCCACATGTTTCACCAAACTCTCACAGGGCCCGCACTTCAATGGCTCTTGTCTCTTGACATCTCAAGGACGCAAACTTGGGAAGAAATGGCGCCTGCTTTCATAAAGCAGTATGAGTACAATGTTCAGCTCAAGGTGACCACTCGTGAACTTGAAAGCATCAAGATGAAAGAGAAGGAGTCCTTTGCAGAGTTTGTAAAAAGGTGGAGGGCAAAGGCCACACAAATGACAGATCACCCCAGTGATAAGGACTAAATGAGGATTATAACCAAGAATCTACAACCCGACTTGGCCTAGTATATGGTGATGGCGCAAGCACATAACTTCGAGACATACTTCAAGACAGGTCTGTCGATTGAGGAAGCCCTACAAAGCGGGGTTTTGAAGAAAGGAGATTTGATCCTCAAGCTGAAATAAAACTTTATTGAAAACACCCCATCCATATATGCAAACACCTCATCCATCTCCACAAAACATAACTCCAACCAAGCAGCACCCATCCAAACCAGCCACTCTAAAAAACCACAAAGAACCCTTTCATAGTTCTCCACACCCCTATCCTTGGTGTATAAAGAACTCCATGAAGCCGGTCTTCTTAAACCACTCCCTCCAACTCCTCTACCTCAAAAGCTCCCAGCCAACCACAACCCAAACGCCTTCTGTGCCTTCCATCAAATGCCCGGTCATGCTACCAATGAATGTCATCGCCTCCGCCACAAGATTCAAGATCTCATTGACAACGAATCCATCTCTACACCACGGGCAAAACCAAACACCTCGCCAAATCAATGAACCATTGATGGCCATGCAATAATTCAATCTTCCACGAGTCTTGGAAGTCTTCAAGTGTCAAGTAAAGTTTTCACTTCTGATTGAGTCAGTTTGTATTTCGAGTCTGTTTATGTTTTCCTCGTTCATGTGTTTTCATCTTCGACTATGTAAGCTCTTATCATTGGTGTCAAAAATAAAAAGAAAAAGACCCAAAATAGAGTCAACTTTGTAGTCCTGAACTACGCATGACCTGATTCCTTGCAAAGGGATACGTAGGCAACCCTTATGGTTCAGTCGTAACTATCAAAATCAATGTCACACTGTTGTGTTAAAATTATTGTCATAAACTTGGATTTTTGCAATAATCCCTCAACTTGGAATTGTTTTACACCATCATTTGAGAAACATGATAAGCACTTCAAAACACGAGATGAATTTTGATTGAACCCTTGCTCTACACAAGCAAGTTTTCCAAGGGACCATTCCCCGATGGCATCAAGAAGCAATGCTTTGAAATAGGAAAAGTCTGCTAGGTTAAAAACTGTAAGGGCAGCCTAGGCAAAAGTTAAGGCAAAAAGTTCGCTATATCAAACTTCAAAATGAGATCTAGGCAAAAGTTAGAGCAATCATGAGTTTTCCTCATCAATTTGCACAATTCAAAATGAAGAAAGGCATTCTTTGTTTGATTTCCCACATAAATATCCATTGCAAAGCCCCTTTGAGCCTAAATCAATTTCTTTGAAAAATAACCCAGCTAGGCAACTATCCCTCACACTGGGGTGGAACAAGAAATGTGAAAGTGCCAAACACATGACAGCCAGTAGAATGAAAGGGCCAAAGATACAAGTTTGTGAAGATTCAAAGTATCACAACAATAAAAGCGCCAAACTCATAGGCTTGTCAAATATATGGGTGCAACAAGATGAAGAGCACTGGAGAAATTTGAAACGGAAAAATCAAATGAAAGAAAGTGCTCATTTAAAGCAAGAAGAGGCACATGAAAGCACCCATCAAAATCAAAAATGGCACAAAAAGTCCAAGATAGCTGCTAGCTCAAATAACCCCAAGGAAAAATGAGATGTTTTGAGCCTATAATCCTTCCTTTGTTAAGCCCATAACCTTGACCCCGTCATAACCTAGATAAAAGTCCTTTTAGATTGGAAATGCAACTTGATAGTGAGAATTCAAGTTACAAGGGAATAGTCTAATCTCCCTTTAAAATTAAAAGTCAAAGCATTGTGCAAACGCTGGCATCATGCAAAGCAAAAATCCAAATTGGGGCATATCAACGGGTCTTCATGAGCAACCCTCTACACTGGGGCATTTTGAAGGAAAACCAATGAGGCATCATAAGCAATATGGGGCATGGGTTCATGACAAGAAATCTTGTGTTTTGATAAAAAGATTTGAATGAACATCACTTGCTGGAGTAAAACAATCACAAAATTAAAATCCAATATTGTCATGACACTTTCGACATCAATGGTGAGGCATGTTTGCCATTTTTCAGAACTTCAAGTCAACATAGTCTTTCATATCTTTCGAGTCAACACGTTCTTGCTCCTATCCATCAGGTCAACATGGTCAATCAAATTCCTCAAGCCCTGTCTATCAAAGTCTGCCCTTCTTGTCCAAAAGGCCAATCAAATTCCTTGGCCTTGTCAGTCTTATCGATGTCCACCCTCTTGTCAAAAATGCCGATCAAATTCATTAGCCTTGTAAAAATCCACCTTTTTGGTTAACCATATAGTCTTAGTCTTGTCTATCCTTGACTTGTGGAAATGATTTCAATGCATCAAAAGAACTCATGTTTGGGTACATGGTTAATTGGTTGCCAAAACCATCAGCAGAGTTGAGAAAGAAAATTAGAATTGAGGTTCATCATTTGTGGAGGCACATCAACCCAAAATTGGGGCATGTCATACTAATGTCATTTCCGGGGAGAAGCATACACCCAAATCCAGGACAGGAGCATAGGAACCTAAAAGTCTGAAACCAATCCAAAACCCAAGTCTTGCCAATCTCAAACCCAAACCCTAGCCAAAAGGAAAGATAGTAAAGCAAAATAAAAAAATAAAAAAAGCCAACCCATTGATCCTCCTACTTTTTAAAGAAGGAATGTTGTCATTGTTGTCATCGAGTGTCGATGCATGAGTCACACGTAATGGTCCTCAGGGACAACTTTTAAATCAATCGTCCTAAGGGATAAACTTTTGAATCAATCATCCTGAGGGACAAATTTTTGAATCAATCGTCCTAAGGGACAAACTTTTCAATCAATCGTCCTGAGGGACAACTTTTAAATCAATCGTCCTCTAGGACAAACAATTAATTTCAAGACCAGAAATGGTCATCTTCAAAATTAATTTCAAGACCAGAGATGGTCACTTCAATTTCAATCAAAATTAATTTCAAGACCAGAAATGGCCACATTTTCAATAGTCATTTAGGAAAATCTTTACATTCGATTTAAAAATAGATTCATTACATGATGTAGCCACCAAGCTAGTGCATTCAATCATTTTAGCCACCTAGCTAGCGCACCCCAATCATTTTAGCCACCTAGCTGGCGCACCCTAATCATAGCCGCCTAGCTGGTGCACCCCAATCATAGCCACCTAGATGGTGCACCCCAATCATTATAGCCACCTAGCTGGTGCATCAATCATATCAAGTTGTTAGTTGTCTTAATCACTCAGCTAGTGCTTTTAATTAGTTGTTCTGAGTATTTGTTGTTAATGAATCGTCGTGTCGCTAAGTCCACCACATAAATGTGTTTGGTTCAGTAGCGTTTTGATTGCCTCTTTGCTCAATAAGCAATCACATTTCCTCGATTGTCTCGTTGCTCAGTAGCCAATCATCTTATCATTGGCCATCTTGTTGCTCAAAGGATAGCCACCATCAGATTTAGCCTCCCCGTTGCTCAAAGGGTAGCTCCATTTAATCATGTCACGATATGAGTTGTTTTAGCCACCTAGCTGGTGCATACGTTTGAATGAGTAGTTGGTTGCATTTAATTGATTAGTTTGTTTGGCGTTTCACGACCTAGGAAGGCTCGTTGATCTGCACGATTATGATTCGTTTGTTTGGAGTTTCACGACCCGGGAAGGCTCATTGATTCGCATAATTTCATTGGTGCTGTTTGGCGTTCCACAACCCAGGAAAGCTCGTTAATTCGCATGATTTGATTGTTTGGCATTTCACGACCTAGGAAGGCTCGTTGATTTGCATGATTCATTTGTTTGGTGTGTCACGACCTGGGAAGGCTCGTTGATTTGCATGATTCATTTGTTTGGTGTGTCACGACCTGGGAAGGCTCGTTGATTCGCATAATTTAGTATGTGTTGTTTGGTGTTTCACGACCCAGGAAGGCTCATTGATTCGCATGATTTCCTTTGTTTGCAAACACCCCGACAAATTTTTAAATCAATCGTCCTCAAGGACCAAACTTTTTAAATCATTCATCCTGAGGGACCAAACTTTTTAAATCAATCGTCATGAAGGACCAAACTTTTTAAATCAATCGTCATGAAGGACCACACTTTTTAAATCAATCGTCCAAAGGGACATAACATTTTAATCAATCGTCCTGAGGGACAACTTTTAATCAATCGTCCTAATGGACCAAACTTTTTAAATCAATTGTCCTGAAGAACCAAACTTTTTAAATCAATTGTCCTGAGGGCTCGGAAAGCTCGTTGCATTTGTTTGCATATGCCCCGAAGAACTATGCTGGTCTAATCCTTACAATGGAGTACGTAGGCAACTCGTCAAGCACGACCACGTGATTTCAATGTTTATGTTTTGTAGCTTTGGAAATTCTTGGGCAACAGATTGGGCTATCTAGGTCTTTGACAATACTCGCATCAAATCAATGATGACAAGTCTCATCAAAGAGGGGCAACTGTAGACACCCCAATTTGAACCCACGAAAATCCTTGGCAACCCCGAATGATGAAAATGCCTGATAAGAGCATGCGAGGCTTGATTGTGAACTTGGAAACCCCTCCTAAACCTCTCCAAAATAAACCCAATCTTGCACCACCTTCTAGTACATTCAAAACCACCTTTTTTGATATACAATACATCCTAATCCATTTTGAAATGAGGAAGATGCTCACATTTTACCAAAACGATTCATTTTTCCGACCTTCTGAGGGTAAAATGGTCACATATTTTGATGTACAAATCATCTTGGGTTCAAAACACTTGCGTTAGAAAGTAAACTTTCCAAGCTATCCAACGCTTCAAACCATGCACAAAACGGTGTTTGGTAGCACCCAGAGTGGCCCCACAAATTTTGGATTGTTGTGTAGTCTCCCAGTCCAAGTGCCAGGATTACCTTAATCCAGGCGCCCGGACTCAATCCAGGCGCTTAGATTCCCCAATTCCAGGCGCCTGGAATCACTTCCAATGAACAATTTACTGCTGGTTTTTTCTGAAACTATGGGCTCCCCCTTACATTGTTCCACGTTTTTTGGTACTCAAATCTCCCTCCAACAGATTATCCCTCCACATTTTAGTTCAAATCTCCA
This sequence comes from Vaccinium macrocarpon, assembly GCA_022606695.1. Taxonomy (NCBI): domain Eukaryota; kingdom Viridiplantae; phylum Streptophyta; class Magnoliopsida; order Ericales; family Ericaceae; genus Vaccinium; species Vaccinium macrocarpon. The sequence goes on from CM040171.1 coordinate 22,580,769, forward strand.
TTTCCCTCTCTCTTTTTTACCCAAAACTACCCCATTCTCTCCTTATAAATACCCCCACTTCTCTTCATTTTAGAGGATCAACTCTCATTTCTCTCCCTTACTGTTATTTTGCCCAAATATTTCCAGAAAACTCATCCACAACTGATCTCTCTCAATTCCATCCATTTTCAACCATCAAAACCCAATTTTTCCCCATCCAAGCTCCACATACTCACCTGATTTCATCCATACTTCACCCTCCACACACAAACCCCCACCATTCAACCACAATTAGCTCTCAATGGTTCTGAAAATCCAAGTCTAGTAGTTACTCACTTTAAAACTCATTCAAGTTCATCAATCAAGCCTAAAAGGTAGTTTACCTACCAAGTTGTGTTCAAATGGCCGTGAGGGGGACTCAACCAAGTTCTTACTAGTCTTTCTATGCTAGTAGAGTACTTGAAAGAGGTTTGAAACATGTAAGGAAGAAAATCATTTTTAGCATTCAAGCATTTCTATGACATTCAAGCTCATTGTTAGCATATTCATTATACCCAAGATTAAGATCATTTTACATTTTTTCTTTCTATTTTATTGTCATAAACATTTTCAATAGTTCACCATATGCATAGAAGATCATGGTGCTTGTTAAGAATCAGTTTCACATGTTTCATTGCATCCATAAAGCGTCTCAAAATCAAGCTTCTTTTAAGCTCATATCATGCATTTGAGTAAAATTTAAGGTTCATGTATGCTATTGTGTTGTCATACATCTTTTAGAGTGCATATAAGTTAGTCAAAAGCATTGGATTTGGTATTTGCTGTCAGAAATGAAGTTCTGAGATTTATGTCTGGGAGGCAATCCAGGCGCTTGGACTGGCCCTTTTCCAGGTGCCTGTATTCAATCTGGCGCCTAGATCTGCCTAATCCAAGCACCCGGATTACAATCCAGGTGTGATGTGTAGAGTGTTAATGATCAGTTTCTAAGACACCTTGGAACAATTTGAGCATGATTTGGTTAAGTTTCAATGTTCTATGTATATAAATCATTCACTCATGACATTTTGCACAAGCATTCACCCATATTTCATTGATTTATTTGATGCATTTGTCGTGATTTCACATGAATTCGTGTATGAAGTCCATTTAAACAATGTTTTCAAAAATCCTTTCAAATATTTAGTAGAGACCAGTAATCATACCAGGCATGCGGGGTGCTTTAAATTCCTTCCTTTCGCGTAACCTAGCTCCTGAACCCAAGAAATCTCATTTTGAGAGGCCGGTAAAGGATTTTTCCATTTCAACAGCAAAAGAGTCATTTTTCAAATGGTTTCTCGGGTATGGTCCTCAAATCAGGTGGCGACCCCATTCAATCAATCAAAACCGCTTTCCAAACCATATCAATTTCGTGGACATTCCCGCGGGGTGTTCACAAAAAGTTTGTCAAAAAGACAGGCTTCGTGATGTCTAAGAAAGGGATAGTGATTCTAACTAGATTCACGTCACGACATGAAATCGACGCATCACGATTCATGAGAAACTTATAACAATGATGTGAAAGATAGATGAGAATGAAAATGGTTGAAATGAATACAGTAGTGCAGAGACAAGGCCGCCCCAACTTCACAGAGAGAACTTGGTGGTTAGGGCTAAGCATACACAACACCCAATGGATGGACCTTACAAACAGACTAGTTAAGTTCAGTGATATAAGACGGTCAGGACTATGTCGTGTGAGTCAATGGGTGGACGGACCTTGCAAACAGGCTGTTAAGTTTGGTGATGCAAGACAGTCGGGATATCAAGCGAAAAGATTTGTGTCATCAATTGAAAGAAGACGAAAATAGACCAATAACTTTCAGAGTGAATTGACTATTGGCTCGGTGGTCAGAAGCAGTCCAAATTAATAAATTTGAAGAAGAATGCCGACACTGAAAAGATAATACGAGACATTGTCCACTGTGCACAACATCTACATTGACACTGACATATGTGCACTCCTAAGATACCCTGTTTTGATAAAATTCCTACTCTATTTTACTTGTCATTGTTATACTGTTCTAGAATTGCTAGTTAAGGTTTGGGTAGAATTATCTAATGGGAGTTGTCGTTCACACTGGTACACTTGTGTACCCTAACATAATACCACAATGTTGCTTCGCAACTCCAACATATTATGTCAATTTACTGTGATGAACAAGGGGAGTTCTACGGGTCAGAGGCTTACGGAGGCGAAGGAGCTGCCGACTTGGGGAACAACCAGATGGAGGGATAAGAGAAGCCTTAGATCCAACCCTGTTGTAATAAATATAGTTTATGGCGGAAGACTTCATTGTATTAAATTCTTAATTATGACTTTTATTTATTAATTTGTAATATTATTAACGTGCCCAATTTTAGGGGCATTATAACTTGATATCAGAGCCCTAGGTTCAAACCTTCAGCCTTGGTAAATAGGTATACACTAGGCTAGTAAAAATAAAAATCCTCAAAAAATTGCTAGAAACAAATGGGGTTTATTCCTAAGAAATTAGTCAAAATATGTGCAATGGTACTGACTTAAACTATTTTCTATGTAGATGGATCCTAACCATGCAGCTTTACTTTAGGAAATCTACAGGTTTAAAAGCTTGTTCTGGTTAACCCTAGTTGATTTTGGTCCAACATTAGCTACATTCACAACTTCCCTCTTATAGCCAACTATATCCGATAGCACAAAGGATTACGACTTATGGCTTTTAGTGACTCCGATAGTGATGATGAGGAGGATCCGGAGGAACCTAAGGGAGATGAGGGATACATGTCACATCCGGACATCGGATGTATTAACAAGATGACACTCTTAGTACTTTTAGTACTCTACTTAGTGTTTCTGGTATGTCTCTTCATCTGTTTCTGTCTATATATACACATACATACTTTAAGTCTAATATATAATTTCTGTCCTCTTGTAGGATATGGTTGTTTTCACTACCCTACCTAAGGAGAAGTATACAATAGGACTTTCTTTTACTCAGCTTCTGACTCTGGAACACAGTTCACTGTACCCACCTACCGAGGCTACTACCTCTACTCTAGTTCTACAGCTAGCTGATCCCATTCTGTCTCTCTACTGACCGTTTGTGGTTCCAAACCCGACACTAGTTATACTCTACCGACCTAGGGTTGTGTACGGCCCAATGCTAGCCTACGAGCTCTATGAAATTCTTGTTATAGAGTAGTTGCCACCCCCGTCAGCTCCGATTGACCCAACTTACCAGTTTGACCTTAGTATGTCTGACATTCAGCCCTTTGTTGTTGAGCAGTACTTTTTGAGAAGCCTTGCTAGACCCAGTTGAGAAGGAGCCATCTCTCACTCCAGACTAGGTCTTTGTGCTATTCCAACAGTACCAGAAGGATGAGCTGACCCGTACTGAGCATGCTCACAAGTAGGCTCTACAGGCTCACTTTCACCCACACCACCACCAATAGTATGTACTAGCATATTAGGAGTAGAATAAGCTGATTTTAGTCGCTGATGTAGTAGGACTTGACATCTGATCCTAGTGATGGTGTAGTAGGATGGTAGTACTTGGTTTGATCCGCATTTTGGTACTGTGTATTTGGCATTGAGCCATCGGATATGTACTGTGGTGTAATGACTCGATTATTAATGAAAATTAGTATTTTAGCTTAAAACACTTTGTGCAATTTAAAATTTTTGGCAAAATATTCTAAACTAGAACCCCCAACAAATTTTAACTCATGGATGGTGAACACACGGAACAGATGGGAAAATGGGGAAGCTATTCTAACGGGACTAATGGTGCTGCCATAGCTTAGCTGATGCAAGCATTCATTGCTGCACTCAATGCTAATAGACCCTTGACTACCAATAACCCACCTGGCCCAATGAACCATATGCAAGCTATGAATGAGTTTTGCAAACATCGACCCCTTGTTTTCCACAGAGAGCCTGAGCCGATTGTTCCAAAAGCCTTGCTAAAAGACATTAAGGCTTTTCTGCACACCTTGGGAATTAAGGAGAATGAACACTGCATAGTGCTTGCATCCTATCAACTACAAAGATAAGCTCGATACTGGTGGGAACTGATTGAGACCATTCACAATGTCACCACCATGACATTTGAGGAATTGAACATCTGTTCCTTAACAAGTACTTTTCTGCTCCAGTCAAACAAGCCAAGATTCTAGAATTTCAGAATCTACAGCAAGGCTCTATGACTGTAACCCAGTATGCTGCAAAGTTTGAACAGCTATCTCGCTGTGCCTCTGCCCTAATACCGACTAAGAATGCAAAGGCTAGGGAGTTTAAATGGAGACTTGGCTCTACCTACAAGACTGTTGTGGGACTCGGACTAGCCATTTATTCCATTGTGGTGAACTACGCACTGAGGTTAGAGCAAGAGGAGATGGACTTCCGTAGTAGGAAGCAAGGAGGATGAAGTAGCGGACCAATCCAGACCCATCAGAACAACAACACTAGTAGCAACTGTGGACCCTACCCTGCAAATGCTAACCTTGTCCGGCCTAACAATCACAATTGGAAGAGAATTGACTTCAAGCAAGGACCACCAGGGATGGGACGTGACAATCAACTGGCAATGCTATAAGTGCTCTAGATATGGACACATCAGTCGCAACTGCCCCCACCCTAGGAAGGACGGGAAGAAAAGCTATGGGAACTAGCCACCCTAGTAGTACTAAAATGTTGGGAAACAGCCGATGCAGTAGATCATTAGGCCAACACCTTTGAACCAGTGGAATGGAAAGCAGCCAGATAAGGCACAACAGAATGCAGGAGGTTGCATCTTTGCACTGTAGGCCGAGGATTAGTAACAGGACCCTTCTTTGATCCAAGGTACGCTACTGCTATTCAGTACTTGGATGCAAGCCTTATTTGACTCTGGAGCATCACAATCATTTAACTTAGTCTATAGGGGTGCAAGGAATAGAAACGACGATAGCATCACCTTTAGGGGGTAAGATACCAGTTAACTTAGTCTATAGAGGGTGCAAGGTAGAAATGACTAACCTGTGACTTACGCGTGATCGAGATGACTGACTTTGACGTGATCATGGGAATGGACTAGCTATCATGTCTTTGAGCAGTCATAGACTGTCATTAGATGATAATAAAGGCTTTTGCCCCTGATGGAACCCGTTTCTGATTTAAGGAGGATAGACAGACCATGAATTCTACGATTAGACACTCAAAATGGTAGAACCAACTATGCGGATGGCTAGCTAGTCTCTAGTTGGAAGAATCTGACCGAGAATAGCTTGGACTCCCACACATCATCTGCAAGTATGCTAATGTATTTTCGAAAAAACTTCCTGGTTTGCCAACGCATATAGAGCTAGACTTTACCATAGAGTTACAACCCAGAACTGCACCAATCTCAATAGCCATGTATCGCATGGTGCCTGCTGAATTAAAGGAACTGAAGATATAGTTACCAAAACTATTAGATAAGGGGTATATTCGACCTAGCATGTCACCATGGAGAGCACCTGCACTATTCATGAAGAAGAAGGAAAGAACCCTTCGTCTATGTATTAATTATAGGCAATTGAATCAGGTGACAATTAAAAATTGTTATCCATTGCCTAGAATCGATGACCTATTTGATCAGTAAAGAGGAGCAACCTGCTTCTCGAAGATTGATCTAAGATCAGAGTATCACTAGTTGAGGATAGGAGATGAGGAAATTTTTAAAGACCGCTTTTAAAACCAGATACGGACACTATGAGTTTGTAGTCATGTTGTTTGGTTTGACTAACGCTTTAGTAGTATTCATGTGTCTCATGAACAAGACATTCCAACCCTATCTAGATAGATTTATGGTGGTGTTTATTGATGATATCCTGATATACTCTGCCAGCAGAGAGGAGAATGAAGAACACCTCAGAATAGCACTGCAAGTGCTTAAGGACAAACAACTCTATGCCAAGGCAAGTGAATGTGAGTTTTGGCTAGAAATGGTGAAGTTCTTAGGGCACATGGTGTCTAAAGAGGGTATAGTGGTTGACGACAGCAAAGTGGAGGCTGTGCGGAGCTGGAAGCGATCGACTTCATTGTTCGAGATTTGCAGTTTCCTAGGTTTACCAGGATACTACAAAAGATTTATCCTGGATTTTGCTACTCTAGCCAAGCCTATGACCAGACTAACTCAAAAGGGTGTCAAGTACAAATGGACTGACAAGTGTTAGAAGGTATTTCAGGAGTTGAAGAGTAGGTTGACCAGTGCACCTAAGCTGATCTTTCCTAAAAGGGATATTGGCTGTCAAGTCTAACAGAGGTATTCACATCTAATCTGAGCACCAATAGAAAATCTCTTGCCCTTAACTAGTCCATGGCCATTTGCACAGTGGGGATTGCATATTGTGGGTCCTCTCCCCATGGCAACAGGGAAATGAAAATTCCTCCTTATTGGCATGGACTACTTTACAAAATGGATAGACGGAGAGGCATTGGCCAAAATCATAAAGGCCATGGTGGAAAATTTTGTTTGGAATAAAATCATACCAAGGCTTGGGGTCCCATATTCCATCATCTCGGATAATGCGTGCTAGTTTGGAAAAAAGTTCAAAGCTTTCTATGCCCAGTATGGCATAAAAAATTACTACTCCACTCCAGCCTATCCACAGAGCAATGGGAAAATAGAGGTGTAGACCCCCAATATGACCCTCGTACACATTTTAATCCCAATGATGAAAAGAGACACCCGAAAATCCTCTCGGAATGAAATTCTTCAAGTCAACAAAGTCAACAGTGCTGCATGGCACTCATATCTCACAGTGTTCCAATAGTCATGCACGATGCTCCAATAGTCACACACAACATTCTTTTTTGACATTGGCGGTGGAAGTGTGTCGTAGGGCACAGTTTGTGTACCACACGACATAGTTGTAGTGCCGCACGGCACTGTCATACATCAAATCAAATCTGCAGGATGTCCAGCAACTCAAAATGTTGATGTTTCTTCCCCAAACCCATCATAGTTTCTTGCAAATAGAAAAGGCTACAGTATAGATATGATTTCTTGGGGTGGTTACCAAGTTTAAGTGATAATCAATTAGTTCCTACGCCAATATATATACCAATTGGTTTTGCCAAGAAGAACAATGGGAAAAACAAGGAAAAACCATGGTTAAACTCTTCTAAATTTTGTCCACAACTATACTCACCTTCTACTAAATTCATTACTTTCCTTTTCCACTCTAGAAAACAACTTTCAAACCTTTATCCAAGATAACTGTGTGGGGTATTTTCCAGAAACTACTAAAGACGAACAGAATAGCTTGTCCAGAGTTTCCATGTGATATGCATGAGGAGAGTGACACGGAATAGTACGTCGATGACCACCACACCCATAATCCAACAATAAACCAATTCAACCCGCTCTTCGGGTGACACAAGTGGGACAGCACAAAGTGGGATAAACCCTAGCAACAAACTTATCTTGCGAAGATAAGGAAAGGAGGGGATATTTGAAGATATGTCCAGAATTAGTTGAGCTTGTGAAGATAAGCACAATCTTACTCAGAGATGGAAAGCCAGTCAACTTACTAAATAAGGAGTGAACTCCCATGTAGGGTAAAGCTCCAAACGAGCAAGATGCGGCCATCTTGGCAAGAATCCTTATCGAATAAAGACACCGAATCATGCAGGCTACGCTACCCAATAAGGAAGAATCCTAAGCTTGGAAGGATTCCATACAGAGAAGAATTCCACAGGGAATGTAAGTGCAAATTGATCGACTATATAAACATATGACTCCGAGACACTAGAGGTATGCTTAAACCCATTCTCATACTTAGACATTCGTTTCATTGATCCTCCATTTCATCAATACTAACTTAGCCATCGGAGGGCCCTTGTAGCCTAGAGGCAGGAGTGCTCGGACAGTTTGCTTGTGTTGCAGGATTGATGTCGCTACATTAGAAGTGGATTTGATCTCATAAGAGCAAGGAAATAACTTTGTGAGTTTTTCGCCTCTTACAATTGGCGCTGTCTGTGGGAAAGAGAAAAACCCCCCACCGAGATCATTCATGGACGGTTGCAATTGTCACACACCACAAAAGAGTGGGGCTAGGAGGGATCCCTTTCTAGAGTCGCCCGGCACCCCAAAGAAGCCTCCCCCTATGATGTTGGCAAGCCAGGTGAAGCGTGTGGAATGTTCTCAGCTTGGCAGATCTTGAGAAGGAGATTCGGAGGTCCCATCGCAAAGGGATCAACGGAGGAATTCCCGCCACGCCACGCCTCGCCTCAAAAAAGACAAACTCTAGGGTGAGGTGAGACAAGGAATATGCAGAAAGTTTTGTGAGAAGGGAACATGAAGTCTCAAACCTGGCACGGCAGATAGCCCAGGAAGAGGTTGTAATAAAAAATTTGAAGGATCGCTTGCGACAAGTGGAGGAAATTTTGAAATCCAAGTCCCAAGAAAGAGGTAGGGACAGAAGACGGTCGGGGAGGGAATCCCCACCAAAAAGGGCAGACTCCACCGCCAAGAAGGGCCCCCAGCGGAAGAGAAGAGTTGTAAGCAAATCCTCAAATAGTGGGAAAAGAAGGCGGCATGGGAGGGACCGATACAAAAGGTCCGATTCAAACGAACACTACGACGGGCACGAAATAGCCCCAGAAGCAGCTAGAAAAGCCCTCAACCACGTGGTTGCTTCCCCACTTGCCAAATGGATCCAACGGGCGGATACCCGCTAGGATCAAGCAAAATACATTCGTGCTATACGAGACTACAGATGATCTGGTAACCCACATCTAGCACTACCAATAGGTGATGTTTATGCACACAAGGGACGACGCCCTAATGTGTAAAATGCTTTCGTCAAGCCTAAGGAAGGTAGCGCTGAGTTGGTATCATCATAAATTGGCACCAAACTCGATCAACAATTGGAAGAAGCTATCTGAGGAGTTCACGACCTGATTCCTGACAACTCATGCAACACCAAAAACTTTTGATATTTTGATTGCCATGGGGCAGAGAGAAGGAGAAAGTTTGAGGGAATATTCAAAAAGATATTGGGAAACCTTTAATGAAATTGAGGACTGTAGTGAAGAGTACACTATGGCAACTCTCAAGAGGAGCTTGTCAGTTAGCTCAGATCTGAGGAAGTCTCTAACGATGAACCCAGTCAGGACGGTGGCGAAGCTCATGCAACGTATCAAGCAGCATGCTCTCTTTGAGGATGACCGTATGCAAGAAAGTAAGAAAGAGGACAACCTATTACCCCAGATAAGCAGACAACAGAGCAAAAACGTTATAGGAAGGAGTACCCACCTAGCAGGAAGGACAGTTCGTCCAACATAAGGGATAAGGCTGCTGTGGAGACCCGTTCTTTCCACAGCATTTACAAGGTTTTCAATGTGACAATTTACAAGATGTTGTATAAGCTCAGGGAGAAGCCATGGTTGCACAACCCGCCAAAAATGACAGGAAACCCAAAAAGGTGGAGAGCAATGAACAAGAAATGTAGCTATCACCAAGATTAGGGACATATGACAGAAGACTACTATGAGTATAAGAATTTCCTAGACGAGAAGCCAGCTGAGGACCTCCTCGATGAGTATGTTACAGAAAGAAAGAGAGATCAATCAACCTAGTCGAGGAAATGGATAGTTTGGCAAAACCCAAAGGTGTGATCCAAATGATTCAGGGCCATGCAACCCCTATACAGAAAGTGAGATCAAATATGTACAAAGGTAGAACAAGCATGCGAGGCATGTGTACAAGCTAGGTGTGAAGAGGCCTAGGGAAGGAGAGATCATGACACGGCCAATCACGTTCATGGACAAGGACCTGGACGGAGTAGCGATACCACATAATGACACTTCGGTTGTTACCTTGCGTTTGGGGGAATATGATGTTGAAAAAATATTGGTGGATCAGGAGAGCTGCACAGAAATTCTATATTATGACACTTTTAAAAAGATGGAGTTACCCAGGACAAACTTAGAGAAAATTCATACCCCCTTGATCGGGTTCAGGTCACAACCAGTCTGGCCTATAGCTAAGGTGACACTACCCATACGAGCAGGGTCTGTGATTTTGAAAACAGAGTTCTTGGTCGTTGATGTCCCATCTTCCTACAACGCCATCATTGGCAGAACATGGCTGCACAAAATGAAGGCACTTTCGTCAACTTACCATCAAATGATAAAATTCCCGGGGGGCAGAGAGCATTGAGCACATCAAAAGAAACCGAAAATGGCAAATCAGTTGCTTAGTCGCAATGATCAACAGAGCCCCCAAGGCACATCTCGTTCAGTCTATTGAGGTGTCCGATCAACCTACATTAGAAGACGTTGGAAGGAATTTAGTCCAAAGAATTGTGGAGGGACTAAAAAAGGTTCAGCTTGACAACCGGGATCCAGAAAGATACTTTCTGTTAGGAGAAAAACTTGACAAATAGGAGGAAGAGAAGCTCGTACATTCCTCGAGCAGCACGTTGTTATGTTTTCCTAGATACCCCAAGAGATGTCAGGCATAAATCCCAGTATAATCTGCCACCATCTAAACGTGGATCCCCAGCACAAGCCAATAGTCCAAAAAACTAGGAGGTCAGTCCCTTAGCATGCCAAAGTAGTTAACAAAAAGGTTGATTTCCTCTTAGAAGCCAAAGCAATCAGGGAAGTATACTACCCTGAATGGCTATCCAATACGGTTGTCATCAAGAAAAAGAATGGGAAATGGAGAGTGCGTGGATTTCACTAGTTTAAACAAGGCCAGTCCCAAAGACAGTTTTCCTCTGCCCAGAATCGATCAGCTCATTGATGGGTATGAACAAGTGAGTTTGCTGGATGCCTACACGAGATACCATCAGATAGCAATGCACGGACCAGACAAGGAAAAGACATCATTTATCACCCCACGGAGGTTGTACTGCTACAAGGTCATGCCATTCGGCCTCAGAAACGCCGGGGCCACGTACCGAAGACTCGCAACACACATGTTCAAAGACTTGCTTGGCAAGACCATGGAGGTCTACATAGATAACATGGTGTTGAAAAGCAAGGAGCAAGCTAATCATATAGCTGATTTGAAGGTAACCTTTAACATCTTGCGACAATTTCAATTAAAGTTAAATGCTTCAAAATGTGCATTTGGTGTAAGCTCAGGAAAGTTCTTAGGACACTTGGTCTCAGAGCATGGCATCGAGGCCAATCCAGATCAAATTACAGCCGTCCAGAGAATTGAGAGCCCAAAGACAACAAAGGAAGTGTAAAAATTGACAGGCATGGCAGCGGCACTATACAAGTTCATCAATCGCTCGTCGGATAGGTGCAGGCCTGTCTTCCAGCTTCTGAAGAAAAGGAAAGGATATGAATGGGGACCGGAGCAAGAGGAAGCCTTCAAAGACCTCAAGATGTATCTTGGGACACCCCCGTTACTGTCAAAACCAAAAAAAGGAGAATGGCAGATCCTCTAACTGACCATCTCAAAGCATGCAATCAGTTCAACCCTCCTCCGAGCAGAGGGTATAGAGCAAAAACCAATCTACTTCATAAGCGAAACTTTCCTGGACACACACACCAGATACCTCCCCTTAGAGAAGCTTGTCAAAGCTTTGATCATGGCTTCACAGAAAATTGCCACACTATTTCCTGGAACACCCCATCACTATATACACTGAATTCCCTCTGAAAGCGCTGCTTCGAAAAGAAGATTTCTCTAGGAGAATCTCCACTTGGTCAGTAGAACTCAGTCAGTACGACATTGATTACCAACCAAGAACGGCCATCAAGGGCCAAGTGTTGGCAAACTTCATAGCTGAGTTTACCCTGGCCGAAATTGTGCCTCCCATGGTTCGCGGACATGAACCAAGTTCTCAAGGCGATGATCAAAACACAAGAAATTGGCAATTGTTCATTGACGGATCAGCATACAATAGGGCTCAAGGGCAGGAATAGTGCTATTCACTCCAGAGCGCTTGATGTTCGAACAATCCGTTCAATTGGGCTTCAGCGCAACAAAAAACGTGGCAGAATACGAGGCCCTCTTAATCATGCTCAAGAGTGCAAGGGCCCTTGGGGCCAAGAAGTTGACAATCTTCTGTGATTCTCAGCTTGTGGTAAATCAACTTACTGGGGAATATGCCCTAAGGAAAGAAAAAATGGCGGCCTATGCAAAGGCCGTGCGTGATGTAATGGCAGATTTTGAAGAGACGAAGATAGAACAAATCACTTTGGGACAAAATGCTCACACTGACTAGTTAGCTTTCCAGGCCTCAGCGTTACCCACAGAGTACAAACGCACTGTGGCCTTTGAATACCTAGCCCAACCCAGCATTGAGCAAGAAGGGGAAACCAACATGGATACAGATCTTGAACCAAGCTAGATGGATCCAATCATCACATACTTAAAGGATGATGTCGTGTAAGAAGATAAAAAGGAGGCCTATAAGATCAAGTTAAAATCTGCTCATTTTTGGCTTTCACCTCAAGGAAAGTTGTACAAAAAGTCATACCATGGTCCCTACCTTCTTTGCGTACATCCCAAATTGGTACAGAAGTTCTTACATGAAATTCACGCCAACACGTTCGACGGACATGCAAAAGGGAGATCAATAGCACACAGGGCAATAACCCAGGGGTACTGGTGGCCATACATGCAAGAAGATGCAAAGGTGTTCGTCAGAAGTTGTGAAAAGTGTCAACAGTTCAAACCGATAATCCAGACATTGACAAAAGACCTGCAACCCCTCACCAGCCCTTCACCGTTCGCTCAATGGGGGCTTGATATCATAGGGCCCCTACCCATGGCAACAGGCAAGAGGAAGTTCTTACTGATGGGGACAAATTACTTCACCAAATGGATTGAAGCAGAACAGCTTGCCAAGATCACTGAGAGTAATGTGGAGAAATTTGTCTAGCAGAATATTATAACAAGGTTTGGGGTGCCCTTTGTATAATCTCGGACAACGGAGCACAGTTCAGGCCCAAATTTGAAGCTTTATGTGCCCAACATGGAATATGTAATTACTACTCTACACCAGCATATCCTCAAAGTAACGGACAAGTAGAGGCCTCCAACAAAACAATCCTCAAAGGAATTAAGCGAAGGTTAGAGAAAAAGAAAGGGAGCTAGCCCAACAAGCTCCTAATAGTGCTATGGGCATTCAGAACTACACCAAGGTGCTCAACATGGGAGACTCCATTCTCCTTAGCTTACGGCACTGAGGCTGTAATCCCCTTTGAAGTGGGGTTACCAATGAACAGAACGACATTGGTGGAAGCTGTTGGGAACAACCAAGCTTTGGCAATAAACCTGGATTTCACAGAAGAACGATGAGAAAGGGCCTTGGTCATATTGCCAGCCTACCAATGACAACTTTGCAGGACTTACAACAAAAAAGTCCACCCTTGAGAATTTGGAGTAGGAGACCTTGTGATGAGAAAAGTGGTAGGGAATACCAAGAAAGCATCTGATGGAAAGCTTGGACCAAACTGGGAAGGACCCTAAAATGTGATTGGCATGGCAGGAGTTGGAGCTTGCAAGCTCACAGACCCGGATGGAAATCCAATCCCCCGACCTTGGAATATCCAGAACCTCATGAAGTTTTTCCTTTAAAATTTTTTTCCTTGTCCTTTAGATAATGCCTTAAAAGGAAAAGTAAGATTTCTCTACCTTTATTGAGAATAAAATAATGAGACTATTGTCTGCTTGTTCTTTTTGCAAATTTGTGCATTAGTTAACTTTGAGTAAATATGGGCTTTGACCATACGAGCAAACCCCATAGTGGGGGTATTCTAAACTTAATCAATCAGAATGCAGCGAACATTGCATGTCCATGGCCTCGTCCATAATTAGGCGCGAATATGCCTAAGCTCGTTCGTGGCCTCGTCCACGGTTAGGTGCGAATATGCCTAAAAATTGTCCATGGTTAGGCGCGAACATGCCTAGACCCTGCAGCAAATATTGCACCCCGTGGCCTCATCCATGGTTAGGCGCGAATATGCCTAAAAATTGTCCATGGTTAGGTGCGAAAATGCCTAGACCTCGAAACGAATATTGCACCCCATGGCCTCGTCCACGGTTAGGTGTGAATATGCCTAAAAATATTCCTTGGTTAGGCACTAACATGCCTAGACATTGCAGCGAATATTGAAACCCATGGCCTCGTCCATGGTTAGGCACGAATATGCCTTAAAAATCAATCATGGCCTTGTCCACGATTAGGCGTGAATATGCTTAAGCTTACCTGTGGCCTCATCCATAATTATTTAAGGTTAGATGCAGATCTGACTAAATGCAGGAACATCTAGGTTCTAAAATGTTTCCCTATTTATTTCTAACTAAATGCAGGAACATCTAGGTTCCAAAATGTTTCTCTTATTTATGACTAAATGTAGGAACATCTAGGTTCCAAAACGTTTGTCTTATCTATTTCTAACTAAATGCAGGAACACCTGGGTTCCAAAATGTTTGTCTTATTTAATTCTGGCTAAGTACAGGTACATTTGGGTTCCAAAGTTCTTTACATAATGTTGATTAGAGACAGGAACATCTAGGTTCCAAAGTGTCTGCCCTATATAGTTTTGATTATATGTAGGAACGTCTAGGTTCCACAACGCACACCTCAATGGTGCAAACCGCTAGTCAAAGCAAAGGAAGGGCCAAATGCAAGACTCATACTTGCACTCTTCATACCTGTAGACGGATCACTCAACAAGTGCAAACTCGAATAACCAAAGTGTTCAGAGTTAATGTGAAACAGAATTCCAAGTCATGACAACAGACTACCAAGACTTCAACCCACGAAAACACCACAACGGGTGTAATTATTGCAGTTTCAAAAACAAAACCACGAAGGGTCAGCTCGTCCAAATTTCCATGCAGGGCATGGGACCAAAAATTGTGTTCAGATACCATACACAAAGTCAAGGAATGTCAAGGGTCATGATTAAACCGATCAAACAGGCACAAGGTGTATTCACTGGGCCTCGCGGACCTCAGTGGCAGAAATATTACCTGAACCATCATCACCACTAGCAGAGGGGAGCTCAACTTGCTGCTCGTCAAGGACGGATGTGTTGCCACTAGCTTCCTTCTAACCAAGGTCAACAACTGCACTCTGATTTTGCTCAGCAGCACTTTGGAGAGCAGCATCCCTGCGACTAGGGTATTCAATCTTAGTCCAAATTGTGTCTCGTTAGTCGACTTCTTGTTTGGTCAGTGCCTTCCAACCACCTCTCCCAAAGAACAAATCTTCAAACTCCGGCATCTGGGCCTTAAACCTCATTTTTGTGTCATTTACTTCCTGGTTGTAAGCCTCGACAAAAGATGCTAGGGCAACAGCCAGCTCAATTTCCAAGTTGTCTTTACTCCTCTGGACATTGGACAACTCAGTCTCCAAAAGCCCCAACATGGTCATAGCATCTTTAAAATTACGCTCAGATTCACCCACGTGACACTTCAACGAAGCCAGCTCTTCCTTCATCCTCTCCTTCTCAATGGTCATCAAATGGTTGGCATTGATCAGACGGTTGCCATTTACCTTCAGCTCTTCATTCTCAGTCCTTAGCTGCGTGTTGGCACTGGTTATCATTCTGTTGTCCTAAGCAGCATGGTCGCAACAACATACATGAGTTGCATAGACTGCAATTTGTTACAAAGGATCAACAAATAAATATGTCAAAGAGAAGGAACCCTTATGTAGACACCCCGATTTTGAACCTAGGATGCGCTCGAGCATTCCCGATGATGAAATGGACCAATTATGACTACCCGGAGCTTGTGAAGATGGCTTGAATTTGATCAAAATTAACCAAACATCACCAAATAACCTAAACCAACCCAAGCATTGTTGAACCAAGCCAAACCATCAATCTGCCACCAAGAGCCTTGGCCAAACCCCCAGGAGCCGCCAGAGCGGCCAAGCCCACGGCCTTGAAAACCAACTCAACCAAAGGAATCACAAAGTATCTCATCATGAGATCTCATGCAGGGGGGAGCGTCTAACCACTTCTATACGTATTGTACACGTATAATACACCCTACATTGCTATAATCTACACCTAAGAGTACTCCTAAGATACAAACCCACTATTTCTCTCTCCCCTCTTTCCCTCCACTCACTCTATATAAACCATCCAACACCCCCTGATTCAGGGGTTCACCAATTCCATACTCCAGCCTATAATCCTCCAACAATCGTCCACTCTCTCTCTCTCTCTCTACAAAACCACTCTACTTCCATAAAACCACCTACAAAAACCATCTGCCAAACCCAAAAAATTCGACCCTTTATCATCAATTACCTTCAAACATTGCACCATCCATCCACAATATCAGCCATAAACACCAACAATCATTCATCTTCAAACCCACAACCAAGTTCAAGCTTCCAATCAAGTGAAAAAAGGTAGTTTGACAAGTGATACCCACTGTTTTGGTTCATCTGAAGGTGACTAGTGAGTTCAAACAAGTTATTCATACTTGTATTGAACTCACAAAGGTCTGAAAGTTGCTTAAAAATATTGTCAAAATCTGCAGTTGTAATAGGGGCGCTCAAGCTCCTATCCTTGAGCGCTCAAACCCAATTCTGGGCAGCTTTCTATTTTTGCTGAGTTTTGAGCTTTCCCCTGGTTTTTATTGCTACTTAATAGTTAATTAGGCTCATCTAATCCTCAAAGAGTTTATGTTTTTACCTCAAAACCATTTGCATGAGCCTAAATTAACTATTTTACGGTAATCAAGTCTCAAAACCTTTGAAAATGTTGTATTCAAGTGCAAAATAGTAGTTGTATGGTTTCATAAACTTCTATTTTGCGTGTTTATGGTCCTGAGAATCACCCAGAATCTATTTTCAAGTCAAAAATCAGAAGGCCATATGATAGCTTGAGCGCTCAAGACCACCTATTTGAGCGCTCAAGCTGTTCTTGAGCAGTTTGTCAATTTTTGGTTGTTTCAATGATGGATCATTATTCATTTGATTTCTGGTGTGAGTTTGTTGTTTTATCTACACTGATGGTGCTTACTCTTGTTGAATCATAATGATTTTCTTTTTGTATCATCCTTTGGAAGATCAAAGCCTTATTTTCTTAGTTTGCTTCTTCATTAAAAGAGCTTATGAGTAGTTGATCTTGCAAAGAATGAGCAAAAAAGGTGATGTAGAGGCTTGAAATCTTAGATGCCAGAAGCTTGTTTGAGCGCTCAATCCATGAGACTTGAGCTCAAAAATTTAGAGGGGTTTGGCCTTCAAGCCAAGCCTTCATCTTTGAGCGCTCAATCCCTATTCTGGGATCCAGATTGTGAGTCAGTTTATCAAACCTCATATCCATGATTTCTTGAATTGTCATTCATTTTCTGTTAATATTCATCTTTGCAAATTTTCGTTATGATAATTATTTGTTATTGTCATTTCCATGTAAATCATGTGCACAAGCATCCACGTTAAACTTGCATTTTTGTATTTCCTTATTGTCCATGTGATTCACATCCCCAATCCCCATTTTTGTGATTAAAATGAAATTTTAAATATTTCCAAAATTTCACAAAATGTTGAGTAGAGACCGGTTTACGGACCGGGCAAGAGGGGTGCCGTAAAACCCTTTCCCTCTCGTAACCAAACCCCCGAATCCGAAAAATCTTTGATTCTCCCGTGATCAGTAAAATCCTTTTCAATGGGCAAATGAGTCATATTTTTATAGGTTTATCGGGTTCGGACCTTAAATCCGGGTGGCGACTCTAATAAATCACAATCTTTCCAAACGAAAACCAATGCAATCTCCGTGGGCCATCCACAAGCTGGCGACTCTGCTGGGGACATTGATTAATATATATTTTATTTAATTACATTTGTGCAATTTTGATTACACTTGTGTAATTTTATTGAAATATGTGTTAATTAAAGTGGGTTTAATTCGAAAAATATTTTGTGGGATTTTGAAAATGTTTGAAGTTTGATTCTTGCATTGCACTTGTATGGTTCTTAGCCTCGTTGGCGTGTTTTAGCAATCCTGCCCGGCTTGCCGGTGACAGGGAATCCCGAAATGCCCAGCAGCCCTCGACTATGATAAATCACATCGTCACTATCATCTTTAATGATAGGCGGCGGTTTTGATTTTGAGTTCGGGGTACCCTCAGTGACCAAAACCAACCTTTACATATAGTTAACCATAGAACCCCACATTTAGCAACCCACCTGTGCGTTAAGTTTACGTGCTCCACCATGTTAATGTGCTACGTGTTACTGCTTTCTTTGCCCTACCATGTTGCATTCATGCATTTGCATTGTATATAGCCGTCACGAGTGTCGTTTGTATAGATATTCCGTATAGATGTCCCGTTTGGTCTTAATGTTTTTGCGGTTAGTAGAAGATTGGCTCGGCCCGATGATGAGTCGTGCATCCCATTATGCGCGTTGTTCTTTTGAGCTAGCCTTTAGGACGGCCAGACAATGGGAAAATCGGATCATCAAAATCCTAACACTGATCTAAATGGGTTTAAGGGACCTTGGCCCGAGGAGGGTCAATCGCTCTTAGCCATCTGATCTTAGATCATTGTCGGAGTTCGCATAGATCAGAATTTCCCAAATCCAACTATCCGTTGTCAAGGAATTACCACCTAAAAGAAAACTTGAGGATTGAGGCAGTCTTCGAAAGCTGTCTAATTCAGTCTAGGAGACTTAAAATCCATGGAGTTTGTGATACCTCCGGTGTTGGTCGTGCCCGAACGGCTAACCGTGATTCAAACTAGCCTTAAGATCATTTGTATCTGGGTTGCAACATCCAAATTGCTTTGTCTCGGATGACCAGGAAAAGTACTACGGCGTCAACATTTAGGCTTTAGGTTGTAACGCCGTATCCATCGAGTAATGGTTTACCCGGGGTGTTGGATAATCATCTGTGCAATGATCTTAAGTGAGATTTGGATCCGGTAGACTAACCCTAAGTTGTACATGAAGTCTGGGAGACTTAAAATCCATGGAGTTTGAGATACCTCCAGTGTTGGTCGTGCCCGAACGGCCGCCCGTGTTTTGGACTAGCCTTGGAACCGATTGTATCTGGATAGCGACACCTCATTGCTTTGCCTCGGATGGTCAAGAAAATCGCTACGGCATCAACATTTAGGCTTTAGGTTGAAATGCCGTACCTGCCGAGTAACGATCTACCCGTCGTGTTGATACAATCTTCTGTGCAAACGGTTCCAAGTGAGATCCGAAACCGGTAGCTTAATCCCTAGGTTAGGAGTAGGATTAACTCCGTGAGTCGAGTCATGACAAGACGATAGTGGGAATTTTTTTTTTTTTTTTGTAAATCATTCTTTCTTGTACATAGTAAGCACATTGAGTACACGTTTGAGTCCCGCTTTTGCTTTATGTTCAGTTCTCGAACCATTGGGCCTGCAAAGAAGAAGAAGACCTTTCCTATTTGGACTCGACCTCCCGGACAGAGACTGTCTAGATCTTTATCACCAAAGGCTGAGACCAGTATGGCAGCTGAACAAGAACAAGATCCCCCAAACGAGTTTGAACGATTAAGGAAGGAGATGCATGATGAGAGGGTCCGGAATGACACCCGAATCGCCCAACTCATGGCAATTATGGTAAATATCCAGAGTCGACTCCCCCCACCTCAGCAGCGAATGCCCGAGGGAGAACCTCGAGATCAAGAGGTTCCCAATGATGAACAGCCGGAACAGCCCCCTGAAAACCCTCAGTTGGCTGAGATGCTAGCTAAGCTACTCAAGCTAGAAGAGTCTGTGGCCAAAAGTGAGAAGTGAGCCATTACTGGTTTTGACATGGATAAACTGTGCATCTTCCCAGGCGCTAAGCTCCCCAAGAAGTTCAAACATGTGGACTTCGAAAAATTTGATGGGACTAGGGATCCGAGAGGACATGTTCAGGCATAAGTAAGCTCCCTCTCACTACAAGAAGTTGATGAGCCTGCTATGGCACAAATGTTCCATGAAACCCTCACAGGGCCTGCTCTCCAGTGGCTTTTGTCTCTCGACATCTCAAAGAGACAAACTTGGGAGGAAATGGTGGCTGCTTTCATTAAATAGTATGAGTACAATGTTCAGCTTAAAGTCACTACTCGTGAACTTGAAAGCATCAAAATGAAGGAAAAGGAATCGTTTGTAAAATTCGTGCAAAGGTGGAGAGCCAAGGTCAAAATGGACCGACCGTCCCTAGTGACAAAGATCGATCATCGATCATAACCAAGAACCTTCAAATTGTTTGGCTCAGTACATGGTGATGGCTCAAGCACATGACTTCGTGACTTACTTCGAGACGGACTTGTCAATTGAAGAAGCCTTGCAAAGTGGGGTGTTGAAGAAAGGAGATTCGATCCCCAGGCCTAAGCGCAATTACATTGGGAACACCTCATCCCTGTATGCAAACCCCAGCTACGTAGCAAGTTCCTCATCCAACACCATGAATCACCAACCCCATAAAGATAAACCAAAAAATGCTATCTTGTCCCAACCAGCTCAACCAAATCAACCTCCACAGAACCAAAGAACTCGGCATTTCTTCACTCCTCTCCCCTTACCTCTACCTGTTATCTTTGAGCGGCTCGTACAACAGGGGAAGATTAAGCCTCTTCAGCCAACCCCACCTCCACAAAATCCCTCACCATCATACAACCCTAACACCTTCTGTATCTTCCACCAAACACCCGACCATCCTACCGAAAAGGTGCCCGGCTATCGTCATGAGATTCAAGATCTCATTGACAGTAAACAGATCCGTGATCCCACCGAGAAGCCCAATGTTGTCACTAACCCTTTGCCAGCTCACAAAAGAAATGTCAACATAGGCCAGATCACCCTCAGCTCCACTCAAAAAGTCCAAAACTCCACTTCATTCGATCCAAGCCAATTCATTGTACCAGAAACAGACCCTAAAACCATTGTGCCTATACCAGATGAATGCGAGACATGCTTTCTTGATATACATTTGGATCCTACCATATGGCAAGAATGGGGTGATTTGATCATGGCTATGGAAGCCCGAGAGTACGAACAGATGGTGGCCAATAATGTGGCAAATGAAGAAGCCTGGCCTCAAAATGAACAGCTTAGTGAAGAACCCCCACTTGGTGCCCTGATTAATCTACTTTGGGATCCAATGTTCGAGGATCCACTTAATGGAGTCACATCCCCTAATCTATTTGAACCTTTGCCGGTGGTACAAAATCAACAACCTATGGAAGAAGGACAGGGACAGAATTGGCAAGAAGAGAATGTGGCACCAAATGGTGCACAGGAAGATGAATGGGATCGTACACCCAATGAATGGCAGCTCATGGACCCCAACGATCCTTTCGATGGATTCACACTCCCCTTGTTCTTTGATGAAACATACTTTCCGATGCCACCGTTGTGGGAGGGTCGCCCTGATTTCTCCCTAATGAGTGAACATGCCATAAACCGAATGACAAAGGGAATGGAATTCACACCTTACGATTACATAGTTGATGAAAATCTTCTGGCACCTCAAGTGCAAATTCCGAAAGACTGCAATATCATGGTGTTGAACGGAGATTTACCCGATGTTTGGGGACAACCGATGGAAGAGAATGGCGTGGCTAATCTGTGGGCCAATCAGAATGAAGGTGTAATACTCGCACCACTTTGGGTTGGAAACAATGAGGTTTGGGTAGTTAACGAGGCCGCGATGGAAAATGGGGATGTGTGGAGCGAAGCAACTGTGGAAGGGATTACCAAAGGCATGGAAGAAGCCAGCATTGCGAAAGGAAAGAGAAAGGCAGAGGGGGATCTTGTTGATCTTTATACAGATTACACCGATTTGTGGGGAGATGACATAGACTCTGTTCTTCACTTGCTTTGGAGTGGATGGTTTTATCAGCCACCCCAGATGTATACCGGAGATACCTCTAACCTGCCTCCTAAATCCCTAAACCAGCCACCCTAATATCCAGCTTCACAAAACAACCCAACTCCACAAAATAACTCGACCACACCGAATAATCCAAACAACCCCAATGACCCAATTGCCAATCCTACCGATTTCCAAAACCTTTTCAACCCACCAACCAACCAACCCCATGCTACCTCCACAGCCAACAGTCGTGTGCCTCGTCCAAAACCCCCACCAACAGTCGAAGAAAATCCTATCCAGAAACAGCTTGAGAAAACCCCAACCACTTTAACCATTTGGGGGCTACTCAAGAGCTCCAGCGAGCATCGCCAAAAACTCGCTCATGCATTATCTAGCATGGAGATTGCTTCCGATATCACTCCAGAAGCCATGATGGCTGCCATTGTTACCAAACCCGCCATCACTACCAAACCTGTCAAGCATGTTGTGACCTTTACCGAAGCCGATTTGCCACTTGAAGGAACTGACCACAACAAGCCTTTGCATGTCACCATGAAGTGCATGAGGAAGTGGATCCCAGTCGTGTTGATAGATAACAGATCTGCACTCAACGTCTGTCCTCTCCGAACAGCCTTGTGCTTGGGGCTTAAGCCGAAGGATTTCACGCCATTCGATCTCACTATTCGAACTTACAATAATACCCGCCGCAATGTGCTTGGAACTGTCGAAATGGAGATTGCTGCAGAGGGGTTTAAGTCGACAGTCGAGTTTCACGTACTTGAAACCCCAGCTTCATTCAATTTGCTGTTGGGACGTCCTTGGATGCATCGACCTGACATCATGGCAGTTCCATCCACTCTGCATCAGAAGGTTCTGCTTGGATTAGAAAGTGGGACGGTTACCCTTTATGGAGACATAGGCATTCGCCCTCATACTGAAGATAATGCCTCCTTGCTAGAAATTATGCACGATGAGAATGATGTTCAACTTGGGGGATTTGCTTTTGATACATCTGGTGGTGTGTTCACACTTCGCGTTAATGATGACTTTTCAATCAGCACCACCGTTCTCGAGATGATGAAGAGGATGTCATATCTGCCAGGCATTGGTTTGGGATGAACTCACCAGGGGGTGGCTCAGTTTCCAGAATTCCTTTCTCAGCGAGGCCGTTTTGGGTTGGGATATGAACCTACTTTGAAAGAAATGCAAAAGGGGAAGACTGATGGAGCAGGCAGCAGTGCAAACCATCAGATTCGCTTTGTCAAGGGAGGGTCAAATGCACCTTATCACAGCCAGCCTGAGCCGTTTGTAAATGAAATAAGTGGAAAGGTGCACCCTGGATTTGAAATCTTTGCTAACGATGCTTGGGATAGCGAAGATGAACGTGAAAAGGTCGAGAAATTGGTGAAAGACCTTAAAGCAGATGGGACAGAGGCTTTGGATGGTGGAGTCTTGATGTCAATGTTCAATGAGGTCAGTCTAACGGGTAAGGATAAAGAAGAGCCAGCAGTGATGATGCTCGGACAGGAGGCCCTCGAAGATCCTAGCGTGCTGATAGTGGATGAAGTTGGAGAATACAAGAATTGCACTTTCACTCCTGTTTTAAAATTTACTAATGCATTCACTAAGTTAGAGTCCGAGTCTGAATCAAGGTATGGATTTAACTGTGAGTCGGAGTTTGTGCCTCATGGCCCTCCACGTCGTCATTTCTATTTTGAATTCAAGTCTAATGCCATGTACTGTGCCCCGGAGGGCTTTGTTAATGAAATGAATTCCGAGTTTGCTTAATTTGCTGTCTCTGAAATAAATTGTGTTGATCCTAACGATGACGAAACTGAGTACGAGGGAGAAATTCCTGAAGAACTCAAAGCGCTAATTGAAAAAGAAAATGAAAGGCATGCTTAGCCAATAAAAGAAGAAGTTATTTCGATAAGATTGAGGGATGAGGAAAATCCTCGCATGGTTCAAATCGGTTCCGGGCTATCTTCAGAGGAACAAGAATTACTCACCAATTTGCTCAAAGAATTCAAAGATGTTTTCGCTTGGTCCCATGCAAATATGCCCGGAATCGATCCTGAAATTGTGCAACACCGAATTCCCCTGTATCCCGATGCAAAACCAGTGAAACAAAAATTGAGGAAAATCAGACCAGATTGGGTGGAAGAGGTCAAGGAGGAAGTTACCAAGCAATTCAATGCCGGCTTTCTGATGGTAACTGAATATCCGCAGTGGGTGGCAAATATCGTGCCAGTGCCCAAGAAGGACGGAAGAATCAGGGTGTGTGTAGATTTCAGAGATTTGAACAAAGCCAGCCCGAAGGACGACTTTCCTTTGCCACACATTGATGTATTGGTGGATAATACGGCAAGGCATGCACTTCTATCGTTTATGGATGGGTTCTCGGGGTATAACCACATTTTGATGGCGCCAGAAGATCGAGAGAAAACAACCTTCACTACCGAATGGGGGACGTTCTGTTATAGAGTCATGCCATTCGGACTAAAGAATGCTGGGTCAATCTACCAACAAGCCGCGACGACCTTGTTACACGACATGATGCATAAAGAGGTCAAGGTGTACGTGGATGACATGATTGTGAAAGCAAAAGAGAGAGAAAGACATCTCCCGGCGTTGCACAAATTCTTTGAAAGAATCCGTAAATACTGAATGCGTCTCAATCCACAGAAGTGCGCGTTTGGAGTCACTGCTGGAAAGATGTTGGGGTTCATGATCACCACGAGAGGAATTGAGGTGGATCCGTCAAAAATCAAAGCCATTCTCAATATGGAGCCACCCCGGACAGAAAAGGAGGTGCGGAGCTTTCTCGGGAAAATTCAATTCATTAGTAGATTCATCGCAAAGTTAACATCGACTTGCGAGCCAATGTTTCATCTACTTAAGAAAGGAGTAACATTCAAGTGGGATAGCAAGTGTCAAAAAGCCTTCGAGTCAGTTCAGCAATATCTTCAAAATCCCCCAGTATTGATGCCGCCGACACCCGAGAAGCCTCTGATCTTGTATTTATCAGTAACACAGTCTGCAATGGGTTGCATGTTGGCACAAGAAGGTGAAGCAGGTGTTGAGAAGGCAGTATATTATTTAAGTAAGAAGATGGTCGGAGCCGAAGAAAGATATACGCCTTTGGAGAAAACCTGTTGGGCTCTTGTGTGGGCCTCTAAAAAGCTAAGGCACTACATGTTAACATATTCGGTAGTGTTGATTTCTCGAATGGACCCTCTCAAGTATTTGTTCGAGAAACCGGCACTCACCGGGAAGCTGGCACGATGGTTGCTCTTGTTGGCCGAATTCGAACTCAAGTATGTAACGCGAAAATCAGTAAAAGGCAGGGCCGTAGCAGAATTCCTGGCAGATCATCCAATCGAGGGGCCAGAAGATACGGAGTTCCAGTTTCCCGATGAACATGTCATGGCAATATTAGAAGATGTTTGGAAGTTGTACTTTGATGGACCTGCGAATCAGAGAGGGTTCGGGATCGGCATACTGTTGGTTTCCCCAGAAGGGCCACACATTCCCCTCTCTTTCAAGTTAAATTTCGAAGTTACCAATAACCAGGCGGAATATGAGGCGTGTATTGTTGGAATGGAAGCTGCCTTTGAAATTGGGATAAAGAAGTTGGAAGTGGTCGGGGATTCGAATTTGGTGGTCTTTCAAGCCAATGGCGATTGGAAGGTGCGGGAAGAAAAGTTGAAGCCATACCACAAAGATCTCGACGACCTAATTCATCAATTTGAGCAAGTAACCCTTACTCATATACCGAGAATGAAGAATCAGTTCGCCGATGCACTAGCTACTTTAGCATCCATGGTAGAATTACCAGTAGGGGTGAGGATGAGACCAATTATGATTGAGCAAAGGAATAGGCCGGCCTATGAATATGTGATGAATGTTGGAGAAATAGATGATGGTCTGCCTTGGTATTACGATACCTGGAATCTGGTTGAGAAGGGAGACTATCCGGAAGGGACAACCAAGAAGGATCGGATAGCATTACAAAGGTTAGCGGCACAATACATCATCTGTGGTGGAAGATTGTATAAAAGGTCATATTGTGGCATGCACAAGTTATGCATCCATGGTGATGACATCAAGAGGGTAATGGAGGAGACCCATGAAGGAATCTGTGGTCCCCACATGAGCGGATTGATGATGGCAAAGAAGATTTTGAGGCAAGGGTATTTCTGGTTAACCATGGAAACGGATTGCGTTCAGTATGTGCGAAGATGTCATAAGTGTCAAGTCCATGCCAATCTCATGCATGTTTTGCCGTCTGAACTTCATACAATGGCAACGCCTTGGCCTTTCTCAATGTGGGGAATAGATGTGATTGGGAAAATCACACCGCCAGCATCGAATGGGCCCAAGTTTATATTGGTGGCGATTGATTATTTCACAAAATGGGTAGAGTCAGCTTCTTATGCTACATTGACCGCAGTGCAAGTGGCCAATTTTATCAAGCAAAACATCATTTATCGATATGGGGTCCCCAATGCCTTTGTGTCAGACAATGGTGTGCATTTCAAAGGAAGGGCAGCAGAGGTACTTGAAGAATTCAATGTTCCAGTGCATAAATCAACAGTGTACAGGCCTCAAACTAACGGAGCAGTGGAAGTAGCAAACAAGTCAATCAAGAATATCCTGGAGAAAACCATCGAGTCGTCTAGGGATTGGCATGAAAAGCTGCCCTTCGCATTGTGGGGATACCGCACTTCTATCCAAACTCCAACAGGGGCAACACCCTATTCATTAGTTTACGGAATGGAAGCAGTACTTCCCATTGAACTCGAAGTGCCATCCCTAAGGGTGATGATAGAGAATAAGATTGATGAAGTTGACTGTTTGAGCGACAGGTTTGCAGAGCTAATGTTGTTTGATGAAAGGCGTTTGCGGGCATTATATCACATCCAGGGATATCAGAGAAGAATTGCCCGCGCATTCAACAAGAAAGTGAAATCCAGGGATCTGATTGAAGAAGATATGGTGGTGAAAGAGATTCGGGCACCGATATTCGATCCACGGGGAAAATTCAGGCCGAAATGGGCAGGACCATACATCATTAAGACTATCCTCGACGGTGGGGCAACAGTGATTATCGATTTGGATGGCAATGAGTTCAGCAATCTTGTCAATTTAGATCAACTCAAGCGATATTACCCCTGAAAGATGCTCGTTGGGCAGAAAATCGCAAGGGCGAGCCGACGCAAGCAAAATTCAGAGCAAGCCTGCTAGACTGAAAACCCACGTTGAGCGGTCTAGGTAAAAATTTAAGGCAGAATATTCAAAAGAGCTCGCTGGACTGAAAACATGAAAAGGTGGTGCCAGGCAAAATTTAGAGCGCAAAAGGAGAGTGTCAATACCCGAGTGAACCTTTTCTTGAACTACACCATGACCTGATTCCTTGAAAGAGGATACGTAGGCAACCCTATCCTGGGGTTCGGTAACTATAGACACCCCGATTTTGAACACGGGATGCGTTCGAGCTTTCCTGATGATGAAACAAACCAATCATGACTACCCGGAGCTTGTGAAGATGGCTTGAATTTGATCAAAATTAACCAAACATCACCAAATAACCTAAACCAACCCAAGCATTGTTGAACCAAGCCAAACCATCAATCTGCCACCAAGAGCCTTGAGCGCTCAAGCTTGAGGCCTTGAGCGCTCAACTCTGAACCAGTCAGGAATCTACAGAGTATCTCATAATGAGATCTCATGCAGGGGGGGTGTCTAACCACTTCTATACGTATTGTACACGTATAATACACCCTACATTGCTTTAATCTACACCTAAGACTACTCCTAATATACAAACCCATTATTTCTCTCTCCCCTCTTTCCCTCAACTCACTCTATATAAACCATCCACCACCCCCTGATTCAGGGGTTCACCAATTCCATACTCCAGCCTATAATCCTCCCAGTAATCGTCCACTCTCTCTCTCACTCTCTCTCTCTCTCTCTCTCTCTCTACAAAACCACTCTACTTCCATAAAACCGCCTGCAAAAACCATCTGCCAAACCCAAAAATTCGACCTTTGATCATCAATTACCTTCATACATTGCACCATCCATCCACAATATCAGCCAAAAACACCAACATTCATTCATCTTCAAACCCACAACCAAGTTCAAGCTTCCAATCAAGTGAAAAAAGGTAGTTTGACAAGTGATACCCACTGTTTTGGTTCATCTGAGGGTGACCAGTGAGTTCAAACAAGTTCTTCATACTTGTATTGAACTCACAAAGGTCTGAAAGTTGCTTAAAAACATTGTCAAAAGCTGCAGTTGTAATAGGGGTGCTCAAGCTCCTATCCTTGAGCGCTCAAACCCAATTCTGGGCAGCTTTCTATTTTTGCTGAGTTTTGAGCTTTCCCCTGGTTTTTATTGCTATTTAATAGTTAATTAGGCTCATTTAATCCTCAAAGAGTTTATGTTTTTACCTCAAAACCATTTGCATGAGCCTAAATTAACTATTTTACGGTAATCAAGTCTTAAAACCTTTGAAAATGTTGTATTCAAGTGCAAAACAGTAGTTGTATGGTTTCATAAACTTCTATTTTGCGTGTTTATGGTCCTGAGAATCACCCAGATTCTATTTTCAAGTCAAAAATCAGAAGACTATATGATAGCTTGAGCGCTCAAGACCACCTATTTGAGCGCTCAAGCTGTTCTTGAGCAGTTTGTCAATTTTTGGTTGTTTCAATGATGGATCATTATTTATTTGATTTCTGGTGTAAGTATGTTGTTATATCTACACTGATGGTGCTTACTCTTGTTGAATCATAATGATTTTCTTTTTGTATCATCCTTTGGAAGATCAAAGCCTTATTTTCTTAGTTTGCTTCTTCATTAAAAGAGCTTATGAGTAGTTGATCTTGCAAAGAATGAGCAAAAAAGGTGATGTAGAGGCTTGAAATCTTAGGTGCCAGAAGCTTGTTTGAGCGCTCAATCCATGAGACTTGAGCGCTCAAACTGGTTTGGAGGGTTTGAGCGCTCAAGCCTTCATCTTTGAGCGCTCAATCCCTATTCTGGGATCCAAATTGTGTGTCAGTTTATCAAACCTCAATCTCTGTAATGTCCATTCAAGTGAATAGATGGGTAGGGATCAGGAGCCCAAACAAATCTATGCCTCCAAGAAGTACGATAACGCTCAAGGACAGAATGCTTGAATGTAGGAAGGCTGAAGGTGGCAGGAACCATGTACTCCACTTCTTGGCGAATGCGATATTGGCGGAGAATGCTCTGCGGAAAATAATATGCATGCCCTTGCAATCCTGCCAAGATTACCCATGTGTCTCCCATATGATTGGCCGTCATGTCTGGCAAAGACAACCAATGGCATCTCCAAGTAATGTGATCCTCCTCCAATGATCTGAAGAAATCGGTCCAATCATCTTCATCAGCCTCATCATGCACAAATGGCCTATCCACCCAAGTTCGAGGTTCATAAACCCAATCACCTGCTGGCTCCCTCAAAAGCCCAACCTTGTCACATAGCCACATCTGCAATCCAAAATATCCAAACCAAGGTTAAAACCAAGCCAACCACCAAAATTCCCAAAGTTACAAAACCAAATCGAAACCAAACAAACCAAACCTGAAGCAAAAGCAGGCTCCCAGCAAATGTGTCCGCTCCCCCAGCCTTAACCACATCCAAACCCATAATTGTCTCAGCTAAAACCAAAGGAACCACATCCCTCCGTTGTTCGATCTGAGCAGCAACACCGACAATGGCGAAACTAGGATGGCCATCACATGGGACCAACAAGTACAATGCCAAGAGACACATGCAAAGTGCAAACATGCACCGGTTTTGGATGGTAAAGTCCAAAAAATCACCTGCAGGACCATAATCTGCAAAGAGACGAAGGATGTCGAGGGTCTCATTGCGAATCAAGAAACGGGCAGCGNCCGTTTCCAAGACCAAACTTCCTACTGAGAATGTTGGCATAATTCTGACGGATAGGTGGAATGATGGGATCCGCAAAAGCGTTACCGCCAAGGTATGCTTGAAATTCTTCAATGGTCGGGCAAAGCTCTTGCATGCTAAAACAGAACACATGGAACTCTGGATCCCAACAATGAATGGCGGCACGCAAGATATCTTGGCGGATAGGAAAAGTGTGGAGATGGCAAAGTGCGTTGAGTCCGAGACCTCGAAAGTTGAACCAATCAATGTTTTCAAGGCTAGTAACCCAAGTGTTGATAACTGAAGGATCAAGGGCAGCCATGTGGGAGTGATGGAAAATTTGATGAAGGAGATGTGTGAAGAAGAAATGAAAGTTGATGTGGAAATGGCGTGTGGAAAATGCTTGGTTATGCATGATATTTATAGAAAACTTGGGAGGAACCCTACAAATTTGCCATGCAACATTGGGAATCAAAGATTGTATTTTCAAGGTGGTCAAATGCATATTTTCAAAATATTTTTGTTGGAAGATTTGAAAATGCATTGGAAATGCATGGTTTTTGTGGGAAAATGGTGAAAAGGCCTTGGGAAGGTGATGTTCAAAGTTTGGGAAATGTTATAACAGAGCAACAAGACATTTGGGGCAGAGGGAACCATGCAAAAGGGTCCAAAAATGCATTGGGAAGCAACACCACAAATCTGCCCAGCACAGACATTGAGCGCTCAAGGCTATGGAGTTGAGCGCTCAATCCTCCCGGACCACCTTGAGCGCTCAAACCACATTGAGCGCTCAAGGCTTGCAGAAGCAGCAGCAGCAGCAGTTGAATTATGGCCCGTTTGAAGTTCAAAACCTATTCTAAGCCTATTTACCCTCTACCAACACCCAAACCAAGTCTTAACAAGCATTTGTGACTTCACGGAGCGTCCCATTGCCCGAGCTATCAAGCCGACACGTGTATGGATACGGGATACGTGAATATGGAGCTTCAAAGTTCAAAAATGGCCACTGGATGTTCAAATCCATTTCGGAGCTTCGCAAACCATGTCCAATCACCAAGACACGTGTCAAAGGAGATTTATGACTTGGTGGGATGGTTCCCGGGGCAATTCTTCAAGGATATATGGGATTGGGACCCCGATGGCCAACTCAGGCTATGGAATGGCGGCCGTCACCATGTCAAAAATGATTCCATGAGATTTCTTGCCAAATTGTGACGGTCGCAGGGGCATTTACGTCATTTATGACTTGGTCAAGGCAATGGCATGGCAGTTCATCATGTTTAAGCAGGCTCACGGAGTATTTCATTTTCAAACAAGCCTTATGAACATTAAATTCCATTCTAAGGTCATTTTGCGTGGGTGATTATCAATTGTACATATACATGGATTGTGTCGAGTCATGTGGAATGTAAATATGTCTTTCGGTCGTACATAAATTCAAATAATCATGTTTCGTTCAAATCCTCGAGCATATGAGCTTTTCTTTGAAGTCGAGTTTTAAACTTTGCATTTAATGCTTGGATTCAAGTTTTTGTGAATAAATAGAGTACATTTTACAACAAGTTTGTTCATTTGTACATAAAAACAGAGAACAATGCAATGAACAATGAAAGTGCAAGTCATGTATATAATCTGATAGAATCCATGAAAAGTCAAAACATCAAAACTGAGTATCATCACCAACTACCAGGGCACACAATGCCCAATAAGGAAATCCGCAACTGGGGCACGTAGGCCCAATCCATCTATCTACCAAGGCACGCAGGCCCAATCAAAAGAAAAGACTAAAAGCAAAAGCAAAACTCTGAACTACTCTGTGTCTACTATGTACTCTCACTCATCCATCGTCTCGTCTGAGCTCTCGACCTCATCTCCGTGCCGCTGCTCCTGTCGCTCCAGTCGGTTAGAGGGGTAGTTGGCATCGTTGATACTGTCGTCACTCGAACTCATCTCAACTACCCTCTCAGGAGCTATCTCCACTCTCTGCCGAGTCGACCTCTGTGGTCTCCTCCTCAAGTCCCACCGCAACTAGCTTCGAGCGTCCTAACCGCACGGTCGTGTCTCTAGGACCGCCGGCTCCATCATGAGGTCTCTTCCTGACCACAGGCGGCTACATCATCAAGCAAACAGAAAGAGGAATCAGTACATGGTATAAACAAGGAATTGAAAGTGCAAGCAATGTAAATTATATACCGGCGCAACTCTCGGGCGAGAAGGCCGGGAGCGGCGGGGAGGTCTTTGCTTGTCCTCTGGGCCGGATAGTGACCTCACCCCGACTATAACCTTGGCGTGTCGGGACCTGCCGATCCTCGGTTACGCTCATACAACGCGTGTCTTTTGCCTCTCGAGAAATCTACAAGCAAGTCAAGGTTCATGCTAGTATTCATAATAGAAGCATGCAAAGTTGATAAGTGAAGTAATTCTTACCGGTGCCGAGAGCGGCGGAAAGTCAGTCAGTGGCCTCGGGATGTCTATATCTCCCGTCTCTCCTCCAGCAGTGGTGACATGCACCCACCACCTAGCCGCCACCGTCTCCTGGGTCGAGGTACCAGCATCCTCACCTTCACCACCTGCTACTCTTCCCACTGAGGCACGCGCCTTCTCGGCCTTCTCTATCTCCATCTTCTCCATCCACTCCGCCACTCTCGGACGGACCCAAATACTCTTCCCAGACACAACATAGCTCGAGTATCGCCGTAGGTGCTTGACTTCCAGTCCGCATTAAAAGGCCAGGAACGCCGATCTCGGCTAACGTGTACCGAGACGCCATCGATTGAGAGGAGGAAGCGCCCGCACTGCGGGTTCTCACCAGACGACCGGGCGCAAACACCATTGCCGCTAAGATACCGAACTGCCGTGACCGGCACTGAGTAGGTCCCCTCGCGGATCTCTACGCTCCGGGCCAAGTAAGGCTCGTCAATGGCGCCCCATATGTACCAGCGGACTTGTAAGAATGCTCAAATGGTTGTAATCGAGTGCATGATGGTAAACGAATTGAGAGCAAATTGAATGCATGTAAGAGTTTGGTACTTACCAGAAAAGCAGGGAGTCTGTCAAGCGAAATGCGAAGAACCTGGAGGTTCCCCTGCACAGAACCACCATAGCGGAAGCCTTCCCCCCAGCATAGTGCCCGAGGGACGATGTCTGGATCCGGGTGACGTGTCTCAGGGGGATGTAACCCCAATACCTCGTAGGCCTAGAGCTGCATGGTAAACAACAAATCAGTCGGTCAATGCAAGTATTCGATAAACAAGTGCAAGTATTGAAGTGTGGAATCTCAAGCAAGTGTTGAGTTTTACCTCCCAGACGCTCCACAATCCTGAGATGCCAGTCCCCTTCCGCCTCGAGACGGCATTCATGAATGCATAGCAGGAGCCAAGAGCTGTTCCACCCTAGTCGTATCTCGCCGCCGTGGCGAAGCCTCTCAAACCTCCGAGATAGGAGAGGTGTACCCTATTACGCCTGTTTGGGTACAGTGAAGCCCCAAACAAGTATAACAGGTAGCACCTCGCTCTCCGCGCTGCATCCTCCTCATCTGTCGGCTCACCCAACCCCCTCGTCTTGAATTGGCCATATGTGGCCATCTTTCGCTCTCTGTGGAGCACGAAGCCCAGGAACCATCTTAGCACAACCTCATCCTTGCCAATCCTCGAGTCGAACGAAATCGGGTCTCCTCCTACTCTCAATCCTGTGATCGCTGCAAAATCCAATGGTGCCAGCATCGCCTCCCCGAAGCTGAGGTGAAAAGAACTCGTAGAGTCTCTCCACCTCTCTGCCAATGCCGTCACCACAGCGTGGTCATGCTAAGTGCTCGTAAGGGTCGGGATGAATGCCCTGAACCCTGCCTGATCCACCAATGCCTTCACAGAGGCATGTAGTTGCTGGTAGATCTCCCAACTGGAGCCCATACCTCCATGAGCCTTCAGGCGCAAGTTCCTCAGCAAACAATCAATGAGCAAGCAAACAATCAAGCGTTAGTCCAATCATTCATCCAATCATTCAAGCAATCATCAATCAAAGCAGTAATTCAATCATTCAATATGAACTAAGGTTCTTAACTACTGAAAGTGAGCAAGTAGCATACCGTCAGGCAATCAGTCGAAAGGTGGACCTTGGGGTCCAGTAGCACCTCCTCTCCGAAATATAACTCCCGGCAGGGAGTATAGTCCTCTGAACCAGAAGGCACGAAGAGGTGTACTAGTGGAGCATAAGTCGTCGCATCGAAAGCCGCCCTCGTCCTCCTCAGCCGCTGTCTCGCAGCCTGGACCACTGTCGTCCTCCGTCCAGCCGCCCTCTCCTCCTCCTCAGCCCGTATCCTGGCCTCCTCCATCGTCTCCTTTGTCTCAAACTCCTCCCAAAAGGCCCTCGCCTTCGCATCCTCATCTGCCACCTCCCTTAGCAACGCTGTCTCCCTCTCCCTGCTCTCAACAATGGCCTCCCTCGCCAAATCCAGGATCCCCGGGGTGTCCGTTGCAGCCACCATCACTACCTCCTGTGGCGCGTGCTCAAGGTAATCCTCCCAAGAAATCCCTGAGTCGCTGACTCACCACCGATCACCACCGCCTTCCCCCTATCTCCCCCTTTGGGCTACTGGCTAAGCCTCGCCTCTATCCTCCAACGGAGTTCCCTAGTCCTGGTCACCCCGCCCGTACCCTCCACGCTGTCTCCACCGCTATCACCACCAGTCCCCCTCTCTTCAATTGTGTCCTCGCTGTCCCCACTACCAACGTCGAGAACCTCCACCGTCTCTGTCGTTCTCTCCACACCCCTCTCCCTATCTCTCTCTCTCTCCTACCCTCTCCGCCATCGTCGCATCATCACTATCATCCCCACCAACACCACCACCAGCCACCACCGTCTCGGTGGCAGGATCACCACCACCACCCAAAACTGCCGGATCACCCACGCCGCCATCATCTTCCCTCTCCTTCTCTTCTTCCCTATTCCCTTCTCTCTCCTCCGCCGCGTGTCCCTCTGGTGGACCCTCAACCACCGTATCACCACCTTGAGCGCTCAAGCTCGGTGGTGGCAAGATCTTAGCACCACCGTGACCATCTACCGCCGACAGTGAGCCCACCGGAGGCTGTGATTCGTCGGGATTCTCCATGTGAACCAATCTAAAACCGTGAATTGAGCCCTAATCGAACTAAAAATGGATCGAAATCGTACGGAAAACCCTAGAATTTGGGGGTTTGTGATTTGAACAGAAATTTGAGTGAGGAATGCTAGGGTTTTGATCGAAATCGCAAGAGAGGTGTGAGAATTTGCTTTCGAGAAATTTTTGGAACGTTATGAGGTTTAATCGGACGTTAAACAGAATTAAAACAAACGTTGGGGGTTCTAAACCGTCGTCCCCGTTCAGGGGTTCAAGCACTTAAGGTGGACCTTTTGAGCGCTGGAGGGCCAACGTCGAGAGTTGAGCGCTCAAAGCTTTGGAGTTGAGCACTCAGGGTGGAGTTGAGAGCTCAAAGGGAGTACCTTGAGCGCTCAAACCCAATCCTGGCATGGGTTTTGGCTTCTTTTGAAAGTTTTTCAGGGGCATTTTGGTCATATATTGTGATTTGATTAACGTACCTTGGACTCGTTAGTCCCAACTAATCGAACGCATGTAGAGCCGAGGATCTAAATATCAAGAGTTGGTCGTACTAAGACCGCATTAATCAATTGAAACGTGTTGTGTGTCGTGATTCGCGTATGCGCAAAATATTTTGACTCCGGATTGAGAGCCTCGTGCTTGTTTGAATTATGTTTACTAATCATGTTTCGCATTAATGTACTTTCTTTTAAATCATCATTTTGAGAGCCTTGAGCTCGTTTAAATTGTCATTTTGAGGGCCTTGAGCCCGTTTAAATCATCATTTTGAGAGCCTTGAGCTCGTTTAAATCGTCATTTTGAGGGCCTTGAGCCCGTTTAAATCATCATTTTGAGAGCCTTGAGCTCGTTTAAATCATCATTTTGAGAGCCTTGAGCTCGTTTAAATCATCATTTCGAGGGCCTTGAGCCCGTTTAAATCGTCATTTTGAGGGCCTTGTGCCTGTTTAAATCATCATCTTTAAAGGCCCTATGCCCGTTTAAATCATCATTTCGAGGGCCTTGAGCCCGTTTAAATCGTTATTTCGAGGGCCTTGAGCCCGTTTAAATCGTCATTTTGAGAACCTTGAGCTCGTTTAAATCATCATTTTGAGAGCCTTGAGCTCATTTAAATCGTCATTTTGAGGGCCTT
The DNA here is from genome assembly GCA_022606695.1 of Vaccinium macrocarpon. Lineage (NCBI taxonomy): Eukaryota > Viridiplantae > Streptophyta > Magnoliopsida > Ericales > Ericaceae > Vaccinium > Vaccinium macrocarpon. Next base: position 22,616,709 of record CM040171.1, read on the forward strand.
GAGCCCATTTAAATCATCATTTCGAGGGCCTTGAGCCCGTTTAAATCATCATTTTGAGAACCTTGAGCTCGTTTAAGTCATCATTTCGAGGGCCTTGAGCCCGTTTAAATCGTCATTTTGAGGGCCTTGTGCCTGTTTAAATCATCATCTTTAAAAGCCCTACGCCCGTTTACGTTTGTTTATTGATTAAAGTATTTTCAAGTGCCCCGAGGAACTACGCCGGTCTGATCCCTGCAATGGGGTACGTAGGCAGCTCGTGGAGCAAGACCGATTGTTATTTAAAAGTCTTCTATTGTAGCTTGAGATGTATCGTGGGGAACGAGTCGGGTTGTCTATGTCTTGAACGTCACTCATACCAAATCAATGGCATCGAGTCCCGTCCAAGAGGGGCAACTGTAGACACCCCAATTTTGAACCCGAGATGTGCTCGAGCATTCCCGATGATGAAACGGACCAATCATGACTACCCGGAGCTTGTGAAGATGGCTTGAATTTGATCAAAATTAACCAAACATCACCAAATAACCTAAACAAACCCAAACATTGTTGAACCAAGCCAAACCATCAATCTGCCACCAAGAGCCTTGAGCGCTCAAGCTTGAGGCCTTGAGTGCTCAAACCCTCGAGGAGCCCCTTGAGCGCTCAAGCCCACGGCCTGAGGCCAACTCAACTTGATCGGAATCTGCAGAGTATCTCATCATGAGATCTCATGCAGGGGGGAGTGTCTAACCACTTCTATACGTATTGTACACGTATAATACACCCTACATTGATATAATCTACACCTAAGACTACTCCTAAGATACAAACCCATTATTTCTCTCTCCCCTCTTTCCCTCCACTCACTCTATATAAACCATCCACCACCCCCTGATTCAGGGGTTCACCAATTCCATACTACAGCCTATAATCCTCCAACAATAATCCACTCTCTCTCTCTCTCTCTCTCTCTACAAAACCACTCTACTTCCATAAAACCACCTGCAAAAACCATCTGCCAAACCCAAAAAATTTGACCCTTTATCATCAATTACCTTCAAACATTGCACCATCCATCCACAATATCAGCCACAAACACCAACAATCATTCATCTTCAAACCCACAACCAAGTTCAAGCTTCCAATCAAGTGAAAAAAGGTAGTTTGACAAGTGATACCCACTGTTTTGGTTCATCTGAGGGTGACCAGTGAGTTCAAACAAGTTCTTAATACTTGTATTGAACTCACAAAGGTCTAAAAGTTGCTTAAAAACATTGTCAAAATCTGCAGTTGTAATAGGGGTTGAGCACTCAAGCTCCTATCCTTGAGCGCTCAAACCCAATTCTGGGCAGCTTTCTTTTTTTGCTGAGTTTTGAGCTTTCCCCTAGTTTTTATTGCTATTTAATAGTTAATTAGGCTCATTTAATCCTCAAAGAGTTTATGTTTTTACCTCAAAACCATTTGCATGTGCCTAAATTAACTATTTTACGGTAATCAAGTCTTAAAACCTTTGAAAATGTTGTATTCAAGTGCAAAACAGTAGTTGTATGGTTTCATAAACTTCTATTTTGCGTGTTTATGGTCCTGAGAATCACCCAGAATCTATTTTCAAGTCAAAAATCAGAAGGCTATATGATAGCTTAAACGCTCAAGACCACCTATTTGAGCGCTCAAGCTGTTCTTGAGCAGTTTGTCAATTTTTGGTTGTTTCAATGATGGATCATTATTTATTTGATTTCTGGTGTGAGTATGTTGTTATATCTACACTGATGGTGCTTACTCTTGTTGAATCATAATGATTTTCTTTTTGTATCATCCTTTAGAAGATCAAAGCCTTATTTTCTTAGTTTGCTTCTTCATTAAAAGAGCTTATGAGTAGTTGATCTTGCAAAGAATGAGCAAAAAAGGTGATGTAGAGGCTTGAAATCTTAGGTGCCAGAAGCTTGTTTGAGCGCTCAATCCATGATACTTGAGCGCTCAAACTGGTTTGGAGGGTTTGAGCGCTCAAGCCTTCATCTTTGAGCGCTCAATCCCTATTCTGGGATCTAGATTGTGAGTCAGTTTATCAAACCTCATATCCATGACTTCTTGAATTGTCATTCATTTTCTGTTAATATTCATCTTTATAAATTTTCGTTATGATAATTATTTGTTATTGTCATTTCCATGTAAATCACGTGCACAAGCATCCACGTTAAACTTGCATTTTTGTATTTCCTTATTGTTTATGTGATTCCCATCCCCAATCCCCATTTTTGTGATTAAAATGAAATTTTAAATATTTCCAAAATCCCACAAAATGTTGAGTAGAGACCGGTTCACAGACCGGGCGAGAGGGGTGCCGTAAAACCCTTCCCCTCTCGTAACCAAACCCCCGAATCCGAGAAATCTTTGATTCTGTCGTGATCAGTAAAATCCTTTTCAATGGGCAAATGAGTCATATTTTTATCGGTTTCTCGGGTTCGGACCTTAAATCCGGGTGGCGACTCTAATAAATCACAATCTTTCCAAACGAAAACCAATGCAATCTCCGTGGGCCATCCACACCTTAACAAAACATGCCACAAAAACGAAACAACGAAAATTCACACCTTGATGTGGTGTTGAAAACCGCTCTTCAAAAGCTTAAGATAACTAGATCCAGCCTCTCTCTCAACATCCCCATGTAGCAAAATAGCTCGTTCAACGGCTAAAGCAACTTTAGTATTATCCCAACTATCAATGGCAAGGACAGCCTGGGTGCCATGACATAGAGGAGGGTTCCAAACGACCATTTTGGACTCAAGTTTTGGTTCAGGAGTTGGGGGAGGTGGCTAAGCAGAGGAACTCTTGGTAGTACAACGACACTGCTGAGGAGGGTTTTGAACAGGAACTGACTCTTCTCTGGGCCTCTTCTCTAGAGCAACGTCAGGCTATTTTTGCTCTAGAGGGGGAGGAGGAGGAGAAGGGAGATGAGCAGGGGAAGAAGCTTCGAAAGGATCAAGAAACTGAATAGGGGACTCATCATCATCAAGGGTTATAAAGTTAGAAAAGTAAGGCACAACTTTCGGCATGGCTAAAACTGGGGATTGGTCTCTCACAGGAACACTGCTACTACTCTCTCCAGACAATTCACTCTGAATATTTTCACAAGACAAGTCAATTCCAAGATAGTTGTTTGTACGAGAAGTGTGGATAACTTGCTTACAGAGAAAAAGCTTCTGAAAAGAAGAACGTCTTACGCCAATACGACCTCTTCCCCTACGCAAATTCCTGGCAAAAATAGAAGCCTCACTTATACGGATACCACCATAGTAGGAAGGATTGTACTTCAGTAAAACATGTGCAGCCCTACCTAGCCCCTCAGGATCAATCCCCCTGATGCTCGGAAACTTGAGCACTCTTTCAATATCAAGGAGATGGACACCGTCATGCATTACCAAATGGCCTTCGTTGATGTTCTCTACTATAGGAACAAATAGAATGGACATGATAAGAAACATGGAAAAAGTTAAAGCGAAGAAGATTAACAAAGGGCAAAAAAGAGGAAAAGGACATGTTCACACAAAAGTGTGGGGGCAAGGGGGCCCCACAACGTTGCCACCCTCATCCCTGGGCAAGAAATTCCCAGTCATCATTCTCCCCACGACAGGAATTGGGAAGATTGGTCACTAGTCGACGCTCTTTGTCTCGGATCTTGAGATAATAGGTCCCATGGATGGTGGGGCAGACACTGTAAAGACGACGGATATCATACCATCCTAAATTAGTGCCCAGGAATCTATTCAGGGCCACCACTCCCATAACCACACGATAAAAGTTGGGACAGATTTGGAGAGGGGTCAGGCAGCAGATGTTGTAGATCTCGACTAGTAAAAGGTGTAAAGGAAACCTAACAGCTCCCTCCGCAACGGCTAAAAGGGGGATGTGAATCCTATCCCTAGTTTGGTCATGTGTATCAGTACTAGGAGGAGCCAAGCCTAGATTAACGTCATTAGGGACCTCATAACGACGGCGGAAGGACTCCATATGAGCCTCATTATCACAAAGACTCCTAAATCTACCCATGGCGAAAAGCGATGCAGGTACGAGAAAACCCTAAAGCAACTGTGCAAGAAGAGCGAAAAAGGTTGCAAGAAACTTATAGGCAATCGAGGACAAACGGAGAAGATGTTTTCTAGGGAAGGGGGAGTCTGAGAAAGGAACAACTTAGAAAGCACAAGGTTATGGCGCTTTCAACAGAACAACACTCACTCTCTCAGAACAACACAGATATGGAAAAGAAAGAATAATGGGGTTAAGAAAATGTCTTATACCTTCTCAAAATTCAAACTAGTGCTTCATGATGTCACTCAAAACGACAGCGTTTAATGCCCTCACACCTTTCCAAGAAACATCAAATCGATAATGTAAAGGGTGTAATGATTCAAAGCCACCCGAGGACGAAAAGGTGTCTTGGAAGTTACGCTCACACAGACTTATCACTTGTAAGAATTGCGCAACAGCTGAAGCGAAGCGAAGCAATGGTACGAAAAGGAAAATATAGCGGCAACAGCTTGTCAATTAGCTTTAGCTCGTCATGCGCGAATATGCATGGACGACCAAAAGCTGGGGAGCAATTGTGTAGGGTATTTTCCAAAAACTACTGAAGACAAACAGAATAGCTTGTCCAAAGTTTCCACGTGACATGCACGAGGAGAGTGACACAGAATAGTACGCCGACGACCACCACGCCCATAATCTAGCAATAAACCAATTCAGCCCGCTCGTCAAGTGACTTAGGTGGGACGGCCCAAAGTGGGATAAACCCTAGCAACAGACTTATCTTGAGAAGATAAGGAAAGAAGGGGATATTTGAAGATATGGCCAGAATCAGTTGAGCTTGCGAAGATAAACACAATCTTACTTAGAGATGGAAAGCTAGTCAACTTACTACACAAGGAGCGAACTCCCATGTAGGGTAAAGCTCCAAACGAGCAAGATGCGGCCATCTTGGCAAGAATCCTTATTGAATAAAGACACAAAATCATGCAAGCTACGCTGCCGAATAAGGAAAAATCCTAAGCTTGGAAGGATTCCATACAAAGAAGAATTCCACAGGGAATGTAAGTGCAAATTAATCGACTATATAAACATATGAATCTGAGATACTAGAGGTATGCTTAAACCCATTCTCATACTTAGACATTCGTTTCATTGATCCTCCAGTTCATCAATACTAACTTAGCCATCAAAGGGCCCTTGCCGCCTAGAGGCAGGGGTGCTCTGACACTTTGCTCATGTTGCAGGATCGAGGTTACTCCATTAGAAGAGGATTTGATCTCATAAGAGCAAGGAAATAACTTCGTGAGTTTTTCTCCTCTTACAATAACCCAATACAAAAATGAAGTATTATGTTTCCCAGTCCCGAAACAGTACCTTTGTCATCCCCTATCTTCTTAAATCCAAAAACCAAGCATCCTCGTTACTATATCAGAGCTAAGTTGAGGTACAAAAGAGGTCCAAGCCGTGCTTAAAGGATCAAGAAGGCGTTTCATTCCGTGAGGTTCAAATCGGAGGTACGATCTCGTTTCGCCAGAGTTCATAACTTTCGCACCCTGAGGGGAGTGGTACCAAGTTTGGGGTGATCTTCTATATCATTTTCACATTTGGTTTGCCTATGTTACATCAAAAATCAGTTTGATTCATGACCTCCTGGTGTGGGGTGATCTTCTAGATCATTTCATATGATGAAATTTACGCATCATATGGAGCAATCCCTTGAGGAGGAACAATTTCTACTCAAACATATCATTTTTCAGTTCAAAGTATTTTGTTTTAATCAAGTTTCATTCTTTGTATGTGCCTCCATTTAAATTCTTGTTGAAAACCAAATTTCAAGCTGTTTGTAAAGAAAACAGTACCGCACGGCACTCCTTCTATGCCGCACGGTACACTTGGAGTGCTATACGACACACTTTCAAAAATATGATTGTTGGATTGGTAAACAGTGTTGCACAATACACCTTCTATACCACACGATACACTTTGTTTTGAATATGATTGTTGGATTGGTAAACAATGTTGCACAACACTCTTTCTTTTGAAAAATTGAAATTTTAAATCATTTTCTTTTATGAACAGTTTCAAACAAATGGTTTTCATTTGTATTACTTACTGTCATTTACTTGATCGCATTAATTGTTGTTTATTTGAATATTTAAATTACTTGTTTTGCATGATTTAAATGTTTATTTGGATAAAGTTTAGCATTAAAATATTTTTAAAAAATCCCACAAATATTTAGTAAAGACCGATTTTTAATCGGGTGAGCGAGGTGTCTTAAGAAGGGATTGGAAAGCAACAAGGGAACGTGGCCAGATGAGCTGCCAGTTGTCCTCTGGGCATACAGAACCACTCCAATGCAATCTACGAGAGAGACATCGTACTCCCTTGCTTATGGTACAGAATCAGTCATACCACTTGAAGTGGGTTTGCCAACCAACCGAACTGCTTTGGTAGAATCAGGTGGCAACATTAATTCCTTTGTTGAGCAGCTAGACCTAGCTGAGGAGAAGATAGAACATGCATTAATAACCTTGGCAGCGTACCAAGAGCAGCTACGAAGGAGCTACAACAAGATAGTGCCACCAGGGAAATTTAAGGTAGGAGACCTGGTCCTAAGAAAAGTATTGGCTAATACTAAAGTGTCCACAGACAGGAAGCTTGGGCCGATCTGGGGAGGCCCGTACAAGATCATTGGGATTGCTGGTGTTGGAGCCTATCATTTGGCCGACCTAGATGGAGATCTAGTTCCACAACCGTGGAACGTGCAAAATTTGAGGAAATTCTATCAGTAACTTGCTAGTCTTTTTTATTACGAATATAGCCACATCCTTTGTAAGATTAATACGAATATATTCACATTGTTTTTTGATTTTTAGTTGGCATTACAAATGAAATCACCAACATTAATTATTTTGACATTGTTTTTCTTGTTTTTATTAGAATTGCAATATCAATAAAAAAAAAATTGTTTTTTATCTACAATTTTGAATACGAACCAAAAATACCTTTGAATTTTTTGCTTCCTATTGGGGAGCAGATAATATATGAGTATACCCTTAGCATCTGGATTAATTTAGACTTTTTTCCTTCCTAGGTATGAACAAACTTAGGATTAAAATGAATATTGCGAATGACCAAGTACGAAAAAACTTGGCACAAACTCCTAAGTATGAAAACACTTAGGTAAGGCATGCACTGACAATTGCAGACTAAGTTAGCTAAGTACGAACAAACTTAGGTTAAAACCAACAAACATAAGTACGAGTAAACTTAAAAAACCAGACAATACGACTATTCAAAGGCCACATACGGCTAAACAGGTCACGCAGGGCCGAATAAGATAATTAAAAGTTTTTAGCAAATAAGAAAAACTAACATAGGCATCTACGCCTCTTCACTGTGCTCTTCAGCAACAGTGGAAGAGATGGGATCGGTGGTCTCAACTTCAGGAGTTGCCTTAGTGAAGTTGCCATCACCTTTATGCAGGGTGAGGTCCAACAATGGCGATGCATCTCCAACAAGAGGTTGCTCTGGAGGGGGCTCAAGTTGGGCTTGGGCAGCACGAGTAGAAGCCTCAGTCTCGCTCGGAAGCTCCATGTTCGTCTAGTGAGGAGAGGACTTGTCAACATTGAGAAATGTGAGGCACCTCTGTCAACTGGTTCCCAAGATGTGGTCTTTTACAACTAGCATCTGGTTGACATAATCCTAGGTGGTAGCCTCCACACCCTGATCATATTCAGTAGAGGCCTTGCCATTGGCAGCTTCCAACTGGTGCCTCAAATCCTCCATTTCTCTCCGGTCAGCCTCCTTCTCCTCCTTTAGCTTATCATTGTCCATCCAAGCCTCATGCCAACGCTGCACGTGATAATTGTTATCTCTCTCATCTTTCTCAAGATTTTTCTGGAAAGAAGAGACCTCTTTCTTCAACTTTTTTTCAGTCTCCCTAGCGCCATCAAAACCTACAAATACTTTTTGTATGATCTACACGGGATGTAGAGCAAGAGAAAATACTGAGGTAAAAGTAGAACGAACAAAATAAGGACTGCAAGATAAAAGGAGTGAGGAATACCCCTGCGTTATCCTGCATAGCAGACTTCATGAGTGAATCATAAGTTTGATCCTTCTTCTTCTCCATGTCTCCTGGCAAGAGTGCAGCCTGTGCAATAGCATAGGTGACATCAGCCGAAGTGACCTTGTTAGACATGTTAAGAGGTGTACCATTGGGGCAAGCGATGGTAGGATTCCAGGATGTAGACTATAGCATCGCTTTGGATACAAATCGCCTTATGTAAGGTCCACCAATCCTCTAATGTTGGGGGGAAGGCTGACTGGAGTTATCAGTAGTAGCCTCTAGTTGCCTCTTGTCCCTTTGACTTGGCTCAGGGTCAGAAGGAGGATTGGGTGTGACTTGAGGAGTGGTTGTTGCTATAGTGGAGCCACCCAGACCCAATATGTTATCGTGTGATCCTCCCTATTACAGAGGAGGTTAAAATGGAACCAACATGCTTTAAAAGAAGAACGACGGGTTCTGCTTGCAAGCAACCTGATTGGCTGAGCAAGCATTTCTATATTTGGAGGAGGAGAGGGGGACTAACTCTATGAGGATGAGTCACTCACGTTGATGTTGGATGGGCTTGTAGGATCAGCACATGCTTGATTTTCTTTGTCTTCTTCTTCTGAGCCTCTTCCATATGTGCTTGGCTTAGAATCCTGGCATGTGATGATGGGAATGGCAGTTGTAATTACTGGTCGGCTGGCTATAGTGATTTGTTGTTGAGGATCTCTCGTGGCTCGAGGACGGGTAACCCTACCCCTACCTCAATTTCGACAATTTCTAGCTCAGCCTCATTCCGCAGGGGCAAGCGATATTGTTGGCTTTGTCTCTGGGGGCCAGGGACATGTCATCCAACCTTCTCCCCAATACAATGGCGTGTACCCAAGCAGGACATGAGAAACACGACCTAAACCAACCTGAGTCAGCTCAAATCCATCAAAGAGGAGAGCTAGAGCAATGTCACAACGATGTAAAAGGCCGTGGTTCAAATGCTCATACTCATTCAAATTGCTCGATGCAAAACAAAATGAAAAAGAACAATGTCATCAATCAGCTAAATAGAGAGGGTGGAAAACAAGCACAATGAATTGAATATAAGTTGGGCTGAGTACTAATGTAATCGCCCTTCAGCTGTGGGGCAGAAGAAGCCAATTGTGTCCCCCTCCGTGTCTCTGGGCTCCCAATTCCCAGTTACAACCAAGTAATCATCACCTTCCCCTTTTGAAGAATTATGGAGGTCGGTGATAAGCTTCTGGTCTAGGTTCCTGGCTTTGAAGTAATAGGAATTGTCAGCCGTAGGGACTACACTGTAGAGGAAGTGTAAGTCCCACCAGTTCAACTCTAGGCCTAACAACTGGTTTAAGGCTGGGGTAGCCATCACTACCCTAACGAAATTAGGGCACAGTTGCATAGGGCAAAGGAACACCTATTGCAAACTTCACGAAAAAAAAGGGTGCAAAGGAAACCTAAGACCACCGTCTATAATGAAGATCAGAAGGATATGAATTTTATCCCTAGTTTTCACATACTCGCCTAGATATTCTAACCATTTAAACGAAACTAAACATCATTGGGAATTTTGTATTTTCTATGAAATTCCTCAATTTTCTGGGGGATACTAAGAAGGGCTCTATGTTTTCCCATAGGAAATTAGTTGAGGTTTCACTGTAGAAACCCAGGAAGAAGACGACTACAGAAAGGGAGTCTGACTATGAGAAGGATATCTAAAGAAGAAAAGGGAGCACTTATAAAGTGCAGGGGATCTTTGATGAAAGTGAAGAGGGTTTTGTGAAAATGGAGCTCTGACGCAATGACAATGGCGGATGAAATTCTCCTTCTCTCTCACTTGCTTTTGTTTTTTATGAGGAAATGAAGAAGAAGGGGAAGTGATAGAAGTTTTAGGGGTTAAGGGAATAGATGTAATCATTATCCTGTCCAAAACCCCATAAAGTAGGGTGTGATGTATGAAAAATGTCAGCCGAAATCGTCCTTTAGGCCTATCAGGCCACCAACGGTTCAGTTCACATTAAATACAAAATAATTTTTCCCCCCACGTGAGGGAGGGGTGTGCGGCAGAATGAATTTGAGACTGTTGAAGCTCTGCACACTGTTGATGAATGACAACAATGGGTAGAGCTGGGGAGCAATTGGAGTAGGTAAAATCCAATTACCCTTGGAAGTAATAAAATACGTGCTTGGATAACCACCACATGAGGATAATTAGCTCGACATTATTGAATAATGGTTCTTTGACCCTTATGCCGAGCCGTTTTGAACAAGAGTAGGGTCAAAATGATAAACCAAGCACCAAGTGAAGGTGTACTAGCTCGGCAATATCCACGAAGGGATGTCCCAAGACAAGGTTGAGCTAGTTGAGTTACGAATGCAGCTAAGGTAGCACTAAGGGACTTCACAATTCAGCTCACTTCAGCTCAGCACATGTGGGCTGAGTCTTGTACGAGAAATGCCAAGCTATGTGGAAGCACGACCAGGACTGCCTTAAAAGTATAGGGCAGTGAGACATTCCAGAAGGTTTTGAGTTGGTCCCTTATGTGATAAGGGGCAATCTCGTGAGTAAAAGGATTAACATAAGTACTCCTAATACAGTTAGGAATACACAGCCATATAGGAAAGAGTCCTATATAGAAATAAATCCTTTTGCAAGAAGGGATCTTGCAAATATTGGCACCGCCATACCTAATAAGAAGAAGTCCTATTAGAAAAGGTTTCCTAATACAAATAGGAAACTAGGGCACAAGATGCCCAAATCCATAAGACATCTCCTCCTATAAATGCAACACTATACCCATGAAGAAAAGAATGTTGTAACAACCAGTTATATGCATTGTCTCTTTGCTTAATTAGTAATCCTCGTACTAACTTAAGCATTGGAAGGCATTTGCCGATGAAAGGCAAAGGTGCTCTAACCCTTGTTGGTTTTGCAGATTTAGGGTTCTGGCAAGGGAGCACATGGTCAAGTTTATATGTGGATTTTATCCTAGTAGAGTTTATATACGTATAATTGCCCTTAATTTGCCCCTATTAAGCCTAAATCCTATTTTAAAATCAAAACCCATTTTCCCCCTCATTTCTCTCTATTCAGGGGTTACCAACTGATCATCCACTCACTCTCACTCTAAAAATCTATTTGCAATCCCTCTCCTCCATCATCATCATCCAACTCGAGTTCTGTCATCCATAATGAAGAAAACCCACTTTATCATCTTCATTTAAGCTCAAATACACCCTTGTTACTCAATTAGACCTACATTGTCATCCCTCTATCCAAAACATAACCCTTCAAGCCCATACTCTAAGCCACTACTTAATCATTCATCAAAACTCCAAGTTCTAGCCTTGATCATAACCAAAACGATAGAAAACCATGCAAATAGCTACAGGTTGGTAGAACTGACGGAGACCAGTGAGTTCATGGAGGTTCTATATACCTTCTAAGAGCTCACAAGGTCCAAGAAATTAAGAAAAATAACTTTTGAAAATATTCAAGAAAAAGGGTTTAAGCACTCAAATAACCCCATTGAGCGTTGAAATTATTTTGGCCATTTTATGATTTCTATGGTTTTCAATGCCATATCATGCTGGTATCATCATTTGATAGCTCTTTGTTGGTTCAAATACTCTCAAATCAGTCTAATTCACTCTTGATCATTCATCAATGAACCCATAAGCCATGTGAATGATGTTTTATCATCATCAAGCAAAGAACAAGCTTTGTTCATGGGATTAATTAGCCTATTTCATTCTCTTTAACAATGATAAGACGGTTAAAGTTCACAAAAACACCGAAGAATGACCTAAAAACCACAGAAGCTCATACCCTCTGAATAGGGTTTGAGCACTCAAACCATGGCATTGAGCGCTCAAAACATTATTTTGTTTCATTCTTGTTTATTTTAGCTCTAGATCATGTCTTAAGCTTATTATAGTGTGTGTGTGTGTGTGTGTTGTTATTGTGCTATATCAATCTGATCCTCTCTCTCTCTCTCTCTCTCTCTCTCTCTCTCTCTCTCTCTCTCTCTCTCTCTCTCTCTCTCTCTCTCTCGCACTTGGTTTAAAAGTGCATCTCTCACTCATGAAATATGTTGATATTTCTGGAAGATCAAAGTCATGTGCATCATATACATTGTTCTGTGAGTATTGATGACCCAAATAAAGGTAGGAAGACATGAGAACACACAACAAATGAAGATTGTTTGAGCGCTCAAAGCCTCCCTTTGAGCGTTCAAACTGTCTTTTTGGTGCATCAAATATTTTCATCATCCAAACTTGCTCACTGTGTTTTGTGTGTTCTGGAATGCCTCACAATGTTATATTTTCACTCTTACCACACTCATTACTTCATTTGGTTCATCAATGAGCTCTAAATCCATGTTAACATGATCATCCCATTTTGTTAAATCATCAAAGTAGCATTTGCAAGCAAGTAACAGTGTTCAAATCATGTTTTCATCAAGTCAGAATCATCAGAAGCATGTGCAGTTGAGAAAGGTTTAAGCACTCAAACCCTCCCTTTGACCGATCAAACCCCAAACAGGGGGTCAGATTTGTTTTGTCTCATATCACTTTATAGTGTTATTTTTGGTCATTTTGTTGTTGTTCTGCATATACTAACATTGTTCTCTGCTATTTTGTGTCTTATTAGTCCATATTTGCATATCATCATCATCCATATAGTCCATAAGGCACAAGCATACACTGTAGCCTTTTGTAGTGTTTACCATCGTTAAATGTTTCCCCTCCCCTTTGCCCCCATTAATTGCTTAAAGTTGAGTTGTGAACATCTCATACGATCCCACAAAATGATTAGTAGAGACCGGTTTTCGAACTGGGCGAGCGGGGTGCCATAAAATTCTTTCCCCCTCTTAATCGAGCTCCCGAACCTAAGATAGTATGGTGATGACGGATCGGTATCTAGACCTTATCCTGAAAATGAGGTATGAGTCAATCGAGTTCGGTTCCTCAGGGACAATCCGATAAAACCCAGGTGCAACTCCGAATAGAAATCCCGACCGCAAGGGGGTGTCCACATAACCCATTAATCTAAACCGTACGTGTCGTAGGGCTTGTTGAGAAAAGTATTGAACAAGAAAATTATCTTGATCGGACATTGATAGGTAAACAATTCATATTTTTAGTGTTTTGATACCTATCGAATGTCCAATCAAGATAATGTTTTTATTAAATGCTCTTCTCAACGAGCTCTACAACACCTACAGTTCAGATCAATGGGTTTATTAAGCGCACAATAGTAAAACTTTTTTTGAAGATTATTCCAAATTATAGGGTCTTGGATTCTAAATGAAAATCGTATTAGATCAGTTACGTAAAAATATACTCTCTCCGTCCCAATTTGCTTTCTCCTTTTGGGAAATTGAGTTTTTAAGGAGAATGAAAACTTTGTATTGTCTTTTATGTTTTGCCCTTGAGTCCAGTTAAGCCAATTTTGTGGGGCTAATTTTTTTTATGAGACTTAAAACATATGCAATATGGATCTTGTTTGATAGATATCAATTAGTTTTAGTATACAATATTTTCAAAATCATAAGAACCGACATAAAATAAAAGTAATGGACAAGCTAATTGAGATGGAAAAAGTACCTTTTTTAGGGTAAAACTGAAAAATGACCTTATTTTAATGGATGCTTTTAGAAATGAAACAAATATTTTGAGAAATCCCAAAATAGAAAAAAGGACCAGCAATTTGGGATAGAGGAAGTATAATGGGCCCGATTTCTTCCAAGACCATTTAAATAATTATTTCTAAATTAATTAACGGTTTGAATCGTTTGTGTAAGACTCGAAATTTGGCCCCACAAGAAAGCGCTTGGTGAAGCACTTGGATTCAAGCCAAAACGGTAACCATTTAAGTTTGTTGCACACCGCTGTGCAATTACGGTTTCTGCAAGACTCGAAATTGGCCCCCAAAATTTTGTTAGTTAGAGGTTGCTTGGATATGATCAACGATTTCCCCTTTCCTTTTGAGAACATAACTGGGTAATTTTTTTTTTTTCCTCCCCTTGAAAGTCATTTAGAAGAGTGCGATCAAAGTCTCCCGGGGATCAATCCATCTCTATTTCTCCAAAATAGAGAATGGATGTGACACATTAAAGGGAGATTTTATAATTAGTGTCTTCTTTTTTTCACTTTTTTCTATTTTTGGGGAGAATCTTAGTGGAACCCACTATCTGTTTTAAAGAATTAGTCCTCCAAATATAGAAAACCAAATCTCATTTTAAAGGGATAAAGATGGATTGAAGTAGATGGGCAAGTAGATGGGCCCCTCCAAGATTCTCCCAATAAGTACAAAAAGTGAAAAAAAAAAGACATTAATTACAAAATCTCTCCTTAATGTGTCACATCCATTCTCCATTTTGAAAAAATAGAGATGAATTAAAGTTGCTAGTGCTAACAAAAGTACGATATGCTTAAGTGAACAAAAGTATGATATGGATAACTACGAATTGATAAAGGTAGTGAAGATAGCTGTCACCATTAGAGCTATTTGTTGGGTACTCCCACAGATAAAAGAACCATTCTCTGTTATTCTTTATCTCTCAATCACTTAAAAAATTTAATAGTAATTGTCTCTACCAAATGATTTGTCTCTATGTAAATAGTTTTGAGTACTATGTATGCAATGCCAAACGATCAAAAGCCCAAACAATTAGACTTAGTTTGCGCCCCCAAATTAACTCCACCTAATTAAATCCCGTCTTAAAAATATTTTGTTATTTGATAATATCTTAGAGAGGTAATAAGAAATTGTGATGAAAGGCCAGATCCCGAGCGGAATGGAGCAAAGTGAGGGGAGCGAAGCGGAGTGGAGCTCGATTTCTAGCCCATCACAGGTCCAACTATTGTCGTTAGTGGGCCGCAAGGCCGAATAATTGGGGGGTGCAGGGGACGGTACGGTATGAAATAGAGTAGGGTTATATATACTCTCTATTGTAAAAACCCTACGCGATTTTGATTATAATAAACAGACTCGCTCTCGCTCCCGTGGAGGTACCTGGTTTTGGAAAACCACGTGAATTCCTGTGTTCGATTCTTTACTGTTTTCATATTTCATTATTATGTGTGTGGTGATTTCTCTATCAGTCTTAAATTTCTGCATTACTTAAGGTTTGGGTTTATGGTCGAGGATTTTATGATTCATAAGGATTTAAGGTTTGTGGTTTATCGAAGTCATTAACATTGTTGATACACTAATTTTGAATGTGTTGTTTGATCCACTCACATGGTATTGCATAAACAGACACCCACAGATATAAGAGGTAGCTATATATTTATATATTTGTAAATTTGAAACTAATTCCATAAGTGTGTCTGCCCAAAAAGTTTTTTTGTAGGAGTATTTTAGAAATGAAAACCGAAAATAGAAGTTGAGCCATTCACAAATTTTGTTCATTTATTACCTTTTTTCTCTCATTTTTTTAGCCTGTTTATCAACTTAAAAGTCGCGACTCGCCTGTTTATCAACTTGAAAGTCGCGACTCGCGAGTTCTTTAATCATAACGCACATGCGCAAGTGGATGGCTAATTGTTTGGATCCTGCGATCATCGATTTTTAGCCACCTGCGATCATATCCAACAAGGATTACGTGATTTTGTCGGCCATGATCTGAGTAGGAGTAGTTGTAATTTGTTTTGATAGTCGTTTGTTACTGTCAGAGATCCTATAAAACTGGAGGTTTGCACCAATCTGACGTAATCCTTGGTCCACATCATTGCTAGAAAACATGATTAAAGCATTTTAATTGTTGAATTAAGTAGTATTTTTTCTTGGTTAATCAACCCAAATAGCAATAATATAGATTAATTAAGCTTAGACTTTTTCGAAATTGAGGACTGAAAACGAAGTTCCATGTCCCATGCCCTTGGACTGCTTTTGCGCTTATCAATGTTGTTTCTCTTGGGAACCCTGTGTCGTTGAACATTAATTAATTAGTGCTCATAAGCTGTACTTATACAATTATATTCTCACGTGTAAACTTTACAAGCAATACTCCACACACATTTTTGTGCATAGATTCGGAGACTACGCTCGGTACCGTCCAATAAAACATCTGCATTTAGATTTAGATCTACGCATTGCGCATGAAAAATCGATGTGCACAAACTTTTCCAAATTTTAGGTATGGGGCAAAAATGTTGAAGGTATGAGTGCTTTGCGTGTCCCCTGCACAACTGTTTTGAGGGGACTCTTTGGGTAAAGCAGATAACATTTATCACAGCACAGGCCCAATGTTTGTACCCACTTATTCCAAGCCCAATAACTAACTCTTATCTAGTTTTGGGCCTTTTAAAATTGTTCAGCCCAATCAAGTATGGTGAATTAGGGTTAAACACATCACCAACACTTTTTTATTATTATTAAAGTGTAATAAAATATAATCTGAATTTTTTCCTTTTTAAAAGTTCTCATTTTTACTTTCTTGGAGTCTTTATTTTGATACTCTAAACTGGAACTTTTGAAAACTTAAATTTAATTTTGCAAATGTTTAAGGCCTACTTTGAGAAAATCTCAATGATGAAATGGTTTTCATGTGCTAGGATTGAGGTACGAGAGTCCTACGAATTTTGAGCAACTCATGAGGAAAGGAAAACTCTTACATTGCCATTTTCATGGAAGATTTTTTTTTTTTTTGCTAAGCAAAAATATTTATTAATCTTTGAAGAAAGAGCAAAGATTAAAGGGACAAAGGCACACCGGCCAAAACAAATGCCACCCAAGACCCAACTAACCAAGAAGGCAAGCAACCAACTAAAACAAGAAACACCGAAAAGAGAACAAGAAACACCTAAAGACCCCAAAAACTCCAAGAAAAAACAAAGAGACCCAAAGCAAAGACCCAAAAAAATATGGAACGCTAAAACTCCAAAGAGAGAGAAGCATCATCCTCCCCGTCAGAGAGCTTATCTTCTTCTATCTCTGCATAATTCTTCAAAGCTTTCTCCCTATCACCAAAATTTTCACGGAAGATTTGGTCCATGATTTTGGATAGGTGGCATTTTAGTTGGGTAATTAATCTAGGGGATCTAACTAGGAGTTTGGTGGTTTTCCGGCAGTTTCAAAGAACTTGGAAAACTGCTAGCATGTGTGGGAATGTTGTTTCTATATGCGGTTTTATGTTCAATTAGAACTGCATGAAATAATTTCAATGGCTTCGAACACAGTGGAGTACTTCGAAGGATTTCTTTTCACTTTTCTAACCCACGATAAGCAAGAAAATATGGCCTTGTTTGGTTTGGTTCTTAAGAACCGGTTTTTTCAACTATTATTCAATTATTACTCCTATTTTTAAATATTATTTTTATTTTTCTCTCTATCTCTCTCCAATTATTAATACCTATTTTTTAATTATTACCCCTATTTCTCCCTCTAAAAATTACAAAACCCAAAACTCAAAACCCAAACCAAACACATCCTATATGGATCATCTTGTGATAGGCTTCTGCAGAAGCTAGGATAATAATGGCCCTCCGCTAGTTCACAGTGGTAGTGGCAGAGAGAGATTGTAAGGACCATACTCTGGAGTTTATTCGTATTGGGAATTCTGTATGATAAAATACATATTTATATCGAGTTGTAATTTTATTCTTAGAGTGTCCGTTTAAGTGTGGAAGGAAATCAATATGTAATTGCAATCTTTGTTTTGATTTAATTCAAGAAACTTGCTCAAGTAACACACAAGCTACACATTAAGCAAGTGGACTGCCTTCAATAACATGCTCGAGCAACTCCAAACCTGCTCAAGCACATTTTGAAGCTTATAAATATTGTAACGCCCCGATTTTCGGAAGCATTATTTAAAATACTTTTAAAAGATTTATTCAAAAGAGTTTCATTGATTAACCAACATAAATAACATAAGTGTCTTAATACAATTACAAACATAAACATAGTACATTGTTGGGAAATTAGATTACATGATCCAACACAAAACTAGGAGACTTTAGGGTTCTAGAGGTTTAGGTTGAGATCTTGATCCCAATTCTCCTCTTGCACCGCTCGGTAGCATAAGTTACTTACTTAAACCAATCGTCAACCGTCTCCCAAGGATGATTTTCCCAGGGACTGACTGTACCACTGGGCTACGAGCGACAACTGTCAACTCCTGTAGGTATACAGCCATAACTCGGTCTATAATACATCCACTCTTTTAACGCCTCAGAATTCAAATGAAGTAATCATAGATTGTCATATCCTAGGCTTTCGAAATTCTGGCAGACTACCAAATAATCCTCCAAAATAACCACTTCGCGAAACTTCCATTCAATAACAATCTTGGGATAACTCCCCTTCAATTTCAATTCACTTTTCCATTAACCTTATCATCTATGTGATGTCTCAGTACGAACACCAAACCCGGGATCCTAATCGTCCAATCTAATAATCCAACAATTTTCACAAATTCATAATTTCAACATTTTTGTAATTGTAACACAAATTGACAAGCTAAGAACACAACAATTGATGCATGCAATAGGTAACACGTAATGTAATCATGCTTAGCAAGTTCTAACATAATTAAGTAATTCCGACATACTAACTTCTATTTTACTAATAGTAATCTATTCATTTAGATCTACTATTTTACTAGCTTATATATATAAAATAATTAATTAATTAATTAACTTTTAAATTTCAACCAATAATTAGCTACCATTATGGTATAATTATTTATTAGTCACTCATATTTATTAACTAGAAATTACACACTACACAGTGTGTTTTTAAAATATAAATAAATAAATAAATTTGTTAATTTTAAACTTGTATTTAAGACAATAGATTTAATATAAGACTTTGTTAACCGAGGGCTTTAATTGTAACCAAACATAACTTGTTTTAATTATTTTTGGCCGAAACAAAATCTTAAATACACTAGCGCCTTGTTTGGCCGACGGATATGGAGGGAGGATATAAAAAGATGCCGGATATACAAATCCGGTTGTGTTATATCCTGCGTTTGGTTCTATCGTGGAACCTGGATAAATTATGTCTAGGATACACATATCCTATTGCAGTGGGATTATATATAGGCACCCCTCCCCCCAGGTGTTGTTATATCCGGCCATTGATTACCAAAGAAACCCCATTGGCCCCACCACTTTCTGCCATTATTCGTTGGAGAGAGGGAGATGTGTTGCCACAAGCCCACGCCTGGGCGCAGAGAGAGAGAAAGGTAAGGCCATAGTAAAGCCATAGTCTGCCACATGCCCCCACACCCCACCAATTGAATTTTTTTATTTATTTATTTACTTGGGACAAAATGGGAATTTTACATTATCCAACCTCTCATATCCCTCTTCTACAACAAAACAAACACAATAACTTTCAATCTCCCCTTCTAAAATAATACCCCTCCAACTATATCCACCTCTATATCCCTTCCTTATTATATCCCTCTTTCCCTCTCATATACATATCTCTTTAACAAACAGGGCGTAGCGGGCTAATTAGATATAGGATATAGAATAGTTAGGCCAAAACATAACACATATTAAGTAGAATGGTTAAAGTGTAATTTTTACTGGTCTTGGCTGACCAACAAAAGAAAAGGAAAAAATATATATAAAAAAAGGCAAAGCCACTGTTTGGCCGATCAAGGCCACTATTTGGCCAAACAGGAAAAGCCACTGTTTGGCCAACGAAAATAGGGAAAAGCCACAGTTTTCATTGTGCGACTCTGGAGTTCGATTTCTCCTACTCCGTGACACTAAAATTTAATACACAATGCTTAATATACTTAGGAGAAGATAGGAAAAATTAATCTACCTCGATTCCGGCCGAAAAGCTAGGAGTACAGAAGATAGGGGACTTTCAATTGGGTTTGGCTTGATTTGAGAGTGTATTTATGAACTTTAGGAGTAGGTTGATGTTTATATAACTCAAATTTGGAACGGGTGGCGCATACGGGTGGAACCCAATTGCTCTCTCTCTCTCAAACTCCATGGTTATGGAGCTTGAAGCTTTTACTTTCTCTTTGGGAATTCAGGGGAGAGGAAGGATGGAAAAAAAGGGGTGAGGAAGTGGTGTAAAACACGTGGGGTGGTAATGGGTTGATGAGATGGGTGATGGGGGTGGTTGTTGGCGGAGACAAGAGGGAGAGAGGGTTTGATTTGCTTGGGTAATTGGTGGTGTGTGGCGTGGTGTTAGTGGTTGGGGGAGTGGAGAGTTGGTGTATATACGTAAGTACGGATGTATAGGTATATGTATAAACCTACTTATATACTCCCTCTGTTCCTATTTGTTTGTCTCTCTCTCTCTCTCTCTCTCTCTCTCTCCTTTTTTCAAATAAAAAAATTAAGTACTTCCGTGTATCATTTTTCAAATTTTTTTGAACCGAATTAAAGTACACGATGAGTACTTTAATGTGGTGTAAAAAAATTTAAAAAATGATACACAAAAACACTTTATTTTTTCATTTGAAAAGTGACACGACTTTTCGTTTGAAAAGTGACACGACTTTTCGTAGAGGACAAACAAATAGAAACAGAGGGAGTATATATATATATAGTAGTATAAAATAGGAATTAATTTCTAGTAATTAGGCAATAGGGGTTCCAACAAAGATTAGGAAATTAGGTTTAAAGCATAATTAAGCAATACTATTATTTTAACTATCCACATTAATGAAATTAAATAATCCTCATTTTATAATTAAAATTCAAATTATTACAAATATAACGTTTGCTAGGGTTTTTAGGAGACAACTTAGCTAGCACTCATATTTTCCATCTTCAAAAACATCAGTGGCAGCTTGGGTTTGTGAATTTCGAAGAACTTCAAAGATTGACTAATTCTCTAAGCCAAGAATCATCTTTGAGAGTTTTTTACATCAGAATCATTGTTCTTTAAGGTTAAGCCCTTTCGTGGAGTTCGAAAGTCAAAGGATTGGAAGGCTTGTGCGATTCAAGGCGTTGGCCATCAAGATAATTGGGTGCAATGTAGGTGTGACCCGGCAAGTGGTACTTAGAACGTTGTGAGAATTTACTTCGTTTGGATATGTATATCTAAAACTGCACAATGATTATAGTGATTTGATTCATTCCTATGGTTTTTACCCATTCAGGGGTTTTCCAAGTATATTGTGCCTATATCTGTTTGGTTGCTTGTGTGATTTGTGTTGGGTAATTTATTGATTCGTGTTCATACTGTTAGGGTTCTTTTTCGAATTATTAGGAAACCCTATGTTTTCAAAGATGAAGACCATATTGGATTTTTTGAGTAATTACTCCATCTTTTTTATAGTTCAAGTAATATCGTTGGTAACCTAAAAAATGGAAAATAATTGTGTAATTCTAAAACACTGTTACATAGTATTAATTTTAACACCCTTCTCCATCACTTATTCAGGTTATGAGGCTCAATTCCAAACATATGATTTTCACCTAAATATTGATGAAGAAAGATGTCCAGGCACCGCGACCACTAAATAATTACTTCTTATGACTAAACCTTCCTTTACTCAACTTTAACCTCTCAACTATCACATATTTACGTAATCATAATTGCTATCTTGTCTCAAAATGTAAGTGAAATATGGTTGTTTTCACCTTTTCCCTTTTTTCTCTCTTACGATCCCTTCTTAAATTTATGATCAACAACTTGTTAACGAAAATTTAGTTATTTTACACATGAAAATGATTACGTAGATTATTAATTTGTTTGAAACATATGATTTTTTTTTCTTTGTAGCTACTTTAAGATAATGTGGAAGTAAAACACATTGTTTTAACAAGGATCTCAAAGAAATCGTACAAACAAAAATTAATTATGTGTTTTAAATTCCTAAAAAGAAATTGTTATTGATTTTTTTTAAAAAAAAAACAAAGAGCATGTGTTATTCCTCTTCTTTATCACTTCCTCTCTTGGGTTTGCCGGTAACTCTCCATGCATGGCCGGATTTGCTCTCCGATCAGTGTGGGCGACTGCAATCTTGATTTTTGGAACAAGGAGAGGCTAATCTAGGCCTTTGACACCGGTGGCGATGGCACAGATGATTTCTTTTCTGCTCCTTTTAGTTTGATTTTTTTTTTTGGTTTTGTTTCTTTTTTTGTTGTTAGTTTTTTATAGGTGGTTTTTTCTTGGTTGGCAGTTTTGTATGCTGGTTGTTTTGTAGGTGTTAATCTGTTTTTCGCCGGTGGTTTATTTTAATGCATTTCTACCTCTTTACTGGAAGAAGCATGTGTTAGATTTGTGCCCACACTGATGAAGGTTTCTGGCTACGCGACGGAGGGGTTAGTTCCCCAATAACATTAGGTACTACTTGGCTACTTGCCGACGATGTTTAAGAATATGGGCCTATCAGGCTTGAAATTAGTGGACTAGTCCCCATCCTTGGAGACTGAGCTTTTGAGCAATGTAAATTGTTAGAGCATCTCCAACAGCATACGCAAAAAGAAAAACACTTAAGTTTTGATATTTGGATGCTCAAAAAGGTTCACAATGTCATTTGGATAAATACTCAAATTTAGCAATATTTTTTATAAATAATCAAATTTTGTCATTTGGATACTCAAAATTACCAATATTTTTTCAACAATCAAACTTGGATACTCAAAACTACCAACATTTTCCGTTCTATTGATTATGGACAAAAACAAACCATTATAAAGCTTCACATTGCTAACTTAAAAAACCCATTAAATAAATATCTAAGACGTGATGTGACAACATTTGAGTATGTCATTGGCGATACTCTTAGTAAGAGTTCTTTTGTTAACTTTGGGGTAATCATGGATCAGATTAGTTCGGTTTTGTAGTAAACTAAGAACTAAATCACTATCTACAGATTAAGAATTTGGAGAATCAAACCAATGCATAAATTTATAGAACCAAACCAAATTCAAGCATTTCAAACTTCGTTTGTTCTCAGAATTCTTTTCAATAATATCAAAGTGCTTTCGTAAATGAATCTAATACAATCTTACAGCTCTACTGTTATGGGATATTTATGGTGGTTGAGATCTTGGATGTGGTGGCAGTAAACATGGTAAGTGTTCTACTTCTACAAGTACGTGATTAACAGTAACACGTAAGGATGCGTGGGTTGGCCAAACGGGTAAGCTGTTACACCCACGCGGCCCAATCGCATCGCTCCACTTGTCATACGGGTGGATGTCCGGTCTTCACTTGAGTAGGTTGGAGTCTGTGTTGTTGTGCCTTCACAATTGATTCAGCCACCTGATTGGGATATCCGGATGAATTTTCAATTAAAATGAACTCCGATTCACTTAAAAGTTTATGTTTGTAAGTGACAAGTTATCTGATGTAACATTAAAACTCGACATTTATTTTGTTTATTCGATGTAAGATAGACTTGTACACACATCCTAACAAGGGGATGGCTTATTTCCGGTGGAAGTACTGTACCTCCTGATTGAGGTTTATGTTGGTCTATCCTAATACTAGAAAAATGATCGGAATTGTTCACATTAAAAATCTTTTAGAGACCATAAACCATGCAAAAACTAATTGTGATAAGTGGATTTTTATAGTGTGATTAGTTTTTACAATAGACCATGAGCCGTGCAAAAAATATATCCATTTTTATTCGTACCTCAACTCTATTATTATTATTATTATTATTATTATTGGTAAATAAGCTTGAAAATGAAAGAGGCTAAGCGGATATACAGCTTACAAAGGGCATACCACAGAGAGGACAAAACACTATTATTTTTTAACCCATTAGGTTTTGTACTTCATTTTAAATAATAGACCATAAGTCATTATGCAAAATCTAATCCATTTTTTAGCCCTTAGGTTAAATAATAGACCATAAGCCATGCAAAATCTAATTCATTTTTTAGCACTTAGGTGGCAGGAGAAAGGAGATCAAAAGTTCAACTCCTCTAATGTGCTGATGTAACTATTCTAACTATTCTGCATTTTGCCGTGAAAAAAAAAAAAAAACTCTACATGATATGTTCTTCCTTCACCAGCTTAGTTAAAACAATTCAAACGAATTTCTTGGTTAAAAAGTAAAATAGTGAACAATACCTGAAAAAAGATTTCTTAAGATATTCTATCAATTATTCATATGTTAAAACAATTTCCAGCCATACTAGATCTAGCATCTGCACCTATTTGAATGCTAATTCAATGCTGATGTTGGATCTAGTATGGCCGGGAATTCTAGTGTGATAGATGTATTTCCCCATGGTTGCTGCTATATGAGTTCAAGTTTAATGCCATTGCTTGTTGCTGTTGCATTGAAGGTATCTTGCTGCTAATACATTTCCGTTTTTGGAAAGACATAGTAAATGAGTCTTTACTTCAGTAAGGACATTAACTTTTTCTTTAATGACAAAAGGACAAATCACGTACACATTTTCAAAAATGCCTCCACTAGCCAATAAAAGTTTCTAAACCCCCAAACTTAATGAAAGTGCCTAAATTTAAATCTCAGGTACCCTATAAAAATCTCTGAGACCTTAGGGTACCCTATGAAAGTACCTAAAACCCTAGGGTACCCTATGAAACTGCCTAAATCACTAAAATCCTATAATTTGAAAGTGCACCCTAAACCTAAACCCTAGGGTACCCTATGAAAGTGCCTAAAATACTAGGGGTATCCTATAAAAGTGTGTAAACAACTAAAACCCTATAATGGAAAGTGCACCCTAAGTGCTTAAACCCAAAATGCCTAAACCAACTATACCCTACCCCAAAGAGCCTAAACTCCTAAAATTAAACCCCAAAATTAAACCCAATCCAAAAATTAAAGTGACAATAATTTTGTCCGATGGACATTGACCACCAACCTGCTTTCAATTTTGTCTGATGAGAGAGAAAGGGGCAACTGACATGAATTGGGCATTACCCATCACTTTCAAGGGGTAAGACCCGTGGCGTCAGCAATCATTGTCATGATGGGTCAATGTCGGGGTGATGGGTCACTTTCAACACACTGTTCACGGTCGCTTTCAACGCACTGTTCACGCGCATGTGTAATGTCTTCATTAAGGGTATTTTTGTCTAATTTTGTCCTTGACCTTCAAAATTTTTCTATCAATGTATTGGAGGCATTAAAATAAATTAAGGTGGACTAAACACCATTTAAGGCCCCAAACTTGGCATTTACACCAATTTTCTGATACATTTAAGGATGATATGGGTGATATTTATCACTACCTTGTTGTTGCTTCATTGGGAAATTTTAGTGCTGTGAGGAACACTGTAAAGATCCGGAATTTCTATGAAATTCTTTATATCTTTTACTCATTTTTAAGTAATGTGAATGAGTGAATTAATGTTTTAAATTTTGTTAGAAATTATCAGGGTCCAAATTGGCAAAGGTGGTTTAAAAAAATAAAAAGTCTTGATACCGGTATGGCTATTTTTTGATACCGGTATCCAATGAATCAGAAAGTCTACATACCGGTATGGTCTTTTCTTGATACCGGTATCCAATTATGTTTTCTACAAATTTTGAACCATCAGAAATTCTAGATACCAGCATGGGTTATTTTTATACCGGTATCCAGCTTCATTTTTCTGCGAATTTTGAGCCCGACATAGCCTTCTATAAATAGGGTCTTGGACCCATTTCTTCACTCCTATGCCACAAAAACAAACCCTAAAATCACCCATCTACCTTCTCTCTTCATATCTATCTCAAACCTTGTGATTTTAACCTCAATCAACCTCAAAACTTCAAGATCTACATATTGGATTTGTGATTCTCTCTTGGATTTCAGGATTTGAAAATTCTTCAACCTAGGGTTTTATCTTTCCACCATTTTCAAGCAAAACCTTGAGGTAGAAGACAAATTTCTACTCTCTCTAGTTGTATATTATTGATTTGTTACACATACTCTTGTCTTGCTCATCAATTTCATGTAAATCATGTTTTTCCCCATTTATGTGGGTTTTCCCAACTTAGATTCTTTGATCTATGAATTTGCTTGTTGTTTGATGAAATTGGGAATCGAATTGACCTCCCTCCATGTTTAATTGTTGCCTAACATCTCTATTTTGAGCCTATATTATCTCATTTGTGATTGGGTTGAAATTCCACACCTTAGAGGTAAAAATCTGCACAGTTACTGTTCATTTGTTGTTGTCCCAAAAAATTTCAGAAGCCACCCTTGTCTTTGGGGTGGTTTTTGGCCACCCTTTGATGTTCGTTTGGTTACCATTCATATCTTCTTATAATTGACCCTTCGCACTACGATAACTCTCAAATTCACCTTAAAACCTTTGAACTAAGATTTTGACACATGATTTTATTGAACACTTCGTTATGCTCATTGGATGTGCCATATTTTTTTTTAGTCGGTTAACATTTTGGTGAAAACAGAGGCGTTTTGAAAGAAATGTGATGCATGTAAAGGTTTTGAGAATAATGACTATGAATCCTAGGGCCACCTTCGGTGCGTCCCTGGCCATGGGTATTCAAAGCCTGAAAAATCCGGAAGGGGTGTTCGGAGCCCACAAAATCCGGCATAAGGATTTGTTCCCTGTTAGAAACAAATGGATATTTCTTATAAAATGTTGAAAATAAAAGTCTTTTATAACCACCTTAGTGTTTTAATGAAAATTTGACACTTGGATACATTTTTGGATACTTGGGCGCTATATGGTTACTTAGTACTTGTTTTCAACTTCCCGTGTCACATATTGTATATCTCTTTCAAATTATTTCATATCCCAGTGTGATTATCATCTTTATACACCTAGCGTGAGTAGAATAGTTTTTCTACTGAGCTAGTGAGCTCAACCTATTATTTTTTAGGTGCTCAACAAGGACCATGAGATGGATACATGAAGTGTGGATGCATAGCATTGGATTTCATCGAATATGAAGTTATTTTCCCATCTATGTTTCATAGTTTTGAAAAATGGTTTTGTAACTTATATTTATTAATCTTTTGACTATTTGGTTAATGTAACACTACTACAAAAAGGTGATAAGATCACGCCTCAAAAATAAAAAAGATCTTAGTTTTTGTAAAAACGTGATAAAAAAATAAGAGTTAGATTTTTTATCACGGTTAAGTACATAAACCGAGATGAAAGACAATTTTAATCTCGGTCATCTATAAAACCTGATTGAAAATGGAACTAAAATTACTCAGTCTTTTAAAAGGTGTGATTGTAAGTATGAGTTTTAATCTCAATCATTTAAAAAGTGTGATTGTAAGAAAGATGAGATAATTTCATTTTTATTTTTAATCACGTTTTATAGATGACCAAGATTAAAACTATATTTCATCTCAATTTATGTACTTAATCGTGATAAAAAAAAATAACCCTAATTTTTTATCACGTTTTTACAAAAACTGAGATCTTTCTTACTTTTTCTATCTTGTTAAGCTCAGAATTTGACAGATGATAAGCCCCCAATGTTGTATATAACCGGGCTTATCTAGCTCTTTTTGTTCACACACACCCGCATTTTAATGCCTTATTCGATTGATGTTGCACGAAGTGTATTTTTGGTAGTTTCAGGGAAAACAAGTGCATTAGGCGTGATTTGAAGTCCTTTGGGAAGCATCCCAATAATTCAAGGGCCAAGAGCCCCATGACATTCCCCCATCGAGCCTCGAGAGCCAAGAAATGAAGATTTGGCTAAGGCTCGGGAAGTTTACAAGGCATAAGATCAAGCCGGAAGGCTAAAGGCGTAATCCGGGAGTGATTAAGCACACACGAGACCAAGTGCCCCTCTTCCCGAAGCTCGCACGATGTTCGGAAGTGTTTTGGAAGATGCCCGGTAGCACACAAGGCCAATGGATGGCGAAGAAAGAAGAAGAAACCTCAAATGCCTTAGAATTGGTGCAGGTATTGATACCAGTATTGATAGGTATCAATACCTCTGAAGAAGAAGCTTCACAGAACCTTAGGTATTGATACCCCCAAACCTTGGTATCAATACCCAGGCCTTTCGGGTAGCCTTTTAAATGCAGGTATTGATACCAGTATTGATAGGTATCAATACCTAGCAATCCGAAAAAGTGTTTTAACCACTTGTTGGACTTTCTACTTATGGTAACTTTCACCTTTAGTGCTTTTAGGATATTTTTGGTGTGAGAGAAAGACTACTTGTATAATATCTCTTCCTCTCTCCTTCTCTCTTATCCTCACACACTTTAACTTAGATATTAGTTTTGCTCTTCCTTCTCTCTTCCATGGAAGTTAATTCCAAGCTCTCTCTCTCTAGATTTTCCCATGTAAGTATTGGACCTATGCTATTTTCATGTTTATTAATGTTATAGCCCTTGCTTAGTTCTACCTAGAAATCAAGTTTATTTTCAATTCCATTAAGTATTTAGTTTCCTTGTTTAACTTGCTATTTTCTTAGTTATCACTTGTTTTGGATTGTTGTTTGTTAAGTTCTTCAAGTATAGAGTGATAGGTTAGGTTAGTCTCTTCATCAAAATCAAGTTTATTTGGTTACTTGTTATGTTTTTTATTTCCCTTATAAAAACAGCCATGTTTTATGTAGTAATGAACGAGTAGTCGGATTAGGCTCGGTTAAGGGGTGATTAGCACCCCGTGACTTGGGTTGGTTCACTCTCCTCGCAAATGTTGTAAACTTTGCATGTTAATCAAAAAGTACGGATTGATTTTATGTATCAAAATTGCGATTTGTTAATCTCGTTGATCACGCGTAGCCAAGGGCATGACCGTTTGGCACGTGTGATGCTTCGGGCTATGGCAATCAAAATGTTTGTATAAATGGCACAAGAATCCTACTCTTTGAGAAACACCACTTTTCTAGTAAATCGAGTTTAAGTACCAAATCTTCCGTTCGGGGTCGTTTAACGACGCCCCGAGCCGGTTATTTTAGAGGAGAATGAATCGGCCTAAGGCATGGGTGTTGAGAACCCCGAAACCTTGCCTTCCTTTAATTAGTCTTTCTAATCTCAAGTCACTCACGTAGTTAAGTTAATTCCACCCTCAAATCACCGGAGCCAAGTTTGCCGCTTTAAGGCTAAACCTTCATTCACGAAACAAATACTCACGCCAAGACATTCGGGCCCCTCGAGGACTCGACCCTGACTTCCTACACTATGCCACGCCACGTCCACCTAAACCCTACGCTCGGGGAAAGCACATTGAGATTCAATCCAAGGACGCAAGCAACAGACATGGGAGTATGGTTGGGAGTAAAATTTTATGGGGAGAAAAGTTTCAATTTGATGAAAATTATTGAGTTGGAGGATCATAATTATATTGAGAAAGCGGAGGGATTTAGAGGTTTTGATGGAAAAAAATTTTGCTGAATTAGAAAATGGGACATCCATTTTAAACCATAAAAAATTATTGTCATAAACTAATAAAATATGTGTTTAACCAAAAAAAAATATCTTTGAACCAAAAATTAAACTTTTTCAAACAAGCTAGGAAACTATAAGAGTACATAAAGCCTAGAAAATCATAGTCAATGCTCAAGAAACTAATATGGGCAAATGAAAGGCCTACAAAAACTACTATATATATTAAATAGTTCAACAACATAATGAAATATATAATTAGTGAGATTGATAGGTGTTAGTTGTCTTGTCTAAGAGGTCAAAGGATCAAATCTCGATGAAAGCAAGGTTTGCAAGGTAAGTCAATTTTTGGACATCTATATTAGTGAGAAATTTTTTTTATCACGGTTTTTTTTCATTTTTTAATCATGGTTTTACTAAAACCTGAGATCTTTTCTCTTTAAACAATCACGGTTTTTAGGCAAAACTGAGATGTTATATTGTCAAAGATCACAGTTTTTTTTATGGTTTTAATCACAGTTTTTCATGAGTTTTCATCACGGTCTAGAACTGTGATTGAAAGATGGAGACTTTTAATCACACTAGATTAGATCATGGTTTTTAGACCGAGATTAAAAGTGAAAGATCACACAAAAAGACTGTGATCTTTATATCTTTTTGTAGTAGTGTAATAACTCTTAAACTTGATACATATTTGAGTTATGGGTACCTATAGTTAGAAGTCGTTGACTACTTATGATAAGAATGTACCTATTTTAACTTTGACTATTCAAAGGATAAATGTATGACTATTGATTTGTCACACGTGGATATTATCTATATTGGATTATTAAATTTGAGGGCATGACAAACACTGGTGGAAAGCACAGCAATCTAGTGATTTGGTGCATATGGGAATTGACTTCACTTTTCTTCCTTGCTCAATTAACTCCTAGTTAACCAGTAATTTTTTTCCTTTAAATGCGCCCATGGTGGCAATGATTATTGTGGGGTGGGGTGCCAACGTTGTTAGGATGTCTCCTAGCGTTGTGATGTTTTTGCCTTGGTTCCTTTTAATCTTTGTAATGTATTTTCAAAGATTAATAAAATCTTTTTTTGTTAAAAAAACGTTAAAGCAAGTCGCTTGATGGATTCTGGTTGCTCCGGAATAAATGGAGATTATTTTCAAACTTTTATGGCCTAACTCAAATAGTTAGCCCAAGTTACCGAATCTAATCTAATCTGCCTTGGGTCAATTCATAAAAAAATTATTATATGGGCTAACCCATATTAGCTTTTTATTGGACAAAAAAATTACGTGTAAATTTTTAGTGTTCTTTTACTTTACCGTGGACTTTAGCCCATCCCACACTATGTGTAACTCCACCCTTGATGATCAGCACTGATCATAACTTAATTAACCTAGTCAAAAACATATATAGTACACATTTGGCAAAATTGATCATCATGAAAGTGTTGTAAAGGAATTTGACTCAGATCCACTACAAAATTAATGAAGTGCACGGGCATCCTCGCTTGCACAGTCAAAAGTTCAGCTTCAAAACCAACTCAACTCAACCACTAGAAATCTACAAGTCAAAAACAAAAAAACAAAAACCCTTTTGCTACCTATGTATGAGCTGGTCTTGACAATTACAACTTAAAGGCCTCACGAGCCTAGCTATTTAAGCCCTTCATCCACAAACCCATGTATACAATTTATCCACCACAGTCAAAGCAAAAGCCTGTTCAAATGTCTGGTACCCCACTCCTTTTGATGGCCATTCTCCACCTTCTCCTCCTCCTTACACCACCAACAACCACCATTACTAGGGTTGCCACCGCCACGAGGCTTCTTGGGTCAAAGCCAGAAGACTATGTGGCTTTCAAGCCCATAGGAAGCCCTGGACAACCCGAGTACGTTGGAAGTGGATCGAACATCAAGAGTTGCCTGCCTAAAGGGTTTCGACACTCTTCTGCGCCTAGCCGGTACATCAATTATCACACTTATGGTTCAACCTTGTGTTCCTCCGGCGATCAAGAAAACCCTACACCATGAGAAATGGTTTTGGGGTAATGCTGAATCTATGCGTACCTTTGTTATGTGTGGAAATTAAAACTTTTTATGTCTTCATGTTTTCTTATTTAATTGTTTGTTTCTTTTTTGTTTTATGAGTGAATATGTCCATGTGAGATAAACAAGAATACTCATGAATTGTAATAAACACCTTGAAAAGATATAATATTTCGTATGTTTTAGTAAAATCGAGTACAAGCATTATGGAAAGTACCCTTGATTATGTCCTGATATTCCAGGTAAGTAGTCAAATTTCAAGATGTTCGGATATGTAGATTGAGTGAAAAAATAGAAACTTGTTTCCAATTCTATATAAAGAACGATATATCGCAATGAAGCATATACTACATTAAAGTACGTATTGTCGGCTGCACATACTTTGCTTTTTCTTTTTTTTATTGCATGCATAAATATATATATATATATATATATATATATATATATATATATATATATATATATATATATATATATATATTTTAAAAAAAAACTAACGTTAATTCAAAGAACAAATCAATAACAATGAAAACTAGGGTAAAATGAAATTACTTGACTTCGCCGTAGCATGACCTTTACTTCTTTAATCTTTTTCTTCTTTTTTACGAATATTATTGTAAATGAAATTTTTTGAAACGCAAGCAAGAAGCAATAGTTCACGAACCATATAACCCAAAAATGCGGGCAAAATCTAGAGAAGCGGCTGTTAATGTTGTCAAATGCCCTGCCTTAGAGGGACTAGTGGTGACCACATTGTTTGACAGGCTAACACAAGAAATGGAATGTGGTGAGAGCCTAGAACCTATTTTTGGATCAGCTTACACTAATTTAACAAGAAAATACACTAGGAGATAGCCAGCTATGTACGTGATCATGTAGTGCATGCAGATGTGTTTGTATGCCGCATTTGGGTCTTGAATTTAGAAAAGAATTTATGGAGAGAAAAAATAAATGATCAGGTAAAAAGGATGATGAAACAAAAAAAACTAATTGCGTGTTTTCCTCTCTTTTTCTTTTCTTACTTTTGGAATAAATTATCGTGATTCAACCACAATAGTAGATATGTGACTCCTTACCTATTTGGTAGTATCCATTGCCTGGGCCTTAGGAAACGCTTGAGATTCAGGTCAATGGAGAGGCATCGATTCCCTTTTGATTGTTAACCTACTAATTCCTCTCTATTCCCCACCAATATATATATATATATATATATATATATATATATATATATACATACACACACACACACACACAATACTGGGGGAAAAACAAACCCACAATTATAGATTTGAATCATAGTGTTGCCATGAAATGATCAAAGAGTCGGCCTTTTAGCAAAAAGCAGTCCAAAATCAGGCCCATTGGATCAAATTGGATGGTGATTTTTTGGTTGTGGATTGGGCCTTTGACATTGGTTAGAAATCACAATTTTTATTTGCTAACTTCTTGTGTCTTCAAATCGTACGAGTCAGGTTGTTAAACTAAGGAGACAATAAAGAGAAGAATTGTCTCCCGATCGTTTTTTTAATAAAGAAATAAGAATGGTTTCACATTAAAAATAAAAGTATTTAGATGACTAAAAAGAGATAACGCGAGAGCGACAGACTGATTAAAAAATTACTTGTAATGGAAATTAAGAAATGTATTTACTACCCCCATTGTAACTTGTAGCTAACAAAGAAACCTTTGTACCCTTGGAAAGTTTGTGAAGGTTGTGTTTTTTTGAAAGCATCACCAGGAGACATTTTTATCTTTTTATTTTTAATTAAGTGACAGACATATACAATTTAATCCTAAATTGCGTGATATGGCTGCAGGGATACATCGACACTTAACCTGCCGTATAAGAAATAAATCAACACAATCGACATTTAAGAGTACAAGAGAGAAAATTTGTAAAAAATGTGAGGGTAAAAAATGTACCTTTTTTCTTACCATGTTAATGGAAAAAATCAGATCTAAAGCCTTTCTCTACGTCAAATCAAAACCAAAAGCAATAATACATGAATGCAGATGTTCAGTAACAAATTCATATAAAGATGTATTCTGAGTCGTCTGAAACACGTTAACCTCATATAATGCAAGTCAAATCAATGCACCTCAAACTATTTTGAATATTGAATCTATTTTCAGACGTATGTGTCTCAATCAGTTTTCTAAACTCAAATATCACAATCCTCGTATGTTGTTCCTTAATTTATTTGTCCATTTTTATGTTCGCGACATGTTTCAATTGTTTTTATCTTTCAACTTGTAAGGTTTTTCATGATTTTGAAAATTTTATGTAATAAAATTATATTTTGAAAATTTATATTGAAAGATACTCCCTCCATTCCTAAATAAGAGCCCCACTTAATTTCTCTCTCTCGCTATTTTTCAAATAAAAAATGAAGTACTTTCATGTATCATTTTTCAAATTTTTTCGCACCAAATTAAAGTACTCGTCAAGTACTTTAATTTGGTGCGAAAAAAAAATGAAAAATGATTTACAGAAGTAGTTCATTTTTTATTTGAAAAATGACACAACTTTTCGTAGTGGACCATTATTTTGGAACAGAGGGAGTATAAGCAAATGATACACATTTTTCCAAGTACCATATTTTGGGTACCATGTGAGGTGTCTGTTGGATTGTTGTGGCCAAATAGCCCAACTATTTGTGTAATAAATTGTGATGGATAAACCAATTAAATTGGAAAACCTCATAGCGTTATGGTGCACCGCATATACACGATATCATACACATCACTTCATACATTGCATCATTTGCATGTGATTTAACTATGAAATATTATTTATAGTATTTATTTATTTTCCTAAAAATTCCATATTACATATACATGTGCATTTATCTTATTTGTTGAGAGAATGATGGGATAGAGTTTTACCAAGTCAACTTGATGGAGGTTTGATTTGGATAACTCAACAAGTGACCGTTGAAAATAGGATAAGTAATGTTCCTAGAAAAACTCACTTGTGGTTTTTGACTTGGTTAAATGGGAGGCAGTTGTGGATATATCTAAGTCCTTCTATTGTGGGAAGTGGTTGCATGTATCAATATATTTATATCCTCATTTGGCTCAGAAAATCAACCATCGATCAAAAAAGCTTTTCCAAGCTAAAGCCCATCTGCCTTCAGTTATAAAGTTTATAGTCAAAACCTCCCTTGTTCTTTTCAAAATTCCTTGTTGTTTCTTTTTCCTTACAGATTGCGTTGAGTTGCTTGAAGATGGAAAAGGGTTGAGACAAAGTGGAAGTTTTAGAAATCCTTTCAGTGTCGTCATTGTATTGGTAGAATGTGTCATGCTACGTGATAAATGAGACACATTTTATCAATTATATAGTGGTGACACATCACATGGTACTCAAAATGTGATACTCAGACATGGTCACCAAAGCATTAGTGTATCTCTTACATTTTGCATTTTGGATTGTGAATTGTAGATTTTTGAATATGCAGAATAGATTTTGTAATAGATTAGCGTTTAAGAGTAATCATCAAAGCAGATTATGATGAGGTTTTTTCACCCCGAATGCAAAATGAGAGTACAAAAGTACGTCCAATGATGATTTTCAAATTATGTTTCCATTGTGTCATTTAGAGAATCATTTCAAGATTCAACCACCAAAATACTCATAATACAAAACCCCAAAATGCAAAATACAAAATGTAATAGTGAAGCTCCCAAACAATCGCTATATAAGCACGAGAAAGCTAGCGCATGCGTACGCTCGCACTCACTCTCTCACTCTCTCTCTCTCTCTCAGAGCTAGTAAACCAGAGAAGGTCATGAGGGAAAAAGGAAGCAGTACTATAAGCAGCTTCTACAACAGGCTCGTGCAGAACCCGTGCAGATCAATTGGCCGGAGTTGCAACCGGCTGGTGAAGGAGCAGAGGGCAAGATTCTACATACTTCGCCGATGTGTCATCATGTTAGTGTGCTGGAATGACTCTAATTAATTGTGTTGCTCAAAATCAGCTCTGCTCTGCACAAAACTTTTTGAAATTTTATCATTTAAAAAAAATAAAATACTACTCATTGTCTTCGCAGGTTATCCATTTGAGTTACAAAAAAATGTTTTCTAGAATTTGAAATGAATTTACTGAAATTGGGTGGGTTCTTTTCCAAAACAGAATGAAACGAAAATTATTCTGTAAATCGTAAACAAAAAAAATCTTTCAAGAGTGCTGCTGCGAAACTCGCTCTACAAGACGTAAATTTGTATGCCTGAGTGTGTATGAGCTCACGTAAATTTTGGCCATGGTGTAGCTCCACGTTGTAAGAAAAATCAAATTATGATGTTGTTGATCAAAATCTCGGGTAATTTCACATGGGTTTTATTTTATTATTTGGAATGTTGTCTTATAGTCTTCTATTAGTGAAATTTCATTGAAGTTCGGTGATAGATGATAGAAATTGAAGTAGTAATTAATTACAGGAAATGGATATTGATTCATTTATTTTCATCATGGGTTCTGCTGGTTTTGGGAATGTAGGATGGTAGTTAGTTGGTAGTATTATCTGATTCAGTGATTGTCTCTCATCGCACTTCTTTCAAATGGTATGGGTCTTTGTAGTGAGTATATCTGGCCGTCTATCTCATTAATGAATGCTCAGATTTTAATTCAAACAAAGAATGACTCGGATTATTTGGAGTTTGGATTAAATCCAAGCCGTCGGTGTCAAGATGAACAGCCAGATGGAGCTCACTATAACTCTATAGTGAGTTAACTCACTATACCTCACTACAGGCCCCTTGCTTCCCTTTGGAAAGAGGGGAAAAAAAGGAAGGAAGAAATCTAGGGTTAAGTGGCTACTAGTATTCTAAGATTGATGAAAGAGTTTCTATTGGTCAATCAAAAAGATTAAATCTTAATTACAACCAAAACTGGGAGTGATTACTCCACCCTTTAACAAAAGTGTGTGAGGCCCAAATACTTTTGCTCATGGAGCACGGAATAATTTTTCCAAAACTAGGCACTTGTTGATCATTTAACACCATCAAAAGATCCATTTCTTCCGTCCACAAGATTATCCAGTGTGCAAAATGAGAATTTAAGAAGAATATATTTTGCGAAAAAAATCAAAATCAAAATTTTTCCATAAGTTACAGATATCAATGAGTTTTTTTGATAAAAATGTGAAAAAAAAGAGGCTAAAATCTTTATTTGATAAAAAATTATTTTTCATTTTTCTTACTGAATAATCTTTTTATGACCCAGTAGAACTCATGCACACTCTTATGAACCGAATTGGAGATCCTATAGTGCTGCATCTGAGTATTTGATTGTGCAATTAATGGTCCTAATTTCATTTCGGCACTTGTATAATCCGAGCCGTTCATTGTTGTAGATCCATAAATTGTTTGTTTATCAAATGTGTTGAACTCCGCGTTTGATCATTCATGTTTCTCACTTAAAACAAAAAAAAATAGAAAGCGGAAAGTGCATTATCAATGTGTTTGTGATCACTTGGAGGATAACGCAAGTAAACCAATTAAGACTTATCAACTACTCTCCCAGTCTCAAAAGTTTGATCGTTTTGTTTTGAATGTTCCAATTAATTTACTTGTCGATTTTGAATAGTCAGCGAGAAAAAATAATTTGAACATTTCAATTTTTGCCCTCCCTCCCATATGCATATTCAAATTTCAAAAGTGAAGGGATAAAATTTAGATTTCAAATTCGTCATGACTACATAGCTAAAGAGTAATTTTGGAAATAATTTCTGTGTTACAGAGTAGAGGGTGTCCCCTTGAAATGCTTTTAGATTCTAAAAAAGAACCAAAATTTTTTAGACGGAAATAGTAGCTTTTTCTTTTCTTTCTTTCGTTGATTTTTTTCTTTTTCTTTTCCTGTCATAGAGAAAAGGAAAAAATGTCCTGAAAATGTTTGGGGGTGGTGAGGGATGCGGCTTAAGTAATATTCCATCCGTCCTTTTTTTTAAATGTGTTACTTCGTGAATCCAACTTATTAAAGAAACATTATCATTACACATTTCACATTAACTTTTTTCTCCACTTCACACTTTTCGCATCAACTTTTATCTCTATTTTCTAAAATTATCCTCCACTTTTACCTATTAACTCTTTACCCACTAATTTTTCAAAACGGAAAAATGATAACTGTAGAAACTTTTACACATTAACTTTTCAAACCACACACTTATTTAGAAACAATCTAAAATGAAAAATTAAACACTTAAAAAGAAAGGACGGAAGGAGTAACATACAGATAAAGTACCATGATTTTGTTATGGTACAACGTTTAAGGGGCTGTCACCAACCACAGTTTAAAGATGAGGTTTTGAAAAGACGGGCATTATTTGGAGTTTATCGAGAGGTTCCAAAGACTTGAGCAAGAAATCCGAAAACTTGTGGAGATTGAGTGGTATTGCCGAACGAGGACCCATTCATCTCCAAACTTCAGGTGGAGCTGTCCCCTGATGATCACAAGTTGGCTAGTCCCATCAAATTTCACCATACATCACGCAAATGGCCAAACATGTCAATACTCAATCCACCTCACATTTGAGGTTAGTGCCGTCAACATATACGTGTCAGATCTTGTTCACGAGCTACTGTACTTTAGCCGTTAGAGTTAATTATAATTAACTAAAACAGTCAGGTTGCTAGTGTTGGAAGTTTTACCTTCCTTCAATGAATGAATTCACTAGTTGGAGAAAGATCGGAGTGTTATCCTAATTTTAATGTCGTTCATTCTTTGGCAAGTATGGAAAAAAGTATGGCGCTTTACTCCCACCAACAATTATAGAGCTCTCACTAAAGCTATATTAGTCGTGCATCTGCAAAGAGGACACACACACTTGGATACACAGTGCATTTTCATATAGAGAGTTCTGATTTGAGGGAGAGAGACAGACAAAGTTCAGGTTAAATCCAATGGCTCGCCGGAGGTGTTACGTGGTTAGCTGGTTCTCAACCGTTTTATCTTGGGGCATATGTGACGTTGGTTTATTTTCTACAAATACCACCTCCAGGTAGCAAAAACTGCTTTTTAGGAGGCCGCTGGTTTCACGGACTTTAATTCTGCCGAATACTCTAATTCTGTTTGTATTTCTCACTAATTTATTCTGCAATTAAATTTGTATTTATAATTTTATATTTCCTTAATGGAAATTATTCTTTGGAATTCTATGTATTTGCCATAATTTTTCCAACAAGCTTAAAACAGATTCTTGATCGTGTGATCGGCAAATTGGATTCTAGAAAATGATTTCTGTTCAGGACTAACGATTTAGTTGCTGATCAATTTCTGAGTTGTGTGAAGAAGAAACAAAAGCCGTGAATCAATTTCTTGGTTTCCAGATCAAAGAAGTTGGAGTTTTTGGAGAAAAAAAAAAACTGGTTTTCTTTGTTATTACGGACCAGTGAGCTTTCGGGTTTTGATCTCCTTTGTTAGTATTGAACTTTGCGTTCTTTCTCTAAGAAAATTGGAGTTTTGAAATCCTTTTCCTTAAAACTGATTACTTCACAAATTTTTTTTTTTGTTTTAAATGGAAAGTAGAGATAATCTGTTATGCCCACTTACCTTGAATCTTCAACACCGCTTCAGGTTTCATCCGTGTTTTCTCTTCTACGTTGGTCTCAGGGCCGGCCCAGGCCCAAGGCCCACAAGGCCTAGGCCTAGGGCACCCCATAAATGACTACTTTTTGAGGCACTCTACCATTTTATACCAATGGATTTGACTAGAACACTTTTTAGACCAAAATAAAGGAAAAAAAATTCATTAAAAGTGACAAAAGAGCCCAATATTGTGACCCAATATTTAAAAAAAGCCCAAAAACTATTGTTGCCCAAAATTTAATAAAAGGCCCAAAGCTAAAATTGATTTAAAAGAAAATCATTTTTTGCTTCTTACAGTTTTTATTCATGGTTTTGTAAAAAATCAAGACAGTTCTAAACGAAATGATTAAGTTTAGTTTATTATTTGCTTAAAGAAAAAGTAATTAGTTAGTAATTTTCTAATTTTCTTGTTAGAATTTCGAGTGGATTTATATTTGGGATTTCTAAATTGACATAAGTTATTGAGTTTTCCCAAGTAACCAAAAAGTTGATCAAATTTCATTGTTTTTCTAACAAATAGAGTCATAATATTAATTCCAACATATCAAATTTCTTACTTATTATAAGTAGTTAAATGGGCCATTTTGACCGAATTTTTTAAGAGGAAACTTGAAAAACAACAGATTTGGGTAAAACTAGGATTTGGCATTTGCATGGCAAAGGAGTTTGACCCAAATTTTGTTTCAAAAAATGCACAAGATCTCTAGATGCTCTACATCGTTGTTAAATTTAGCTTGTATCAATACCTTTTTAACGGGGATATTGTAGTAACAAAAACGTAGAAATTTTGGTTGAGGAACATGAAAATTTTTAGGGCACAATTTTTTTTAATTAGGCCTAAGGCACCTAAATACCTTGGGCCGGCCCTGGTTGGTCTCGGTGGAAAGAAGGAAAAGAATTGAAATTTATTTTGGTACAAAAGCTGGGTTGAAAATCTCTTATTTCTCTCCCCTTTGTTTTGTGGGAAACTCTTGGAAAAACAATTCTTAGAATAGTCTTACATGTAGACACTTTCTTTGGAAACCCAAACAGAGTTATTACTCTCTTTTCCGGTCGTTGGATGTGTGCCAGGTAGATAAAGATTAATAACTATAGTTTGGCTTTTACTCCACTGACTTGGCGTTCAATAACTCTTTATGGGTTAAAATTCATGTTATATGAATCAAAGGCTCTCGGATCTGTGGAGGTTTTTTCCAGAGAGACTAGTGGGATCTGAATTCCGACCCATGTCTTCTACCGTGTCTATTTGAATTTTGGTTTCTATACTATTTTTTCCTTCATGACTATCTTTATTACTCTCGGGCAGTATGTAAAGATCAGACTCAGACTTGTTTTTTTTTTAAATACAGTGTGGGATTTGGAAAAAGTTATTTCCATTGTGTGGCTTCGGCTATGTCAGTCGTGCGCAACTTGACTTATGAGATGAACAAGATGGCTACGGCCTTAGGCAGTCGTGTGCGACTTGACCTTGGGTTAATGTATAGTTCAGCCTCTGGAACAGTCTACTTGGCTTCTGCCTTGACACTGCTCGGCAATGATCTAGCATTTAGCCTTAAAACACTGGACTATTTGGTCTCTGGAGTGGTTTGTTCGGTTAATGCCGTGACACTACTCGGCCTTAGTCCTAGGTGTGTGGTGAGTGTTCAACCGTTGTTAGTTCTTAAGTTTAGATTGTGTATCTATTCTTATTGTCAATATTGTGAAGATCTATTCACTAATATGAGGTTGATCTTGTTTCAGAATAACATGTCTAC
Source organism: Vaccinium macrocarpon (assembly GCA_022606695.1). Taxonomy (NCBI): domain Eukaryota; kingdom Viridiplantae; phylum Streptophyta; class Magnoliopsida; order Ericales; family Ericaceae; genus Vaccinium; species Vaccinium macrocarpon. The sequence continues at coordinate 22,657,413 of CM040171.1, forward strand.
TGATGCCACTGGAAAGAGTGCTGCTACTGGGAAAAGCAGTGATGCGCAAACTCCTCCAATTTCGGGAACTGCAGTTAAACCTCCCCCTGGAGTTCCTACGTTTTCGATGACCCATTGGATAAGCTTGGAAAGTTTGGGAGTGGAGTTGATTCTAAGAGATGGCAACAAAAGATATTGTTCTTTCTCACCACTCTCAATTTGGCTACATGTTTTACTGATGATGCCCCAGTTGTTGCTGAGGATGAGACTGATAATCAAAAGCGAATGGCTCAAGATATCTGGAAAAACGTTGATTATTTGTGTAAGAATTACATTCTGAATGCACTGGAGGACTCTTTGTAATCTATGTACATTGATGCAAAGTCTGCTAAGGAACTGTGGGAGTACTTAGAAAGGAAATTCAAGGTTGACGGGGCCGGGTCCAATAAGTTCCTTGTTGGCCGGTTCCTTGACTTCAAAATGGTGGATATGCAATCTGTCAGTGCACAACTCCATGAACTTCAAATATTGATAAATGAAATCAAAGTAGAAGGAATGGTGCTAGGTGAGCCATTCTTGGTGGCCACGGTCATCCACAAGCTTCCTGAGACTTGGGAAGGGTTCAGGCACTATCTCATGTTGAAGACCAAAGAGATGACTTTGGAAACTCTTTTCATGAAGCTTAACATGGAAGGAGAAAAGTCGGGCTAGGAACAAAGCTGCCCATTCTCCTCATATGGACAAGGCTAATGTGATTGTCCATGGTCAGTCTTCGGGTACGAAGAAAACCCAACATGGCAGGCGTTCTGATAAATGATCTGACAAGCATGTTAGTAAATAGAAGGACAGAGGTAAATCTGGGACCGAGAGGTGGTGTTGCCAAGAAGCAGCAAAAGGTCCAGTTTCAGGGGAAATGTTTCAATTGTGATAAATTTGGGCATCAAGCTTCTGAATGTAAAAAGCCACTAAACCCTCGTACTCAAGCACATATAGTAGAGGGTGTTGCTGATCTCAACCTCTCAGCCATGGTTTCTGAG